>OX578222.1:9999387-11212720 GCA_951216915.1 Tetheella fluctuosa
AAATTACATATTATATTACCACGTACATTATAATCATTTGAGTTGTATATTACTATGTCGTTACATCAAATAAAACATGCTTTAACAGACACGACTAGAATGTCATTACAAAATCTGTCTTAACTTTAAAAAAAATAATTAAACTTTAGTATTGAGAAAGAATTAGGAACAACATAATCATGTACATATCTATAGTGATTGTAATAGTTTTCATTTGACGTCTGAAAGCCATTGAAAATCGTATTAATTACTTTGCGTAAATGCTTTGACTCAGCTAATCGAACGTCAAATAAATCGGTTACCGGTTGGTTGGTATATAAAAGGTTTTCATTCAATCTTTCTCTTTAATCAGCATCAAAGTAAATAAAATGCTTTGTTCAATACATATAACAATGTATCAGGGCTAAATAAAAAACAACATAATCAATGTAACCTTATTTATAAATGTTCACTCGCATTTCTTTATCGATTCTCATCCAAACACACTTACATTATTTGGCGCAATAATATTGCTAAAGATTGAAACATACCTACATGCTTGCTATTACATCAAGATAAATCAAGTTC
Organism: Tetheella fluctuosa; assembly: GCA_951216915.1. Taxonomy (NCBI): domain Eukaryota; kingdom Metazoa; phylum Arthropoda; class Insecta; order Lepidoptera; family Drepanidae; genus Tetheella; species Tetheella fluctuosa. The sequence continues at coordinate 9,999,955 of OX578222.1, forward strand.
ATACAGAAACTGGACAAGTGTAAATGCAGGAAATAATTATGTGATATTGACTAATTATTTTCCGATCGGAGTGTACAAAAAGGTGAGCTTTAGCGGAAGACGAGTGTGATTGTTTGAGCAGAGACGTCACAAAAAGCATTTTTAATATTGTGTGTAGTTTAAAATAGGACAAAATTTATCAATATTTACTAATTTTACGCCAAATATGCTGAAGTGCATCATTCCAATTTGCTCACTTTGGACACACCTTAATTTAATTATCTAAGGAATATATATATCACTGATGAGACCTAACCTTTATCTTCATCAGGTATCGTGATAGAAACTGTCGTAGGTCTTATTTGTTGGCTATCTGAGATCTTGTGTATACTAGCACTGATGGGGGTGCCACGATTTATTTCATCTGTGGTCGTAAGTTTACATTCGACAACTCTAAAATTGCATGTCAGTGAACTGCAATCAAAGTCAGGGCGTGGAGCCACTGCATTCGGGATGTTTTCGTCGTTATACTTCGATTCTTCTTTGAATGGTGGACAGCTGAAACAGAAAGAAGCTGTGTTGACTCGACTGACTTAGGTAAAGATAGAGCAAAGAAACTTAGAACTAAAGAATTTAATATGGTGTAAGGTAGAAGTTAAAGCTCTGGTAAATCGTGGTGTTTGGTCGTTGGAGCTTGCGGTTCAAGGAGGGTCTGAAGAGATTTTAGCTGGGTCGGAAACGCGCGTATCATCAGGCGGGCCGTAAGTATGTATTTACCACTGGCTATTGGCAGGAAAACATCGTGAAGAATTCTGATTGACCAAGAATCCAAAACCATGTGAAGTGCCAATCCACACTGATAAAAATTTACCTGTTTATCTTCGAGTTCGTCGGTTGGTGTTATAACAGTGAAGACGTGAAGTTTCGCTTTTATAGGAAAGTTCCGAGTCGATGAAGAAGAAGGTAATTTACCTCAATGGTGGCGGCGTCGGTGATCGTGATAATGGAAAACTGGCAACCTCCCTCGATATCGCAAGGGATTTGATGGACCCGAATGTTTGTTCTGGACTTAACGGAGCTCCTAGTACAGATGCCATTCCTCTGCAATTGAAAATAATCTTTGTTAATTTGAGTATATCGATATCATTAGTCATTCATTACTGTCCTAGTCCACACTAAAAGTTCAAATTACTAATCACCCAGATGTTAGATTTTGGATATGAGCCCAGTTTTTAAATGTCATTGCAAGTAAATTAAAAATATCAAATCGACGTTGATGAGGCAGACAGTGACATGAAAACGTGTACCGTATAAAACAATACCTACCTAGAATCTTCTATATTGTACTATGGAAACCAGATAACTGATGTATTTGTTTACTTATCTAGACACTACTTATATTTACACCAAGACAAAGAACAGCTTCACGCACACAAATGTTTGTTCTGGGTTAGAATGCAACTAGTCATCTAGCCTCCTCACTAACTACACCGTCTCAAGCAAATATAGACCATCTCGCAAGATTTTTCCCCTATAGTTATGGATTCCTTAGACAAGTAGCAAACTTACACAACAGAATCCGACGGCACTAGGAAAGGTAATGGAGGGGGGCATGGCGCATCGGCGCGGGCCGGCGACGCGGGCTCCACGGAGCGAGGGCAGCGAGGCGTCTCGCCGTCCTCCACCATGCCGAGCCAGCTGCGCAGCCAGCGCCATAGGCCTGATGGGCTGCCTGGAAGTGGAACATGAACCATATGTAAGTACTATTTATAAAGGCAAAATTGAATTGTAGGTCTTGGCTGGCAGGTTACCAGCCTCAAATTAAAGAATCTTTTTCCAAGCAAATATAGATGTTTTCCAGCGGCAGTTCCCTTCTAGGCTATGTGTGGTTACTACCTTCGACCACGTCATCACTTATCATGTGGTAAAACACTTTTAAGTAGTCTATTAAAATGTGAAAAAGACAATTAACAATTAGTTATAAAATATTAGGTATCTATCAAGTACTTACGCGTATATTTTCTACTGTTTTGAGGACTTAGAGGGTAGAAGTCTCCATGTATAGGACAATGGAATGCCAGCCTGCGCTGGCGCCGTTGAGCAGCTCGCATTAATATACATAACACGATACCTGTAATGAAGACAGCCTATTTAGATTTTTATACTAATGTTATTATTCTCTGTTAATATCACAATACAGATGTTAATATAGTCTTCCTCACTAATAATTTAAAAGGATGCAATGATATTGTAGACTCTGATATGGAGACATAGAAGCTATCTTCGCCAGCCATCAGCAAGGATTATTTTAGACTATCAAGGATTAATTAAGTTAATTAATTAACGTTAACTATGGTGCATTCAAGAATTTCTATATCTCCATACAAACCGGAATTGCTAGGCAAAGTGAATATAACCAATTAGTGGTCGCCTCAAAGGTAATGTTTGAGTACTTGAGGAGTTTGTTTGAGTAACTCGAGTAACATGTCGTAACATTACTGCAGTTTCTTTGACTCGCCACCAACAATCTGGTGATGATTATGATGATCGAGAATTTTGTATCCTGTTTCAAATCCCTCGGAAATGGTGATAAAACTTTTATCATCATTTCCGAGGTTTTATCATAAAACTGCCGGGAAGAAACTAGTATGAATTATATCCTACTAGATTCCGCCCCGCGGTTTCACCCGCGTTCCCCAGGGATTTTAAGTTTTCCCGGGATAAAAAGTAGCCTGTCTATATAGGCTATCTGCATACCAAATTTCATCGCGATTGGTTCAGCGGTTTTAGCGTAAAAAGGTAACAAACAAACTCACTTTCGCATTTATAATATTAGTTAGTATTAGGATCCTAACCTACTATAAATGTTTGTGAGGATGGATAGATGGATGTCTGAATGTTTGTTACTCTTTCACGCAAAAACTACTGAACGGATTTGGATGAAATGTTATATATATAGATAGAATATATTCTGGATTAACATATAGGATACTTTTTATACCGAGCAAACATAAGATGAAACCGCGGAATGGAATCTAGTTAATATTATATTTACCAGCAATAGTCATAATAGCTCCAGCGACGATACAAACTGGTCCGAGCACTCTCGAGTTCCCTGTGAACGCGATCCTAGCCGCATAATGATCTGGCTCCTCGTTCTCACCGCAACCGCGATACGATGCCGCTGAAAACGGATTTTATTACTATTAAAACCACATATTTATGTAAACACACATGTTTATAAAATAAGTATATTTGTGTATTGAGGTATACATAAAGTTAATGTATCACCAACAGAACAAAATCTTCCGAGAACTTCTCTGTCCATATTTTCGTCATACAACAGTCAGGCGATTTCTTCTGGACCCTAATTTTTCTAGACTCAATATTTACTTAAATCTGACTTAATAATATTTACCGGTAAGTACGCAGCCAACAAGCATAAAAAGGAATCCGAAGATCGGAAGAACTATTTGACAGTTAGCAGCAACGACAACACCAGCGACTGCTAAGCCACCTTCGACCTTCTCGACCCTCAGCCTGGAGATTGCTGGAGGGCATCTTGGCTTGCCAACTGGAGCCCGCACCAAAGGCTCGCCAGGAGGTGAGGTTGTCCTGTAGACAAGAGAAAATCATTTTAAAAATGCTCAAAACATTCATTGAACACATAGAAACATAATTTTATTTCGAAATAATGAAGATGGAACTGGCTCTCAAACGCTTGGCGACAGAACTTCAAGTTGAAGGTGGTAGCCAGCCAGGTGGGTAGGTACTACAAAGTACCCTACCACCGTGCTATAATTTTCTCACGATGTTTTCCCCGAAAGCTCAATTATAGGATTCGAACCTACGACCTTCGTCACGGTATTCAACGTCACTAACTGATCTATCATTGCCTTCGTAATTTGAAACCAACAAATTTATTTTCATTCTAATAATGTCCCAGAATACTTATTTATTTATTATTTATTTATTTATTCTATTTGGGTTTATCATATTATTTAGTTTGGCAATAATGGCGATAAAATAAAAATAACTTGGTGTCACTAAAACAAAACAATTCGTAACGTTGTAATTCATAACGTTGGGACCAGCCTGTGTAAGTAATTTCATAAATTTCTTTTATTGAGACCATTTTGAGGTTGTTGACCGCGAATAATATAAAAAAATAATATGCTTGAATAATATAATGAAATTGACTGAAAATATATTATGGAATAGATTTCCGTTTTGTGATATACTTAAAAAAAAACATTTAAGCAGTCTATAGGGTATCAAAATCTATTAAACGAATCTTTAGGTCTCTTTGAATCCGTAATATGTTTACTTAGTTATATAGAATAATAACTGTAGCAGTAACCTCTATTTATATGCCCCATTTAACATGAACCTTTCCACTTCAATCAGATATTGACTCCCAACTCCACGCCAACAAATTCAATAAAACGCGCATGCAACAAGATGGCGGTTTACATTTCTTTTCCGGGTTAATAAAAAAGTTTGTACGGCACATATATGGCAATGTCGACTTTATTACAAGTAATATGTTTTGTTTCATGAAATGCTTTTACCGAAACTTATTTACTAAAAGAAATAGAAAAACTATTTTCACGTAAGCTGGAAATCTAGCTTCTATTTATCTAGTAATATAGCTATATAAAGAAATAACACCTCCACTAAATTGCTAAATATAATTTATTACTAGGTATAGTAGTATATGTAATATATCAGTTATCTGTCTTCCATATAGCACAAGCTCTGCTTAGTTTGGGGTCATATGGTCGTGTGTGAGGAACATTGAACCCCTATATATAGCTATAGCTGTACCCCTACAATATACGAGTATATACATATATAATTGCGAACTGTAAGTATATAATAATTATTTTAAAAAAATATTCTGTAGAGAAGAATTCAATATGTAATCTGGGAAACACAAATTATATACCATATCAAGCTTCTTTATTAGTATAGATAAGGTAAAGCTATGTATTACTGGATATTCTATCTTATTCTACTAATATTATAAATGCGAAAGTTTGCGTGTTTCTCGATTTTCAGAGGTTTTTTTTGTCATATTTTTCTATCGAGTATTTTATCAGATATTTCTTTGAATATCTTGCATTTCAATTACAATACCATACAGTAACCAGGTTTAACATAATCTGGGGTGCATAATTGAGACTTCAGCCTCTTAAAATTTTGTAACAAACATATACATATATATGTTACCAAATTGTTAATAGCTCCGTAACAGCTGAATGGATTCGAATGAAGTATGGCATACCTACATATAGAATATATTCGAAATATATAAGATGATTTAGATCCCATGGGAACGCGGGCGGATCACGTTATGATAATTGTAAAGTACACCAGTGATACCAGTTGTAAGTGTGGTGTGGGCGCCGGACACGGGACTGGGCGAAAGTAGGATCTATATTTAAATAATAAATAATAATAAATAAATATTCTGGGACATTATTCCTCACACACGGCCATCTGACCCCAAACTAAGCAGAGCTTGTACTATGGAAGCCAGATAACTGATATACTACATATACTACTTTTCTTTTGTAAATACATACATATATAGATAATTACACCCAGACTCAGGACAAACATACATGTTCATGCACACAAATGTTTGTCCTGTGTGGGAATCGAACCCACGACCTGCGGCGTGATAGATAGGGTGTCTTACCAACCACGCCACTAATTAACTAACTGCTAATTGTTATTTGCAAACAATTGTTGGCTCAGCGGAGTGTCGTATAGTAATTTTAGATCAGCCTTGAATTTTCATAATGGGGCAGGGTCCACGTTATTTTAGATTATGTTTAATTTCAATAGTATTCTCACACTTTGTTAGGTAATTAGCTTCCGCCCCGCGGTTTCACCCGCGTTCCCGAGGGATCTTATGTGTTCCCGGGATAAAAAGTAGCCTATAGCCTTCCTCGATAAATGGGTTATCCAACACGAAAATATTTTTTCAATTCGAACCAGTACCTACCTAATTCCTGAGATTAGCGAGTTCAACCAAACAAACAAGCAAACAAATAAACTCTTCAGCTTTATAATAATATATAATATATATAGTATAGATTATTAATTTATTTTATCATACACATTCTATGATAAACTTTTACAATATTTCCGAAATCCTTAATGTGAAAGTTTGTGTGGATGTTTGCGAACGCGGGAAAAAAATCATAAACTAATTTATTGTAGAGTGAAGATAAGTATCCAGTCCAGGTACTACAGGAAATTATAATCATTAAAAATTATAACGACCAGAAAGCCTGACTTTGATCTGACTGCCAAGATTACGTACTTACTACAAACATCATTTAATTGCCAGTTCCCAAGCAGAAAGTGCTTATTACGTGTGATGCCGCAAAACGTGATAGCAATAATAACGTGGTAAATATTAACAGATTTCTACTAACGGTATAAAATATAACAACAAAAAACAGCTGTACCGCTAATCTATCCGCTTATAGTTTTATGAGGCCACACGAATTGCTCGTAAACCACCGTCAGATGTAACGAAGACGTTAGAAAAAACTTGGTGCAAGCCTCTATGGTGCACGCTCATTAAATGCTAAACAATGGAAAACAGCACATGATATATGTTGGCTCGGTGAATCATTATAAACGGATAACTCAGAGTAGTGACAGAATCCTACATTGAGCTTACGGCGAGACCTTAAAAAGGTGATGGAAAAATGGTACACAATATTTCTGAAATACGAATATTTATAGGTATATCTAGAGTTGATTGATCTTAGGTAAGTTGTATACCAGCACTAAGGTAGCAAACAAGCATATTGCCTGATTGACGGTAAGCGATTACCGTAGTCTACCGTAGTCCTTTGAAACAGCACCCTAGACCACTTTGGTTCCAATGTAGAGGTACCTATGAGGATAATTATGGAGAGCAAGATTTAATCTTTTCTATCGTACCTATTTAATAGTCAATTTGGAGTCGATTTATCATGAGTCTAAATCAAACAGGATTTTCTCCGCTTACACTTATTTGTAAAATAATGTTAATCATTCATCAATTTTATATCGGTCTCGCTTCCTATTTAGGCTATTGGGTATTTTACAAAATGACACAAAAAATATGCAACTGTTTGACCATTTACCTACTAAGTTTTTTGCTTATAATGATGTTGAGTGAATAATAGAAAACATGCTAGAATATGAAAAAATGGAAAAGAAATTGAAAGACTATCTTTGTTTGTAGATTTGTTTAAAAGAGTTCTCTGACACTCTGTTCCACTTTGTACATATTACGTAAATATAGAAAATGATCAAACAAAAGAAACGAATTTGTTACAAAGTTGTTTCCATTTGAATCGCAAACCTTCAGCGTTGATGATTAATTTAAGATGCAGATTTGATGCTGTGTATTTGTAGGATTTGTGAAAATCAAAACACTACGTATGCCTACACGTGCTGAAAAACGTGTCTTTGGGTATATAATGTCACAGTTTTGGCAACGCTGTAGGCTCACGTGTTAAATAAAAAGATAAGAATTTGTCAATTTTATAGGATATATTTCTCATAAATACTTGAAGGTTCTGTTATAATTGTTAAGATCACAATGTCATTATTGATTGTTGTCTTATTTATAATAATTAATAATAGTTACAATGATTTCACCAATTTCGTAAAGGAGAATTTTTCTTTTCTATTGCATACCTCCTCGGATAAAAACTGACTATTTCAAGTTAATTCAATTAGTACCTACAACACGAGATGAAACAATATGAATAAATATTTGTTAAATTTCTAAGTAATATAATATTTCGTACGAGCCCGCCAATTATAATTTTCCTTCTTACTAATTGTATCTATTTAAGTATTATCTCTTGATTGTTATTGTAGTATTCAACGATATATTTTATAAACATTATGAAAGGGTTGTGTCCTATATCAAGCATTAATAAATTAGGTAATTCAATCTCATCTAATTACCATTAACACAATTTACATTCAAAATTTACAACATGAGATGATTGCTTCTGTTACACGTGATTTACATTACAATTGACATTAGAACTAGTACCTACAGTGCTTCGAATAAAAAAAATGGTTGCTTATTTATCCTTACAAACTGAAACATCCTTTTTTAGACCCTTTTTTTCACGGTTGCTATTGCTATCAATCATTAGAATGACAGATGTCAAACTCTATAAGGTATTTGATTAAACATCTCATATCGATATGATTTCCTACTTATTTGAATTTTATTTATGAACTTATTACATACTAAATTAATAAATATATTGTGGGACATTATTGGCTATTATTATTTTATTATTAGTGGCTTCCGCCACGTGGTTTCACCCGCGTTCCCGAGGGATTCAATGTTTTCCTGGGGTAAAAAGTATACCATATGTAATTCTAGAGTATGATCTATCTTTGTTCAAGTCTCATTCAAATCAGTCCAGCCATTACAGAGCTGAGTGATAACAATCATACAAACACACAGAAACATTCGCGTATATAGGTAGGTAATATTAGTAAGGTTTCCAAGTAGCTGACTTACATACTTTTGCGTGTACAGCTACCCAATTTTGGAGAACAATAGAAGCGTAGGCTATTGTAATAGAGACGTCACTTCCTTTCTTTTTACGTCAGTGTTGGCATTCAAAGCTTTTAAATATCCGAATTCTGGAATCGATTAAAGTACGTATTCTCATTCTCATTGTCTGGATTACCGAGTTATTTTAGAAAGATACGTGATACTTCATTAGAGGTTAAAATGTCTTTTAAGATTCGAATGGAGTGTGGGTACAGTGCATACAAAATATGACGTTACCTAGTCGATTTATTTGACGTGTTTAGTGTACAAATATTTGGCCATTTAGTCGATCCGAAAGCAAGGTGAAATAAATGCCGAAACTGAGCATAACAAAGATTATCTACTGATAAAATAAAAATATTATTATGATAAGATTAGGTAGGTACATTTGATTGCATTGATATCACTTAAGTTAACGATGATGAAGATCGATGATAAATGTGATGCATCATCCATAAATGTAATGAGATCATAGCAATTGTGGATGTCAAATTACTCGAATTTAATGTTAGGTAAATTATTGTATTATTGTATAGGTAGGATAATCTGTTTTTCTTTATTTGAAATAGCAAATAAGTGTTTTTCGTGTAAGAAATAAGTATATTTAATATGTATGTCAAACTGTATTACGGTGTCAGTTTGACTTCTACTTCATTATGCGTATTTGTTCCTTGATTTCCAACGACTACTGACTAAAACATTGAATATCGAATAATTGATATACGGATATTGGTGAGCTGTCGTAAAGAGTAGATATTATGTGGTTATTTTTTGTCGCCAAAATTCAATTGGTAAGTAATTACATAGTTACTTAGTTAATTATTAAAACGAAATATTTTTTCATTACCTACTCTAGCCCTATCAAATTTAAGCATTTAATAATTCTCAGTTTTAAGAACGTCATTACCTTACCTGTCAATTGGATCATAATATGCGCGCCATTATTGTGGCAGAAGAATAGGCGGGAACGTAACGGTGGTTCCGGATTCCGGATCGAACGGCGCTAATTGACCGTGGTTTCCGATCCACTGACCGTGGACGAATCTAGCTCCTATTTATTTGTAATGGATTTTTGAGCAGTATAAATAGAAAAAGAGTGCATTCCGTTTCTATATTTTAGTGTGAAGACGATTGGGTTAGTTTGATTTACAGATGTGCAATATATTAGCAACTTTTAAAAGAAAATAAAGAATAAAAATCCTAGAAAATTAGCTTTTGCAACAATTCTTGGAGTCATATTTTGTCCGAATAATTAAAACCGGTTTGGACCAAACAAATAGCGACTTCGTTGAAAATTGATACGCTGACCAAAAAAACCCTGGCTGGTTGAAACCTCCTCTTACTATAAAAACTTAATATAAAATATCTGTACTTTTTTCAAGCGTTGGTAAGTGTCTTTTTTAACCAACTTTAAAAATGTGTGTATACACCGATTTCTCGGAAATAGCTAAACCGATTTGAATGGTTTAAACTTTATTCTGTCAAAGTAGAAAATTTATAAATTATATTCCGGAATTCTTCAATGAAAACTTTGTGGATTGTATAAATGATCTCGCATACATTGTTCAAATCGAATTGATGAGCTGAATTCGAATAAAAGTTTCAGATAAGTATTTGATTATTGATTTTTATAATTTATTAAACGACGACTCTTGTCTGAATGTAGCAAAACGTTTAGGAATTTTATTTAAGCTACTGGGTGATACATTCTTATTTAATTAAATTCTTATATAATCTGGACATTTAATTTCATATCACAAATATCAAAGCCACATCTTTTCTAAGATTGAAAAGAATTGTTATATTATTAAATCTTTAAAGAGAACTGAATTAGCTAAGTAAAAACAAACAAAAGTCTGGTTGTCACACGCGTAGATTTATTTCTGATAGTCAGTGGGGGGCACGCTCAGTCATTAGCCCCGAGTATCAGTCTGGTCGAAAATAGACTCCCCCACACAGTCCCCCACTCAATTGAGTGGGGACGGGTATAGGTATCCTGTCATATGTAACCTTAGAGTTAGTTAACTATGTCATAAGGCCAGTGTGTAGCATTGACAATAATTGAGAACTTTAAGGCACGGTAAAAATATGAAGAATCTTGATATTCTTTTTTCAAAGAGTATATATTCTGCTAGTATTTGGATTAACATGTTCGTGTTTTTCTGTTTCGTGTAACAAGACGCGATAAACTACTGGTTTGGTCTCGATTTTCTACTTTGCCATCTTTATAATAAAGTTGAGATTTCGGAATATAGGATAATTTAACGTTTTGGCAATCCTAACCTTGTCTCCATAACCTCTATCTGTTACTGGCAAAAAAATCAAGAAACAGCGTCAACACACTGACGCACTTGGCCCAAACGGTGTCGTTCAGTGCGCGAGAGCACTGATGGTCTTACGTAAATTACTTTATTAAAAAATGATTTACTCCAAAATAAATCCTTTTACATTCATCCTAACTAATATTATAAATAAGCAAGTAACTCTGCCTGTTACCTTTACAAGTCTAAACCACTGAACTGATTGCCAAGAAATTTGATACTTACGTACCAGTTTCATCTATAAAGAGGTCTATATTATAAAGAGAGACATGGGATAGGTAGTTTTTTCTCGGGAACGCGAGTGAAACCACCTGGGACGTAATAAAGCAAATCTAATACGCGTAAAACTGTTGAACTTTGCAAGAGGAATTAAAAATAGACATTGCCAATTTTATACCATTTTATTCGGGTTATTTGATTATGAAATTTTATGATGTGAGTCTTGAGTTCTCGAATGGAGATCGTATACTAAAAACGTAGTGTGGGAAGCAGACGCCAGATCGTCTGATGACCTGGAAAGTTGACGGGAAGTTACTGAACGCGGAAGACTGAACGAATTTGGTGGAATGCATATTTTACGCGTTAAAGGGCTATATATTTCAGCTGACATTTATGCTGGATGTTTTCCGGTTATAAACAATGGAATTAACATGCTTGGGTATCTGGAATTAGTTCTGTAACTGGTTGGCTCTCAAAACTACATAAAAAACAATAGAATTTCAGAATAGACTTCCATTTGGGTTCTGAATAATTGTTGCATATGATTTTGCAATTTTGTTTTATTACAGAGATATGTAGATAAGGGTCAGTAAACTCCATACCGTAGGTTCAGAATTCAAATTCATTTGTTTTAATCTGAACTCCAAACATGACCCAAAACTCTAAACGATACGATTAAATTTGTGATTTATTCATTACCATCTCAATTTTTTTACAGCTATCACAGGTTATGGAGATCTGCTTATGTAGATAAATAGTACTTATAACCTCACTGTGTATCATGTAATTAACAAACAAGAACGATTGCAATTGATGTTTGTACGACGTGCTTCCTTATTATAACCGTCCTCAACACACTCCATATATCAAATAGAATTAACGACTAATTCGTCTCTAATTTCGCACTTAAAGCGTATGACTTGTAATAAAAATATCTAGACACGTGGGTTCACGTTTTCTGCCAAATTTAGAAGCGTCTCAATTGCGTTTCACTGTGAGCCATATTCACATCTGTTCTAATAGAGAGGGCTCTTGAGATAGACCTTTAGAATTCCTACAGCTTAGGCCTCCCGATAAATGAATTTAGGTATCCAATATAATTCTGAAGTGACAACTGTAGTTATATCACATCAGATAATGTTAGGACAAGGCCGTACATTTCCTGACATATCATGACAGTTATGGAGAGTATCGAACGCCATAATGATGTTATAGATTTTTTGAGTGCCCCAGGTTACAGTTGTCTCTTTATGATATTCTCCCTCCAGAAATTCCCCGTCCAATTAATTTTAAATGTTTACTAACATATATTGATTCTCCCTTTATATTGATTTTGTCCTACTTTTTAAATACTAATAAGTTAAGATTTTAGTCACCTTATATATATATATATATAATAATTCAGCTTTAATTCCTCCTCCTATCAAAACTAACAAAATTTTCTTGTAAAAGAATCCCCTTCGTTTATCTTTAACTAACGTGACATTGGCGGAATTGTGCTATTGGCTTCAGTCGCCATTCTATCAAGAAGAAGAAGATGTTATAGATGAGCGTTCAGGAAGAAATCAACGGATATTAACTGTCGTTAGACTAGTTGAAGCGGCAGATGGTTATGTCAAAGAATGTCATGATGACAGTCTATGGTTTTCATCCATACTTTACGGAATTATTCTCTTTCAATGTTCATCGTTAGTTGGAATGGAATCACAGGAATTCTGCTAAGTAAGAAAAAAGGTACACTAAGGGGAATTATATTATATGGAATACGAAAATAACTTGAGTAGGTGAAGCCAAGTATTTTTATTATTTAGATTGTATTTGGAGTTGGAGCTGTCAATTTACCAATCTGTGCATGGCATCCATTTTTTCTAACAATAATTTATTTTCACTTTATTTTTAATTTTGCTTGATGTTTAGATCAACGGTCATAGTAATATTTTTTTATAATTTTTACATCTTTCGAATCAGTAGATACTAGAATAGTTTAGATGAGTTCCAGAGCTACGGATACGTCGGTTTCCTCAGGAAATGTTGTTCATTATAATTATACGAAATTCACTTAAGCGGAATATACAATTGTATTGAATATAGATTTCCTTTCCCAAGCGGAACTTTCTACGCTATCTGAATACCAACGAGATCGTTTGCTAGTGCTTTGCGATCAATTGCCATATAAATGTATGTAAATAGAAAGAGAAGCTATTTGGTACGTGGGTAGGAATCACAACCTACTGAACAATATCTTAAATTATCGTCAAATCCATAAGTGTATTACTAACCGTTGGTAGAATCAATTGTAACGTTCATAAGTACCTAACCAGGGCCTGGCCTGAACAATGTATACCTATGTACCTACTACAATCTGGCTAGTTATTTGTATTATACTTTCCGTAGCTATAACATATTTTGGCCAGCGGGATTCTGCGTGGGAGTGGAATTTCGCAAAATACTTTCTTGGAGGTTGCCAACGTACGTACCTATTACATTTCAAGTTTGTAGGTTTAATCATTCTGGAGGTTTCGTGATTCGTGAATCATTTATTTGGATAAGATAGATTTCGTCTAAAAATAAGACAAAGTTTAACTTATTAATTAATATTAGATATTATTTAATAGTCATTCGAGTTTTACAATAAATATTTGTTTCATTTTATATTTTTCTATTTTATTTTACCTTTTGAGCCCGCGCAATTCAATAATTAGTTATTATAAGTAAGTACCTACTTAATTATTAGTTTGTGCAACAATACTTAGATACTTTTTCATTCCTTTTTCTTATACCTTTTTATTTTTATTGCACTATCGTTAGTCTTATTTCATTTATTTTTTAATTTATCTGTTTCTTTATGTAAGGTTAAAGTTGTCAGCGTGGTTTTTAGCCGTGCTACTTCCTCAAGGGAAGACGAGCCTTGATGCTAAAATTACTTTAAGTGTTTGTTAACGTTGGTTTAACACTCACTTTATTTCTTATTTTATTTTCATCTCCAGCCTAGTATCTCTCTAACTACTCAAAATATCTTGTACACATATCATACTTCGCATATTTCATCTGTTCTTCTGTGTTCCTCTTCAAATTCAATCTATATTCTAGAATAGATCTAGGCATTTCATACCATCATGTTGGCGCCAAGTCACACATCACTATCATAAATTCTTTTTTATTTCTAATTTCAGGTCCAAGTTCATTAATTTTGTGGCAAAATATCGAGACATGACCCCGATATTTGGTCCCAAAATTAACAGCGCACGTCGTTTCTCCAAATATCAGTGTAATTAAAAGACCGTGCGGAACATTCGGAAGCGGTGAGGCGGAAACCAGACAGGGTTCAACGTCCCGCCAAAGTCCCGTTCAGTCCCACGCGTGTCCTGAAGCGGAACCATGTAGAACCAGACTGTCATGGGACTGATTTAATATATATATTACTTAATGTAGTTTTAATAATGTAATTACAACTCTGATGATGGATATTTTTTACGAGCTGTCAGTTTATGATTTGTTATCCAGACGTTGAAAATAAATTGGATCTTCGGTTTTTTTTGTGCGAGATTTTTTTTGTTTATACTGAGTAGGTAATGTTAAAGTAGGTATTTTTATTTTATCTATTCCCGCAGAATGAAATTCAATTCAAATTCAAAAATCATTTATTCAGTTTAGGCCCTAATAAGGCACTTATGACACCTTATTTACCTATTCCGTGCTTATGACCGTTACAATTGATTCTACCACCGGTTCGGAATACACTTGGACAGAGAAGACTCCGGCAAGAAACTCAGCAAGGGACATTTTTTTAAATTTATAATAACAAAGTTTATAAAATTATAATGAAATAGTTTGTGTAGCGAACATTTCATTTAAATGCATTCTTCCGAAAAGAGCACGTTCCGTCTATACCCTCAATAGGTAGGTAGATAATCATAATTTATTTTCCAGTATTGTATGTTTAAATTTAGATATTACCTTACGTATCTATTTGTGACACAAAAACAGTAGAATAAAAAAATAAACATGAAGAATAAGAATTAAAATATTTACATAATTGTAGCTTTCTATGTTTACTCAGTAGTTACTTATATGAAAATTTTGAACATTGCTCAGGAAAGGTAGTCTTGTAAGCATGGCCAGGCAAACACATGTGATAGACAGCCTAGGCTTTACTAGCACAACGCCACGTCAGAGGCTAGATCGAAGTAAATATTTACTTTCGTGTACGCGACGCAATCCCGCGATCAACACACGCCATGCCCTTGTACAAACAAACATTGATCGCGTTTGCTTGTATGTTTTGAAACGCAACTGAAATTACTCTCGATTTAAGTATTCAATGGAGAAAGTTATGAAATATAATTCCGTAATGGCTATAGTTAATTTAATAATTAGGATCCTGGAACAGCGAAGAATTCGTTACATAAACAACTTATTGGGACTATTCTGAAATCGTAACATCCATTTTGTTTCGAAATGTTCTTAATGCAGAGTACAGCATGGCTCTAATGCACCAAATACAATAACGACTCAAATTAACGAAAAGTGAATTCCTTCCTCCTTTTCTTTTTCCACTAATAGAGAAAATTTGAGAAGTGGGGTCCTAGGTTACTACTTTTACCTACATATTTAATTAATGGACTGATGGTTTTCAATAAGAACTATTCAATACTCATGGTTTCTACATACAGTAGGTATGTAATAAATAATACAACCTAAGTTACGCTACGCTATGCCTTTTAATCATGGCTTAAAAATGTTAGAAAATTGCTGGAAACATAAAACACGCTATCCTACTAAAAGTCAAACCAAATCTAACCATCCGCCATCAGATTTTCTCTATCACTTTCTGTCTCTCAAATAAATAATTGTTTGCTATAGCCGAGACAAGTTGATCTACACAATATCGGCCTGGCGATGCCGCAGAGTACGAACTGAGACAGTCAATGTCTCTCGCTCTAGCGAACGATATGTTTGAGCGACAGAATGCGATGGAGATAGAGAAAAATCTGTGCCGGGTGAAGAAACAGATGTGGTTCGACCCTAATATAAATGCGAATGTTCTTTGAATAAAATATAGGATAGTTTTTATCCTGGGAAAACGTTAGATTGTACGGGAAAGTGAGTGAAGCCGTGTGGCAGAAGCTAGTAATATAATTATGTTATGGAGCATGTATTTAAATATTATAAATAATTTGAATGTTCGTCTATGGAAAACCATTTTTTTTTCATCAATAGAATCATTTAGTTAGATGACTGGCAAATACTTATAATATCCTATCTAATTAACTCAATAGAATGAGTAGGTACGTATGAGTCTGGTATTTTTTAAATAAATAATATAATAAAACTATTTAGAAATGATGGAGCTTCTTACGTAGGTAGTTTAAAATATACTAATTTATAAAGCATGTAAGAAAATCAATGATGTAAATTAGGACCACCATATACATGTATCAGAGCTCGTGCAGACTATGTTTATAAGAAACACAAATAATTGACTGAAAAGGAACAAAATAGACGAAGAATGTTCACGGCCTTTCACTTTGAAAATCTTTACTAAAGACTACATAACTACTAAATTTCGGATAAAGAGTTATACATAAAAAGAATAGGCTATGCGAAGCTACTATCTAAATATATTATTCTATGCTCAAAAGTTGACAAGCAGGCAGATAATTCTACTGATATAATGTGCTCAATGCAGGCATAAGCATAGACATATAAGCAACACCAGGAGGATTGCCATTCTATTACCGATCCTAAAGAGGTTACCCCTTTTTTGAAGAACCACATATCGAATCGGGAGCTTCCTAATGGGAAATAGGAACGTTCGACCGAGTTGTTATAAAATAAAATATGAAAAAGTACCTAAATAAGAAAGTACTAAGCTGCGTACTGACTGTATTATCTAGATCAGGGCCTGGGAAAAGCTCTATGCCTTTGTTAGACGCCAGCGGTGCGATAAACTGCTCAAACACCGTGGTATATACTTGTTTTAGCATGTGCCTGATCGTCAAAGAGTAGCGAGTTTAGCGAGCAATTGGAAACGATTATGTGAATTATATACATATTTTATATATTCTATTTATAATTAATATAATAATTACAGCCTATATCTGCCCACTGCTGAGCACAGGCCTCCTTTCACGAATAATGGTGAAAGGGGAATGGGCAAATACTCCACCACGCGTGCCCATTGCGGATTGGTGGAGGTAGGCTAGTGGTCAACCTACTGTTGGAGTTGTCAGGCCACCTAGGAGGTCTCCAACTAGCTTAACGACTATCACAATTAAGTGTTAACCGGGACCAACGGCTTAACGTGCCTTCCGAAGCACGGAAACGCTCAAGATGAAAAACCACTAGGCGGTCACCCATCCAGGTACCGGCCAAACTGGACGTTGCTTAACTTTGTCGATCGGTTAAGAACGGCTAATCAAGCTACGCCACGAGCGTTTCCATATTCTATTTACATTTA
Organism: Tetheella fluctuosa; assembly: GCA_951216915.1. Taxonomy (NCBI): domain Eukaryota; kingdom Metazoa; phylum Arthropoda; class Insecta; order Lepidoptera; family Drepanidae; genus Tetheella; species Tetheella fluctuosa. The sequence goes on from OX578222.1 coordinate 10,017,530, forward strand.
CAAAATAATTATCTATACTAGTCTATACTAATATTGTAAATAGAGTTGTAACGAATTGGCTCAAAAAGTACTGGACCGATTTTAAAAATTCTTTTACCATTTGAATGCTACATTATCACTGATTAACATGGGCTATATTTTATCCCGGGTACGTGGGTGAAACCGCGCGGAAAAGCTAGTCATTAATAAGACTATTACATTATATACTATATAATTTTTATAACAATTTTTGAAGGTGCTTATGATACGAGTAGGTATGCTGGATGGAAAAGAAAATGCGACACGATTATTATATCTTAAATGAGTAAATAGCCGATCCCTGGTAGTAGGCGGTGAGACTTGTACCTTAGACGAGTGCCTGATAGAATTACTATGTAAATAGGTAGAGCTTAAAAGCGAACAGTAGGCGTTAGATAATTGGATACAATAATAGAATTGATAATTGGATTAATTCCTACGGATCCGATTGGAAAAGTATAGTGTTTTGTTTTCAAGTTCGTAAGACAGTCACAGTCTTCTCTGTTTTCCGCTACTGCTAAATGCATCGAGGAAGGATGTACGCTACAAAGAATATGAAAGGCAGCAGAGTATGTAAGAGCATTAGGTAGTTTAACTCTTTCCTGTACGTGGTATTCATTCGAGAGCGTCGACCATCACTTGTCAGTTTGGAGACAGTTATGGCTTGCCCATTGCAAACATATTTAATTTTAAATGCGTTTCTTTCGAAATCAAGAGCCACAGAATGAATATAAATATCTTGGGACATTTCTTCATACGTAATACTATATTCGTAACCCCAGTTTTAGATTTTAACTTCACTAATAAGTTTATAAATATAACCGATAATTACTATACCATAATTCTAATAACCTTGACTATATTGGGCACCATTATAAAAGTTATGCGATAATTGGGTAGTTTATGTAATAGCAGTTCGAATAAAAACATCAGAATGTAGGTGAAAAGGGTTTTATGTTTTTAATCATTTTTGAAATATATGTTAGGGCCACGTATTGTTCTAATTTAGAAACGCGTGAAATAAATAGAGCTCAAGGTCGGCATAGTATCCCCCTGTTATTCCGAATATCTAAATGCAGTGATGACCATTCGACTTTTTTTTTAATACTTAATATAGGCCTGTATTTGACCACAATCTCACTATGGTAAGTGATGATGTGGCCGGAGGTGGTAAGCACACAAAGCCTAGAAGGAACTGGCTCTCATATGCAACTGCCGGAACACATCGATAGGTGCTTAGTGAGTTTCAACTTGAAGGTAGCGGCCAAGCGAGTATTACAATGTACCCTACTACTACTATGGTTTCTTTTACCGTAAGCTCAAGTTTATTATTATGATTTGAACCCTCGACCTTCGATTTGGCATTCGACGTCACTACCTTTAAGCTGTCGCTTCAAATAATTAAGAAAGTTTGGCTTGATGAGGATATCCGTCAATCAACCACAGTGACTAAAGTATATGACAGCTGGAGGCGAAGATAAGCAACAGTACGTGATAGTAAGCGTTTATTTACGTAAATTCTTTACACTCAGGGTACAGAATGTACTTTATTAAATGAATCACGCTGAAAACTTTTAGATGTATGAGACAAAGGCCTTTATATGACGCAGATTTTAAATAAAATTATAGACATGTTATATCACGTTACGCTGATCTTTGAACACGGTTGGTAACACGTGAGTTGGTGATTGATATTTAATAGTTTAGCACTGTTTAACGTCTTTAATCATTAGTACAGTTGTCTGTGTATAAACCTGTCAAAATAGCGCCTGGTACGAACAGAAACCATATTGTAATACGCAACGTCTGTGTCTGTCTCGAGAACCTATGTACGGATTTTAATGTAATTTTCACAGTTTTTAAAGGGGTTTTTAAATAATGTTTTAAGCTATATATAATTGCGCTGTGACTCTAAGGAGCTAAGCAGTGAACGTTTTAGTGTAACATATCAGAGACAAAAATAACCGTGGGCAATAGTGGGCATAGGCTAAAATAATTCTTGGTATTTTGGCGTACCTAATGGGGTTGCAAAAAGTAATAAATATGTGAATTAAATTAATGATGCGATGTAATTTTAACAGCTATTACTATTAAAGAATTCTGAAATAGGTAAATGCCTGTTTGTGAGCTTATAATCATAAATTCTCGGCGAAGACTAAAGTTTTTGAGCTTCAACAAAGATAAAACTTCGAATAATTCACATAAAATTGAATGCGAGTGCGTTTTATCGATACAGTCGGCAACATTTACGATATTTATCCCCATATATATTTATCGACTGGCAACGACCGACATCAAATTGTGATGTCACGAAGAGTAGTGCCAAATGTCAATTATGCGATCACGACGTAGCCAAAATTAGACTTTAATAAGTATATAAATAAGACTAGACATGTGCAGCTGTCAAAATTAACTAATATTGTGTGTAGGTCTAATTTAATGCGCAAATCCACATTACAAACAAAAAAAACAATGTCTATGGTCGATGACTGTAGTGTTTTACATGAGTTTCAGTTCGCTGCGTATTTTGTTCGTACTATACTATTGTATATTTTTTCATCCGTGAAAAAAAAAACATTTAAATGTTTGAACTCCTACTTCATTTGTTTGAAAAGTTTAAGTGCATGCCGTGAAATAATTTATTATGGATTATGCTTAAAAAATGTTTGGCTGATATTACAAGGTGTGAAATGGAACACTTATATGTAATATTTGGCCAATTCTTCTCTTATATTGTTTTACATTACTTATCGGGTATTTATTCATTAATAACGTGTGACGTCAGACAGGTAAGCAAAAAAAAAACAAAATATTCTTTGTACTACAAAAAGTTCTTAATTCAAAATTAAATTTAACAATTGAAGAAGCGTAGATATATTTAGATTCATCTGACATTCGTAAAGAGTACGGTTAGCTATACAAGTAGCTGAACAATTCTATCATCATGGATAGTTTTAGTATTTATTATAGAATGCAGGTTTTTTTAGACACGTCACATTTATTTTAAATCTTTCAGCTACTATATTGCTGACCGTATGGATGTGTAAATAGTAAATAAATCCCGTAGCCAATATTTGCTGAGCTTTCTCGGCAAAATGACGTCTGGCAGACAATATCAACTCTACATGGCTCGGCGACGTAAATATGTAGCTTTGTTACGTCATAAAGGGATCTCATGGGGGTAAATAAGGTTGTAACGTGAACCCGTATTATATGTAGGTGTGTGTGTGTGAATATCTGATAGGTATACGTGCAAAGTACAACCTGATAGATGTTTTTTTCTGTTGAAATCGTTTGAAAAGAGAACTATAATTAGGTACTTGAAAAAAACTAGGTCTTACAAAAAGGGTGGCAAAATAATAATTGATGGACATTACAGTTTCTTTTTCTTACAAATTGTTCAAATATAATTCATTTTTAGGGTTCCGTACCCAAAGGGCAAAATTATTGTGTATAGTAGTATTACTAAGACTTCGCTGTCTGTCCGTCCGTCTGTCCGTCTGTCTATCACCAGGCTGTAACTCAAGGACCGCGATAGCTAGACAGTTGAAATTTTCACAAATTATGTATTTCTGTTGCCGCTACAACAGCAAATACTAAAAACAAAATAAAATAATTATTTATGGGGGGCTCCCATTTTTTTGCCGTTTTTATAGATAATGGTACGGAATCCTTCGTGCGCGAGTCCGACTCGCACTTGGCCAGTTTTTTTTTTTACTGTGGATAAGCTTCTCTTTCACCATAATCTCGTCATGGTAAGTGATGATCTGACCGAAGGTGATAATCACACAAAGTCTATAAGGAACTGGCTCACAAGTGCAGCTGCCGGAACACACCGGTAAGTGTTTGGCGACAGATTTTACCCGACTGCGGCGAAGACAGGCGGTTATTCAGAGATGATGTCATAGTAAAAGTAACAGCATGACGAATTCAACTAAGGTTGTATAAAAGATGTGTAGAAGTATTCATCATGTATAATGTAGAGTACCTATATATCTTACTGTATTTGGTTAGAAGAAAAACGTGCCAGGGTTTTAAAGGTTTAATTTGTATATAAAGTATATTTTACGCGTGTTGTGTACTAATTAGAATGTATATAATATAAACATGAACACTGGGGTTAATTAGGAATGTAAGTACTTATATTAATTGTATAAATACTGGGTGCTACATCACCTAGGTCGGTTCTAATAAACATTTCCCATCAGGCTGTTTAATAAAGCATGTATCTGGAAGCTCTAATTATTAAAAGTTAATTGGAGAATACTAGAGTAAATCCGGCTTCGCTTCGCTGTGCTATCCTATATTTTTTTATTGACAACACTAAAGCACGTCAATAGCCAGAAAAAAAAAACACAAACAATAATGTAGATTATGTAAGTACTGAGTTGAATATGTTGGACCGGCGTCCTTGATTCAAAATTAGAACTGAAATTGTAAGCAATTATTTTTATTTTTATGCCATTAAACGTTATTTTCCGATAACGATTTTATAACAATTATAGTAAATATTGAAACATTAAATTAGTATTAGTTTCATACATTCGTGTGTGTGTGTATATGTTACCACTCGGATCATCCTCGTGAAAAACTCAGGTTCAGGTTCTAATGAAAACTTGGGTGATACCGCAGGAGTCAGTCAGTGTCAATACTATAAATTCGAATGTTTGTGTGTGTGTGTGCATGTGTCAACAAGCTGACGCTAGAGTTACAGTTAATGTGAAATTCGTCATATAAGATAAATTTTCAAAATAAGTGGTAATAAATGTACGGACAAACACGTGCCAAAGTAATTTGTCATGAAAAACCATCTACGTACCTAGTTATTACGACTAGATACGTTATATGTGTTAAGTTTTTATTCAGTGTATTGTTTGGTATAACATTGATGAGTTCATGATATAAATACGTTCACATTTCATGATCATAGCAATTCGCATTAAATATAAAATGGCCGCTCATCCCGCCTTAATGGCTGCTTCCGGCAAATTAAAATGGACGACGACAGATGATTACTGTACTATTTGTATTACACCAACATAGCCAGGGATCATCATCATCAAGCAACTTGAGACGGCATAATTTGAGTTTATTATTTCTGCTCTGCGGCATATTTTTGCTCTCGGTGAAACGAAAAAAATATAAGTAATCACAGATGATTCCATCCATATCTTATTTCTTAGTAATTTATAAAGGTAAAGTATGATTGAACGCGCGAAACGCAGGAATTACTAGTCCAGTACATTTTTTTAATCCCGGAAATGCGAGTGAAACCGCGGAAGACAGCTAGGCATAAATAGTTATTTTCGTATGGTTTTGACATGCCTGTATGAAGTGTCAGTTATTCTTTTGACAGACATTTTAACGCTATTTAAAATGATCGAATTGAAAATATTAAGTTTTCGACAAATGGATTTACCTACTACAACAATATTTAAAAGCTTCATGAAGTAATTCCGTAATGTTAGTTCATAAATAAAACGTCACGAGTAAATCCTCTTTAGTTAGTTTAAATAGTTGTTCAGGCTTTACATTAGCTCATTATGACGACTAAAGCCTTAGAAGTGCAGGGTCTTGGCCAGTCTGGAGGTCAAACGTACAGTCGTGACCTGGCTATGAAAATAAGGGAGTTCTATATCTTCATATAACCTAAAATGTTGCGATCTGTGGTCTTGGTCATGATAGGTAGAGACGTCAAACGTGACATAGGTTGTGGGTTCGATCCTATAATGAGTTTAAACTATAGCATGATGATAAGGTATTTGGTATCCTCCTGGCTGGCTATGACCCTGAAGACTTGCCCCGCGGTTTCATCCGCGTTCCTGGGATAAAAGTAGCCTATGACACTCTCAGGCCCATGACCTATCTCTATGCAAAAATTTACGTCAATCCGTCGTTTCGTTGCTGCGTGAAAGAAGCACGAACTAACAAACACACTTTTGCATTTATAATATTAGGGATTATTTGTTAAACTTAGATACTTAGATCAGGAACCAACATCGTTAAATAATTCCATTTGAGATTAGAAATTTATCATAATTTGCAATCAATTGATAGACGTTATAATTACACTTGTATGTGAATTTCAAGTGGCTTCCAAGTATTGCGTATTGCGGTGTAAAAGATACACTCCTATGATAGACAGATAGACAGGGTGGACGGAACATGCAATTATATGGAAGTTAGCAAGACAGTTCAGTCTTTGATCTACACTCAATGTCACAGAAACATGATTAGTACCTGTCAGAATCAATTCCACTTACTTATAACATTGTTACTCATGTCACTTACAAAGTAGTTTATAGTCTGTAATTTACTCTACTCTTATAGTTTTCCTTATTAGAGTATAAAATGTATGGTGCATATTTTTAATCAAAAAGTACATGCTAGTCAATATTGCTTATAATTACTTATTCTGATACATTAGTTGATATGATCACCTTAATAGCTTTCCATGTTCAGGTAGCATTAATAAATGGCGATGGCATCTACATAAATTCTCATTTAACTGCACTATCAAATGTGTTATTTTGAATGACAAATTGTTCGAAATGTCACAGCGAAATTGATGAATTGACATTTGAGTTAAGTGGTCTCCCTTATGGATTGGGTAGATCTGACGGTAAGTTGGCCATAAGGACTAAAATATAGGATGCCCCTTACAGTCACTGTCATTAAAGTCCAAATTCGTTTGAATTGACCTAGATCTAGAAGAATTGCTATACAATATATTTTTCTATGAATAGGTATTATACTGTAGCCTACGCCATAGATATAATAATAGTACAACTATATACGAGAGGGGTTTTTATTTTTAGAACACTTTCAATTATCAAACTTCAAAAACATATTGGCGACAATCAATCGTAACCTTGTGAAGTAATTCGATAATTTCAAGAAATGAAAAGATACCATTTATCTTTCCTTATTTCGCAGCCAAAGGTCCCGTTACATTAGTTATAGTAACACGAGACTGACAAATCATTAGTAAAGGAAAGCTTATTCATTTGGCAATTTCACTCAGGGTCACATGCTATCGTGATCAGATCTTATTACAAGTCGTACCTATCACTTACCATTGTTACTAGTGAAATACGATTATATAAAGTTCAATTAAATGTCAAATGTTGGGAATTGAATTATGCCTCGATTTTTTATGTGTAATCGTGTTACTTAGTTGTTATTGTGCTTGGTTGTTGATAGGAACTTATGATCCTAAATGTCAGTTGTTGGGTGCACTTAATCACTTCCCATGGTGAGATTTTGGTCAACCACGCAATACATATTTAAAAAAAGAAAGTTCATAGAATATAAATTAAATTATAAAAAGTGTGAATATTTATATATATTTATATTTATATTTATTAATAAAAGCCGTAGATAATAGCATCAGAAATAGGTTACGTGTAGCTGTAAACTGATTTTTTTACGCTTATTTTGTTGATCGAAACGACCGCATCTGCGCTACATTGAGTAAACATTTATAAATCACATCTCAATCGCTTCAAAGGATCTATCTACATAAACTCGATTTAAACGGAAACGGATCGAATAGAGGACTCGTATGATATTTTTCGTGTTCCACAGACATAACGCTACGATTTGTGAAGTCGTGGCGTGCTAAAGGAACCGTTTAAATGGGGCACCTTTCGAAATTAGTCGTATTGCGTGAAAGCCATGACCCTAGTCACGAAGGTCGATACCGTGACAGTCGGAGACGTTGCCCATGACAGCGTTGCCATCAAAAACTAGGTACCAAGATAAGCACCATGAATTGTGACAACCGTTTAAAATAATTTGGAAAATGTCGAGCTAATTCAATATTCAGGGAGGTTTTTAGATTATGAAGTAATCGATTACAAAGTGAGAACAAATACTTAATTCGTTCTGCAAGGAGGATATAATCACTACTTAATAACCTACTATTTTTATTTCTTTATTGGAATCTTATTGCTTGCCGGTGCGAATAGAAAGTTTTTTATAAGTTATCTATTCTCTTTTGCTAAATTAAAACTAAACTCAGTTATTAAATGAATTTGCACAAATAAAATGTGAAATTAAGCTAATGTGCAATATAAAATATAGAGGGCACAGGTGTTTCCTGCTTTTTCGAGTTTTATTGCACCGAACATTAATTGCAACCTACATTTAAATTGAAATATCTATAATTAAACCTAAATTACACTGTTGATAGCTCCAAAATTATCATCCGGGTCGTTCTATGAGCTGACCTACATCCAACTTATAGCATGTTTATTTAGAGTCCGTATTCTTTTCATGATTGATAGCATATGAACATTAGATGCAGCTTCTGTGTATTTTTTGTTTTCGTAATGTTGGGGGCTTCATTTTTAATGTCATTATAATCGTTATGTATGGCTAGCCAGCATTATCTAAAAGCATAAAGTTTGCGGTATGAATGTCCGTTTCCCACGTTTTTATACGAGTCAGCCAACGATGCGCAAAAATGAAAATCTGTGAAATTAGTCTGCGTAAATTGACCATAATCATAAAGAGACAATCACATTGTGTGGTGGTAAATTATATCTGAAATAATCAAGGTGACATAAGCACCCAAACATTTTTATTGCATGTATAACTTTTTCAGTAATGTAAACAGTCAGCAGTGCGAAGTTCACGGCTCCGGTGGGCAGGTTTCACTGTTGTATACATTTGCGTGAGCTCACGCGATTTGTTTCGCGGTTTTTAAGCTGCGATTATTGGAACACATGATTCAATGTGGCGTAATAGATTACTTACATTACATAATAGTAATTACAAGCGTGAGTACGGGCTCGCTTCTTAATATTGTATTTGCCGTCGTTGCCTCAACTTTCTATTGTCTGCGGACCGACTGCCCAGCTGGCACCACCCGCAGGTCGATTATATCATGGTAGGAAAGCAGGCTAACTAAGTGGTACCTACCTAAAAAGCTAATAGTTAATTTTGTTGAATTGAACCCGATGCATATCCTTGCATTTTAAAAGTTATAAAAAGTTTATCGACAGTGGTACTAAACTATCTTATTCGTCATAACTATTCCCGTGTTATACCCGGGATAAAAAGCCCATTATAACCTTCCTGAATATACGGGCTAAGTAGGTATATATTTTTTCTAACCGGATCAGTAGTTGCGGAGATTACCTACATATAAACTCACAAACAAACTTAATCTCTTTTTAATATTAGATAGTATAAGTAAATAAGTTAAATAGTGTATTGACTATCGACCTACGTAATATTATGGCCGATTCCAGAACCGGGCTCTGAATAAGAATACGGGCCGATGTTTCATTATAAATTCAATGCGAAGAATATTTGCATTAAGTCGGCCGGTACGATTTCTATCATGACACGACATAGTCCAACGGTTTGCAGATAGATTTACTGACATTGCCCGTGTCAGTGTCTGAAGGAACAACTTGCGTCATATATTACGCCAGAGACTACGTCATTGTATTCAGATATCTGTTTTATTTACAAATTCCTCATCAAAATCATTCATGACTATAGTTGCGCAAAGTTAAAAAAAAAATGCTAGCCAAATCCGTATCATTAAAATAGTAGACGCTGATAAATGTAACGATGAATAATAAATGCTGATAATAAACGAAATAGCCCCATAGATTATGACTAGGTATAAATGACAATATATATAATATGATATAAAATTGTGTGTATCGCGTGTCAAGAGACAGTTCCTGGATTTCTCAAGCCTATTGTAGGTACTTGCCTCACGCCTTATGTAATGCAGTTTGAGCCAAACAATGTTATAAATTGTTGTGATACAGGCAATCCATCATAATACCAGACGGTTAAAACAACTTTCACACTATCCGTCCAGTCTTAGACTACCTACTTATTATTAATGCAATCATGCGAATAATAGGCAATTTTTAATAAATAGATATATTGCATTTATAATGCTGTTTAAGCTGTTGATTATTTTGTTAAAATAGCTTCCGTCACACGGTTTTTATCTATAACTAGCTGTTCCCCGCGGTTTCACCCACGTTCCCGGTGTAATTTTTTTTTCATACAAACCTTCTCCTGACAATAACGAACATTTAAAAAAAAAATGGCCAAATTGGTCCAGGCGTTGTTGAGTTATGCGCTTACCAACACATTTTGCGATTCATTTTTATATTATAGATTATAATTAAACTTTTGTATTATGATGTCGCGTTTCAGAAGCAAATATTTAACTGAATTCTATTCCAGTATAAAACGCTTCCTATATTTTAATCCAAGGAATGATCTCTAAAAAGCCAAGTTTCGTCCAAATCTATTTAGCCATTCATTGAGTGACAAACATCCATACAAACACTCTTATTTATAATAGTATGGATAGTAAGATAGTGATATTTATGTAGAAGAATTCTAGAATTAAATTGAAGCTAAAAATTATTACATCACAAAAATAAACAAACACATTAGGTCCATGTAGATATATTTCGCATACATTTTTGCGTAGCTACTTAATTTAAGTGGAAAGCATCGACAGAACCTGTCTTTCTTTCATCGCGATTAAATTTTTTGTTTATCAGTTCATCTTTTCTTCATTGAAACATAAATAATTCATCGTTTAATTTACACCCGTCGGATAAACAGTAAAGGAGAGACGAGACATAAACCATTTATTATTTTTTCCATTAATGGTCGTGGCAGGGTAGTGCCAGTCGTGACATGAAACGCAGACTTTTTATCTCAAAAAATAAATACCTAGGACTTACTGCAAAAAAGAAAAACAAGATTTTGGCGGTTCGGAAAAAAATCAAGAGCGTTGAACTTTTACAATCAGAACTTGTTAGAGAATCATTTTGGATGATCGAAATGAATTATTACTTTGTATACCTATGCAAGCTCAATTTATAAGCCACAATCAATCAGCCACAATGATTTAATTATTTAAACATCGCTTTAACTATAAAATTACTTTTTTTAAGCATTATAACTAGCGCTTGTATTGAAGTTACATACTACCGTTATGTTATTCGAAATTTAAATATTTTATCTTTCTTTTATTACACGGTTCTTATAGATTTTTTTAATGAAAAAATGACCTCTGAGTCTATAAGATGAGATGAACCTAACAATATATTTTTAATAGTACGAAGAATTGAACGAATAGTAACTTTATAAGTCGATATTTAAGAAATGCAAGCAGCAGTGACATAATGCGGGATGGTACTCAGCTACCAACAATTCCCGTCCGGTTATCAATTAAAAGCAAGTCTGAATAATAAGGCCTCGTTTGGAGAACGACTTTACCGGAGGTCATTAACCTAGGATAATAACTCGTAATTGCAAGAAACAAAGGAAGTTAAAATAAATAAACAACATTAATTTATGATGAATCCAATCGGCTATTAAGAATATTAAGTACCGAAGTATATGTTTTTGAAACAACTGATTTGTTAATGAGGTTCGTTAGAATAGCTTTTATAACATTTTGTTATCTTAATATTCTACTTTATTTACATTAAAATATTTTTATAAAAAAATATAAAATGTATTATTGTTTGTACTTAGTTTAGATTACTATTTCATTATCGTTTGCTTTATTTATGTCGTGCCTATCACGCTTTAGTCTTATATTTAAAACTAACCTATATTAAATAAAATGAAGTTGAAATAAAATAATTATTTTCGTATAAAAAATAATACTGTGATACAATGATATTTATTTAAAATTACATCAAATACAATAATGGAATAAAAGACAAAAAGGGGGTTCACAGGGCAAATACTAAATAATAAATTACTTCAGAGCAATCAAATATACCTCTATATAGCTAAAAAGTATTGCCAGCATAAAAATATTCAATCAGCTGACGCCACCCTTTCCTATTGTTGAATGAGTATTGAACATTTTGTGACAGATACAAAAGGTTACGCTGACATTGTATTGGCAACAGCCATCCAGAGCAGGTGTACAAATAAATTGAATAACAATTGGACTACAGCAAAAAGGTACCTTTGCAGGTGCTCCAATATGAACATTATTTACGTACCATCAGTGTACCCTGAATTTAGGTATATTACGCTTTTTAAAATTGGAACACGGACTCGATATAGAAAGTAAGATGGCGGTCCTTTAAAGGTACCTATGTAGGTACATCAGATGACCTGGCGTTGTGCAAGAGTTCAGTACTATACTATACTTCTAGAAACTATACTTCTGAAAATAAGCAGCGCCTAATTACTGTAGTTTTAGCTCGTTGTTAACCGTATCTCAAAAGGAAAAAAGGGACCCACTTCGTTGTCCGTCTGTCTGTCTGTCTCAAGACCTTTTTTCCCAGGAATGCGTGAAGATATCAATTTGAAATTAATGTAAAATACTTAAGTCTACGGATTCTTTGAACTGTAAAAAATCAAGCTTCTAAGTCAACACAATGATGAACGCACTCGATGTAAGAGATGGACGAACCTCGGTGCGCAAGTCTGAATCGCATTTGTTCGTTTATTTTAACCATGGATACGCCTGTTATTGACCAACATTTTACAATGTTAAGTAATACTGTAAGTAAATGCTAATCGTGAGCACACAAAACCTACAGGGAATAGAGCAATTAGTCTCGCATTCATTCGTTCATTGAGCAAGGTTTACCCAAAGATATTTCCATAGAGTTCAGAGCAGTTCTGAGAGTCTTGAGACGAACCAACCAAATCAATTACAGGCAGGACGCCAGGTATTGAAGAGAAACCCTCAAATTAGACCATATAATAACTACGACCACTACTCCAGAAGTAATATTGTATCAGAATTTAAATGATTAATTATATCGTCCATAATAAAATTCATACATTCTCGAGGTGCTCGGATAGGTATGCAGAGATATAACATTTCAGTATTTTTTTTGTTTAGTAAAAGGAATTATGTTTTTCAAACAGTTGTGATACATCGATTCAGTTTTTAGTACGCCTTTATCCATGTTTGGTTTGGACAATCTTTGTTTGAGGAAATATTATGTGAAAACAATAGGTTGGTGCTGACGAGAAACACAATGCCCCAGAAAAAGCTACGTAAAAGTGAAAGAAATGCATGTCATCTTTTGTGGCACAGACAAGTGTTAGTATAGTTTGGTTTGACCAAATATATGAGTTATATAAGTAAGAGACGCTTCTTTACGATATTACAAAACAATATCAATTTGAATACTCAGTGTGATTAGACTGACTACGAACTACTAGTGGTTTTAATCGATCTATTTTTGAAATCACTCATATACATACAATCGATTAAATATCGAGAGAAATCGAATCGATATAAGCATCTTCAAACTGCACATCATTCTCTTCGGTACAATCGACATGTTTATAATGCGACCTAGTATTCTCGATATACATTTCATTGCGGTTTGCCGGTTATTTTTACAAACAAAACGGTATCTTGTTTAGTGGAAAACGTAAGCACATACACTTAGTATCTATTGTGACTCAAATGTGTTATTGGATGCCACGTTACATCGATATTTACCGTTGTGAACCAGTAATTAGTTCATTGGACTGAACTAATTTCCTTTGTTAACATATCTACCTTGGTTTCATTAGCATTATTGAATTGCAGTGAAATTGAGATCGGTCTAATGAGTCAAATCTACATAGGTATTTCTTGTTGTAGTTGGAAATGGGAACGTAATTTTATTTAAATGTCCTTTTTATTTCTAGTCATTTGTCACAGCTTATTTTCACAGCGATATTATAGACACGGAGCACGCATTTTGTGAGGTTTATAGACATCTTACACAACTTTTGGGTCGTTGTTTGGCTTTTTAGGTGAAATGGAGGCTTATTAAGAGTAAGAATATTCCAATTTTAGAATATTCTCAGTATTTTTTTAAAATTAGATAACGTTGAATCTCTGAATGCGGTCATTGGACTCTTTAGAATTTTTTGCTCAAAAAACTGTCTTCCTCAGATTTATAGGCCACTCAAATCAGACCCCTCGCGGCCCGTGATGTTAATCAGACCAGGGTCCACGGATATTTTGCCCGAATACTTTTTGTGATAGGTATTTAATATCAGACGTTTTTGTAGTCTGTTGTCGGGTGGCGAATGTATGAATACAAGTTTTCTATAGGACGATTTAATAAAGCGGCTATTTATAAAAATCTTCGTAATTTGATCACAAAATATCTAGAGACAGCGATCAATTACGTCCAAATTATGAGGCAGATTTTTAAGAGACTACAGAAAAAATATATATATGTATGTATGTACCTACAGTTAACTACCTCTTCTTGCTAATATTGTTAGTGAGTCTGTTTATTTTTATAAAACTTGGCAGACATGGGAGGGCTACATTTAAAATATTGAAATTTTATGCGGTTTTATGATATAGTATTTTCGAACCAATACTATATGATACGAGACGGGTTAAGTATATGTGTGATTGTGACTGTACAGTAGGCATGCGTTGAATTATATAACAGACTTTAAAAATTAATTTGGCATCGAATATTGCAAACTAGCACAGATTGGAGTAGGATAGTGATAGAGTAGATTTAATTTTAAATGATTGCGTCTACTTTTTGTATTATATCTTAGTTGTGCTTGTATATTGATTTTATTTGTATACTGTCTAGGATTGTCTACTGCTCAGGGGGCCTATTCCATCACATTTCGCATAATTTGGATTAACCATTGATATATACCTTATAACAATGACTTTAAACTCCATGCTCGCGTGACGTGTTATGTAAAGAGTTGTATTTGAGTTTTGTTTTGATATAAATATTCGTGCCCCCCTTTGCTGCCAGGTAAACTGTTACTTATATCTTATGAATCTGAAAATATTCACAGTAGCATTGGCATTATATTTTAAGCGAAGTATTGTAAATAAATATAATAGACTTATTATTAATTAATGTCAAATGAAATCACAAATGGATAATTTCCTTTAGTAAATTATTTATATTAATTCCTACCTAGGCCAGGTGACACGCACTCGGCCGGTTATTTATTGGTAATCCGCGGGGACCTTATTTAATAATTATTTCATCATTTCATTTTTGCGAGTTGGTTAATAAAATTTTAAACGTCATATAGAGGGGAAAAGGTTTTCCATTATATTTTGTCGGTTGCCCAGAAAGCCGTCAGATAATCATATCATACTAACACTATAAAGAGAAAAGATTTGTATTTTTGTATGTTTGTAACGAATAAACTCAAAAACTACTGGACTGATTTCAAAAATTCTTTCACCATTAGAATGCTACATAATTTCAGAGTCACATGGGCTATATTTTATCTCGGAAACGCGGGTGAAACCACGCGGAAAAGCTATAACAAATAAAAGATTATTCACGGTCCATATCTGAGTCTGAACAGTCGTAAATAAAGATTTTTACCACTCGCTGCGTTGTTACATCAAGGAGGGCTGTTAATAGCGCCCTACAGTTGTTAATAGGGCGATAAAAAGGTGTATTAAGGTCAACCAGGACCAGATTTAGGTATAAGTATTGTTAGAGGTCTTGCTGCCAGGGCTCTACGTAGTGTTAAGTTATTTTTAGACGTATTCATCTCTTGTTCGAGCATGAGCTTGTTGAGCGCTTGTTGTATATTCTAGGCGTTTATGAAAAGCTACTCATGTCGAAACCTTTTTTTAGAGATTTTTAACCTTAACCTATTTTCGAAAAAAATGGTTAAATTTGAAAATAGAATACTGGGCTAGGTAACACATGTACCTACCCTTGGACGAATTACCTACCTATCTATAATAGTAACTATGATATTTTATGTTGTACAAAACTCATTCATAAAGAAAATTTGTCACGCATCGTGCTTTCCTAATTCATTCAAAATTACACATTTCCAAACAATGACAGTTTTCAAGAGCCAGTAACAATGGGAGGCATCCGGCGGCCATTTTAATGAGAGTCAAAGAAAGGTACTGCGACACAATGGCGATCCCTTCCGGACATCTGAGGACATACTACTGTTTACGTATTATACTATATAGTACTGGCAATTGAGCCGTCTGTTATTATGTGCATGCTATTGTAAACCTTAAATGAATACCTCAAAGTAGTTTATAGCGTGCAATTAGGGGAGCTATTCACTATACCTACTAAGAATATAATGGGATGGATGTAGAGATGATATTATTACAGTATATTAATGGTATGTCGTATGTAAGTACTTTTAATTATGATGGTCACATGAATTATGACAAATAAAGATAATCTATATAATGAGTATACTCTTCTTGAAGAAGTAGGAAACACCCTTTATAGCGTTATTAATAATGCAGAAGGCCTTGACAAGGGTTTTATAATTGAGCTCAAGAAATGCATAACACGCAGTGACGTAAATTTCTCTCGCAGCCCCTTGATTTAACAGTGTCAACTTTGCTTCAGTTAATTTAGGCTGTCTTGTACACAGGGTCGGCTCAGGTCAAACAAAATGAGATGGGGCAAACGTCATTAAGACTGACAGGTCCGTAAATGAAAAAAAAGTGGGTAAATATTACTTGGAGATGTTATTAAAACTATAAAAAGTAATATTGTAATTACTTTTTTTTTCAGATACCGATTTGGGTATGTGCCAGAGAAAATGTGATTAAGTAATACCTACAAAGAAACAAATTTCTTATCATTTCTTTATTTTTGCCTTTTGTTAATAAGTTTTATGATCGATTAAAGTTATAGATTAGGTAGCATGGAGACATATTTTCCCTTTGTTAAAATATTTTTGATATAGTGAATGCCTGTAAACATAGGCAATTATTAGGTAATTTGATGATAGTTTATTTAAGACCAAGCCTGTATTTCATTACCCAATCTGTACTGTACTGTTGTGTTAGAATGAGTAATTAATACAACATAATTATAGTTTAAAGCGGCTTCAGTCTATGTTTATTTTCCCAAATTAAACATTACTGCTAGAATTATGTGGATGCCGTTTGTCTAACGCAATCTTGCATGTAGTTTTACACATAAAGTTTACATAAAAATTCCTAAGATAATGTAATTCTTATTACTCGCTTAATAAAATTTATATAATGTGGTAAAATTTTCATTGCTTTAGTGGTTTTAGTCAGTCGGTGAATATTTGTAGAAAATAAATTAATCGAAAAATTGTATGGATAACCTGACCACGAGAATGTTTCGACAAAATACGAAGAGTGTTTACAAGTTTGGTAGAATGTAAATGAACTATGATATAATATGTAAACGATGTCATATCCGCTTCCCTGAACAAAACATGAACAAACATCAACATTGTCATAACTACTTAGATAAAACTGTTCAGTGTATTTAGTTGGTAGCGTTCAGGGACTTATCTCTGGTGTAGTACTTAGTACTTAGATGTACTCTAAATAACCAAAAATAATAAAAATCCATAATTAGCAAAATAGCCGTTTGGCCCAAATTAGGTGCAGTCCTTGTTGCCTTAGTCCGCACCTTGTCAACAAAATTAATTTTCGTTTATCAATACCTGTCAAGGGTGTGTTAACTTCGATATAAAAGAATAACTGTGAAGCCATATATCAAAGTCGAGTTGACAACTACCTTGCTAATCATGAAGAGTGTTCATTAATATGTAATTCTATGGGGTATGGTTCATTATTCGGTTGACATCAGTTATAGTTACTATGTAAATTTAATTTAATATAACCTAACAAGCTTATACCGGGCGTGCGTTGTAATACCTCTTTATTTTCCAAATACAATCGCGGGCGTGCGCACTACTACCACAGCTACTACTCACCCAACTTTCGTCGCAATCGGAATGGTATAAGAGCACATAGGTACGTTACAAACAAAAAAATATACAGAAAAACAATATAACCCTTATTGAAACCGCCCACATAATATTTGATGCCAACGAAATCCTGATAAACATCAGATCAGCGTTCTTCACACTCCAGAGTAAAGTTTACAATCTGATAAAAGGTGGAGACAAGATTCAAGGGTCATTGTACTTAATTTTAAAAATCTCGTGACGTTAATAAACGAGTGGCGTTTTAATCCAGATTCTCCAGATTCTGGATAATAAGCTATCTGCTTAAATTTCAAATTTAAATACGAATAAGATGGATCCTCATAAAGACTTTTTGGAGTCAGCTGTAAGGACCAATAGTCTTTTCATACCAGATAAAAGGGAAAAGGCCAAATCAAGACCCTTTCTTCTTTACATAATGCTTATCGTTAGATAATAACATTGCAAGTCTTTGAGTTTGATAACGCAATTATAACCCAACCCTTTTCATAATTGAATCCAGCGTGAAAGACATAACCGTATTATTTTATTAACCGGTTTCCAGTTAATACGTTTATTTATTTTGTAAACAACCTTTTGACAATGGGATTAGCCACAATTTGCCCTTTGTAAGTGATGAAATGTAGTAAACATGATAAACCTGATGATAAACATGATGATATAATAAGTTGAAAATCTGTCGCCAAACACCTATTGGTGTCTAGGCTTTGTGTGTTTACCACCTTCGGCCACATCATCACTTAACATAGTGAGATTGTGGTCAAACACAGGCTTATATAAAGTAAAAAAAACCTAAGTAATATTATGGAAACTATATACCTATCACAAGTGCTTCTATCTACTTGATTACACCTTACCTATGTAGGTATGTAAAACTTACTACTATATGACCTCTGTACTTCAAAAGATGTATTTTTAATATCACATCGTTTACCAGGCTCTAAGCTTTTTGTCTTACAGACTGTTTTATCCAGACGGGTGAATCACACTTAAAACACATAGAAATCTCAAGATATAAATAAGAACGAGCTAAAAGAGTTTAACAAAGAACACAATTCTAATAAGATTCTAAAAAGGTTCGAGCAAATAAAGTCAGAGACTAAACTGAAGTCGGATTTGCATACAACGAACGGTTACGGTAAGAATATTAATAAGCACTGAAAAAAAAATTGATTTGGTTATCATATTGATACGTGTACTAATCATTATAACAATAGGAATTTTTATGTCAAATCACAACAAAATGAAAAATAAAAACCCATAAAATTAATTCAGATAACAATACACCTGAAGCAGCTTAACATAAAAGTATGTTGAACTGATTTCACTCCTATAAGCAAATATATGGTTAAGTAAATCAAAAAGCAATAGCGTAATCTAAAGCTAGTTAGAGAGCTAGGGCTTTCTATTTAATTCTAAATAGTACGGGTCGGTAAGTGATCTCACCAAACCGGTTGGCCCTTCATGCCGGCAGCAGCGTTCCGTTCAGAGAGCAGGGTACGCAAGTGCATCACGCCCTTTTAGCTACGCGCATACAACGCATACCAATTATTGCAGCAAACTTCATCCTTCATGATCACCAGAAAAAAAACAGCACAAGTTCCAACAAAAATTTATGTCACAAAATTATCGTCAGTGAAGAAACGGTTCAAATAGCCCGCGAGCGCGACCCGACCGTGCCGGCGCTTGCTTGAGACTAACCGAATAACCGATGTTACTAACATCTCGCTACGGAAAAATAAACGGGATTGTGCGCAGTGTGTATTGGGCTTAAAATAAACGGACACGAACGAACTTCAACTCTATATTGAAAGTGGTAGAGTTCAAGCTGTAAATACTTTAGGAGGTGTATATGACGATGTAGAAGGTAAACTTGGTAGTGTAGTAGTAGTGAGTGTAGCCAAAGTCCGCTAGTTGCAGTGGAAAGAAAGTAGGTGCATTTCCCCTGCTTGGATGCTGCGAGGAAC
Source organism: Tetheella fluctuosa (assembly GCA_951216915.1). NCBI lineage: Eukaryota > Metazoa > Arthropoda > Insecta > Lepidoptera > Drepanidae > Tetheella > Tetheella fluctuosa. The sequence continues at coordinate 10,037,242 of OX578222.1, forward strand.
GGTTCTGAAATGCGGTCAGTGCCGATTGTGCTTTGTGATTTAATAATGTGACATGGTATTAAATCGGTTAACCTTAAAAAGTTTGCAGAGACAGCAACTTTTGGCAATCTTGCAATGAAAAGTAATAATAAACGTACCTCTTTGAACTCAATGTGAACAACTTTAGATTGAGTCAAATAGAAGTGTCTAGAGATGTCTTACCTGTAAACAAAATATAAACAAGATTAGAAGTGATCGAGAAAAAAGGAAAGTTGTTCATCTAGTTAGGTAACCGGTTCGATGAGTGTAAAAGTACACTATTCCGTTTAGTGTAGGTAATTCTCTAAAATATAAATATGGTAAAGATAATAGAAACCATAAAAATAAGGAGATTCAAAGATTCATAAAACCCTCTCGAAAAAGTTTGATAGCAAGTGACCTGAATATAAATGTCCGAATCAAGCACAACTTTGGTGTGGTAAAACAGCTTTTTGCATTTAGATAAGGTGACGTTTTCTTCAGTTTGTTGACCGAGCGTGAATCACGTGAGAATGAAACGTGTAAACCTGATTAAGATGATAATGAAGATTCAAAAATAAAACAGATTGATGAGCCTAGTTCTTTAAAGCATCTAACTAATACGTTGGACTAACTAGAAGAATGTTTTATAATACAATAGAATGAGGATCTAGTTTTGTTGGCTTTGGGATCCTTCATTCAGCTGTGGATAAAAATAGGCTGAATAATTATGTGTCTATGGAGTAATTATGAATTAAAACAATTTGAAAATCAAATACAGTATATTTTAATGATGACAACAGTCTCTCCAAAATAGGAAATCGTAAACTGAAACTTTCGGTTTCAACCAACGTCATGACATGATTAATAATTTATGTTGCTCAATTAAGTTAACGTTTATAATGATAGGTTAATAAACTATGAGATTCCCAAAGCAATTACAGAAAGTAGAAGGCCTAGTGTTATTATTTCCAATTTAAAACTATACCTCTATATTGTAACAAAACTGTGACAAAACTTTATGGTTTCGAGACAGATATATTGGATTGATAATGATATTTATTTTAACGGAAATAATTTGGTTATCAGTAGATAATTAAAGACCAAACAGACTTAATGAGAACTTGTCCTTATCACTTTAACAATAGAATCTGTATATACAGTTTTTGTTTGTTTTACATGTCAGTAGTACGTAGTAAGAATTTTAATCCCTATTCGAAAGTAAAAAAGCGTGTTAAAAAGACCTATCGACGGGCCGGTTGGCGTGGTTTTGGTTAGTAAGATACCCTATCTATCACGCCTCTGGGTCGTGGGTTCGATTCCCACCTAGGACAGACGTTTGTGTGCATGAACATGTTTGGTTATCCTAAGTCTGGGTGTAATTATCTATAGAAGGAGTATATATGTGGTTATATCAGTTATCTGGTTTTTATAGCACAGGCGCTGCTTTGTTTGTGGTCAGATGGCCGTGTGTGAGGAAGGTCCCAGGTTATATTATCTATAATAAAGTATCTCCTACATAGTGCTATCTTGGCGATTTTCAAGGCCGTTTTCAGTGCCCTCTCCCCATTGTCCGATTCGTATACTCACATCAATTGTATGACTATTATCTCGAGAGACCTTTTCACAAGTTCTTCATCGACGCATCTTTACTTGCGTGAGTAATAAATTTGTTGTAGTAAAATCGCTTACAAATTGTTTTAGTTTGGCTGGTGGGTAGGTACTATAGGAATAAGAAATAGTACTAACACGAGTAGGTAGGTACTCATTTTGAGTAGTTTAAATTTTAACGTGAAACGATTTCGTAGTGAATCATTAAAAACATAAATTAGTCACTTTTTATAGCGAATAATTTATCCGTAAACAGTTCTTATACTAAGAATGGTTTAGAATTTACGGAATTATTTACGTACTCGTACTATGGTCCAATTGGTGAAAAACCAAAGGTGGCAAAAACATTAACTAATCTAAAATACGGATCTTTTTTGTCTTGTATTGATATTAGGTATGTATCTCCATTTATGATTTAAACATTTCTGTATTTTTACGTAGTATTTTAACTTTTCAGTACCACAAACAACAGGCCTGCAGAACACATTCCAATTTTATCTATCATCATCGAACAATTTGGTATCAGCCAAAAGGAACACCATTACATAATAACGTTACAAAACCGTTTATAATTCTTAACATACGATAATGAAAGTCAGGTTATCTTTGTTATAAATTTCAATGTAACGTCTTTACACACAGACGGACAGACGGATCGTGTAACACGTGCTGTGTTGACATTATGATGTGTTGAAGCAATGAACATATGGTATCGTGTAAACATTATCTTTACAAAGAAAGTGTGGTTAATCAGGGGTGTATGTTTGCTTTATCTTGTTCTAAATTTGTAATTTTGCATATTTGTGTGGCAATCTAGTTAAATGTAATGTAGGTTCTACTTCTTATTCAGGGTGAGCTGCAGACAGCGTTTCTAGGATAAAAAGTATAGTATGTTTAGCTCTGTAGTGTAATCTTCTCCTCAGCCAATTTTTTCTTCCCCTTTTATGATGTTAGGAAGGATATAGTAAGGGTTATTCAAACTGAAGGGAAGTTTGAGTGTGTTTCTCGAGTCTAGTAAGTAGTAGTATCGCTTGACCAACAATGGTTAGAAAGATTTGAAGGTATGTGATGAACACTTATTAGTATGAAAGTGCACGATGAACTATCCAATCTAAGCAAATGTAAATGAGAAAGTCATTTTGTGTGCATCCCCCTTCACGTCATGACGGAGCAATGGATCAAATTGAATTATGATGAAAAAGGATTTAAGTGAAGAAAAATTAGTAGGTCCTTTTGATCCTAAAACGCGGGCGAAGCCTTTGAACGAAAGCTAGTACCTAATACAACATTTATTTACACAGATATAGATAAAAACGAAATAAAAAATATTTACAAAAAAAAGGAAAATAAGAACAAAAAGAACACAACAAGAAAGAAAATGAGACCAGCTGTTCAAAAAAGGAATTAAACATTTCAGCTGTTTTTTTACTAAAGCCTTCACAACAAGTGAGCTATATGATCACCATGTGCCACTTTTCGATCATCAATCATTACACGAACATGACTCTTGAATCAATGAACAAAGACAGTGCGTCAACGTAAACATATTATGTATGACACGCTTTCACGTTACTCGATAGCAGAAAACATATTTTTAACGTAATGCGAAAACTTATCATCTATTATCCCCACTCAGCCTAATCTACATAGATTTGTGACAATTTTCAGGCATATCTGTTGGTTATCAAATTATGCGTGTTGTGTAGATGTAAGTATACAGGAAAAATTATACTATAGTTTAGTCAAGACAGATCCAGAATACATACAATACAGCTACATAGTGGATATCATTCTAATTCTCCAGACTCTATAAGGCGTGTATTTGGGATACAAAACTTTTGAAGTACGTTCTCTTACAAAAGCTTCAAAACTTACGTGACTTGTTACTTCGAAATCCTGGAAAAGGTTGTCTGAAGGTTGTTTTACTACTTCTACGCGTTGTAACATGAGTCAACATGGTTCTTGTTTCTAGTTTAATCAAATATAATAACCAATCTGTCACGATATTGCACATTCAGAACCTAATCTGGTCCCAATATTCTGATTACTCAATCTAACTCAATTCCGGGAGTGACCTTGTTCTAATGTAAACACTCCCAATCTAATTCCTATGAATATCGAATACATAGTTAACTTCTCAGAATAAATGTTTATTAATACGTTTTACAGAGGCTATCGATCCCACTCATTTAGTATAGTTAAATTCATGGAAATTATACCTAAACTTTATATGTGGAAGAGGAAAATTCAAAAGAAATGTTCAAGGAACTTGGATCATTACCAATTTTGTGGGGATAAAAAGTGTTTTGAGACCCCGATTCAAGACATGACGTCATAGTGACGTGACATGAATGCAATGCATGATAATGATTGGGTTCCAGGCTTTCAGATGACACGTAAAATGCAAATAGTATTTTGTCCAATGTTACTCAGCTTGCTACAGATATATAAGTTAATTTTTTTTTTATAAATTGGTCTCATTAATAACTGCAACGTATTTCTGGCCCTAAACTTAGTAGCTAATTCCTCATAGCTTATTACTCTACGAACATCAATGCTAGTTTTTTCGAAAATAGTAAAGCTGCTAGAAAAGATTGTATCACAGTAGGTTTTACCATGAATTTAACAGAAGTGTTTATATTGTGAAATAAGAAACAAGATATTTAAACCAGAGCTTCAAAATAAAATGTACACTCATTCATGAAAACGGAAATAACGATGTCAAAAGTAGCGGGCGACGCCTCTCATAATGACTAAAGTGAAAAATGTGTTCCACTTAACGAATATTGTCCCTTCCCTGAATGTTTATAAGAAATGTCGGGGAGTTTTAGAGCGCTGAGCAATTTTCCGAGACAACGCCTTCGACTATAATTTGGATAGATCATGAATGATAGGACCTTAAAGGTCCTATCATTTAAGGTTTTAGTGGAGAAAAACAAGAGAAAATCAAGGTTAAACTGTTTTCATGGTCTAAGTAATCCAATGACAATATTTTTTTTTTTAGCAGTGAGTAGTAAGTAACGCCTTTTCAATCAGCCATAACTATTAATCTGGACATTCTAAGTGCTGGCCATTTGGAGAACTTCTCTTGCTGGGTCTACAGGTTGAGCAAAATGTATTTTTAATCCAACCTTACCTAAACTATTATTTATAAATATCTATTTCGTTTGATATTAGTACTATGTGTAATAGAACAAGTAGGTAGGTATAGGCGTTATGAAATGTAGTGTAATACTTTTAAGTTTACTTGTCTATGATTGAAATGTATAGAAGGGTGCAAAATGAATGAGTAACATTTGTCTATGTTTTTATATAAAAGGACAGGGAGCCATGTGTCTCGAGATTCTCTTAATCTGTAATAAACTACTAAATTGTAAATTTTGTATGTAATATTCATCTCAAATGTATTGGTTGTGTATTGTAAAGTGCGAATTAAACAACGTATTTAATTAACAATCGTCTACACTGATAAATAATGATATTAAGCTTTACTTGGTTTAAAATGAAATTGTTACAAATGGTGTATAAAAAAGGTGTGGGGTGGGTAGAAAGGGTGAATTATGTATCATCCCTATTTGAATTTTACTATAAACTTTTTAATATAGCTTATTTTTAATGCCCATTACAGATCCGGAATGCTAATGGAAGCACTGGGGGGTTAAAAAATCTTGTTTATTGTTAAAGATTTCACCAAGACTGAATTGAAATTTTAAGTAAGTATTTGCAGTTTGTATTTATTAGCTTTGTAGGGGTGGATACCCTCGTCCCATGGAAATTATAGTGTCGTCGCTCCCACTAACCGCAATTTACATGGAACATCGATTATGCTCTAGAATAATACCATTATCTAAGTGTATTGTATAGAATATTCGATTATACAAAGTTTATGCTGAATCTTTAGGAGCTAGCGATGCATTCTGATAACCATTTCAGCTTTTAAACTAATTTGTGGTGATACGTAAGCTTATATACACAAGATGGCTGTCAACATTAAATTTATCAACATTTATCAAAATAACAACTTTTGTATTGGATTGACATACGATAACAAACAAATGACTATCCCAAACAAAATTGGCTTTTCTTCTAAGATTATTGTCGACATTCATATTCTCTAGGTCACCGGGGCTCTTTTGTCTTTCTCTGGAACTACTGGGAGAAAAGGTGACGATCACATTTTTGTAACAAAAGGCCCAACAATAGCTTTGCTCGTTTTGACGATTTTACCTAAGTGTTTACTTACGTAGATAAATCTCGTTATGTAAGAATTGGCAACAACATGTTTTTTTCCCTGGAAGAATAGCCGTAGATTTTCGTTGTAGTTGTTTATATTTTTAAATTAAACCGGGAAGTGTTGCGTTGTAGAATATTATGTAAGAGAGCTTATTATAATTTAGTACTGTTTTAATACTTTGGTATAAAATAGAAGAAATATAAAATATAATAAAAATTAGAAGAGCTGGCAACATTATTGAATGATGAACCAAACTTTTTAATATTACTTACTTGAATAAAATCTTCGTTGTCTGTAAATAGAGCTCTAAATTTACAGTAGCAAAATTACAATGGAGTACAAAGCCCATGAGACAGCGGTTTAACTGAGATTAAAGCCTTAAGGACCGATGAGTGTCATCGACTTAGGACTGAGGATACTCACTGATCCGAGGTTTGAGGACCATGACCCTCGTTATTATACATATATATCAGTTTCGTTCACGTACCTACTGAGTTCTAGAACCATTTCCCTTTAATTACTTAAAACTTTTGCAGCATGTGTAAGTAAGATTAATGAAGAAGTAATTATGAAATAGAAGAGACAATTCATCAAGTCAATAAGTCTTGATGAATTGTCTCTTGTAAATTGCGTAAATAAAATGCTATTTGAATTTTATGATTCCTTTTTCAAAAGTTTTTGCTAACTACTATATAACTGTGGTTGATTGTGTGTATAGCCTCTATAGATGTAACCTTAGGATGTAACATTGATTATTCATAGCTTGTCATTTATATTACAGCTTTTCTTCATCTGACGAAAATTACACACAATATACCTAAGAAAGTAGATAGCGTAATTTCGTTTCACTAATGAGGACCCCAGCTTTCCCCGGCTGTTCAATTGAGGTATTACATTACATAAACGCCTCGGGGAAAAAGGGGAGAAAATGTTTGTAGAGATGGCGGTCCCGGGGAATAGAGGCAAGGATTTCTATTTTATTAAAGCAATGGATCCGCTTTATTGTTTACCTCTGCGAATGTTATTTTGTTAGCCTTTGTGTAGATAGAGTAAATTTGATAACTGAATTTCCAATTTCTCCTAATGTAAAATGATACAATTCTGAATGTTTGTTTATGTTATGGAGTTTGTTTTTTTTTATTATCACGTATATTTTTAAACGACTTCAAAAAAGGAGGAGGTTCTAATTCGTCGGAATCTTTTTTTATTTTTTTTTACTATAGGCCTGTGTTTGACCACAAACTCATCATGGTAAGTGATGATGTGGCCAAAGGCGGTAACCACACAAAACCTAGAAGGAACTAGCTCTCAAGTGCAAGGTAGAATTGAACATATTGCACTGAATCCAAATGATTAGGAAAAATGCAGTTAAATTATTAAAATAGATCAAAAAATTCACAATAACCATTATACAGAATGGTAAAAGAATATGTTTTGAATCACTATAGTAAAATGATTTCATGAGAGCGTGAAAATTACTGAAAGATGATTCAAACGATTCCCAAATACTGAACAGTCATTTTTCCTGAAGTAATCATTTATAAAAGTCCTTGGTCAGAAGAATCTGAATTTTATAGTTGCCTGACACTTTCATGGGTTGAACGACCTCGAGACGTGTAGAGGACAAGTTCTATTTATACTTAACGGGATTAATGTACAATTGGTTACAAAATTAATGAGATATTGGGTATATAATTGAATAAAATGTAACATTTATATGGGTTCGTAGTACAGTTTCGGTGATTGTGTGTAAGCCTTTGTGAACTGAACGATGAATAGAGATTTTAAAATATAATTACGTAAAAAAAGTTAAGAAGGTTTCAATTTAGCTTGACAAGGTATACCATAGAGAAATAAAAAAGTTAGCAAATATTTTCAATATTACAAATTTTTGGCAGACCGTCTGTTGGCTCGTTTATTACACGATTACGCAGACTAAAGTAGACATACAGCAACAGTTGTGTACATTAGATATTGCAAAATGTTCTCAATAACTATTGTACACTAAAAGTCCGGTTTTCATTATCTCTATACTCTGTTTAGGTATTAGGATACTCATGCACTCTCAACAACTTGCTGTGTAAAAAAAATGCTTTGACATTGCCACTTAAAAGTAATGATTGACAATAGTCAAATAAAAAACAAAGGTAATATTGCCATCGTTTCTTAAGGCAGATAGAAAAAATATGTCCTAATCTTGATCGTATGTTTGAAAACATGTTTGTGTCAAAGTCAGTTTTCACAAATAGTTCTGTATAAAAAATGATGATAGGTACGTTTTATTACATTCCCAAAGAAAATATATGTGATATTATTCAACGTATTTTTATATTGGATGATTATGCTATCGTAATTTGATTACAGAATCTTGTTCGGGTAGCAAGGACTATATAATAACTATTACTTTAAAAAAATGTATTTCTCATTTCATTTTTATTATCTAAATTGTCCCAAAAATTAACCCCTAAATTCGGAATTAGTTTATATGTCCATATATAATTGGATTACCTAGCTATTATATTATATAGAAACACGATCCTGTGAGGGTACCATTTTGTCGTCGGATTTACGGAACAATGTTTGAATGAAAGTTCATTCAGAAAACAACATTCAAGTGAAAAAAAATAATGTGTTACATGTCAAATCAGTTAGGTAGTACTTTTAATTTGTAAAAACGATATTTTATATGGAGTTTTGTACTTATTGAATATCTATTGTATAATGACGTCATAATTGTGCAGCATCAAAATATCTACCTTTTATTGTTAAATTGCTAATAAAAAATCATAAAAAGGATGAATTTTACAGTTTATTCGATGTTTCCGTGTATTTTTATACGTTTTATATACCGGTGTATTATGTGTAGTATTCGTTCATTTATCTTGAATACAAACAATATCCCTATTGAAGATTTAATTTGCGTAAGTATATTAATTATTTGAGGCGAAAATACTACGTGTGTACCAATTAGGTACATTATCGAATATTACACAAACACAAACAAAATACCTAATATAGGTGTTCCTATTATACAGGGTGATTTTGTTATCACTGGCAATACTTGCAGGGGTGGAAGTGCTCATCAATGTGAACAACTTTTATTATAGGGATAACTCTGATATCGCGTAAAATAATACGGTTGCTTCATACATTTTGGCCGAGTAGGTATTGAACAGTTAGTCCCATAGTAAAAGTTGTTCATTTTGATGAGTACTTCCACCCTCGCAAGTATTGCCAGTGACAAAAAAATCACCCAGTATAAACGTGTAAATGAAAACTTAACGCAAAGATAATATACCTTGGGAACGTGGTTAAAGCCGCGTGGCTAGCATCCAGTGACGAAACTGTGAATCACTAACCATTAGTGTTTTCAGCGATCCAACAGTTGGTACAGCGCCAAACTCTGATAACGGTATCTCACATAATTTCTACTACTAATACTTAGTTTCGAGAAGTATTATTGTAACTAACAGGAAAAGCGAGGTAATCTGTTTATTGTGAAGCAACTGGAATCAGCTGTTTATTTCTAATAACGCCATTTTCAATCATATTCAATCTTCAAAGTGAACGAGTTCTATTTTAATTTTACATTCATCATCGATTCTTACTAATGAGGTGTCGATAACTTATTAGAGGTGATAATACCTACCTATAAGCTTTACGCCCCGCGGTTTCACCGACGAACCCCTATTTTACCCCCTTAGGGGTGGAATTTTCAATTCTTAGCGGATGCCTACGTCATAATAGAGCTATCTGTATGCCAAATTTTAGCCCGATCCGTCCAGTGGTTTGTGCTGTGCGTTGATAGATCAGTCAGTCAGTCACCTTTTCCTTTTATATATTATTATACAGACTAACTAAAATATTTAAGTAATGCTATCTCAAACATTTTAATGATCATAAAGTTAAAGCTGTCGTCAGCGTGGGAGAGCTTAGTGGATACTGAAATTTTTGGAATCTCATTTTCATTAGGTAATATTCTATGAGAGGTCAGTCAACTTGCTGACTGCGTGATAGAAACCAATAATTTAAGAGCCATTAGGGGTGGGTAATAAAGACAAATTCTTTAAAAAGTAGAACAATGTTATGTGAGGTTATAGTACTTGAAACTTGAAATTGCCCCAAACATTTGTTGACATCCTGTAACGACGCGTTAACGACACGTTAACGACATTTGGATAGTTTGTCCCACGAAGATCGTTCCGCAATTCAAGTTTTGTTATTATAACCAAGTTGAGAAAACAAAGTCGTAAATCTTTAAAGCATTACAGGTCGTAAGTTATCCGATGGTTTATAACTTGATGTTAATAATGTAAGAGCTAAGTTTGTAACATAAACATCCCATGAAAACACCCAGTTCTATTATTATTGATCACGTAGGTACATCTGGATCGAATACAGGGATATCCAACCACGTCAATTTAATAGAAGCTAAGTTTATTATGAAGTATGTCACACAAAATGTAAGTAATATAAAGAGGTAACCCTAAAATAAAAATAGCAATAACGAGTTGGTACCTATCTAATCTGTCGTCAAATAAATAACACCTACTTAAATAGATAGGTACCTACTTCTGGTGGAATAGGTATATTATGTTTATCAATATAATATGGGGAGAGTATATATCATAGATTTTATAATTACAATTTTATTTCCAGCCGTTGGTTAAAAGGGCCTTTTATATTTTTAGACGAGTTAAAAAAAAATAATTAAGCAAGGTTGCGAGAAGGTTGACTAAAGTTCAGTAGATAATGGACTAAAAATGTTTAATTGATAGGATTTCGTGGTTATTCTATTCAATTACGTAAACTTTCTCTTACATAATGGACAGTTTAAAAAATCTTTGCGAAATACGATCCATCTTTTGGATTAATCATAAAGCTTGCCTCAGACTTTTGCGGTTGACACTACCATCCCTGCACAATGCCAATCTGCACTGGTATGAATAGATGTTAATTTATTAAAAAGCGGTCTATATTGACCAACATTTATGCCACGACCGCCGATGTCCCGATCTAAAAGTGTCGCAGACAGTAGGTATAGATGTCTAGAAACGTTTGTTTTATATAAAGTTGTGATTGTTGTAATTTAGAAATGTTTTATCAGTACATTATAATGTTCTTATAACATATTCCTATTGGTTTATTTTTCAGAATGTCTACGTAACTGCTACAAGCCTACGACAAGTGTCAAGCCGTCCTCGCGAATGTGGTGCTATCTCGACGGGCCGGTTGGCGTGGTTGGTAAGATACCCTATCTATCACGCCGCAGGTCGTGGGTTCGATTCCCACTCAGGAGAAACATTTGTGTGCATGAACATGTCTGTTTGTCCTGAGTCTGGGTGTAATTATCTATATATGTATGTATTTACAAAGGAAAAGTAGTATATGTAGTATATCAGTTATCTGGCTTCCATAGTACAAGCTCTGCTTAGTTTGGGGTCAGATGGCCGTGTGTGAGGAATAATGTCCCAGAATATTTATCTCTCAGTTAGTCGTAAGGGGAGCGTGTGTGCTTAGGTATGACGGCAATTGTTTATTGGAATTAATGTGTATATTTCGTAAAGATAAAACTTTACAATATAGGATATTCATTATTTTTTTCTAAACCTTTGGCAAGGTAAAATAATCAATTTTTCAATAAAATTTCACAAAAAAATTGCGAGTTGCCTTGTAATTTTTAAACTTTACGGGAATAAGACTTTCCACAAATCTAAACAAAATTTTATTTGTAGATATCCAAAATAGGAACATACTTCGCTTTGTGTGGAGTTGGCTCGTGGTAATGTCCTCTTAAAGATAACAAAGCACTTGTCATATAATACAGTCACGCACGACAACACTATTATGATATACTAGGTGTTATGTTATCTCAAAGTTACAATTATTTCAAGGGAAAATAGATTTCGAATTTATAGTCGTGACTGTACATTAAATAGGTAGTATAGCGAAATTGCAAGAGCTCTCGAGTACCTAGTAGTCACTTACGGCAAGTGCAAAACGGGACATTCGACCTTTTATCTAGGAGTTGCTGGATGAATACATGGGCTTAAATGATGAAAGAAGACCAAGAAATAACTTATAAATGTAACAATAATATAATTCAAGATAATTAAATAACGAATGGTTATCACACAGCTAAAGTGATTAAAATAAATTGTACCTACTAGCTTCGTGGTTGGTTTGACTCGGGTACCGTCGTCGGTGTCGCCACTTGGATACATTCCAACGATGAACATTTACTATAGTAATAGTAACGTAGTATTGTACAAGGATTTAACTGCAATGCTGTGTATTATAAATAGAAAGGCTTAGTTGTTGCTATAGAGATAGTTCAGCTTGTAGTTCAATAAAACTAGATATATACTTAAACAGATAACACCCAGACTCAGAAAAAACATGTTAATGCACACAAATGTCTGTCCTGTGTGGGAAACGAATCCATGACCTATGGCGTGATAACTAGGGTATCCTATCAACCTGGCCAAGTCTGTCATTATTAGTATTCGTTTAATGGCAACCATTAGATTTTGGGGGTTCTTTACATCTTGAAAAACCATCGTAATATTTAGTCTAGTTTCATTGTTCTATGGTAGCTGCCTGTACCTAGCTCTTCAACTTATGAAGGCATATTAGGCAGATATATACCTACATACATACCAAAAAAGTAAATATCAGTTTCCGAAAATAGGGTGCAGAGGAATTGACTGCCTGGCTTTATCTAGAGACATGAAAGGCCTACACAAAATAGAAACTTCCTTGAAAAATCTTTCAATGTAGTTAGAAATTAAGGCGACGCCTTGAAGATTTTGGTTGCAAGGATTCCGATTTTTCTCAACAATGACTGAAGCGAACGAACTGAAATTTATTGCAAGAATTCATCATGTCTTTGACTTTATTTTGTACGTTGCATAACACGATTGGTTAACTTTTATAACACAAAATAATTAATCAAAAATACCTCTTTAAAATAAGAGATTCCAATTTTACAGACATTGAGGATCGATTTGAGGTTCCAAAATTTCTACATATATTAATTAAAACTGGTACTATAAATTGTACTTAGATTTTATGAAATATATTTGTAGTTTTTAAATTAAACAATAAAAGCCATTTTGTCGCATACGCCCGTTCCGTTTACGCGGGTTTTCTATGAGAGGTCGCTATAGTAGGGAGCGGGACGCAGCACGTTGAATTTCAGATTTTTAAGCTTAACGCGGCGTCACCTTAAATAATTTCATCTTAATTAATCTCTATAATGTCTTCTGAGTATACCTACCTTTTATCTATGAATCTTCATATTTCCGTTGTCTTTATTTATCCATTAATATTCGTATGAAACTTAATTGGGTATTAAAGCTAGTCTCCACAAAGGACCCAATTCCGGCCCATTTGCATTAATACTAGATTGTACGAACACCGTTATAAATTATGGTTCCCTGTTTTTAACGTCGCAATTTATTTTTTCATGCATTCATTAACTTTGTCCGCTTGGATTTGAATATTTAGCTTATGTACCTATGTATATAAAAAAACAGCAGCCTTTACAATGAAAATATATATACTCTCGTGCAATAATTTTGGATTATTCATAACTAGATTTAATTAAACGCACTCTTTGAGATTGTACTAGAAATAAAACAAGCAAATCAAAATTTACTAATATTTTAAACGAAACCAATATGGTATTTTTGCTTGATTATCTCAAAGCATCATGGTCGATATTCTCTTGGCTACTTGCAGGAGCAGAGTTCTAAGTTTATCACTAGTGTATTTTGTTATCACTTACCGAGATTGTGGTCAAACGTATTCTTATAATATGACCATGCCCAGGAGGATGCTTCGAGCCCCAACTTGTTTTTATCCAGTTTCTCATTGCCATTCCCAAGGCAATTAGTTAGTAGTTAGATATAAAAAAAATGTCTTTTAAATTGTCTTCAAATATTAAGATTACATAATCAACAAAAGAATTGAATAATCAAGTCTGAATAATTGATGTATTACTCGGTAGTTCTGCAAATTATTAATAATTGGTTGGTAGTAAAGATAATTTAAGGAATCCAACTAAATTAGCCTATGTATTTATAAATGAATTTATAAATACAAATAGAATAGTTGACCTAGATCGCTGCCCTGAGCAAACGTACCAAGAAGGCTGGCAGCATTGCCACGTTGAATGGCATGCTAATCCGTTGTAATTAATCTCATATTGCAGAAATTCGGCCGGGAAATGCTGACTCGGCGACCTAAATATTTACCGGGATTCCAGTCCCGCTTTGGAAAAGTAGGACACAGTGTCAAACGAAGGGAGGAGGAAGAAGTAAGTATTTCGCATGTGCTATTGACATGCAGCGGAATTGACGTAGCTTATTTCCTATATATATAAATATGTATTTCATAACGGTACTGCTTATTGAGCATTAAAATGTGTCGTCTATTTATTTTACTGATGTATATTCACGTCAAATAAGAACGCACGTGTATAAAAAAGGAAGATAGGATTTAGCGTGTCAAATTAATGTAAATGCAGCCTTAAAACTCGTACCTATTAACTATTAGCAGTAGGTACAGCGATACAATATTTACGTTAAAGTTCCGCATAAAATATTTAAATTACAGTAATGTTTAACTAGTCTACTTACCCTAGGGCAATATTTAACTATATAGCTATCCCTCTTCTATTATTAACTGAGTGGAAAAAAAAGCAATAAAACACTTCGCCGATGCTCGATAATGTGGCCCCAGGGTTAAATACCCATCATCTAAGCAATTTATTATGTACCTATGTACTGCACAAACTTGTAAAGATGACTTTAAAATACAGGGTTTGACTTAAATACCTCTGTATTATGATCAAAAGTCGACTAGTAGGTTAAACTGTCATAGGCAGCTTCATAAACTATTCAGGTAAAGTTCTATATATAGAAAACTTTTCAATTTCCATAGTGAAATGTCAGCCGGGTACATATAGCCTCGCCTGAAGCCTACTCATTAGCAAGTAAAACCCGACCTACATCCATTCACTTCTTGTGTTGACAGAACCTACTTTGTACAAGTTCCTTACAAGAAACCTTAAGTTCGAAGACGTTTTGACGCTCTTTATTCGCTTTCGGGCTTAGGTACGTAACCTGAAATGCTTAATTAATGTAGGATGCGGTGTTTATTACGGGTTTTCTAAAATGTGCGTAAACTCTTGCAATTTAACAAGGATGAAATTATGTTCCAGGTTACCTACACACCACAGTCTGGAATAACACATAAGCTACTTTCTATCCCGGGAAAACATAAGAACCCTCGGGACCGCGGGTGAAACCGCGGGGTGGAAGTTAGTAGTATATAAAAGCCATGTAATTTTATAAACTTTCAATTTTGGTATAACAAGGATACCTTCGTAATTTGATTACTTATTACCTACTCTTTTTTATGCGGCATGCACTTTTAAAAACTAGGATACGTATATAGAGTCCATTAGAGAGTAAACATGATGTAGAGTAGGTCCGCCCCAGCGTAATAACAAGTTAAAACTTTTTCTATTAAGCATTCCGTGCTGGAATATTTAAATAAAGTTTAAAAGGTCACAACCAAACCAGACCAAAGGCCTTATTCCATCCACGGTTCGAAGCCTGTTTTGGTCCAGTCTTTCAGATAATGCTCTTCGAATCAAAATTGAAACCGATTTGATGTCGTTTGTGCAGTTGTGCGGAAATTTTCCTATTTTTCCTGCATTTGACTTCTGAGAAGTTCTTCATCGAAAAAAAAAGGCAAAAACGCAAAGATGGGCCTTGAATAATAATTAATTTAAACTGCATCCTCATGAACGTTGGTAGGAACATACAAATAAACCTAAACTATAGCAAAATACGCTTCAAATTAAAAAGTTAAACCAAATCAAGATCACTGATGTTCAAAGTATTGTAGATGGTAGAGCCAGAGTGCAATCAATGAAAATATCATGTGGGAAAATCACCGACAAAGGGCTTTTCATTAAAAAGCGTGTTAATAAAACCAGTGCGAGTTAGATTCGCGCGTGGAGGGTTCCGTTTAATAATAAAATTTCGAGATTTCTTGTTGTAACTTCCATGCCATAGTAATCGGTAGATACGTATTCTGTGAAAATTTCAACTAGTCACCTATTACGGTTAAAAAATGCAATATTTTGTAGAAGACAGACAGAAGAATGGCGAAGGCTTAGTTAGTAATAGTGATTGGACACACTTAGGGTACGGAACCCTGAAAAGAATGAGGGACGATTTTCATGTTCGATAGTAGATACCCACAGACCGTAGCTGTAGTAGAGATAAAAAAGTTTTACTACTAACAAACTTAAGTTATCTGATATGTCAGCAGTTTGGTCTCGAGAACATGACATGAGATGGAAGTTACATCAATAGTTTTATTGAGTGTTTTTTTATTAGTTATTTGATTTGTGTAGGTAAATTGTATCACTGTTATAAATAAACAAGAATTGGTAGTAATGGTAAACTTTGAATCATAATGTTATCTCTATTTATTAGAAAATAATAAATATTATATTATTATCATAAATGCGAAAGTTTACTATTAATTTACTCAATTACGCCCGAATGGCTGAACCGATTGGGATGAAATTTTGCACATAGATAAATCGTAGGTACACTTGAACGTGAAATGAAAATATTATTTATTCAAATAGGCCTTCACAAGCACTTTTTTATTTTATTTTTATTTAGGGACTTTTGTCAATTTTGAATGCCCAGTCCCATCATACCCTTACTTGTACAACTTTTTAGCCGCATCGCTTGTAGGCTTAGACAGAATATCATTCAATACACCAATATCATTTAGATTTAAATTGAGCTCAGTAAAAAGCCTGTCCCTATCAGCTTTGTTACAAGCACGTATGAATAGTCTGACTCTAACGCAAGGTTGCTTTTGCTGAAAAATGTCGACATTAATAATAATAATTTATATAATCGACGATAATTTATAGACTCGATAATTTATTTTTTAAAAACCATCTCAGAGTTATTACAATTATAATAAAATATAAAATTATTTATCTAGTCTAGTATTTGTGTGTGAGATAAAGAATAATATGATTTTTTATCCTGAGAAAACATTAAATCCCTCGGAAACGCGAGAAATACCGTGAGGACATATAAGGCGAGGATATTTCATAATTGCGAATGAAAACAATTACTCATCGTAATGTGACATACAACACCCTTTTTATTTCCTCTGACAATGGTAACAAATAGACATGCGATAGAGCAACGCACGACTGCGTTAACCAATCACTATACATGCTGCCTTTATCTCGTGTCATACTTCTCCAGCTTTACATCTCCATGGGCCTCGATTCCACCGTTTTCCGTCCGATCTTAAGTAGTAAGTATAACCTTCGGTTTCAATCCCGCCCTTCACGATGTTACTTGATACTGTCTTGAGTAGTACATGTAGGTTTTAATATGAGTTTACTCTTTAAGAGTAAGAAAACATTTATCAGTTATCTGCTTTCAATACATGCTTTGGGAACAGATTGTAAGAGTCAGGAAACAAAGACGCCGGGAGTAAGTTCCACTCCTTTGCTGTCCGCATTATAAAAGAGGATGGAAAACGTTGTGTCCGTATGTACCTATTTATGTAAGCAGTAATTAGTGTACCATTTATTTTTAATACGCTTTCGGACCTGCATAAGTGAGCCAGTCACTTAGTTCTTAATTTTTTTTCTTACTTATTGAACAACACTCATTAACATTTCACTTGAAAAAGAAGATGACGGAAAACACTCTAAAGCAATTTTGATACTTACATACACGCAGGGTTATTACTGAGTTATTCACCTTAAGTACAAATACTCGTTTAAAACAGGAATGTATTAATGCAAGTAAGTTGTTCTTACCAAATAAAGAATGCCTTTTATTGTTCAACATTGCAGAATATCTGCCCAGACAAAGCAATAATCCGAATAATTTCATTCGAACAGCCTTCCTGGGACAACCAAGAAGGTCAGGTCATATAGAGGATAACGTATCGCCTTTCTTCAATCGATTACACTCCGAATAATTCGCGGGCGTTGAGGAAAAAAATCAAAGCTATTGATAAGACATGGAGTTTTTATCACATGTCTCCATGTATTTTTACGGAGATGGCCCAAAAGGCCTATAATAGACAGACATCTTTTTCATCCGATCCATTGCGCGTTCGGAATTCAAATAACACTGTTATTAAAATCTGTAATTTTAAAGATCGTAGGTACTTACGTATTTTACTCTAAATTTTCAGTTTTTTTAACCGACGTTAAAAAGAAGGAGGTTCTCAATTCGATTGGTATTTTTTTAATACAGTATGTACACCGATTACGCTGAGATTTGTGATCCGTGATTTACGTGATTCTTCTTTAGTTTGATGCGGAATAGTTGCCATTTGGTCCCATATTTTTTTTTATTGTGATGATCTGATCATGGACTTTGAAGATATGACGGAATACGTCAACAAAAAGGACCACGAATATCGCGATTGAAATAACTTATTCAGTATTGTCGGCAACTAAAAATGGAACGCTGAATCAGTAAAATAGCGTATCTATGACAAAGATATTCAATGATAAACTTGTTGAAACATTAGTGCTCACATACCCGTTTTTTTACGACTACGGGCAGCTTAAGATTTTTTGGGTTGATTAATTTCGAAAAAAATGTTCGACAGCCTCACTTCAATAATATTAAGCTCTACTTTGCCTAGCTTAGTAAATAAACAAATAATTCCTTTAATGTTACCTTTGCAATTTAGTTCTCCTCATTGCAATACTAACTTATATTTGCGACACAACACTGCACCGTAATCCCTAGTCACGTTCACGAAAGTTTTTCAACGTTAACCAATACTATGTAAATCCAAAAGGTAGCAGAACCGATACCCAAAGTCACGAAGTACCCAAGTCTGTAGGCCTTGAATACTTATCCTTGAACTTGCTTTTATTTCATCAAGATACCGCATAGATATATTGTGCGGCCTTTTGAAAGGAGGGTTACCCCTATTTTTAATTTTTAACGGATTTTTCTCGCGTTTTTACTTATCACGTAATTTTTAATGCGCCTATGGTACCTACGTAATTTTATACTTAATTCACGCATGAGGAACTATAACATACATAAATCTATATCCTTACGCTACAGACAAAAACTACACATCGCAAAATTACGTGTCATTGGCGTCGTGTCATTCTAAATTGCGTCATAAATTAAATAGGCAAGAAATATTTATTAAAAATACAAATTGGGGACCATCCACCTCAAACACAATTCGCTAACAATGTTTTGGAACTGTGCCAGCAGAGCTACCCTTAACAATTAACGGCCTTGCAGGGTAGTGTAATGCGGGGTTGTGAATGACAGACGATGACAGTTACTGGCCTTGTGATTACAGCGACGGCAATTACTCAGGTTTTTTTGTTGTTGATGTGGCCGAAAGTGGTAAACATACAAAGCCTATCAGGAAACTGACACTTAAGTGCTGTTGCCGGTACTTACTGGTAGGTGCTTGGCGATAGATTTTCATCTTGAAAGTGACCAGCCAGGTGGGTACAACAAAGTACCCTTTCACCGTTACCTTTCTGATTATATGTCAGGTTTAGGACAGGACTTACGTACAAATAAGTAACTCATTATAACATTTGATATACTTAGCTTTATCAATCGTAAACAACGACGAAGTTTATTGAACGTATGACGTATTTTTGGCCTCTTGAACTGAATTTAAATTATGTTACCTACTTTTATGTTTTATATATAAATTCCGGTGTGCGTGTGTTCGTAATTCTGCTCTTAAACGGCTTGACCGATTTTGATGATTTTTTTACTTATGGGTTCACTATGGTTCATAGCTATTGCTGTTGTCGAGATCCAGAACAGGGTCCGCTAGTTTTATGAACTTTTATGTATCTTTTTGTTGATTATGGTTTTGTTGTTTTGTGAAAAATTGCATAAATCTATACATAATATCATATAGGTATGAGTATATGATTATGCCAATTTCAAGGGTAGCCTTGAATAAACCATGGAATAATTATCCCGAGAAATCATTAGTACCCTCGCTAAAGTGGGTAAATCCGCGGGGCTAGTTAGATGTGAGGATTTTCTATTTGAGATTGAGTTTACATCATTTATTCAGTAGGTGTAGGTACTTATTATTAAAAATAAAGCCTTCAAATGATAAATAACAGTTTCATTGTCAAAAAGCCGCTATTATTGGAATTCCATTAAGTTTCAAAACAATAATAAACTGATTAATTTATTTATCTCTATATAAGTACAGAATTACTCCGTAATAACAAGAACAAAGCATTATCGAAGAATACTATTAGGTACTACTTACGTGGTATCTATAAATACACTGCATTATTTAAATACTCGTATCTTCGTTTAATTCCACGTGCATTATGAATAATGAACTTTGTGAGGTAAATGATTTGTTTATATTCACACGTGGTTTTCTTGTTGCGCCTCCGCCGAGTATGTTTGTTTCGACGGGCCGGTTGGCGTGGTTAGTGAGATACATCCATGACAGACATTTATATGCATGAACATGTCTCTTTGTTCTGAGTATGGGTGTAATTATATCGAAAAAAAATATGAGATGGAATATTATGCCACTTACCATCAGGTGGACCGCCTGCCTGTTTGCCAGACATCTGACATAAAAAAGACGTTTTTAAAAGAAAGAAAATAATCTGTTTTATCCATATGTAACAATACCAAAGAATAATAATATTTGTAACAAGCTTCAAGTGGGTACTTACCGCTTAACATCAGGCGGGCCGTATGCTTGTTCGCCTTAATGGTATAAACAAATAAGTAATTATTGAATATCCTAGGTATTTTGTCGTGTATTCCGATTCCGATATTCTCTAGCTTGTGAATTAGTTACTTCACTTCACTTCTTGTAGGTAACCTAGGGTATGTTCCGATATACACTGCGAGCACTGTAAGGTGTGACGTCATTTAGTATACTGAGAAGCCGTTCCTTTATAGTTAGCTATACTGGGTACTGTTTAAAACGAAACGCAGTCCAGTATACTGTATGTCATCCACGTATATGTCAATTGTCATTCTGGACGCCGTTGATCACGTGATCATAGCACTGAGAGCACCTTACCTCGAAAACGCCAGTGCTCACAGTACAAAAATGGCGACGATTTATGACGTCATATATTTCCCTAGGATACTGCGGCAGTATACTGTCATCTATACCGGAACGTTTTTTTCCCCAGTAAGAGTACTGAACAGTGCTCGCAGTGTATAACGGAACATACACCTAATGTTATTTGAATATTGACTTGACTGACATATCAAATCAGCTACTTTTTATGAAATGTCAAAACCACAGTCTTCATATAAACAAGTAGTTCTACCTACCTATATGAGATCTGTGCTGCCGTGTAAATCTAATGTAATTTTTTAGTTTTTGGCGTTAATTTATAACGAAATGACTTGTTATGATATTTTTATAAATGGTAGCTTTATTTCCTATCCAGCCATACTCTTTTCAAGATAATAGTAGTGTTTATTATGAAGTTATGAAGAAAAAATTGTATTGTCAAAACTCGGCATAAAGATTTATACTAATGTAATTCAAATTGCAGTGTTCTACTAGACAAGCACGACTTTTTGGGGTGTAAGGGGCCATAATATCACCTTTTTGTCCCTAGCCAACCTCTCTGGTCAATACGATAGCTCTACGGAGTTTTGTATTTAAAATACTAACTTATCAGTTGACGTTATATTGCAGCATCAAAAGATCTACTCTTTATATTTATTTTGGTAATAAAATATCATAAAAAGGATAAATTTTACAAATCTGTTCTAAATTTAAATAATCGATGTTTCCGTTTATTTTTTACCCGTGACGGAACGGATATGCGTTTGGGGTGAGAGGATGTTTGTTTGTGCAAATCAATGTTGCCATTTTTCTCCAAAACTACTTGTCCGATTTTGATGCAGTTTTCAGTTATGGGTTTGGGTTTGATAGGTGTATAATCTTAGATAGGTGTTATGGTAATCAATATTTTTCTTCTAGATTTTTTGTTGTATGTACCTATATAAACTGCTGAGCGCCGGTGAAAGGTTTGTAATACTTTTGTTCGGGGGGCTGCCATTCCCTGCCCCAAAATGAACTAAAATTTTGCTATTTTATTAGTTTGTGACTAATTGAAATTGCGTTGGGTACTTACTGCTATATATTAATTGAAATCGGGAACAGATATGGTAATGGCAGCACCCGACGGATTGTCTTAAATTTGTCATTATGTTAATATGTAGGTGAAAATGTGCAGTAGTACCTCTATATTTGATAATTGCTGTCGGGGGTCTGCTAAAAATCTTATTTAATCCTTTTTCGATTACAACTTTTATTCGATTACAATTTTTCTAAATTATTAATTTTGTTTTTATAAAATGATTTAGTTAGTGTTTGATAAATTATGTAAAAGGGAAACGTTCCCAGCCTTGCCCGTCGGTAGCGGCGCGGCGGCGGCGGCAGTTTCAAGTAAATTTTCTATACATTATAGTTTGTATTATTGTTATAAATATAGCTATTTATCTTGAATACAGACAACATTCGTCTTGTATTTGTAGTGTTGACGTAAAAGATAAAGAACTGCTTATATCTTCTCATTTATTATCACTCTATGAACGCGACATGCGTAATGATAACAATAAACTTTGTTATATTATATTGAGTTATTCAATATTATTCAGTTTATTCTAGGAACAAATACAATGGATTCTGTTTGAACGTCCGGCCCTGCAGATCTTTTAAATAAAACTTGCTGTGCCCTATGGGTTCACCCACAAGACTTAGTAGGGCGACATAACCCAATTATGGTCAAACCCCTTCAAAATGAAACAACATTAAAACTCCAAGTACAATCATCTGTAATTTGTGAACATAATACTCATAATAATGATCAGGAGGCGTCTACCCTCAATACCAAAGTCCTGAACTGTCATTAAGGTCGGCGGTCAACCATTACAGCAGTGGGCTCAGGATAGCGAGATATAAACCTCAAAATTGGAGACAACAAGCTTTCTATTTCAAAACAGGCGTCATGAATTTACCCCAGAACATGATAATCAAATATATAAGATATAGCATGTTATATTGATTTACTAAGTGAAACTGTTATTATCTATTAGTATATAGTGTATTATAAAAAAGTGTATTCCAAACCGGTGGTAGAATCAATTGTAATGTTCATTAGTACCTTACTAGGGCCTAAATTGAATAAATGAGTTTGAGTTTATATTTTTAGCATGAGCAATATAGATTTTTATACAACATTATAATCATCTTATTATTATATTCACCACTTTTTACTTTGTTTGTTATTTTGTTTCTATTATAAACTGTAAAATATATAATGATAAGTGAAATCGTTGTAATCCAATTGGGAAGTTGCGAGTCATTCCCAAGTTCCCAACACAAGTATCTTTGATTATTTACTGGGATGTCTCGGCGTAAATTTTGTTAAAATTATTCCAGAAATAAAGCTAAGTGTTTTTTTTTTTTACTTGAGAAGTATTTCGACGAGGATGTTTAGGACTTAAGTATGATATAATTTTGGTATAAGTATATTTTCTATTGTGGATAAGTACGCTTATTTTTGACCAGTCACAACTTTGTAAATGAAGAACCAAAGTTGGTAAACAAAGCCTAAGGAACCGGCTGTTAGGTGCAGCTGCCGGAACAGTAGATTCTTAGCGCGAATCGGACGCGCGTCCCAAAAAAACACATAAAAAAACAAACTCTCAACACTCAAATATATCTGCTAGAATATAGGTCTAGAACTAAAGCTAATCTAAATACATGATGGAAACTATAATCTAGAAATATCGAAGCCCCACAGGCACGAATGATTCGGTAATTTGGCAAGGAATGGAAAACCCACTGAGCTTGACATGTGCTGATGAAAACGTGAGCGAACAAACTTGCGGGACTATAAAACTAGACATATGTATGTCTACATGGCAACCTATATATGTAACTACTTGTGTATAAAATATAAATGTTACATAGAGTTAAGACACACTATTTTGCGTCTTATTTTATTCATTATGGCCTAGACATTATGTTATCTCTAATTTCCAATAAAGAACCAATAGATTTATATAAGTATGATATATTTTCATCACACCTAAGCTTCTACAGATAGCGTTAAATTAGAATTTCCAATTATAACTAGTCCAATATTATGCGTATATTTATTAATGAACGAATATCAAAACTTAGTGTCTCAAGAATAGATTGTGTTCATCAAAAATAAACATTATGTCATAAGACCACGTTCTAAATTCAATTGAATTAATCGCTTCGATGGACGTTATGATAAAAGATTATTTTACCAGAATTTTGTGGATACCGGGCAAGAGTTCAGCCAGTAAAAAGTGATTAGGAATAAAAAAAAAACAGAAGGCTGAAACACAGTTATGTTCTAATGATATAAAACGAGATTTTGTAAATAAATATACTAATTACCTATCTGGTTATTTTGTCTTGCGTGTGGATAAATTGTGTTAATTAACCAATAATTTATTCTTTGCCGGATATGCCAACCTTAATAATAAGAACATTGAACCGTTGAAGCTTTCATCTTCCTTCATAATTGTAAGTACTTACTTAATATCATTAACAGGGTTGTCTCCGTATGAGAATGGTGGATGGATAGTTAGAGCTGGAGAGAGTATGAGAGAGAGCAGTAAGTTACTCTGCAGGAAAATTGAAATTATACTCGTACCTACTTATATACATATACTAGGCTACTAGCTGTCCCCCGCGGTTTCCCCCGCGTAGCGGTTTAAAAAATAGATGTTGACCGATTCTCAGACCTACCCGATATGCACACAAAATTTCAGGTCGAGCCGTTTCGGAGGAGAATGGTAACTAACATTGTGACACGAGAATTTTATATATAAGATTATATTCGCTCTCGTCTTGCCCTACAGGGACGTTTTTTACGTCGTGTTCTATAATTTTTATCCATGATTTTATTTAGTTTGTTACCAAATATAAATTTTGGGCAGCCCTAACCTACATCACTCCTGCTCACAATAGGTGCGTATTTTTACAATGCAAAGATATCAAGATAACTAATATATTTTCTGATAACTTTCAAATGGTATGGCAATATTACCATTACCCAAATCTTATCACATAAGATATGTTTGCGTGTGTGTTGATAACATTGTACATAGTAGTACACAAACACAGAGTTTATAGGTTCTACGACTCTTATCTGTAAGTCACGTGACTCACGTGTTACGTAGATACCGTGTCTTGTTATCAAGTACAGTCAGCGGCAAAAGTAGCTTGGCATTTTAGTACCCTTTCATAATAATCTCTTGAAAATTATGAATTGTGTAATGTGACACGGTACTAAAGTGCCAAGATACTTTTGCCGCTGACTGTACCTACATAATCATACTTATGTAGGTGCCTATTATAATTAAATCTAGAACGAGTTTTGCAATGACAATACTGATCCTAAAAATATCCTAATCCTAACTTAATATTATAAATGTGAATGTTAGTTTGTTTGTTTGTTACCTTTTCACGTCTAAACCGCTAAACCGATCGCGATTAAATTTGGAGATAGCCTATGGGATGGAGAAGGACATGGGCTTTTTTTTCTCGGGAACGCGGGTGAAACCTTGGGGGACAGTTAGTATGAATATAAAGCGATGTTAGCTATTAGGTAGTGACTTCGAATGGTGTAATGAAGGTTATGGGTTTGAAGCCTACAATGAGCTCTAGTTTTCGAATGAAAATATCGTGAGGAAACCATAGCACGTTGGGGTACTTTATAATATCTATACCCGTTCGACTGGCTAACTACATGTCAAGGCAGTTTCACTTAAGAGCCAGATTCTTCTCAGTTTTATGTGCACCTTCGACTTCACTATTATCATGATGAGATTGTGGTCAAATATAGGCCTAATATTACATAGTAAAAAAATATCGAGGTATTCTAGATAATACATGTTTTAAACAACTATAAAATGATTTACTATTTGTATTGGTGTTAATTTTATTTTATCTTTGTGATACCTACATTGTTATTTCAACTCTCTTGTTTGTAACTCCTTGTCCTTTCCTTAAACTATGTAGTTCTTTACTTTTATATACACAAATATTCGTCCATCGTTTTTTTTATTAGTGAAAACCGTATCAAAATCCGTTGCATGGTTTAGAAGAAGTAAGCGAAGAAACAGAAAGAGGCAGATGTAACGAATTTGTTTTATACTATTTGGAGAGGTTTGTATTTGACCAGAAATTCAACATGGTCTGTAATGATGTAAAGCCTGGAAGGTAAACTCTTAGTGCAGAGTTCGCCCGGGGAAGTACTACCGCCATATCTAATTCCGCCGTGAAATAGTAGTGCACTTGTATTACTATGTTTCGGTTAGGAGGGTATGGGAGCCGGTGAAATTACAGGCACAGGAGACTTAACAACTTCATGTCTCAAGGTTGGCAACGCGTGAGTGATACCCCTGGCAGGGAAAATATAATATTGTATTTTCTTTGCCCGTGGTGTTATGAGCGTCTATAGGCTACGGTAACCGCTTACTATCAGGTGGGCCGTAACCTATGTATTATATAAAAAAAGGTAACTGGCTCTTAAGATCAAGCACACAGCGAATACTTACTTCTCCTTCAATCTATAACAACTAAGGTTTGCGATAGAAAATTACATAGTTAAAAATTATACCTAGGTACAAACATGACATAAATATAACGATTTTCTATCAATATTTATTATTAAATGAGATATATTTACATTAAAATTGCGTCACACATATGTCCCCACAATTCTTTTCCATTGTTCTCATTATATTGAACAACGTTTATCTATCGCATGTTAGAAATATGTGTTATTGTAACGTAACGAGTGATCAAACAGTTGTTTATAGCCCCCAAAATTATGGATCTCTTCAAAGGCCTCAATGATTATGGTGTATTAAATGTCACAATATGATGTGATATATTTATATCTGATACTAGCTGTTCCCCGCGGTTTCACCCGCGTTCCCGGTATAAAAAAGCCGATGGTTTAATAGTGATTTTGCTATTCGGGGCAAATCCAACAAATTAAAGATCATAAAAATCGGTAACCATTTATAACTCAAGAACAGCTGGACTAACCCGACTTTGTTTTAGGTAGGTATATGTATATATGTATATATGTATAGATATGTGTTTATTAAAAAAATACCTTTAATTCACAGTGATCTTATATACTGAGACATAAATAAAATAAAATGATTTGAAAAAAAAAAACGATATATTTACAACAGGTAATAAATCATACTTACTTACCTATATCTATACATACATCCTACTGATGACGTACCTATGTTAAATAATTTTAGACCCATCAGTAAAATAATGACTAATTGGATAGACTCTATTCAATCAATGCACAATGAATGAATGAATGAATGAAATATTCTCTATTGTAATCTCCAAATACATAAAGGACGATAGTTACAAATAAGATCAATGCATACAGGACAAGTAAGTATCTATACTATAGATATAATATATTATAAAGCTGAAGGGTTTGTTTGTTTGTTTGAACGCGCTAATCTCAGGAATTACTGGTTCGATTAGAAAAAATCTTTCAGTGGATAGCCCATTTATCGAGGAAGGCTATAGGCTACTTTTTATCCCGGGAAAACACAAGATCCCTCGGGAACGCGAGTGAAACCACGCGGAAAAGCTAGTAGACATATAAAATTAAGAGAGAGAATATAATTTAGCCGGCCTTATTGCGCAACCTTAGGGTAACTGGAAAGAAATAAAATCGTGGCAGGTATCAACCTAAAAATTCTACATAAACTTTACTATACTTACCATACTAAGTAAATGAACAATTTGTGTCTTAGTTTTGAAACGAAAACAAGAATAATTATAATAAGATTGTTTCATCGTGGCACTTGCAGTTTGTATTGCAGTGCAGCTGTCGATGACCTCATGGCTCGGACAGATCGCAGTAGGTATCTACTTGAAATGAAGAACTGGATATGATAAGCCCCAGAGGCATTGTAAGTTGAAGTCCTAGCTATACTGTATTCAATTTAGCAAGATATTTATACAAATCTAGCTTTCCCCTGCGGTTTCATTCGCGTTCTGGAGATAAAAGGTACCCTATTTGTTAATCCAGGACCTAAAGCCTAACTATTTGCCAAATTTCATGAAAATCCGTTCAGACGTTACTGTGCTAAGTGGTAACAAACACACACATACTTCCGTATTTATAATATTAGTAGGATTTGTTTGCGCTTTAACTTGATTTAGATAAGATAAACGTCTTTATTGGTATTTTACAATGGATAATATGTATTTACATTGCCAGCTGTAAATGTCTAATAATAATATTGAGGAATAAAAAAATAATGATGCTACATCTTGCTAGAAGCTGCACTTGACAGTCAGTTGACAGCTAGACTTACCTATAGCGTTTGATGGAATTGTGTGAAATAAACACATCTGTATTAGTACAGAATAGCATAGCTGCTATGCTAAAACTCGACGGAGAATTCTCCATGTGACTATTCTCTGTCTCACTCGTGAACTCCTGATTACCGAGTTTCACGAGAGTGACAGAGAATAGTCGCTTCGAGAATTCGCTGTCGAGTTTATAAATGAATGCCTGCGCAAATTAATTACCTACATAGGTATTAAAAATAGAGTTAAGAACGTAATAGGACAAAAAAACGTGTTATAAAAACGTGTGGTTGATTGCATGTAATCTAACAAAATCGCTGTAATTATGATGAAATGTGATTACTTTACATAAGAACATATTTAATTGATTAAATTCAATAATAATCGGTCAATTAACTAATCTGATTGCTAAAAACTACGATGAAATAAAACGCCTCAAATGTACTGAAAAATTTAATGTAATGTAAATCTGTCGCCAAACACCTACCGGAGTGTTCCGGCATATATATTTGATAGCCAGTTCCTTCTATGCTTTATGTGCTTACCACTTTCGGCCGTATCATCACTAACCATAGAGTGAGTTGCCAAACACAAGTCTATAAAAAGGAAAAAAATACCAGGAATCGCAAGTTATTAATTATTGTACTTCTATTGATGATTGTGACCGTAGGTGATAACAAACCCTAGAAGGCTATTGCTATTACGACGTACCCTACCACCTTGCTATGATTTCCTCTCGATGTTCTCCATCAAACTCAAGCTCAAGTAAGATACGAACCAACAATTTACGCTCCGACTTTTGATGTCAATTACTTACTACTTAGCTTTTATTGCTGCCTGTTCAAACGAACAAAGCCGGGTTACACTATTGCTTACAGTTCAAAGCTAACTTCGTGCACTTTCTCCATTCATAATGTCAATGTTCTCTATATGACATCCTTTCATCAATCTAAGTCTAACAAATTATTCTATGTGTGTTACTAGCACCGGAATATTGTATTGTAACGGGATGTCGTCTCGTCACTCTAATAGGTATAATCTGGTATAATAG
Source organism: Tetheella fluctuosa (assembly GCA_951216915.1). Classification (NCBI taxonomy): domain Eukaryota; kingdom Metazoa; phylum Arthropoda; class Insecta; order Lepidoptera; family Drepanidae; genus Tetheella; species Tetheella fluctuosa. The sequence continues at coordinate 10,066,617 of OX578222.1, forward strand.
TATTTAGTCTGTAAATGGGTTTATACATGTAGGTAGAGAAGCGTAGTTTCCTGCGAAGTAATAATAAATACTTCATCTGATATTAATTTTATAAATATAACATACTATTATTTTGAAGAAAAAAGGTGTAAAATTTTTCAATGTCAAATTTCTAGAAAGGTTTATTAATAGGTACATGTCTCTTGAGAGCGAAAGAAACAAAAGAAAGGGCATGGTGGTAGGTATATAATGCCATTGTAAGTAATAATATGTAATATTTATGTATAGCTGATCATAAAAGAGAAAATACCATCGATGTAAATAATTATTTAACTCTCTAGTGAAGGTATTAGTGTAAGGTAGGTTTGTACGTATCTACCCTTTAAAAGATGACCCTACCTACTGAACTAGATGCCCTTCTCCTTTCCACACTCCAATTACCAGGACTAAACATGTCAACTCTAAATACCTCTTAGGTATAGTTATATAGATCTTGTTGATTCCGTTGTTTCTTTCATTATATTTATATATTGAAATCCTAAAGTCGGTTACAAAGAGGTGTAGGCAGCAAAGCAAGGTAGTATATTAATATTTATTACCGAGCGAAAATACAAAATAATTATCTGCATACGTAATTTAAATAGTAAAGTTATTTTATTTTATTTATTTATTGATTAAGTAAGAGTAAAGCAACGTTTCATACTAACCAATATCTCGAAAGTACTGGCAATAATAGAAAAAAAAACCTACTTTAAATATAAAACATAAAATAAACAAATACTCACCCTAAGTCCCGGTTATCCAGGGAGTTGCTAGAGGAGCGCGGGACGAGCGGTCGATAGCTGGACCTCGTCATCTTCCAGCTCTTTGGCACCAACTATGAGCAATTCACGTTCATTCACAGTACATCACTAACACTACAATAATTGAGCAAGCGGCGCGGCTGACAGCAGGCAGTGCATACGATCAACTGATTAACAAATTGTTTAACACCATGTTTAGGTACTTGTGAAGATAACAGATATCTATCACATATCGAGGACGACCGGTTATAATTTATAACATAACAACAACATAACTAGATTGCTTTAACTTATTTACGTTTGTGAATGAAACGATCAATAAAGTTATAAGGGTGAACGCTCAAAAGCTCGTCGAACCACGCCTCGTGGGCCGGTTTCACGAGCTTTCGATACAAGTTCTCATGCCATCTATCGATGGGTAAACGAACTGAGGTTCTAAACAGCTGGGCTTGAGCTTACACATCTGATATTGATTTCTCAAAGGGTCTTCTATTGCGGATGAAAATAACGCTTAAAATAATTGTTTGTTCAATGTAATCGACGTTTATGAAACTGCACGAAGATTAGTCATATCATTTACCTACCTGGATATGTCATGATCGATTATACAGAAACACTCATCACTGAGTAAATTATACACCTATGTAGGTACTTTACTAAGACCACAACAAAACACGTGTCGAAATTAAGCGAAATGGTCACGACTTGTGCGAAAACTGATTCTTAAAATTTAAGACAAACAGGAAAACTATGTAGGTATTTGAAAATAAGTAATTTAATATTGAGACCTATTTATTTATTGTATATATATGCAATAAAGCGAAGATACAAAATTTCGTTTAGGGGGACCTTTTTTGTGTGACTTTACTTAACTATTTTCCAGAAAATTAGTTCAAAAATACAGTAAAATTTGAGTGCGGTAGTGAGTCAGTAAACATTACCCCTCCCCTCCTATTTCCGCACAGTTGTGTGGTGATGTTGCAGATTGGTGATGGAATGTAATTAGACTCACAAATTCTAAAGCGTAGAACTTATGAAGAACATAATGCTAGGCTGTAAATTGACATAGGAAAGAGCGAGGAAATCAACGTTTCGCAGTGCTTCGCTCTTTCAATAAATACCATTTATTCAGAAAAATAAAGGAGTTCTATTCGATTAAAAATACACAGTGAAATATTGATTATAGATAAACTTGATACAATAGGTAGATACTATTGCTATTGGCTTTTCTTATTTTCCGTGCTGTCTTCTAATTCTTGCTGTTCTGGCACTTCTTCAGTTTTTTCTGATGTCTTTGTCATTTCTTTTTCTTTCTCCTCTTCTTCTTTGACGAATTTCTCTAGTTCTTGTTCAGCGTTTTTCAAGTCTTCCTCTGTTATGTTTAAGTCGGGGAAACGTTTCTGGAAAAAACAGGAAATGAATGCTGTTTGGAACTTGGAACTCTCACAGTCTCACATAGTGATTTAGTACTGACTTCATGGATTGGATGGTGCTCATTAAACTTACCCGCAGATACAGATTAAGTATACCTGGTAGTAAAAGGAAATAAGGATACTTCTCATCAGTTGTTGTAGATAGACTCCAAGAGACCCTATACCTATAACGCCTGGCTATCCCCATCAAGTTGAAAATCTGTCTTCAAGCGCCTAATGGTGTGTTCCGACATATAATTCTTTCTAAACTTTGTGTGCTCACCACTTTTGGCTACTTACCATGGTGAGACTGTGGTTGAAAACAGGCTTATATAAGGTGTTAAAAAATTTACTTTAAACATTTTACGAGGTTGCTCGCTATCGAAATATAAATGTATTCAAAAAGAAAAATTTTTTTGAGCGATTTTAATTTTTCACAAAAATAAAGTATGTTGTTAAACTATGTTATACACACTGTACGCGGGGCCACGATTGCAGCTCGGCGGAACTCTCCCTGCGCCTAGTACCTACGGTGCGCATAAAATTATTGCAGATCTTTTGAACAGTACTTTTTTTTTTATATATTTCTTTGTGATTATTTATTGAATATGATTTTAAACAACTCCTTAAACTTAATTAAGTTAATTTTTGACATGACAACGTCTTATAATTCGATGGAGCCGGCTGCACGCACGAAAAAACATGACTCATGCGGCGTTACCTCGCTCTGAGGCGTTCCATTTAAGGCTTGAAGTGCAAGCGAGAGCGCGGAACGAGCGACAAAGAGGCACAATCGGCCTCCTTATGACGTTTTGTCACGTTCAACTATCGTCAGCAAACCGACTTTATTTAACACTTTAAATAAAGTTAAAAAAAAAATGAAAAGTTAAAGATTTTGCCATAAAAAGACTGGACCTTATTATTATTATTTGACCTGATTAGTTATACTATGTGATTGGTTCCATTAGAAAACCATTCTCATGCAGGTAGGTACCATACTATTTCCATAATAAAAATAACAAGGAAGTTCAGTAAAACTAAGAACGACGAAGAACCGACCATCCGGTAAAGTATACCTACCTACCTATTTACTCCTTACCTCATGAACAAATTGATTCATACTATGAATGAATTTCAAAGCATTATCAACAGTAAAGTATAAAAAATAAAAACAGTATTGGCTTGAATGTTTCTGATAAATATTATAATTTGCAGACAGTCGCGACACACTGTCATGGCATTGCTTCCTGGGTACTTAGTAAACGTAACTATACTGTATAATGCACCTACTATAATTTATTCACACATTCATAATCCTACAAAGAAACGATGACAATTGCTATAATATGTATAATATGTAACTTAGATCACAGAATCTAAAATTATCGAGCGGAGTTTAATAATAGGGACTAGGTACAATATATTTAATAGATATAATATGCAATTATACTTACACAGAAATACCTCATCTCTGTGGTTATAACTTAAGTACAAACATACAAATAACATTGATTCTGTGTTGATGAAAATACCACTCTAAGAAATGCGGCAGGAAGGTGGTTTTCACCTTCTGTTTTTAATTAATTTGCTAACTGGACTAACATTAGGGCTTGTTTCAAAACAAGAACGTTCGTATAACGCGCTAATTCGTATGAAAGTTTTACTAACCTGCAACTCCTGCAAAGTATTTTGTATATTCTCCTGTTGAGCTCTCATTCTTCTGGGCAGGGTGAATATTGTGTTAAACAGTCTTAGCATCAACCATCCCATTGCAGTTAGGGCTGCATAAATGAGCATAGTTTTTCCCATTGCCCAGTAATCTACGTTGACTTGTTGAGTTTTCATTTTAAAACTTAGTATTTGAATTTAGATTTAAATTCCCGTGCTTAGTTTTTCGAATTTTGAATTTCCTAGTTTGTTTTTCTTTTAATAAGGTTATGGTAGTTTTACTGCGTAACTAAATCGTCTATGTTATTCGATGGTGTTTATTCGAGTGACCTATTTTGTATCGATTTACCGTTGACGTGGCCAAGCCGTAGGAAGTTAGGTATCTACGTGAATTATTGATGGTCAGACGTGTTCAACCGTAAGCTGAATGTTTTTATGGAATTAGTTTTACCCTCGTCTTTTCATCGCATTTCAAGGAAAGGAAAAGAAACTTCGAGTAGTTTCGCTAATAAGACGTAAACACGGACAGACAAAGCTTTTAATCTATATAAATATGTAGATGCATATAATATAAAACTGTAGAACCAGCGTGTCTGCCCGTGTATTAAATATATTTATCCAAAACTTATTGTGGATGATATAGACAGCGTAAGAGGGATAATTTATTATTATTTTGTGTATGATTGAACGCGATCGAGAAATTTCGAAGATTACGAAACTACTGATCGGATTTTCATTAATAATTAAGCTTAGCTTGTCACTTCGTATATACCTACTGTTTCATCGAAATTGGCCTATTGGAAAGCAAAAATATATCAATTTATATTTGTGGAAGTCTCTCCAAGCGCCCGCCGCCGCCGCCCGAACACTACGAATCTTGATGAATTTACGAGTGAAGCCGCGATTAGTTTTTTTTAATTGGAACGATGTTTATGATGTAGTTAGCATTTGAGCTTTTTATCTATGTAGCTAATTATGTATCTATAAACAATAGTTAGAATTCACAAGATAAGCGTTCAATGACATTTTGCACTAAGCAAAGGGTAGAACTATCTGTAATTTGTTCTTTATAAAGACGTGTCTCTAATGTTTATAGATCGTTATTCGTAATGTTTTCTTTCTTTAGCTTTCATTAAATAACGGGCTTTGGAAAGTATAATTTATTCCAATGATTTACCATAGACAAAATAAGGGAGTCCTACCTACTCAAAAATAATTTAAATTAACTGACTCTATGAATTTGTGCAAAGCTGGCTACAACTCTCAAGTTGAAAATTTATTGCCAAGCATCTAATGGTGTGTTCCGGCAGTTGCACTTGAGAGCCAGTTGCCTTCTAGGCTTTATAAAGGTCGGCAACACATGGACATGTAGTCAGCCATCTGACATAAAAAATATAGCTACTTTTTACAATGTTTGATGATCAACATAGAGGACCATAAGCTTCCATAACGAAGTCTTGCTCTGGACTGCAACCAACCGGTAACTAATAAGTAGGTAGGTACGTATCAAGTGTTAGACAATATCTTTATAAATTGGCATGTCCATTATAATCGTTTTTATTACCACAACGTCCACAACCTTATCATTGTTAGATAATACAAATTGTGTCATGGCAACTAAACCGTAGAATGTTCATTTTACACTACGTACGCGCAGAAATTTTAGAGATACTATTTTTTTTTGTTAAAATTTGAACTTGTTCAGGTTATTATTTATTTTTCTTGTTGTTTTTTTTTTCATCTTTTGTGTTTATGTGTATTATATTTCTTTAAAAATTGTTAAAAATTTAATGGAAAAAAGCCAACATTGTCAGATTGTCCAAAAAAAAAAAACAAAATATATAAAAAATGTAACCTTGCTGAGTTTCTTGCCGGTTCTTCTCAGTTGAAGGCGACTTCCGAATCAGTGGTAACTTCAGTAGTTTCGACGTTCATAAGTGCCCTCTTAGGGCCTAAACTGAATAAATGGCTTTGACTTTGTACCTATCATAAACTCATAAAGAGGGGAATCTACAGTGCATGGGACAATAAAACTGAAAGGAAAGTTAAGGTAGGTCGTTGCTTCTCTTTTCATAGTATAATGCTGTGTCATGACCTTAAGATAAAATATTATCGTATCTTCGCCGTGTGTGACCCCCTTTACTGAACTAATAAATATTATTGTTGTCTTCAAAATGGCTTCCTCAGCTCTACATACAACTGAGTTACAGTGCTTCAGTTCTTTAGACGTAATTTTGTTGTCCCATGAGCTGTAACAGGGTACAGTATTCTTTTGTTTTAATTATTATTTGACCACAAATTACCATGGTAAGTGATGATGTGGCCGAAGGTGGTAAGCACACGAAGCTTAGAAGAATCTGGCTCTCAAGTGCAGCTACCTGAACACATCGGTAAGTATTTGGCGAAAGATCTTTAAGCTCTCAAGTGTATGTGTCGAAACATACTAATAGGCGAGTACTATAAAGAACCCTACAACCTACAACTATGCTTTAGTTTCTTCACTGATAGATCTAGCTCATTATATGATTCGAACCCACGACCTTCGTCACGGCATTCTATGTCACAACCACTGAGCTGTCATCGCCTTACGGTGTAAGTACCTATAGTAAAATTCACACTGACCTTTGGACCTAATCCTGACCCTTTGAGTTCATATCTAGTACCTATAATAAAATTGTTGTGATGTGAAATATTGAACATGTATAATAATGAAGCTACGTCCGTAAGCAAATTTCAGCGGGCGGTGATGGCAACTTTGGACCGGAACTCTGTAATGAGGGACCGATTAAAGAAGAAGATAATAATGTCATAAAATACCAATTAAATGTCTATTGCCTAATATTTCACTTATTGTCTCAAAAATATTGTTAATCGAAAATAAACTTTATATCACAGGTTCAATAATTAAATTGTTTTAATCTCTATTCAAAACTTGATTAACTTTGATTGACGTTCTTTAATAAGGTCCTAAGTATGCACCTAGCTAGGTAGGTACTTAAATAGTTAAACAACTAACTCATTTAAAAATGACCTTTTTTACGTCAAAAGTTAATAATAATAGGTATGATAAACATGTAGAATTAGTAGAATCCACTTGATGGAAGTGTGATTACCGCCGCCTATGGATATTTGCAATACCAGAGGAATGCCAATAAGTTGCCGATCATAAATTTCTTTGGTAAAGCAAGTAACTAGAATAAAAATGTTATGGACACATGAAATCAATAAGCGTTTTGCTCTGTAATTATTTACGACATTGATATCATCACGTTGTTTCATCATGTTATGGCGGGTATATATACTTGGCGGTAGTTTTGAAATCGCTTATTTTTACCTACGGAACGGTGAAGGTGTTTGCGTTTAGGGTGAGAGGTTGTTTGTTTTGAAGTCTATAAATAAATAAATATTCTGGGACATTATTCCACACGACCATCTGACCCCAAACTACTACATACCTACCTACCTACTACTTTTTTCTTGTAAATATATACTTATATAGATAATTATATAATAATTAATTGAAGGTTGGGTTTGTCAAGCTAAACAAATTTTAATGGGACCAATTTTCAAATCTCGAAAGATCTTTACAGTCATCGTATTTCCAGAAGAATTCAAGGGGCAATGTATACGTTTCTATAACAAAGTACCCAAAGTAATTCAAAAGCTATGTGTATAGATTTAAAAAAATAAGTAAGAAAGGGTACTATAAAGTTTCTGATTTTGTGGAAGACAAGAATGCATTTAAATGAAATTTATTTATTTATTTATTTATTTGATGCACAAAACACATTACAATCTTTACAAAAATAAACTTAAAACTAAGAGTTTTGAACTGGATTCTAACGTAAAACTATGTGCACACTGCAAAATTAATGTTACAATAATGAAAAAGCTCATGACTATTAAAGGTAACATAGTGAAAAAAAATATAAGAAGTTCCTCGACACCAGTTTAATGATGAGGGTGGGTCAAGTCATTTAGGTATAGCAACCCGGGCCACAAGGGTCAGCACTTAACCTACGATGGAGGATGCCTTTAATGACACTGATGAATTTATTAATATTGTGACAGAATATGTCCACAAGTAAGTGATTGCACTTTGCCATCTCGTTATATTGACGAGCCATCCTGGTCAAAGGGTTGTAATATGAAATGTTATTTTTATAAATTTGTAGGGAAAATAGATTGACTTCATTAGATCTACGGGCACTAAATTTAATGTTAAGGCTTATGTGAGCTAGTAGTTCGGGAGAGTCTATAATGGAGTGGGTGATTTTGTAAAGGTAAACTAAGTCGAAGATTATGCGTCTGGATTCTAATGGTTGAACTTTAAATTTCAGGAGTCTATCGCAATAATTTAAGTTAGACCGGCCAGGTTTTATACGATAACATAAAATTCTGAGAAATTTCCTCTGAATTCGTTCAATATCGTCAATGTGCACCTTATAATTCGGCGACCATATAGGACTACCGTATTCTAATATACTTCTTACGAGACTGAAGTATAAGTACAAGGTGCTACGAGGATTTTTAAAACCTTTTGTGGATCTAAGAATAAAACCCAGTAGATGGTTTGCTTTGGACGTGATGTGACTATAGTGGGCACGGAATGAAAGCTTGTCATCGAACAGGATACCTAGGTCTTTTGCAACATCTGATCTGTTAACTAATTGACCATCTATGTCGTAGTTCCATACGATTTTGTTTCGTTTATTAGTAAACGATATGACAAAACACTTGTCTATATTTAAATACATGTAGTTAGACTTGCACCATTGTAATACGGTATTGATATCACGCTGTAATGTTAAGCAGTCATCTAAATTAGTAATAGAAGTAAATATTTTTAAGTCATCTGCATATAAGAGACAATTGCAGGACAGTTGTTGAATAAGGTCATTAATAAAAACTACGAAGAATAATGGCCCTAAGTGGGAACCCTGAGGTACTCCTGATGTAACTGTGATAGGTGCAGAGATGAAGCCCTTTAACGCAACCAACTGAGTTCTAGAGTCTAGGTATGAGCAGATCCATCTATATAAACTGCCGTGGATACCATGTGACGCTAACTTATGACAGAGCAGATGGTGATTTACCTTGTCAAAAGCCTTAGAGAAGTCCGTGTAAACAGAGTCAACTTGGCCACCTGTGGCAAACACTTGACAGAGATAGTTTTTATATTCCAGAAGGTTAGTGACCGTAGACCTGTTTCTAACAAAACCATGTTGCTTGTCTGAAAGAACAGGCTTAAAATGACTGTACAGATGAGTATACATCACTGACTCAAATAATGTTAATGAAATGTTCGCTACTCAAACTATTTCATTATAATTTTATAAACTTTGTTATTTGTAATTAAATAGTTACATAAATTAAATAAAGAAGAAAAAAGATCTATAAAAATGTCCCTTGCTGAGTTTCTTGCCGGAGTCTTCTCAGTCCAAGTGTATTCCGAACCGGTGGTAGAATCAATTGTAACGTTCATAGTGCCTTATTAGGACCTAAACTGAATAAATGATTTTGAATATGATAAAATGCGGAAAATAGTTAGCAAGGTTGTATAACAGTTTGTACTAAAAATAACTAATTTCGTTGCTTGCGCGCGTGTAAATAAATGATCAATTTAGGTGGAGCTGTCATATCATTTGATAAAGTACTTGCATGCATGCTACGCATTGACCGTCCATTGGCCTTCGTTGGCTGTCTGTCTGTACTCGGCATTAGATCCATCAATAAGTTTCTATAGGAAAATATATAAGCATGTTAAATCTATTATAAATAAATAAAATTTAAGTGTCTGTTTGTAATGTCAAAACAGCTTTTTACTAAATGCATATGAAAGATAATAAATAAATAAATAAACATTCTGGGACATTATTCCTCACACACGGCCATCTGACCCCAAACTAAGCAGAGCTTGTACTATGGAAGCCAGATAACTGATATACTACTTTTCTTTTGTAAATACATACATATATAAAAGATAATGGTGCTTACAACAAAGCAAAAATTTTTAAAACGTTTGTCTGTCTGGCTGTCTCTTTCGGCTAATCTCCGAAACGGCAGAACCGATATAGACTGGATTTTCACAGGCAGATAGTTGATATTATAGGGAGTAACTTATGTAGACTACTTTTATTGGTTATAGGGCTAGCACACTAATATAAATAAAATACGAACATTAAAAAGTTGACTTTTATTTAAAATTTACACGTTATTGTTTGAATTATTTAAATAAATAAACATGTACATAATACTAGTTAAACAATAAAATATATTTGACGTTAGTTAGGTATCGACGGATCGCATATACAATTAATATAATACAAATTAAATCTGTCTACAAAATTGTGTTGGTCTGGCAACCAGTTTTTTTTACTTTGTATAGGCTTGTGTTTGACCACAATCTCACTATGGTAGGTGATGATGTGGCCGAAGGTGGTAAGCACACGAAGTCTAGAAGGATCTGGCTCTCAAGTGCAGATGAGTATTATAATATAATTACACTGTAGGCTTTATGCATCCCCCACACGGCAGCTAAAATACGCTACCGCGGCAGTAGCATAAATTCCGCATAAGTTACGTAGCGTTCCACTTTCAGTTTCTCTTAAAAAATTGTATGAGTAGCCAGAAGTATTTAATTCATAATATTAGTCTCAAGTATTGTCTTCATGTTTCGAGTTTGTTTCGAGAGTGCACGACCGTGTTGAACTTTTAAGCCAGTGTGAACGGTTTGAACTTCTTAAGTCAGCATGTAACAAAATTTTGCATTTTTAGAGCAGCTTAATTTACGCTGCGGAAGCGTTTTCATAAAAACCAAAATAAAAAAAATAAATGATTACGTATTTATCGTCGACCATTTTTATATAAATTTTTAGTAAAATTTTATATATAATTTATATAAGACTGGATAAATTAAAGAAAAAAGTTTGTATTCTTTGTGACATAGGTACTTAAATACAAAGTCATTGACTGCCACTTCTATTTACAATAGATATTAAATAAATAAAGGCTGGGCTATAAGTAACGCCACTAACGAACTAAAAAGTACTAACTAGTACTTTAGAGTGCCGTAAAGCTGACAAATAAAAAAAAAGTTTGAGGCTGAATACGGTCGTCATAAGCAGTAAGAAGATCTACACACGAAATAGCCAGTCACATATAATTTGGTGGGATACATTATGATGCAAGTGAAATATGTTGCATCCTACCCAATATCTGACAATCCGAGCATGGCTTGCTGAATGAGCCGCCATCTTTTTTTCAATTTTATTTGAACACAGTTTTAAAACTACATAGCTATTATACTTATGCCAGTAAAGTGCAGCCGGGGTGTGTAGTCAACGCGGATTCTACTTACATCACTGTTGGGACTTGGGAAAAGCTTTATGTCAACGGCATAAGGGTTATAATGAAGTCGTTCAGCTCATACGATACGATGGGTCAATATATGTGACGAGGAGCTTATAGAATTGATCAATTGAACTGAATTTAATTAATACCTATAAATGCGAGTGTTTGTTGGCTTGTCCTTCTTTTACACAGCAACAGAAAAACTCGTAGACAGAAGCGGACCCAGGTGGGGGCAAAGGGGCTCATGCCACCCCCAAAAGCATCTGAGTGCAGCCCTGACAAATCTCAAATTAAGCTTGATTTTTCTCATCTCAGTACATTTCGGGCCGAGAGCTCAGCTGATTTGTATGGTGGAGTGGAAAATAATATATGTATGTGTCTGTATATGCCCACTGCTGAGCACAGGCCTCCTTTCACGAATAATGGTGAAAGGGGAATGGGCAAATACTCCACCACCTCAACCTACTGTTGGAGTTTTCAAGCCACCTAGGAGGACTCCAACTAGCTTAACGACTATCATAATTAAGTGATAACCGGGACCAACTTGCGTAACTTTGCCGATCGGTAAAGAACGGCTAATCAAGCTACGCCACGAGCGCTTCGGCGGTCAAGTCCCTCCCAAGCCAAAATCCTGGATCTGAACATCCGCTACATTATTTGAACATAGGATATTAATTAATAAAATAAGTAAAATAAACTTCTAATCAATAATATAGGCCACATTTGGTTCTACTAGTTATCACAAATATTTAAATGTACGAACTTAATACCGAAAAACTGGAAAATTTAGAATTGGAAAAATCTTATGTATGTACTTACTTAATTTTTATATTATTCGGATAAGCTAATTAACCTTTTTCTACATTAATATTCAAATATGATATCGAGAGGTAGAAATGTTTATACAGGGTGGCAATGACAGTGCAACATTAATAATAAAATATGCGGGCGTTAAATTAAATCAACATTATGACCAACTTTTATTATACAACATGTAATATAAACGAACACTCTGTTTTGTTAAGAATCGTCTACTGAGTCGTAATCTAAATCTATACTATGATATAAAGAGGAAAGATTTGTATGTTTGTAACGAATAAACTCAAAAACTACTGGACCGATTTCAAAAATTATTTCACCATTAGAATGATACATTATCCCTGAGTAACATGGGCTATATTTTATGCCGGGAACGCGGGTGAAACCGCGCGAAAAAGCTAGTATATATATAAAAAAATAACTGACTGGCATATCAACGCACAGCCCAAACTCCTGGGGATAGGACCGTGAAAATTTGCATTGTCTTTGACATTGTAAGTGAGCACTAAGAAAGGTTTTTTTTACGGGCTGAAAGCGCGGGCGAAAGGCTAGTTTTTATATTTCTTTATCCTAAAAATAATTCAAATGAAGTATATTAAAGACAATCATTCAAAAATTAACCTCATTCCAAGGAGATAAAGACTGAATATTCTAATTGGAGTGTTTGAGTGTGTGCATTACTCATACTTATGCCGGCAGGCAGGGTGCCAGTTTCCTTATAGGCTTTGTGCTTATCACCTCAAACCAAATAAAAAAAAGGTTGCACTGTCGTCGCCACCTGCATTAAATAGAAGTAAAAACGTAATTAAACTCTATAAAAAAAATGGAATAACTTAAAACTTAAGCCATTAATTAGTTTGAATAACTTTGAAGAAAAAAAAAACTTTCCGCAAATCTCATGAGTCCCTCAAAAACGTATCTCAAGAATCTACATTACAAAGTGACATACAAAACTACTTATATACTTAGATTACGTTATAAATATCTTTTAGGTACGTTTTGGTATAAAATTGCCACATGCGCCTGCGCAGCTTCAGGGCATGTTCTGTAAACACTCTTTTATTTGCGTCCACGCTTGTAGGTTCTGAAAAAAAAAGATTATTCAGTGGTTACCTACTAATATTATAATAAAGTATATAATAATATAGGAGGCTAAAACGGAATTTAATGAAACTTGACACATACATAGATCATACTTTGGACGAAAACATAAGATATTTATATCGCGCAAAACCGTAAAATCCTCTAGAACGTGGGTAAAAAAAACTACGGGACGGAAACTAGTCAAAAATAATACAATTCATACGAAATCATAGTCGATCATGGGGTACGAGTACGACATTAAAGACATGGGTATCTTTGGTATCATGTATCTTATAGGTATGAAAATAAAGTAGATTTTTGTATGTCACTGTTTACATACCTTTTTCGCAGCTTTCACTTGTAATGTAATAAAACCAACTAGTGATTCATGAAGGTCTTTGTCTTTTTGTTTCTGGAAAAATTCTATCTCGACCAACGCCTTCTTTGTGAATTCTCTGAAAACGAATAACATATCTATAAATAAATAAAAATTAATTATATAATCTACATAATTAAGCATAGTAAAAGCGCATAAGGATCAGACAGAATAAGGGTCGAAATACATTTGACCGCTTGGTAACTAAAATTCCTCTATCTCCATTCCTTTCTATCGCTTAAAACGTACCATTCGCTAGAGCGAAACATTGAGTGAGCGCGTTCGCACTCTGCGCCCTATAGGGCGATTCTGGGGATTAACATGTCTCCCGCTCTAGCGAGCGATTTCTTTTAGCGATAGAAAGGGACGGAGATATAAAAATATCTATCGCCGGGCGGTCAGATGAATTTGAACCCTAAGAAAAACCTTAAACCCTCTATTCGCCCTCGGTTAGTAACCGGTAACACCCCTTTTGGGATAGTGATCCGATGGTAACAGTGGCCGAAGGAAGAAAGCAGTATCTAGTCGTACAAATGGTAAGTATAGATATATAGATGTAGAACACTAACTGCAGATCGGCCCGGGCCTTGTGAATGTTGTCCGTGTCGCGGTGTATCTTGGCGTCGAGCGCGCGCGTGGCGTGGTCGCGCACGATGTCGGGGTCGGTGGAGCCGAACAGGCGCGACATTATACCTGACTTGCCCGCCGCCGCTCTACTGCGCTCTGATATCCTGAACACCCAAAAAAAAAAAAACGAATATTTCTTGACTTTTAATTTATCACGTCGATTCGGAGTGCCTTGGTTCCATAATGAAAAATGTTTGTTATTTATTGATAAGAGATCGACAGTTTTAACTAGTGTACAACGGCAGGTAATCAGGATAGTCACAATAAGGAACACGATAACAATTTATCAAGTATAATAATTTCTATACAATCGGACAGTTTCCCCTTACAACTGTACTTGGTGACGGTTACAAAACGATTGTCAAACAGTGTGTCACACCGGCTTTTATAGACTAAAAGATAACCTAATCATGCAACAAACTATTTAATATCCAATATTAATTATTACTATTTATACTGAAAACTAATCAATGGAAATTATCAGTAATTCTAATGAACAAAGATCTTTCTTAAATACTATTTTAATTAGTACTTCCTGCGCCGGAAGCTGACAAGCGGAAAGCGACACATTGAATAAATACAAGTATTCAAATAGAATCAATTCAAAGATGATTAAAATCTATCACCTTAATCAAATTACAGATGTGATTAATATTAATTCTGTAGTTTTATTATGAAGTCGAGCTAGTGTATGCAAAGCCGGAAGTCTGTAACACTAGCTTTAAAAGTTTAAAACATACAAATAATCCATTGCCTCCACGCGCCTCACGCGAATCACAAAATTTACATCCTATAGGCGCTTAATATTGACGTAATAAATGGTGACCACCTTAATGAGCTTGATTTAAAAGAGCCGACTCTCGTCTCTCTGTTACAATTTTAAAATGTGAGAGTAGCATAGATGTTATTGCGCTCTCGCTCGCTCTTGTGTAGTGATGAAACAGATTTCTATCGATTATGCTAATGAATAATGACAAGAAAATTGCACGAGGCCGCTACGGGCTATACCACTCGAACTAACGATAATAAATAAGGCATGTGCAAAATCTTTACATCAGGAATTGTATAAATAAGATTAAGAGGAAAACCTTGCAAAAAAACATGTAATGAAAGAAAATTGCCATTCCATGGAGTTTTAAAATCTCACTAAATATTGCGTTTTTTTCCCTTATTATTTGGGTTAGGTGGCTGTTTCAAAGTCAAAGCAATTTATATATAAGTATCAATCCCAATCCTAACTTTTAATATATAATATTATAAATGCGAAAGTAAGTTTGTTTGTTTGTTACCTTTTCACACCAAACCGTTGAACCGATCGCGATGAAATTATGTTACGCACGTTGTTTATGGTATGGAGAAGGACGTAGGCTACTTTTTTCCTCGGGAACGCGGGTGAAACCGCGGGGCGGAAGCTATAATGAATATAATTGGTACCTATTATGTAGCGTATCCTGTGCATTTTCCAGTGATCGTTGCAAGGCCTCGTGGTTGGAACACAGTTGCTGCAACGCTGATGCGTAGAACAGGTACTCTTTGAGCTGGTCTGCCAGCTGCTCCTCGTCTTCTGCCACCGAGTCTATGCTGTCTGCTATTGAGTCTGGAATTATACAACATTCTAAACTATTTTCTTAAAGAATTCTATTCTTAATGGTAATAAATAATGGCGCATCATCCTAATCCTAACTAATATTATAAATGCGAAAGTGAGTTTGTTTGTTACCTTTTCAAACTTAAACCGATCGCGACGAAATTTGGTATGCAGATAGGCTATGGTATAGACAAGGACATATGCTACTTTTTATCACGGGAAAACATAAGATCCCTTGGGAACGCGGGTGAAACCGCGGGGCGAAAGCTAGTAAGAAATAATTAGTTAACATACTGTATTGTTAGTGTTTGTTGTACGAGTTTGTTTGTTACCTTTTCACACCTAAACAGCTGAACCGATCGCGATGAAAGGTACGCAGATAGACAGGCTATGGAGAGGGACATAGGCAACTTTTTTTTTCGGGAACGCGGGTGAATCCTCGGGGGACAGCTAGTATTTTATATACTAAAGTGAGTTTGTTTGCTACCTTTTGACTCCTTACTTCCTCTGTGCCTCAACGGCACGACCAATCGTGATAAAATTAGGTATATAGGTAGTAGGGATGTTACGAAAACGCAACTATATACATACCAAAGTAATGTCCGGCCTTCTGCAAGCCATCACCCATTTCTTTCTCTATGACACTCCACTCACTAAATAGTTTACCGTAGTTGGCGTGTAGTTTACATAGAGCATAGTTCTTTTCTATTATTTTTGATCTGGAATTAAGTAAAGTAGTTGTAACATTTTGCTAATGCTTCCATTTATTACACAATTTATGAAATTCAATTACATATTAACATAAATTACACATTTTGAGGGTTTCGTAGCCAAAAATGATGACCTTATATTTTCGTCTTGTTCGTCTTTCAGAGCCATTTTACTCGGAGACTATTGTCATTATATTGTAACATTTGAAAAGTAGGTAAGTAAATTAAAAAAAAAGGTGGCACTCTCTCTATACATGTATCTGAGTGATGTTTTTTTTAATAGATAGAGGTTCCAAAATAATATTTTTATATTAAATCAATAGTTGGTGAGATATGGTAAATTGTGCCCCCCTTCGTATTTGTTCAACTATGCGGTGGAAAATTCTAAAAAAATCAACATAGTAGAACATAAAGAACACTTTCAAGGAAAATTGATTTGAATTAAATATATTGCGTAGTTTTTGAATGGAATATTTTCAATAATACGGTATTTTGCGTTTAGCGACCGCAGAAATATCTTTGCTTTTCAGTGTCTTTGAAAAACATCATGAACTACAAACTAATTTTTGCTGCTTTGTAAACTGTAACTTATAGTTTTAACAGCTATGGAAGCAAGTGACGACATCCGACACGCGCTTGGCTCTTTCTTTAGTTACAGTTTATGTTCCTACATTGCAATATTGTGGTCTGAATATTATTTAATCCAAGATGGTGACATTCGGCTGTAGTGTAGTAGTAGATAGTATGCATAATATATAAATATCTTACCTAGTGTAAAGAAAATTTCCTAAATTGGTTTCTAGTTGTTTCCCATAATTTTTAACTGTTTCAATTTCAGGATCAGGCTTTTTCAATCTAATTGATACTGATAGCGACTTCAATTTGTTTTCAGCTTGCAATAAGTAACCTGTGAAAATTTAGATTTGTTTATCTAAACATAACATTATTTTACTTAAGTATATAAAGTCAAAGCCATTTATTCAGTTTAGGCCCTAGAAGGGCACTTATGAAGGTCGAATTTACTGAGATACCATCGGTTCGGAAGTCAGTTAGTATAGATTATGATCTATAGATAGGTAAATTGCTCATACACATTCCCTATAGATACAAGAGGTATAAGAGCTACCCTTTACAAAAAGGGAGACAAAGGCAATAATTTTCCTACCATTCAATTGAATATTTTATAAATGACATGTGCTTTTAATAAAGTACATAGCTACATTTAGCAGTATCAATTCACTACACGTTTTTGTATAGTAGATGCACAGATATTTACTCAACTATTAAATTTTGACCTTAATTACACGCACATAAAGATCAAAGCTACCACTAGCTACAAAACCAGGGAACACAGATGCAATAGAAGAAGTGAAAAAGTACAGTATACTGAGCTACAATAAATACTAATAAGTTATTAACTTAATTTGCGATTCCTAGAATTTTATTTTTTATGTAGGTAGTTTTGGGACGCGCGTCCATTGCGATGGGGTTAAGCATTCGACGGGCCGGTTGGCGTTCTTGGTAAGATACCCTATCTATCACGTTGCAGGTCGTGGGTTCGATTGCCACTCAGGACAGACATTTGTGTGCATGAACATGTCTATTTGTCTTGAGTCTGGGTTCAATTATCTATTATAAATTTATAAGTATATATTTACAAAAGAAAAGTAGTTTATGTAGTATATCAGTTATCTTGCTTCCATAGCGCAAGCTCTTCTTAGTTTGGGGTCAAATGGCTGTGTGTGAAGAATAATGTCCGAGAATATATATCCAATTTCTCACCACTATCAGTAATAGTTTCCCGCCACCCATGCTCCTGTTGCAAGAAGTTAATGAATTGATCATCGAAACATAGCCGAGGGTGAGAAGCGACCCGAAGTAAAAAGTTCTCGAGCCCGGCGCGACGACGCTCCACGAACTCTGGGTCTGTTGTGTCTGATTTACGCCATGCATATAGTACCTGATGGTTATGGAGCATATTTGAAATGAACTTACGACACATGTAAATTGAGTCGATTATGGAATGGCTTAATCAAGGCTTTTACTAAAAATATTAATCAGGCTAAAACTATAACTTAATACATGTTAAACAGGAAAATTATATAGATTGTGTATGCAATGATTATTGAATTTAAAATATGTATATTATTAGTATTCTCGAAATTGAGGTTAATTAATAAGACATAGAGCTGAATTTTCAATAGCTGGATAAACTACAGATAAGCTATTTGTTATGATAAATCTATACAAAAACTGTTCTAATTTTAAATTAACAAACCAGATACTGCTTATCTGGCCATTGAAAAATCAGGCCATAATTTGTATGTTTGATATGCACCCATAATATATTGTGCCTATTATTATACAATAAGCAGAAAAAAAGTAATGAAAGGTTGTTTCAACAAAAATATTCTCAAAGAAGAGTAAAGTATTATGTACTATACAATTTTAATAATTAAAACATAGAAAAATATTAGAGTATGGTGCAAATGTTGATTATTAAGAGGGACATAAAAAAATTAGGATAAAGGTAATTACTACATGAACTTTAGATATCTGACTTATTGGTCTTGAGATTTTATCTTCTGGACTGTCAATTGTATTTTTCTTAAGAAATGAAATGTAAATATTTTATATTCAAATAGGCATTCAATAATAGTCTGATTCGAACGCAAGGTTCAGTAGGTAGCTGAGAAGAGCCGGCATTAAACTCAGCAATTACTTACTCTTTTTAAAACCAACATTGATTTATTACATAAAAATATTTATCTAATCTCACCAACAATATTTGCATGTTATGGTGAAAAAAAGTACATAATGATTGTGACACAGTAAATAAATACATGGCTTCAGGCCTAATTCAGGCAAATTATTAAAAAAAATACTCTGTATTTACCCTTTTCTCAGGCAGCGGTGGTATAACAACATGTGGATATGTAACTTGCATATAATCATGTATTTGTTCAAACTCCGTGTATCTCCTCCATATTGTACTAATTTTTGATTGTACTGTTTTGTAATCCGGGTCTGTTACTCTGGAAAAATAGTTTTTTAAAATAAAATATGTTTAAAAAGCAAAGGTAATTATTTTAAAAGTATAATTTAATGATAACAACAACAAATATGATAAATATGTACATGTAATGCTCATAAAATAGTTTTAAAATTAAACAAAACAAATGCTCTTCATACATTGATAAGCAGTAGTTCTGCTTCTGTTGTTTACAAACTAAAATAATTTAATTATCAAAAGATCTCATTATTATTCACTATAGTATCTGATTACATTGAATAAGATTTAATTTATTACATTACTCCTACGATAAACTATCTGTTTATGTTTAATAAACCTAAGAGCTTACTCATTTTAATTAGATACCTTGAAGCTTAGTTAAATTGTAATGATATTAACATTTAACCTTTTGACTTGCATCCATTTCACCCTTATTTATGTGACAAAATCAAACTATAAGTATCTGTGATTTGTTTTCCATCGAGTATGTTATATTATATCAAGAAAATGTTTGAGCCCGAGTGTTATAGGCATGGCAATATAAAACCAAGCACTTAAAAGTACACTAATTTTTGTTTAAACAGGTAAAAGAAACATTGAATAAGGTATAGAGTAAAGTATCTCAATTACATACAGAATATATTTAAAATATATTCTGTTTCCAAAGGTAGAATACAAACTGGCAAGAAAAATGGCACAGGAACCAATTTAACAAATTACCATCATTTGAATATGTACCTACCCGTTAAAAATAGCTCTAATTGACGTGCAATTGAAGCGTAATTTGTTAGGAAAACAATAGAAGAGTGTCTTACTTTAGATCTATTAGATACACCGTGTAATGATCACGAACATGAAGTGTTCCGTTAGCACGTTTCTCCGACTCCACGATTGATATATCCACATGTTTCAACAATGTATCCTAGAAATATAATCATTTACAATATGATCAAAGGAGACAAACGTAAATAGAAGGGGTAAACCGATGAAAAACAATGATGTTACTTGATTATCGTAGTCCTCTACAGTTTCTAATACACTTGGTGATCTTGAAGCTCTAGCCGGCGAATTTTCAGTTGACATTTTAGTAGTTAATCACTGTTAGATCGCGACTTATGAATTGATTTTTAATTTAATGGGGAAAATTATTACGAATTACAATCAACGGATAAACGAAAACGTCGAAAAGTGACACAAACAATTTGCTGATTTGCATTTTGGCATTTTGCTATAATTTTTTTTACATGACATTGATGACATTGACAATGACAACCAAGTAAGTTGACAAGTTTGGCAACATGTCAAAAAGAGAGAGAACAAAACGCCTTTCTGGAGCAATCACATTACGAGTTAGAAGGAGAAGGAGCATACTTATGCTCGTAATGCTCAATTTGTTTTTATAGAATGCTATTTGATAAAAGACCATAGATAATTCTCTTTTTACTTTATTCTATTTTTACTAGGCAAAAGCACAGTTTGAGCCGAATCTCGGTTAATCATAGATAAAGCCCGACTTGAAAAATAAAATACCTTGAAATTCCGCAATTTTAATTTCACGGAAGCACATAATACGTGTACCAATTTTTACTATGAGCTGTCAAAATATTTTCAAGTGGTGCCCTCTCGCAGGTTTTTTTTATTTTTCTGGTCATGCTTTACATACTAAGCTATCCCAGAGATGGCAGCACTGGCAGCAGCAACAACACAAAAGCGACTAGGCCGATTAGCTTCAAAGTAGAACGAGAATTTAACTTAAATCAAGACTAGAATAAGTAGCTGATAGTTAATCGATCCTTTACATATTTTATGGTACCTACTTTCATAAGATTCTACTACTATGTACTAAAGATAAACAAATGCGAGTCGGATTCTAGCATGGAGGGTTCTTACATTAAAATACGAATTTAATTTTGTGGTTCGGTAATTCTCATCACTATGCAACTTATTATAATTTAAACTAAATATTATAAAATTTAAAGTATTGTACATATTTATTATAACACACATCGACACAATGTACGGATATTTTAGTTATTCATGTATTGAAAATAAAATAGGTAGGTATAAGTAACTTACATTAAAATGTACAATATTTTACTCTAAAAGGACATTCAAACATACATTTTTATCTTCTAATTCTTGCTTCAAAATAAAATCATATATTCTTATATATTATACCAACTTTGATTTAGATAAAAAAACTACCGGTAGGTACCTACTTACTTAGTTATGTAAGTTCCATTAATTAAAATCAGAATTCCTTTAAAATTTGTGGATACTACCTATTTAATATAGAAGAGTTTTTATATTTATTAGGGTATTATTGGCTACCTAGATGGTCCTAAGCTGTCCTGAGGCATACATTAGTTGTTAAAGGTACATTACATACCTTCTATTATTATGTGTCTAACTGCCGCACTCAGAGACATCAATTAATTTTAATGATCGATTATCTCCATACCTGTCTCTTTTTATAGCTATTAAATAAACAAAGATGAACATACTTTAATCAGACATTAAATTCTAATTGACGTCTCTGAGTGCGGCAGTTAGACACATAATAATAGAGTTGAGTCCTGTCAGACGGAGCGATGCACGGTTTTATTTTAATTATCAAATTGATTTTAATGTACAAAAGGTAAACAATGGCTATACATTTCCCATCAAACAAAGCTCGTACCGCAAATCTACGTTCCACATGCCTCTCCCACTTTCTTATGCAAAGAACTCTCTAAAGTAAATGTTCCAATTTCGGGATAAACGTTTTACATAATAAAGGAGGCTTCGGTAAGTCTTCAGTGTAATCATAATCTCAACAACACTCTGTATTAAGCCCCATCTTTGCTTTATCCTCTGCATTATTCGCCCCGTCTCTCAGGTAGGCCAATTTCTTTGAGTTTCTCACTTGAGTATTATAGTATAAGCTAAAGACATTGTAAACCTTAGAGGCATACTACACGGACGGTTCTCACCGCGAGAAACCGCGCAATGTAGTAGGTATCATTATACTTATTAAAACGCAACGTTACTGTCTATCTGTCAGTTGTGTGCTTATAACTCGAGAACCATAACACGAATTTTAGAGTTTACTTTAGGGGGTTCCTTGAGAAACTAAATCTTAAGGTCATTCTACTGTAACTAAAGGAAGGTTGGAGCTGCGGACATAGGCTAGTTCTACATACGGCTTTTAGAAGGCGGTATACTAGCGGCTTCCCGCGGGTGAACCGTTCGTGTAGCAAGAGCCTTGGTCGAGTTCAGTACTCCTGACCCTACGGACTAATTCATTGTTTGAAATAACGTAAGCTGGAATCTTTGAGTCGTTGAACTATTTATTGGAGTTAAAATGGTGTCGGAGTGTGGTAACTTTGTAGCGCAATTATATAGTATGTTTCATAGTAAGTAGTAGGGTATTTTTTTAAAAATAATCATCATGTTTTTAATTATTGCAATAACGCGCAAATATTGTCAATGAAACTAGAATATACATTTAAGTTAATTTTGGAGTAAATTGCGAGAAGTATTATTGTCAGCTCTTCTTAGAAAAAGCAACCGTCCGAACATGTATTAGAGTCAACAAAAATATTTTCAGACATTTTCATTGAGGTATAACTATTATAAATTATATTGATAGGTAAGTATTAATTTTAAACAAAATGCTATATATATCTCTAGATTTGAATAATTGTAAACAACAACGATTTATAAAAAACGAAACTATTGGATTGGATATCAATATCTAACGTGAACTAAAATAAATACTCCAGTAACGACACACAAGTCAAAAATACAGTCATACTTACAAATAAAAAATGATTTGACTTTCTTTACGAGTCTGAGGATGTAATAACAAAGAAAAATGCAATTTTACTCGGAAAATCCAATTGAGCAATTTAATTGAATCCAAAGTGGAATGGAGCACGTCGAACAATATCTCATTTGAATTCTGAGTAGGTACCAAACCGAACATTAATAGCCCACAATTTAGAAGAAAGCCGACTGAAAAATCGGTAAAGCAAGCGAAAAAATTATTTTACCAAAATTTACAGCGAAAATGCGATGACCAAAGTTATTTTATTGGCACAAAAAGGCAAGTGAAAGTGGCTGTAGATTTTGCACATAGCGGACTTGTGAATGATTTAGCTTACTAAGGCCGAAGTAATCTCGTGGATGAAAGTTAGTTGCGACCAAGTTTAGAATAGCAAAAAGTTAATTACTTTGATATTCGTTTCTAAGGCGAATGTGAGTCTATTTGCCAGTTCGTTTTCGCGGCTAAGCAGCTGAATGGTTTTTTTTTAATTACCAGAGGCTTAGTTTGGACATTGGCACAGATTAATAAATAGTTACTACATTGGACTCAAGATACTTTTTAACCAGGGATCACAGGCGAAACCGCAGGGCTACTAATATTTTACAATACTTTTTTACAAAGAGTGTTTAATACCGTAACTCGTAACCAATTAAAAGTTTATCAACTCACTCATATTTTAAAGCTTGTTAAATTGAAGAAAAGTTAGAAAAATAATGACTAGACTTTTACTTCAATGACAAAGTTAGCGTTAATTGCCATTCTACGTTAAATAACTACTTACATGAATCAAAAGAAGGAAGGGAAGTAGTAAGTACTCCTCGACATTTAAAACATAACGAGACAAAGAGATATATACCTACCTACCCTCTTGACAATAGACGAACAGCTTTTGAATTGGATTGGTTAGAACATTTGAGAACAAATCGAATAATGTCAATCGAAAAAAAAATCTACTAACGAGGATAATTGACGAAATACAACATGACACAGGCATAAGTAATCTATGCCCTGTACTTCTGGAATTTTTACCTATATCAAATTATTTTATACCTACTTAGAAGTTATAATTTAATATACTTAACATACGCCTATTATGAATTTCTACAGCACACGCCGGCCGATTCCAGCGACTTTAGTTTTCTGGTCTAGACTGACAATAAACTACTTACTTTACTGTACGTGACTGCACCTTTCCACATTGCGACCTCTTATGTAATCATAAGAAATACCTAGGCAGGTACCACTTTTTAGCCAGTTTTTAGTACAAGATTGGCATTTCAAACTCTAAAGTAAGCCGCTATAAATCCTACATTTCTGTAAAAGAATACATTAGCGTTGAGCATTATAAATCTGTCCCCTTAGTAGTAACACAGTAACTAGTGTCACCAGCTGTTACGTTTTATGCGGAGGTCCCGTTTTTTACACATAGCTTGAGTGCTAAATTAAAAGTTGCTCGTTTTATGAAATGACCCATTTTTGCGCGACGGGCTTATATCCCCCATTTTAATAGTTCTAGGTAAATAAGGAGTAAAAATGCTAGCTAGTAAGTAGACGAGTTTATGATATTTTCTACTATGTATAGGTGTGTGTTTGACAACAATTTCACTTGGTTTACTTTTTATTTGCAAAATATTTAACTTGCAATGTAACTATGTTTGTTCGAGTGGAATCTTATTTTAAGGCGATGATAGCTCAGTGGTAGTGACGTCGGACGCCGCGGTGAAGGTCGTGGGTTCGAATCCTACAATGAGCTTTAGCTTCCGGTGAAGGAAAACATCGTGAGGAAACCATAGCACGGTGGTAGGGTACTTTGTAGTACCCGCCTGGCTGGCTACCACCCTCAAGTTGAATATCTGTCGCCAAACACCTATTGGTGTGTTCCGACAGCTGCACTTGAGAGCCAGATCCTTCTAGGCTTTGTGTGGTTACCACCTTCGGCCACATCATCACCTACCATATTGAGATTGTGGTCAAACACAAGCCTATACAAGAATAATAATAAATCTAATCTAATCTATAAGTAATTAATTTTACGATAGTTTTCTAATTGATATTTGCTTTCTTCCAGTATACTACGTAAGTTTAAGTGAGTGCAGTACTATTTTTTTTGGGGTTCGATTCCCACCCTGGACAAACATTTCTTTGCATGAACAATACATGTCTGTTTGTTCTGAACCTGGGTGTAATTATATATTAAGGAAAAAAGTATATGTAGTATTTCAGTTATTTGATTTCTATAAGTAGGTACAAGCTCTTCTTGTAGTTTAGGATCAGATGGCCGTGTGTGAGGAATGTTCCAGGTAATTTTTTATTTTATTTATATTCAATAAACGGTTTTTAGGTTTGTTCCAGGATAGTTATTGATTTAACGTGACTAGGAAATTAACGATTCACGTTCCATGCATTCCGTTTCGTATACCTACCTACTAAGATCAGTTCTCAAGCTAAATTACGAGTAGGTACTCACTTACATACACATACTACTTACTTGCTGTGGACCTAGTTAATTTCATATTATGTAGTCATATAAAAACATTTAGTTTATTTTTTTATCTCGGCTTTATATTAATCCCACAATTTACCTTAATACACCTGGCAGCACTAGTTCTTATCGAGTCGTTACAAAAGCGGTGAGGCAGTCATTTCGACGACAAAATAGACTAATGGCAATGTCAGTGGAAATAGGGATTCATTGTTCGGAATAAGTGCTTTTTGACACAGGCCTTTTACATGTGAGAAGGTAATAAACCGTGTTATTGATCTATATATTGATGGTAGAGAATACAATATTTAGGGTTGTGTCTGCTTCGTTAAGTTTATATTACTATTATTATCATATTAGTATTTTACTATACCTAATAGAATAGATGTAATTATTTTATTTGCAAAAACATGTGATATACGAAGATCATACATGGGCTTGGTTAGTACAGACATGTTTTACCGGTGACCAGTGTGCAAAATGATTGGTAAGTCGGCATAGATTTTTGACCATAGATTATAAATTTATTTGAAATTATATAATAAATGCATAATATAATAAAAAATGAAAATTACTTATTTATTTCATTAGCCCAAGATTCTACAACAAATTATCACTATTTAAGTTACTAGTTTACCGCCCCGCTGTTTCACCCGCGAACCCCTATTTTACTCCCTTAGGGGTGGAATTTTCAAAAATCCTTTCATAGCGGATGCCTACATTTTAATAGCTATCTGCATTCCAAATTTTAGCCCGATCCGTCCAGTGGTTTGAGCTGTGCGGTGATAGATCAGTCAGTCAGTCGTCACCTTTTCCTTTTATATATACAAATATATACAGAAGAAGATAAATAAATTCATCTCTCCTTGAAAATTAAGCCTTACATTTCCAAAGCTGTACTTAAAGGTTTTCTCTTGCTTACATGTAACATATCCTTATGAGTGTGAGAATACTGTTCAAAGTTACTTTTCTATTGATTTATTAAACTGAATTCGTATTATGTATTTTGTCACGCGCCGCCAGTGTCAATTTACGTTAGATAGGTAGCAAGAAAATAGTATATATCTACGCCAATTTATAAGCACGTAAATTGATAACGCTGTGTCATGAAAAATGATGACGCGTGGTGGTTGATATCGATACCTAGTAATGAGTTATATAAACTAACAACGAAAACATTGTCCAACACAATTTAATTGTGCTCAAGTTCTTTGTTTAAAAGCATACCTAATCCAGCATAAAATTAAAAGCACAAAAATAAGTGTTGGGTTTCTTTAATTAAAATGCTAACCTTTTTCAGTCGTTACAGATTGTAAATCAAAGATTTTATTTCTAATTATTTTTTAAGCTCGTAACGAGATGCAAAAAGTGTTTTGTTTTACAACAAACTGGCCGTAAATCTTTAAAATCTTGTTTGTAAATGCCATTAACGATTTTTTAAATATTCATTTCTTTAGGGTTCTTTTAGAGACCATCTGATGATAAAACGGAACCCTTATATGAAAATTGAACATTACACCCCCATTCCCCTACTGGAAACTAAGGAGCCTAAAATTTTTATAGGAACACTCAGTAAAACCTACACGAAATCCCAAAATCTTAAACTTGTCACGAAAATAGGAAAAATCATGATCAGAAAATGCAATGCAATACATTTTTACACATAAATCGAATAAGTATAATTAGTCTTTAAATTTTAGCCCACATTTTTTTTTAAACTATTTATTTAGACACAACCTTACTTATTATACGTCCAAGGAAGGGACGGAATCGTCGGTGCGCGAGTCCAACTCGATCTTGCTAGGTTTTTTTTAAATAAAATGACATATAATTTAATTTGGATTTTGTTGGTTTGTTCTTTTTTTAGGAAAAACCCTCAGCGTTTTACAACCGCAGTAATGTTAAAAGTATAGTTCTTACTTACATACAATAATGTAAATTTGATAGTTAGAATGGTGATTACGCCTAGATACTCATCCGTCCACTGCTTTGATTTCTACATGATATTTATATACATTACTAAACCTCAATAGAAAAAAAAAAAAAAATATAACCCGATTATAGAATTTGAGCGACGTCATATCGAAATACCAACACTCGTAGGTATTGAGTCATTCCGCTTGTCGCATTCGAAAAGCGACAATTACCCATGGATTTTAAAAAGATTTATTAAAAGTAGATAAATAAATAAATATACTTTGTTAGTTGCCTACCAATGAAATAAAAAAAAAAATCACGCGGGGCAGTCTTTGGGGACTACCGATAGAAGTGAAAACTAACCAATTTAAACTTTAATCTTTGAAAGCGTTCGGTGACGCGTACGATGACGCGAGTTTCACCCTTTTTGCTCACCCAAAAAGTACACATATACACACATTACACATTAGCTCATGGTCACGTTTTTCGCGTGACGATGACGCGAGTTCCATGATTTTTGTTAATCCATAAAGTGCTCAACGCGCGTAAAGAAGTTTTCACTTTAAAAAAAATTGGGATATAAAAGTATACCTACTTTGTAATTTATTAAAACAATAAAGAAGGTTTCATGGCCTAGCTAGACTATTATTATCTATTATTAAGTAAAATCTCTTTCATGTTAGTTTTTCTATCAAGCCCGATTTATATCAGCCGTCGACCTTTTAGCAGTTAAGTTATTTGAAAATTCTTTTTACATTCACAAAGAGCTCACTGACATACAGTTGACAGTTCAATTGCTAATGAAGTTCGTTGTATAAAGGTTTTATGATACTTACCTACAGCTTTGTTGAATTTCGCGTTGTCACGGTAAAGGTGGGATATCACAATCAAATGGGGAAAATGCATAGAGTAAATAAAGGAAAACGTTACGAAAATACGCGTTTCATAAACGTATCAGCATTAAATAATAAAATAAAATAAATCCTGGAGAAATTTAGTTATTTTATTTTCCTTAATAAATCTTGTATGTTTTTGTTATTAAGTCGATCAATCTTATTTGAAAATTTAATAATCCTATCTTTTCCTAACTTTAATCCTAATCCGAAATAATATTATAAATGCGAATGTGAATTTGTTTGTTTATTACCTTTTCACGCCTAAGCCGCTGAACCGATCGCGATGAAATTTGGTACGCAGAAAGCCTATGGTATGGATAAGGATATGGGCTACTTGTTTTTGTCGGAAAAGCAGGTGAAACCGCGGGAGACAGCTAGACAATATAAAAAATAAATTTGAACTGGAAGCTGTGACTTTTCCATCGCAGCTTCAGTTTGTAATTAAAGACTGAACTTGTTCTACAAGAACAATTACTGTTCCCAAAAGTTACCTTTGCAAGCTTTGATTTAAAAAAAGTGTGAAAAATAACGAGCACACCATACGTGTGTGAGTTCACCTTAATTTTAACAATGAATCTACTGAATATCGCAATTCCTATTATGTTTCTAGACAGGTCATTTGTCACAGTAATTAGCAATGTAACTAGATTTTACAGCTTTTGTGAACTGTTTTGTTGTTTTGACTGAAAGCTAAATAGCTGAATAGCTGAAAGCTATTGTGATGAAGCTAAATTACAAAATGTTTATAGGTAATTAAATACTTCTGTTACGAGATTGGTCAATATAATACCCATATCCATTGGTCTCTTAGGTTTTGGTAACTGACTAATGAAAATCTGATTTTAATATGACGTATGACCTAGAAACAAAAAGGAAATGTTCTTTTACAATGCAAAGATAAAATAAAAAACGTAATTAAAAGTTGGTCCCCTACGCGGTACTACAAGCTCGTATCAAATAAAGCTTGAGGCTATGTTTCGAGATTACTAAACGAATAAAAACAAGTGACCTTATTTTTCCGAATTATTAAACCAGAATTAGGTATCCTACTTGGTTATTTGCAGAGTAACTATTAAAATATTTATAAAATGGGCAGCAAGTCATTCAAACTTGATAATTGTCTCCAAGTGGTTAATGTAACAAAAGGCTTTGTTCCATTTTGTTTGCGCGGTTTAACGACAATATCTACGAAATGGCTGTTTATTAACTTGCCTTATTATTATGTTGTTATGGGAATTAAACACTCGAGTGGCAAAAATGTACCGGAAAGCGGCCGAGGACCTTATAATAGTTGCTGGGTGCCGCTGGATAAGACTGAATTAGTTACGTTCGTGAAGAACTCCAGTGGAGCTCCGGTGAACGTGACTAATGTTCAGTTAATTATTTTGCATTATTTATTTATTGAAGTGAAACTTCTTTATCGGGGTTGGAAAAAAATTTAGTGTAACATTTTTTCGTTACGCGTCACATTCTTCCATTACGCGCCATCGTATGAAGTTAGCTAACTTCTTTATCGACGTATGGGAGAATTTTTTATGTTTTCCCGTATTTTGGAAGGCAAAGGGTTCTAGCTCATACAGCCTAGCCATTTATCTTCTTCTTCTTCTTCTTGATAGAATGGCGACTAGTTTTGAATTAATGTCTGACATCTTAAAATATAAAGGTATGAAGTTAGCTAGCGAAAAACATTGGTTGCCATGGCAACCAATGTTTTTTAGTAAGCGTTGCTTCCGTCAGAATTTTAATCAGGGACTTTTCAGAAGTTTCACTTCTACCATGTGTGACTTGCACACACACAGACTTTTTTTTATTTGTATTATTATACCCCTGTTTTATACAGTTTTTTGACTCTCCATCCAAAGGTTGTCTGGTAGAGATCTTTTAGTGATAACGCTGGCCATTGTAACACTGTAAGTTAAGTTTTGTATTAATAGTCCAATTCATAAAATGTTATCTCCTTATTTTTATCTTACTTTTAATTCGACCTTCATAAGACCTTCCTAGAGCCTAAACTGAATAAATAGTGTTGACTTTAAATTTATTTTATGATAAAGCAACCGCGCTGTGAAAATAAACTGTTTTTATATGAATATATCTTTATTAGTATAAATTTTATAATTCTAGCACATTTTCACTTCTTTGAATTCAAAACACTCACTCAGAATTTTATCTCTCAATAATCTTAAAACGAGGTTTAAATCACGATTATTGAATCAAATCCCATTTCACAATGGTCTCTGATTGAGTCCATCCACAATGGCAGCATTACGGCGGCGGATACTGTCTCGACGCTCTGACTCCAAGATACCTATTTCACGGTTTCCAATGAGAAAAATATTGCGAACAATGTTCAGTGATTTGTTATATCCTGCACCATTGTGACTTCTGAAGATAGTGTCGTAAGTTTTCAGTGGGGTTAAACCATTTTCCTGATACGAAGATTTAACAATAAATGTTTATTAAACAAATTTTTATAACATTTTATTTCCTATTACGTAGAAAAGCAAAAACTATAAAACGTGTTTAGTAAGGGATAAAGAAATGCCTGTTATTAAATAAAACGATAAAATATACAGCTGTCACTAAATACAAAAAATAAACATAATTATATGTTTACGGGGACCTCCTCTTTACAAATTTTCGAAGGAGTTTCCTACCGTGGACACTCAGGTTGTGGAACGAGCTCCACGCCAAGGGAGCATGGGATTCTTCAAGGGTGTGAAGAGGATTTTGAGGGGTCGGTAACGCGCTGGTATTGCGAGCGTCAATAGGCTGCGGGCCGTATGCTTGTTTGAATAGGGGTATAAAAAATAAAGCATTACCTCAATTTTCTCAGGTAATTTTGAAAATCAATGAAAAATGTTTTTTGGTTTTTATCGCATCAATAAAACCTCAATTTAGATTTAGATTGATCTTTTACCATCCCGCAGTCTATTTATTTTAGCACCCTTTATTTAGTTCAATAAAGTTCCAGAGGGCAGTGGTTTGCGTTTTACTTTTATTACTCACTAAATACGTATTATTGGGAAGTAAACTTCACTCAAGTGCATTTATGTAACCAAGTTAATGTTTTTAGGTTACTGGGTCACACTGGAATTGTTTCCAGCTAACGTTTATTGCAATGAAATAAGAGATAAAGCAAACAAATTAGCTATAATTCGCATTAATAACATTGGAAGATGAATTATTTATCACTGGCTGTTCCCCTCGGTTTCACCCGAATTCTCGAGATAAAAAGTAGCCTATAACCTTCCTCAAGAATTGGGCTATCAAATGCATAAATATTTTTTCAAATCCGACTGGTAGTTGCAGAGATTATCGCCTTTAAACAAACAAACAAAAAAAACTCCTTAGTTATATTAGTATAGGTAGATTTTATTATTTTATGCATTTCATATATTATAACTTTTTGGGAAAATTAAGATTCGTAGCACATGAAGTCAGTGCGTAGTTCGTAGCTCGTAGGACTATGTCTACGAGTTCCGTAGTAGGTAAGCACTAAGCGCTATAATTGAACTAATTATGAAGTTCATTATTTGTACACTTATGACATTCGTTATAAAATACCGTAATGTCATGTAACGTAGAGGTTGTAGCAAATATTATGTTATATGTAGAAAAACCCTTTTATTCGGGCAGTCGGGTAAAAAGGGATTACATAATGTTTGTAACTATGAAAGTGAACCGACAAAAATCCTTTATAACCTTCAGTATTTTATAAAGATCCATCATTGCCAAAGTTATTTGAATAGCTAGCAAACAAACGTGATATAGTTTTACGTAATACAAATAAAAAATCTTTGTCAATAGGTTATCTGAGATAAGCACATCAAATATTCAGAAAAGATTTTGGAGACTTATTTATTCTTTAATCTTTTATTTCTTGACTTAGGAATATGGCATTTTAATATAAGCATAAATATTTGAATATTCACGCCTTAAGCGTGTTAAGTCATTTGTAAGGTGTTCATATCTTTAGTCGTATATTGGCTGGTACGCACAGCCTATCGCTGTATAACAGAAACTCTTTTTTATTCAACTACGCCTTTCAATCTTCTCTGAAGCGTATACGTTTCCTAACGATGTTTTTCTACTGGGACACGAGTTGATTCAATATTGACTCACAATAATGTAGTATTACTTACATCATGTAAACTCCTTTCGGAATAAAGGGTTGTTTGCTTGAATTAGAGGTGTATATATATACGTGAATAGTTCAATGAAGTATTGAAACTTTCTTCTATGTTTTATTTACTTTACATACATTTATTCGTTTTTGAACATATCCAATTTACATTATTATTATTTATATTTATCAAATAGCAATGTAATGATGAAGATGTAATATAGATTTTTGCCGGTATTTTTCAGTTCCAACCAATGGTAACTTCTATAGCTCGACGTTCACAAGTGCCTTCCTAGGACCTAAATTGAATAAATGGCTGTGACTTTGACTTTGAGATATGCTTCCGTAGTGCGGTTTTATTCATATTGTAGAGGGTCCACATTTTTTCCGAAATGAAAAGTCAATCCTAATATTGTTATAAATTAAAAAAAATGTCACACAGATTCTAAAATACAGGACATTAGGGTTTTTTTTTGTATTTTTTTTTTGGCTGGAGCTAGTACCTTATATTTTAATCAGGCTTCATGCAAATCCGTTGACCTATTACAAAATTACTGTGTAATACATCCTTACAAACAAGAAATCCTTCGTTCCATTATCAGGAAGTTCGATTCAGTTAAACTAATACTCAAATCTCTTCAAATTAATCGTGTTCAAATAAAACAAATTCAATCATTGTTTCTATACCTAAGTTCTAGCGTCAACAAAATCTGTCACGTTCTCAGACTTACTGAAAACAAACAAACAAACAACAACGCTTTTGTAAACTTGCTAGGATGGAAATAATAGGTATTTGATTGTCACGCTTAACCAAAGTGCATGAATAGTACAAATACAATACAATTATAATACAATTTTATATATTACGATTTATATTGCTATTGTAAATAAATAAACATTCACTCACTCAATCACAACAATGACGCATAAACGGCTGAATGGATTTGGATGAAACTTGTCATATAAGATAGAGCATACAATGGAATAACACATAGGGTAGATTTTAACCCTCGTGAACGTGGGTGAAACCGCCTAGAAGTCCTTATTATAAATGCAAAAGTGTTGTTTATTGTTATGTTGATTTGTGCTCCTTTTGCGCATTAACGGAGCAAGGGTTCGATGTAATTTTTTGCATAGAGATAGTTTATGACCCGGAGAGTAATATAGGCTTACCTTTCTTCAAGATAAGCGTTTAGTGACTTTCGTAATAATTGTGCAACTGGGGGTTAGTTGCAGCGCCAGTCCGAGCATTCCTGGCGCCCTAGGCGACAGACTGGAACGGCGCCCTTTTAAGAAAATTCGTGACAATATAAAACTATCTATAATGTAAACAGATTACCTTACAGCTGGTTACGATAAAAAAAAATTAGTGAAAAAAAAAAAAAAAAAGAAAGGATTTGAGAGAGGTAGAGCATAGCGATATGTCGCTCAAAGAGCAGCTCGACTGGGGAAGTACCTCCATCTTACAGAATACCGCAGCCAAATAACTTACAGTTGTGTTCCTGATAATCTCTAATAAGCTTTTATCCTAGTTAAAAAATAAATAACTTTTTCATATTGATATTTCAATTTCTACATTTGTAAATTGCTCGCGCATAACTTTCGGTGTATCGCTGGCCTGGGGATGGATTGGAGCATTCAATTTCCTATACCGTTCGTTTCGTACCCAGTGTCGGATATCCCTCTACAACAGTATGTGCACTTTATCTGTTTTACCCTGTATATACGCCGAACTTTACTTTTTAAATGGTTATTTTTGGACTTCTGGCTAACGAACCTTTTTTCTTTTTATAAATGGCAAGCATTTTGCATTTTACTTATTGAAAACTCCCTATACTGTTGATTTAATTTCAAGCACTTCTGATCATAGATTTTAGCGCCAGTTATTAGTAGGTAACGATCGTAGCGATAAATTATAGTTTTAACATTTTCTAGTTTTAACATTTTCTATCTTAGAAAATGTTAAAACTATAATTTATCGCTAGTTGAACTTAAAAAGTTTTAAGCTTTTTGAGCTTTTTAAGTTTCCAAAAGGAACATAAAGTTAGTTTTCTTGCGCTAAAATATGAATAGTACCTAAATGGATTTCACCGGGAATAAATTTTAGACTTTTAAAGTAAAGACTTTTAATAAGATATAACATCAGAATCAAAACTATAAGTACAAAAGTGAGAGATTATGTTATGTTACAACATTATACCTAACTTGACACCAAGGTGTCAAGGTCAAGCATTCACATAAGGATAAACCATACCGTTACAAAGTAAAATTCTAGAATTGATAAACTTATTTGTGACTAGCTGCCTCTAGCGGTTTCACCCGCGTTCCCGAGGAAAAGTAGCCTATGTCCGTACCATATTTCATCGCGATCGGAAAGCAAACTTACATTCGCTTTCATAATATTAGCTAGGATTCTGGAATATTTTTGGTAACTATACAGTACACGGCTCTTCAAAAAGTGTCAAAATTCTTTAAGGTATCGCAACATTGGCAGTTACCGGCGTAACATTTGCCTTATCAACCTCTTGGAATAAAATAAAAGAGCTATGTGAAGATATACAATATGTATTGCTAATACGTTCCATCACATGCTCTCGACTATTGTTAAAAGATCCGTGAAATAGGATCGTAAAGACGTAGAGCATGTTTGCGATACACAAGCGTCGGTATATGTCTTGAATAATTCACTGATTATTTAGAAAAATACTATCCGATATATCTAATAATAAGTAAGAAAATATTTTTTTGTCAGAAACAGACAATATGAGTAGCAAATTGATGCATTTGCTAAAAAAAAAAATATCCATACGAGTTTACTGCTGGCTCTTCGCTCTACTAATAACGCGTTAGAGTCTGTCAATTCAAATGTACATGTGAAGGCCTATTTCAATGAATACAATATTTCATTTCATTACATAGGGGGATTATAAATGTGTTGCCAACCTAAAGAGCTGAAATAATTTGAAAGCCCCGAAATCGATAACGCTAACTAGTGCAAATAAGTTACTGTTAAATGACCCATGCAGCTAGCTGTGTAGGTGTTCCTAGAATACCAAACGTTTTTCACATGGCTACATCATTAGCTAAACCATTAATATCCTATAATCGGATTGACTGATGGTGACTTAGCTAATGGTTTTCCGTTCCCCTTGAAACCCTTTAAATGTTCAGTCATTGGTCAATTTAATACATTACTTCATTGGTATTATTATGCTGGTAAATTTATAGTTACTGTAAGTTTGTCTGTATACCTATATAAAAGGAAAACGTGAATGAATGACTGACTCACTGATCTATCAATGCACAGCTCAAACCACTGGACGGATCGGGCTGAAAGGATACAGATAGCTATTATGACGTAAGCATCTGCTAAGAAAGGATTTTTGAAAATTCAACTGATTCAAATTCAAGTGAAATTGAGGTTTGTGGGAGAAACCGCGGGGCGGAAAGCTAGTTTTTTATTTATAATTTGAAGTCTTCAAATTGTGTATTCCGTTACAGAACAAAGGCCTCCACTTTCAGCTTTCATTGTAAATTAAAGCTATTGAGAACTAGTTCTTCAAAATGGAGACTATCTCATCCACCATCTTTAAAAGTATATTTGATTTGATAAACATCTTTTTGTAAAGAATGTTTGAAAGACTTTAAAAGCTGTTCAACCTTATATTAAGCAAGAAATAATCTTGGAAACATTTAGAAAAGATTTATATAATAGACTAGCTGTTCCCTGCGGTTTTACCCGCATTCCCGGGATATAAAGCCTATAATATTCCTCATAGGGCTATCAAATGCAAAAATATTTTTTCAAATCCGACTGGTAGTTCCAGAGATTAGCACCTTTAAACAAACAAAAAACCTCTTCTGCTTTATTATATTCATTTGGCATTTCCATAGGAAATTCCTGACACGTCAAATTTTTCACAGTTTTTCAGTGAGTGATAGTTTTTCTTTGTTTATCACATGAGTTAAGTTGATAGGTTAGTTTTTAACTTGATTTTGAATCGAAAACATCAATGCATTTTTATTATTACTCAAACTAAAATTGAAAGAACCACAACAATTGTGATGAGTCTAATTTGCATTTAATAAGACCAAAACACACCCTTATGTCCCCAACTATCAGGAATTTCCCTCCAACTCGAGCGCAACTGTCGTCAGCTGTGATTGGTTTACAGCTTGTGTTATAACATAAGTCATAATTTGGCGTAGAAAAACTTTTTATCCAAGTTATATGAAACTAACTACACTTTCTCGTCTATGATTAAGGTTTCATTGGACAAACAAACTAACTTGTCTTAAATATCATGGTTTATATAGATAGTTTAAGTGTTTACCAAAAAAAATTGAATAATTTAAAATCACTCTAAACACGGTATACAACTTGATACTATCAAAATTCCAAATGTATAGAAGAAAGTCTAGAGAGCTATTTATATAAAACTTTTATTAGATAATAGATTTGGTGACTTACGACTTCAACGGAGATTTATAAGCCACGTAATGTTTGTAGAATAGTCGCAACTTGAGATTGCTAACAATAAAACTTTCACGACTTCTATTTCAAAGAAATTTGGAATAAATTGTTACAATTTATATGAACGCCAAGTTTCAGCGCCGCATTTACATTTTGATGCTAATTTATAATTTCTTACTAGTATTTTTTTTCAAACTTTTAGGAATATTAACCTCATGTATATATTTAAAGAAGACTTTGCTTTCAAATAAGCTACTAAACTTTTTTTTTTTTTTACTTTGTATACTTGTGTTTGACTACAATCTCACTATGGTAGGTGATGATGTGGCCGAAGGTGGTAAGCACGCAAAGCCTAGAAGGATCTGGCTCCCAAGTGCAGCTGCCGGAACACACCAATAGGTGTTTGGCGACAGATATTCAACTTGAGGGTGGTAGCCAGCCAGGCGGGTACTACAAAGTACCCTACCACCGTGCTATGGTTTCCTCACGATGTTTTCCTTCACCGAAAGCTCAAGCTCATTGTAGGATTCGAACCCACGACCTTCGCCGCAGCGTCGGACGTCACTACCACTGAGCTATCATCGCCTTAAAAATATAGCTCTATCTTAATGAACCTTGGTCCCAAATTGTGCGACATTAACGCTAACGATTTTTATACCTAAAAAGTTATTAATCATATGAATACATTGAGCTTTTATTCACATGTAAATTAAGATAGATAAATCTATACTTGATATTATAAAGCTGAAGAATTTGTTTGTTTGGTTGAACGCGCAAATCTCAGGAACTACTGGTTCGAATTGAAAATTTATTTTAGTGTTGAATAGCCCATTTATTGAGGAATGCTATAGGCTACTTTATATCACGGGAAAACATAAGATCTCTCGGGAACGCGGGCGAAACCGCGGGCGGAAGCTAGTTAATAAATATACCTTGGCTATTTTAGGTATGGTGTCTACTGGAGTTTTTATAGGCTTGTGTCTGACTAAAATCTCAACATGGTAAGTAGCTAAGTAGGTAATGATGTAGCTGACGGTGGTAAGCCACAAAATACAAAGCCTCTAAATAACTGGCTCTCAAGTGCAACTGCCAGAACATAAATGTGTGCGTAATAATAGTAATGATGGTAGTGTTGTAAAAGGTTCATCGCGCGCATGTAAATAGGCTTTTTTTCTTGTTCATTAGAATGCATTATTTTTAGCAATTGATATATATGGCTAAGTGTACTCATTGTTTCCTGCTAGGGTATTTGTATATCACCTGTACTGTAAAAAAAAATTATAACTCTCGTAAATATACTTGGACCACAGAATGTTTATTTTTTAAAGACAAAAAGAATCAATGTTGTCTTTTATTTTCGGTCAATTAACCACATTTTTTTGCAGAATATTTTTATTTTCCCGGAAAATGTAAACGACAACGTATTTTCATTAATACCTACTTGACATTCCTTTTTTTTTCGGAAGTATATTTATTTTTTTGAGCAACGGGTACCTTAGTACCTACCTATTATGTAGATGCTTTTTGAATGATTTTATTGTGTAAAATGGTTTGTATTTTTTTGAAGTTGCTTGTGCTTCTAAACATATAATAGTCTAATTATCTAACCTTTGAAGTGAATTCGATGAACATCTTACAATAGGTTAGTTAGAGGGTCATCCAAGAAAAATTGTGTAACTAAAAATGCTTAGTTTCGAGAACTTCGTGTATACTTGATGATAGTTCAGTGGTAGTGACGTTTGACGCCGCGGCGAAGGTCGTGGTTTCGAATCTTACAATGAGCTTTCGGTGAAGGAAAACATCGTGAGGAAACCATAGCACGGTGGTAGGGTACTTTGTAGTACCCACCTAGCTGGCTACCACCCTCAAGTTGAAAACAAGTTGTGTGCTTACCATCAACTTACCATAGTGAGATTGTGGTCAAACACAAGCCTATACAAATATATATATTTAAATATTATTATTTGGGTCAGGTGGCTATCGCAAGACTTTGCAGAGCTTGATCACTGCGCTACATAATTAAATTTTCACTGTTGAAACCTGCACCTATAAATAAACTGCACTATATTCTTGACAAGAATTGATTTTATTTCATCTAGGTAATTGGTGTTTTCCCAGACACTTTTTTATTTTCTTACTTCGGATCGGATTTATATTGCATGACGCTGTACAATTTCTCTCAAAAGTATTGCTAGCAAATAAAGATGTTTTTTTTTTTTTCATTTCATTTATTAACGAGATTCAATGTAGGTACCTACATGTTTTATCATTTGTACTGTACACTTACTAATGATAAATAGATAAAGATATCAAGAATATTATTAACTGACTTCACAAAGGGAGAAATTTTTCAATTCAATGCGTATAGGTATTTTATTCTCAATGATTATACTTTTTTGTATTTTATCATTATTGACCATTAATAAATAGATGGTAGGTATATAATTATTAATTTATCTATTATTCATAATGAATAAATACGACGCATATACGTTTAGTTACACATTTTATACAACCGATGAATATGCGAGGGTAAAGATTCTACTACATCATAATATAGCCTTTTATGACAAGGTTTCGGTTTTCGGAAAAATAAATTGGGAATATCACCTTACTCGAGAATTTTTCATAAACTACTTTGTATACAAAGTGACTCTAATTAAATCTTATCGCTACTGGTTTTCCTTACCTTAAAAAAACTGGTTGGCATGTTGGCTGTTTTTTTCGGCTTCTAGGACGTGGCTGGTGTTCCAATTCTTTTTAAATTACTCCGACCATTCACACCGCGTCGCATCATCAAATCGTTAAATGGAACAGAAAGTAAATAAATTCAGTCTATTCTGAGCTCGACTGAGATTTTTCCACGGAGATGATAAAAATATTCATTATTCCGAGCCCTCAGAGACAAAAGTACGAGTAAAGGGATGTAAGGCCGTATGGCGCGATGCCTTTGGCAATAAACAAAAAAGTTCCTTTCTGGTTCTGCGGGCGGTGGAAAAAATGGTGTGTAATAAAATTATGAGGTTTTTCGCGCAACTTTGGTTGTGTATGGATTGTTTTCACAATATTTTTTGGTAGTCTTTTTGTTTTTTTCTTTCATTTATGTATTTTTCCTGGTAGTTTGGTAGACAAATGATATAACTCCAATAAAACTAAGATCTTACTTCCTAGATACCCTACAAAACTAACAAAACAATTGGTGGATCTTTTATTATTTACTATTAAAGTGGTACACTATAACAAATAGGTATGTTATTTTTAGGGTAAGTTTATCATAATGTGTTATTGCAACTTGATCGAATGTTATTTTCTGAATCAATATATGTCTATACTAATATAATAACCAGAGGAGTTTTTTGTTTGTTTGTTTGTAAAGGCGGTAATCTCCAATTACCAGTCGGAAAAAATATTTTTGCATTTGATAGCCCAATTCTTAAGGAAGGTTACCGCGGGGAACAGCTAGTATTATATAAAAGAAGAAGTCCTGACTGACTGGCTGACAGGTTATAAATCAATGCAGAGTCTAAACCGTTAGTCCTAAAAACATGAAGTTGGAAGTGTATGACGGGCCGGTTGGCGTGGTTGGTAAGATACCCACCCTATCTATCACGCCGCAGATCGTGGGTTCGATTCCCACTCAGGACAGACATTTGTGTGCATGAACATGTCTGTTTGTCGTGTGTCTGGTTGTAATTATTTATATATGTATGTATTTACAAAAGAAAAGTATTATATGTAGTATATCAGTTATCTGGCTTCCATAGTACAAGCTCTGCTTAGTTTAGGGTCAGATGGCCGTGTGTGAGGAATAATGTCCCAGAATATTTATTTATTTATGTTCCGCGTGGTGGAATGCTAGTCTATCTTTAATTTAAACTGCATAATTAATTTCGATGTAGACTAATAAGTATCAGCATTGCTACAATTATTTCTAAATGACAAAAGAGATTATGTTATCAGTTAATTACGCACTTTTCTAAACAAAGTTAACTAAGGTGGTACTTATAACTTTAAAACTTATGCTTTGAAGCAAAATAAGCCCATTTTTATTTCCAATAGATTGATAATGTGGTTGACCTTTTACAAAGTCAAAAACTGGACTGAAGCCCAACTGCCTGAAAATATCGACATATTTTCAACTTGAGAGTGGTCGACCATAAAGGTCTATAAAGTATCCACACTTTATAGAATCCTACTGCCGTACTACGGTTTACTCACGATGACCATTGAAGGATTTGAACCCACGACCATCGTCGCGGCATTCGATGTCACTACCTAAAAGCTATATCACAAATGGCATAGTTCTGCATGTATAATTTGTTACAAAAGAAAAGTAGTATATGTAGTATATCAGTTGTCTGGCTTCCATAGTACAAGCTCTGCTTAGTTTGGGGTCAGATGGCCGTGTGTGAGGAATAATGTCCCAGAATAATGAATGAATGAATGAATTTTCTCAGATAGGTAATACAATTGTTTGGGTACCACCACAATTAGAGTAAATTTTGTAATTTCAATAACATTACATTACTTTTGTTGTTATTAGGTTAATTCTTTTCTTTGTCACTCCTAGGTCCTAGATACGGGGGAAAAGCGACTAGAAAATAGGCGACATTTTCTAGTTATTTCTAATAATATTAAAATTGGTATAAAAATATTAAGTGAATACAGCAATAAACGAATTGCATTTTAAGTGCCTTGAAAGTCTTGCTACTAAGCAATTTAAAGTATAGTTACATAGAGCACGCGATCGGGAGTTTCCTGATTCGAATCGATTAAGTGTTACAAGCATTCTAAAAGGAACAAAAGCCTTATCACTAAAGTATTTATTCCAGCACTTTATTTAGTGTAGATGCAGTAGATACTTTGATAAAATAGTCTACATTTACAACGTGACTTTGTGCTCCAGAATTTATCTGCACGCTATCGACACACGACTGCTTTAATTAATTGTGCACATATTTTTTAATCTATTTTATTTTTCTAAATTTTAATCTCCTTTACTGCAAAACGCTATATGTGATAGTATGTTCAGCGCATGAGTTCTGTTTAGGATTGACTTTGTATAAGAAAATAAAATAAGTTGAGGGTAGAGTAGTAAGATAATATCAAGCCTAATTTGAGATCTTCCCCATAGATCCGCTAGTGAATCTGGATATCAAAGTCCAAATGAATATTTCGTTAGAAAAAGGCAGAGTTACTTACCGCAAGGCATGGTGTAATCAAATTTAACAGTTTTAATATTATAGGAAATACTAATATCATGGCAGCAGGTAGTACTAACAACGTTAACTTGCAGAGATTCAATTTATTACGACGTATAATAGATTACGTTAACTGAAGTTACCTGCACCGTGTAGAACCAGAACGCATCTAATTATCTCCTGAAAGATGCTGTGTTATTCATTTAACTAAACATAGTGTGTTTCGTTATGTAAAATACTAGTGACTTACCCAGCTTTGTACGGGTAGCAGAGTATATACGCGTAGTTTTTTTTAAATTGTATACTATAATACTATAACTCTACTGGTTTATGCTGCACACGTGAATAAATCTCCCAGTCGGCATGATTTTTTCCAACATCATCAAATTTACCTAATTTACAGAAAACCTACAGATAATGTACTTAAGCCTTTTTCATCAATTACTCTGTCCATTGGTGAATACTGTAAGAATATCCGTTCAGTAGTTTTTAGGTCATCGCGAACATACAGACAGCCAGACGCGGCGGGGGACATTGTTTTGATTAATGATTATACTTTATATTATGTGTTATATTTGCATTTAAACCCTCATGTATTATAGTAACGGAGCAACGGATTGAAGTGTTTTTTTTTTGTATAGAAATAGTTCATGGGCTGAAGAGTGATATAGGCTACTTTTTATCCCGAGAACGCGGGTAAAATCGCAGAGCAAAAATTAGTAAAATAAATTCATGTCATATAATTTATTTAAGTTATTGTTTATCAACGCTCCACATCCTTATATACTTATCCAAAATTAATATTGTATCAATTTTTGACAAAAATCTTCAAGGACAAATAGGCAACATACATTTTGTTATAGGTACTTCGTAAAGAGGGCGAAGAGGTCACGTTACTCGTTATAGTAATATTATCTTTATTGTCTTTATTATAGTGGATTTATTGCTTTGTGGGCGTGAGGTTTAGCTTTATTTGTATTAGGAAAGGCGGTAAAAATAAAATGGCCTAATAATATGTTTCGCAAGCGATAAACCAATCTTTTCGTTTTTCAAAAATTCCACCCCTAAGGAGGTAAAATAGGGGTTTGCGGGTGAAACTGCGGGGCGGTAAGCTAGTAAGGTGTAATGGTTTTGACGAAGTTACGCAGAACCTATTTTAATTCGGAAATTAGAGTCGTCCACTTAATTAGGACTCTTAATATTTTCAATAGCTGTAAAACAATTTTCTTTCTAAAAAATATCTTTTAGTATTTAGATTGGCTTTACAAGAAGTAAACTAAAGAATAAACATGTATGTTGATGATCCATATATATTAAAATTATGCACATAAGCACCCGCCTCTTCAAAAAATTAATAAATATTCTGGGACATTATTCCTCACACACGGCCATCTGACCCCAAACTAAGCAGCGCTTGTGCTATGGAAGCCAGATAACTGATATACTAAAAAAAAAATATAAATGATAGTATTTTTTCTTTCTTTCTTTTTCACAGAGCGATCTTATTGGTGAAAGACGATGGTTGGTATCTTATTGTATCAATTTGTACATTCGATGCGTGAAAACAAAACAATAAGCAATAAAAATAACTTATATTGACAAAACACCTATACCGAGTCCCATAAAGTTACCAAATGACCCATATACTTTTACCAAACTGTTCGAACTCCGATGAATAAAGCATATTCACACTTTAAATTGTACTCCCAAGACATTGTTGCCAAACAATAAAATACATTCGGCAAGTTAAAAAACAATAATTCTTGGGTATTTCATTCAAACGAGACAGGTGCCTCACAAAGTGAGATGGGGTCGAATAATAAACAAGGGAAATAAAATGCGTTAAAACATGACACGCTGGAAATGTAAACGGAAAACAATAATAAAATGTTAAATTATATTATTTATAGATACATGTCTCTTAAGGCCGTAAGAATTGTTTGTATTGATAGTCTATTTGGACATGTCAGGTGGTATTTAAAAATAAAGAAAATACCTAATGAAATATCTTATTTTAAAGTTATTCTTTACTGTAGAAGGTAATTTTCAAATGTAACAAGTAGTGCGACTGTATATAGGATGTGTAACTTGTGTACTTACCTGTTTTTTTTTTTCAGAAAGTTAACAATATAAAAGCTTAAATACTATTACGGAAAGTACACGAATAATTAATGAATATAAAAGCTTTTAATATTGAAAACAAGTTTTAATACGGCAGGGGTTTCACAACTCGTACATGTATGTACAGGCTTGGCATTCAAAGACCTTACCCGCCCTAAGGTTATTGGGGCCGCCAGTCGCCCAGGCCTTTGGTAAATTCCCAATTA
Organism: Tetheella fluctuosa; assembly: GCA_951216915.1. Taxonomy (NCBI): domain Eukaryota; kingdom Metazoa; phylum Arthropoda; class Insecta; order Lepidoptera; family Drepanidae; genus Tetheella; species Tetheella fluctuosa. The sequence continues at coordinate 10,111,279 of OX578222.1, forward strand.
CAGTGAATTATAAGTAATGTGTTGACCAACTGTCCATGTCGCATTGGTCTCCGATTTCATCAAATTAAATGACTTATCATATGGGAGTGACGCGTTGTTACGCAGAATTAATTAGCCTATACCATAATGGATTGTTATTGATATTCCACTGTATAATATACGGTTCATAGTTCCATTGTAATCCGTAACTATGTTACTGATATAACTGCTGTTTGCTTTTTATTTTTTAAGCTTGTGTTTCATGTGAACGAAGGTCGGCAACTCTTCAGCCCTGGTATTGCAAATGTCTAAAGGCGGTAACCACTTACCTTCAGGTTTGTCTACCTATTGATATAAAAACCGAGAAGTGTGTCAAATTTAACTTCCAAGATTTTCTTACATAGTTAGTTACAGGTGAAGCTAATAAAAGTGTGTTAATAATAAAAAAAGGTGGAAAGCATAACAATCTAGAAGGGATCTAACTCTCAAGTACAGTTGGAGCACGCCGGTTGGTGCTGATAGATCTTCAGTTTTAGGGTGGTAGCTATTCAGGCAGGTACAATAAAGTACCCTACCACCGAGCTATGGCTCCTACATGTATTAGGATTTGAACCCACGACCTTCTCTATGGCATTTGACGTCATTACTGCTTTGTATTATCGCCATAAAGCCGCTTCTTTCATATATCGTGACTCGCAAATTCAAGTATAAAAGTACCAAAGAGTCCAACCAAACGAAGGCATTATGGCTACTACTAGGTATTAAAAAAAAGGCAGGCAGATGATGATGTAGGTACTTTTATATACTTGTTATCCTAAACAAAAAAAAAGCATTTAAGAAATACGACAAGATATCCCACTTGAAGCCCGAAAGTCTTAATGATAAAAATATATCACATCCTGGTCCTAAATATAAAATCTAATAAAAAAGTTATTACGAAAACCTTTCACGGGATTTATTACCTGAAACTATATTTCACCTGTGCCTATATTTTATCAATGTTACTTTGGTAACATTATTATCGTAAATCAGAATGGCAACATAATACTGGAACTTTGGACTGATGATGCCGCGGTGACAACAGTATGCAAAGTTGAGGTATTTATTAGAATTTCCTAGAGCTGTTACAGGGCCGGACTGAACGTGTGTTGGGTTGATGACAACTTGGTTGGAGCAACATTGGCTTCCTTAAATCAAATAGTGATATCGAAGGTCATAGGTTCCAATTTTATAATGAGCTTGACCTTTCAGTGATGGAAAACATCGTAAGGAAACCATAGTACGTTATGATAGTGTTCTTTGAAGTACCAACCTGGCTGGCTACCATCCTCAAGTTAAAAATCTGTTTCAAGTTACCTTGTATGTTTTGTGTGCTTATCACCTTCGGCTACATCATCACTTACCATGGTAAGTATATGGTTAAACAGAAGTAAAAGGTACCTAGATTATTTCACGGGACTAGTGGGATGTCAGTTTAGGTCAGACCTACGAGTCCATGAGTCATAGTTTCCACAGCTGATAAATAAAATACAAAAAAAACATTATGTACAGTTGGGGCTAGATTACTTAATTATATTTTACTTGGCATGTACGATATAATATTGAAAGAATTGAAATAATTTCTACGTTAAGTAAAACTACAGGTTGGTACAACATTCTCTATTATTATAACCTGAATCAATCCCTGGATCCATATGAATCCAGATTATAACAGGTCCGTAATGAATCATGAAGGCAACTTTAACATTAACGTACATTATGTCGTAGGCAAGTATGCAGTGGAAATAGAAAGAAAAGTTTGTTAAGTAGGTCACTCTGTACGTGTTCCCAAAATGGTGTTTTCATCTCGGAAATACACGAATAATTTTATGAAAGCAGCTATGAATTACAGCTTAATGAAAGGACCTTACCCCGATTATGGCAAAGTCAAAAATGTTAATGGAGTTATAATTTTAACTATAAACGTAGGAGTATTGGTACGAATTTATTTATTTTCAGCTTAGAGATGTCTATTCAATATTTCCTCTCCCATAGTCTTCTACAATCGCATATTTCATTCATCACGGTCATGATAATATTTGATTAAACGCAAGTCATAAAGAAAGAAACCATAAATTTGACAATTAATAATAATATTTGTAAAAATAGTTAATAACCGTATAATGAATGTGATTTAGCTATGAGCTGACTTTAAGACAATGAAAATACTTTGTTATATTAATCATCCCTCGAGACACGTAAATTAAATTGGTTTTTGCCATACGAGTACAAAACAAGTTTGGCTGGCTTAGCAGAATAATAGAACTGCGAGCGAGAAGCCGAGAAACTGACTCAAATAAATATAGTTTCGTTTTTAATTAAAATTAGAGGGGGGTAAAATTGGATTTTTTTTATGAAAATATAAAATACCTTTCTTTATTTAAAATTACATCGTCTGACTTTTGATTATTTTGTTTTAAAACCACATGACATAGTCATACTACCGTTTTTATATTTGTGAGTCCAAAATAAATGTATCTTTCTTTTCTTTTCTTTACCACATTGTGATTGTAGTCAAGCAAAAATACAAACAGTAGACGAAAAACAAAGCTTTGACATCACAAAGAAGACTAATAAAATTAACACAAAATGTCAAAGGTAAACAAATAAATCAAATTAATCAAAGTAAAATAAAATATACTTTCTAGAGCAGCTATAGGTACTCAAATTGCTGTCAAATACTTAATTGTATGTTATACCCAAGATAGGTACCTTGCAAGCTTTTGAGGCTGACACTGACACTGACTATGTCACAGTATCAGTTACCAAATAAAAATAATTTGCAGAAAAATTATAACAATCCTAAAACCAATATTCAATATCAAAACAAACATTTTCGAAGAGCTTCGATATTTGAACAAAGATTTTGTCGATCGTATTATTTTACTCGAGTTGACGAAGCCAAGAAAATTATTCTTATAATGATTAAAGAAAAAACAAAAACATTTTCAATCAATTTGAAATCCCAACTTTTGACGCGAAATGAAGCTGAAACATAAGTATTCATTGCATGTATATTTTCACTTACTTTTGAAGATCAAGAGGTATATTGGAATAAAAATTTTCACTGAAAATGGACCAAGCAGTTTCAATTTCATTTCGAAATTTTTATTTTATTATAATGGATAAAAATTTTGCAGGAGCTCTAAGAATTATGTAATGTATTCTCTATTATTTAGAGACAAAATAAATATAATATATATTAATATTTAAAATAGTTTTTTGAATGGAAAGGCTTCAGTTACCACACATTACCAGGAAGGGAACTGCTTCTCAAATGCAGAAGCTGGCATAATACAACGAGTTGCAAATAATAATCTCCTAATTCACACTGACAGTTAAGTATATTATTGCAACGTTTTCCTAATTCTTCGTCTAGCAACAACATTTTTATTTTACATACAACCTCACATAATATACTCGTGTCGTATATAAAACGATGTAAGACAAAGAAAGGAGAATGCTTTCAAAGTCAACAAACTGTTGACTTAAAATGCATTACAAAAAGAACCAAGATAAAGAGAACCGGCGGCGGGAAAATACAGCTATTTCTATTTGAACCATAGCTGCTTTGTTGGGGGTGGGTGCTTAGATACTGTTTTTTTTAATAAAAACTAAACTAAATAAAACTAACGGCCTTAAAAACTCGGCGAAGGGTGGTGGGGTTTAATATCAAAACACCGAACATCATTACGTAATTATTACTAGCGACCCAACCCGGCTTCGCACGTAAGTTCAGCCATTCTTATGTTCAAAATATTTACAAATTATATAAACAAACCTTCCTTGTTTATCGTTATTTCTATTAGTGAAAACCGTATAAATTCCGTTGCGTGATTTAGAAGTAGTAAACTGAGAAACAGAGAAAGGCAGATAGCGACTTTATTTTATAATATTATTTTTTCTGTATAAATCTCGATCATAATAATATACAAAGATTTTATAAGGTTTATATTAGTTTTTTTTTTATAGAAGTATGTATCTTTTCATAAGCATAGGATGGTAAGATGAGTAAACATTGTAAAATAAAATTCCAGAACTCGAACAAAAAAAAACAGCCTCTGGATTTTTCCGTTTATCTCAGTTCAGTCTTTTATATCATATAAGTATTTTTTTCTGTACTTCAAACTTTAATCTTTGAACCGAACGCTTTACAAAATATCTCATTACTACTTCAAGACATTCAGGAATTTCTACTGCAATAAAGCAAGGTTATAGTGGTTGTCAATAATGCGTTAGCACCCGGCGTCTCGGACATGTTGTGCGGGTTCGAGGTCAGCATTATTTATTGTCGAAGAAAATCTATTGGTGAAAAATCTCACGTACTAAGTCCATAAGCTGCTGCGTGCTTTACATAAAAGCTTCTCGATGTAGTGGATTGAAGCTTCATGTGGTAGGATTATGCGCACTTCACGTTCCAACGCGGAGCTACGAGTAGGTATGTCGTTTCATATAGAGCTTGTTTAAAATCGATTGTCTACTCCTTGGGGTTAATCGGTGTTCATTCGATTGCTATTTCGATAGTTTTATGACAATAAAATTATAAACATATTTTATTTATACCTTGGTCAGAGAATTAGCCACCAGCATTCTGGGTTTACGTTGCCTTCTGATAGCAACTTTTTTAGTTTACCTATCTTATTTTAAATATTTATTTATATTAAATATGTATAATAAATAAAACTTATTTGTTACAAAAAATAACAGTTTAGACAAGGAGCCTATACCAGTGTTGTGGGGACAGGGCACTTCCAGGTTATTTAACTTTAACATGTGTGCATTGGATTGTGTATGGTTGTGTGTGTGACTATGTTAAGTATCTAAGAAGAACAAATTATATTAGAGTGGCAAATAATAGATTAGGTACAGATTTCTTTATAAGAGAGATGATGGTAAGAGGCCCGACGGAATGACTCTCATGCCCTGGAAGTTGGGACGACCCTTGGTTTGGGATGCCACCTGCGTTGATACCTTGGTGCCGTCTCATCTTCAAGGCACATCAGAGAGAGCCGGCTCCGCAGCAACATCAGCGGAGTGCCTCAAGCGGCGCAAATATGCACATCTCGACAGAGGGTACATGTTTGAGCCGTTTGGGGTAGAAACTCTCGGCCCGTGGGGGCCAGGGGCCGAGAGTTTCTACACACAGTATATATAAGGACTTGGCGGAGCGGTTAAAGGAACACACGCGTGACCAGAACGCTGGCTTTTTATTTCGGTCAACAGATAAGCTTAGCTATCCAACGTGGAAATGCAGCCAGCATTCTGGGCACGCTCCCATTTGGTGACGGTCTTCTTTTTTAGTTGTAATTGTTTATATTTTTATAACGTGTAGGTAATTCGTTTTTTTTTATTTTAACAATGTAGATATAATATAATGTATAATATACTGTGAAAATTAACTTACCTTTATAAGACATAAATTCCATAGTAAAGGTTAAGATTTTGTTTAACAAAAACACAATAAAATGTGAATTTAATTTGAAACGTGAACTTTTCAATTGCTAACTACAACTACCTTTCAATTAAAAACAAATGTGTTCAAGCAATTCGATAGCATCAAATCAAAAACTTTTTATCTATAGAAAATAAAGTGATTCGTAATTGTGAACAATTTTTATAGTTAAAAGCTACCCGTTTTAGGATCAGATAAGTCAACGTACCTTTTAGACAAAATTTAATCTAAAAGTAATATATTAGCCAACCAAAGTTAAATAAAACACAAAATAGCTTGCAGCTTTCGTTTATCCAATCGAACGAAACAGACGTACAAAGCGGATTTAAAATAACGCGGGCTTTTTAAAATTTATTTTCAGTTTCAAGTGACTTTCCAGTTGACAAAAAATATAAAAGTGTTTGAAAAATGGCTATATTGACTTCTATTTGTGAAATAAAATTTTAAATGGACGTGCGCGAACACAAAAGAGTGATTAAGGATTCTGTATAAAACCTTGTTGACTAATAAAATGACAATTTAAAATAATAATTTAAACATGCAAGGCAATGTTTAATAGTCTGTACCCATTGTGCCAGAAGAGGTATTGGGTCCGTGGTGGAGTATCGAATTAAACAGTTCATCAGTTCATACACTTTTCGCCAAAAATACTTTGGTCCTAAAACGTGGTAGGTAATGTTTCTTTTGACTTTTTAATGATTTTTAAACAAAGTATTGGCAATTCCTTCTTCTTACCTACCTTAGACCTCTTATATCAAACCAAAGCTATATTCTCAACCATAAATGTGTAATAATTAATAATATAAGTCTATGACTAGCAAAACCTAGTTAGTTTTTGTCTCGTAACTGTAGCCGCATTCCCACAGAACAAAAATAACGGATATAAATAATCGGCGCAAATCTACCAAGCAACATTTGGATGGAGTAGACTAATATATAAAGAAAGAAAGAAAGAAAAACATTTATTCTGGGACAAATAAATAAATATTCTGGGACATTATTCCTCACACACGGCTATCTGACCCCAAACTAAGCAGAGCTTGTACTATGGAAGCCAGATAACTGATATACTACATATACTACTTTTTCTTTTGTAAATACATACATATATAGATAATTACAACCAGACACAGGACAAACAGACATGTTCATGCACACAAAATTTTGTCCTGAGTGGGAATCGAACCCACGACCTGCGGCGTGATAGATAGGGTATCTTACCAACCACGCCAACCGGCCCGTCTATTCAATATAAAAAAATATATAAAAGTAAAAGACAGAGTTACACGTTAAATTGTCTGGCACCTAATACCTGGCACCGGGATATGATCTGCATATGGCGTCTATAAACACACGTTTCGCAAATTTGGCTAAATTGTGACCTCCCCTCCTAGTGACTCTCTTGTTGACCCCTCCTTTAATGTGGCGGCGACACCCCACAATTAGCATCACGTGGTTTATGTACGCCTCCTAACTCCTTTGTTTATAATGTAATCAAAATCCGCTTAATCAAAATTACGACGTGATTGAGAAGCAGATATCCACACAATCTTTCCCATTTATAATATGATACTTGAGCATTTATATTTTACTAGTTTCCATCCTGCGTTTCCGAGGAATCTTATGCTTTCCCGGGATAAAATGTATCCTATATGTTGCCAAATTTGATCCAAATCTGTTCAGCGGTTACGGAGTTGAGTGGTAACAAACATCTAAATGCAAACTTTTACATTTATAATATTTAATAGGTTAGGGTTGTTAAGGAACCCTAAAACCGTCGCAATCACTCGGAAAGTATTAATACAAGGTTATCAAATATTACAGCTGAATTCGTGCCGTCCAATATATCGGCAGTCGAGTTGAATTGTGTCGGACATTACGTGCAGAGCGTAAAAATGTTACCCCGTTTTAACATCACGCGCCGCCTGTCACACCGCCGTGTAATATACGGACAGATATTGCATTTATTGTAAGGTAGGGTGTTGTTGGACTTATCTTAACTGTTAATATGTTGTAATTATAATAAATTAAAACTGTCGGTGCTTTATGGATCATAGTATTCTACTATATGTGATCGGAGACTTAAAAGCATTTAGATTATGTGTTTGAGTATTTTTTTAAAATGAAAGTTAAGCTTTTGCGTTATTTTTTATTAAAGCAGCCCTCGTTTTGTCCTGGTAAAGTGCAAGTTATTAACTATATTATATTTCAACTTTACAATAAAAGTCAAATCGTACATCAATCACTGTCATTAAATGAATTCTCTTTATTATTTCTTGCGGCGCGGCGCAATTGTGTAAATGGTGATATAAAAAAGGTTAAAACCCTCTAGATTAGGCTATTTACAACCGATAAAAAATGTAACCGGTTTGAAAAACTCATTTACAATTTCTAGAGAAAAGGGTCATAAATCAATGATAAATATTTTAAAAAACAAGTATAAAACCACAATTATAATTGGTTTTCTGCAATTTGGCATCGGAACCCAAAAAATTACAACAAATTTATTACAATTTTGACTTGGTTACTATCTTTATTGTTCGGGGACTTTCAAGGCTAAAGTAAATAAGTTTTTTTTTGATAAGCCTCAACAGCGTGGATATCTCTATACTCTCGTAAAGTTGAATTATCACAATTTTCTCAAACTCACAGCCAACAATTCATATTTAAGCGAGCAACTGTATAAATTAAAGGGATCATCTGTCATGCACACCCGACGGCCGACCGGAAAAATGAATCGTTCATCTAACACCCCCGCCTTTAAAGATGGATGATGCGGTCTAAACATGCTGGGTATTCATTCATTCAAATTGCAAAATTAATCTCAGTGAGAAAGACAGTTGAGCTGTTCGTAAAGCTTACATTTGACGGGCCGGTTGGCGTGATTGGTAAGATACCCTATCTATCACGTCGCACGTGTATTCGATGCCCACTCAGGACAAACATTTGTGTGCATGAACATGTCTGTTTGTCCTGTGTCTGGGTGTAATTATCTATATAATATGTATGTATTTACAAAGGAAAAGTAGTATATGTATTATATCAGTTACCTGGCTTCCATAGTACAAGCTCTGCTTAGTTTGGAGTCAGATGGCCGTGTGTGAGGAATAATGTCCCAGAATGTCCCAGTTTTTTAGTATATCACAATATTGAAGCTGAAAAATATGAAACAAACGCTACAAGTAACACAAAGTAATGGATTAACTACATAACTATTAGTAACACAGCAGAACATAATCGGAACAGCATTCTCTCGAGGAATATTTCATACTGATACTGGTCTCCGAGTTGGTCCTTTGACACGTAACTACTTATAATAACTAGCCAACGACTATACCTAAACTTTAATAAACTTGCCAGAGACGAACTCTAACTTATGAATAACACAGTCATAGTGGTATTTATACATAGATGCTTAAATACTATCTCCTTGTTGTCTTTGGTGGCCGGATTTTTTTGCAACAGAAAAAAGTAGAAGTGAAATAAGTCCTCATGAATCAGCGTAGATCCACAACGAACAAAATTAACGAATAACATTTTGCAGTTTATTTATTTATCTTTAAAGAATCGTGGCAGTAAAGTGCTATCGAATCATCTCGGATTATTGAAATTTGAAGTTTGAACATTTTTTCGATTATTGCTACAAGCTAAGGCTACAAGAATAAGTAAGGATTTCTCAGCGGACATGATTTATTAGTAACCGAGTTTTATTTACATTTACATGATTTCTTTAGGGGTTTGGGATTAGCTCGCCTTCACCTGTTTATTGTAATTATGGAAGTTTTAAGATCTGTTACCATTTTTTGAATTCTTGGAAAATCAGAAGTATGAACAAGTTAGGTACATTGTAATAAATAATATTTTCAAAAGTTTATTTATAACCAGTTTTTGTTCCTTATGAATAAGTAAGCAAAATTTAGAAACGTGTTATATTTATTAGTTTTAGTTTTACCCAATGATCTGGTATGTTACTATCATAACAAGATTGTAGGCACCGACGTTTAGCCACTTTGTATATGCCTGTAGGCATATCTGGTATAGTTCCTGTCTTGTTTTGACGTAATTAGTTTGACGGTAAAAGAAACGAGACAAACATAGTTTTCAAAGCTAAGTACGTTTGAACTCGCAAGTAGTCGTTTGAAGGCGATGATAGCTCAGTGGTAGTGACGTCCAACGTGAGTGAATCGTAGTGAGTGAGTACCACCCTCAAGTTGAAAATCTGTCGCCAAACACCTATTGGTGTGTTCCGGCAGCTGCACTTGAGAGCCAGATCCTTGTAGGCTTTGTGTGCTTACCACCTTCGGCCACATCATCACCTACCATAGTGAGATTGTGGTCAAATACAAGCCTATACAAAGTTTAAAAAAAAAAGTGGCCACGCATTTCTGTCAATTTTTTGTATGGCGTTGCTACTCTAGTATTTGTAAGCTCACATGTTTACGTTCAAGCTGTCTAGTAACATATCTATGAAATTATGAAAGGGTGATGCCGCGGCCGTGGGCCCAAAATATATACTAAACTTGTTTTTACCCCGCCGTTTCACCCGTAACAGTATATAAATAAAGTATATAGTATATAAATGAGGATATTGCAGCCAAAATTTGTATAAAGCTGATAGAAACAATAGAGCAATATCTACTATCACCAAAATATTCCCTATCTTTTCTCTAGATTTAATAAAAATAATGCAATATCCACAATGTTGACACCTCAATCGATTAGTGCCTTTTCTTTATCACAAGAAACCTTCCAACAAAATAAGTCTGGTGAATGTCTTTGTTTACCAACTTGGACAGAGGCGTGATTTTATCCTAACTTGATTGATGTAAGTCATATGTAGGTACGGTCAGCAACAAAAGTCTCTGAACAGATCAAAATTTACAAAACACCTATACGCTTAAAGTTGATGTTTTGGAAGACACACATTTACGAGCAGTTGTTTAATTTATCTTGTCATATTTTGGATAGATATAGTGTAAATACGGGTGTTTTCCAAATTTGGATCTGTTCAGCTACTTTTGTTGCTGACCGTACCAGACTTAGGCTGTCTGGCACATATTTAACCTAGATGTTTATTTGTGGCGGCTGACTGGCATTTACAGACTGTAACTATTTAGTAGACAACCTTTGTTGTCTGTTCTAATTAATTTGTCTTTGAAATGTATATTTTTCTCACTTGATTAGTATTTATTTCAAGTAACTAAAGAGCGTTTTTACTTTCATTCTTATTGAATAAGCATGAGCTTTTGGTGAAGGAAAACACCGTGAGATCATAGGACGTTAGGACGGTGGTAGTGTACTTTATTGTACTGGCTAACATCCTCCTTAGGGGCCATCCGTTAATCACGTGATGTTTTTAGCATTTTTTAAACCCCCCTCCCACCCCCTTGGTGACAAGTGGTGAGGTTTAAGACTAACCAACCCCGCACCCAAAATAACGTGTATTTTTTAGTACCTACAAAGAATCTTATTTTTTTAAAAATATTATCTTAAAATACAGGTATAAAGTATAATCTGATTTTATTCTAGAAAATTGCGGGAAGAAGCATGAGGGGACTTCGTTCGTTGCCTGGCAACGGCGAGTCAAGGTCCTACACGCCGCTTTTCGGTTTAGAAATCGCGCGTTTGACGAAAGTAATATCTTACTACACCCCCCCCCCTCCATCTTGTGATTTGTCGTGATTTTTGCCTCCCTCTCTTTCGAGCCTAGCGTGATTTATGGACGGTCCCTTAACGGTGTGTTCCGGCAGCTGCGCGTGAGAGCCAGCTCTTTCTAAGCTTTATGTGCTTACCACTATCGGTCGAATCATCACTTACTATGGTGAGATTGTGGTCAAACATGAGCTTAGACAAAAACATTATAAGCTTGACTATGAAGGTACCTAAAATTGCCTAATATATAAAATTCCCGTGTCACGATGTTGGTCCGCTATGAACTCCGGAACTACTTATCCGATCTAAACGTTTTTTTTTTTCAAAATGTGTGATTATACCGGGAACGCGGGTGAAACCGCGAGGAACAGTGCCAAGACTGAAATGTCTAAATCCTATCATCTCTTTTTTGTTAAAACAGTATCACAGAATACTATACTCACTCAGAAGTTCGAGTACCTATAATAAACACAAACATGGATTGTCTTTTATCAGTGAAAAAAAAACTATTTTTAAAGCTGCATTGTTTATATTATATCGGTCGTAGATAGAAATATTAATCTCATCACGACACTACGGTTGTCTGCATTACATCCAGACATATTGAGTAATGTGATAGTGTAGGTAGGTAGGTACTGTATATTTCTTATAACCCGGATCCGATGAAATAGTGTCATGTTTTATTTAATATGTACCTAAACTATGTTATTTGTATGGTTAAATGAGACGGATTCAATAATAAGAGTAGCTTCCGCCTCGCGGTTTCACCCGCGTTCCCGAGGGACCGTTTTCTTGGAATAAAACGTATCCTATATGTATATAAGTTAATCCAGAATATAATTCTATCTATGTACCACATTTCATCAAAATCTGTTCAATCATTACTAAGTTGTGTGGTAACAAACATCCAAACATACAAACAATCATATTTATATTATTAGTAGTATAGTATTAGTAATTTAACGGTATGTTCCGACAGCTGCACTTGTCAGCCAGTTTCTATCTAGGCTTGTGTGCTTATCATCTTCGGGCACTTCATCACTTAACATGGATTACTTAAAAAATAGATTTTAACAACTTCATAGTACCTACCTACCTTACATAAGAAACACAAGAAACACGTTCGAATTAGTAGTAAGAATAATTATGCTCCGTAGCACTGCACTGCACTGCTACGGAGCACAGTCAAAGTAGGACATTCAACAAGTTCTTAACTCTTCTCCGTAGAGATATCATGTTTGCCGAAACATTATAACTTTGTATAGTATACAGCGTGGATAGAAATGGAGCAGTAAGTTCTGGGACCTAAGGTCTAATTTATTTGAATTTAAAAGTAGCCCAACTACTCATTTCTGAAATATGGGACATAAGTAACACAATATTAGGTACTTTTGTTGAGAGTTTATAATTTTTTTTTATGTATAATTCTGTAATGGTATGTGTATGTTCAAAATAAATGTCTTTTTTTCTTTATTATATACGTATAATGCAAGAAGGGCTTTATTTATGTACTTTGACGTGGATTATCCAATAAATATGATCCTGTTAAGGATTAACAAAGCATACCGCCAACATCAACAGAGCTTAGAGACTATAAATTACATAAATAATATATATTTTTTTATTTTTGTAAGGATATTTCTATTTATTATTATTTAGCTGTCCCCACTACCCCACGCTGTATAGCCAATAGCTTTACTATCCCATTTTGTTTCGTCAGCGCAAGGATTAAACTTTATCAGAGTTGCAGCCACTATTTTCTTTACAATCTAATGTAGAATTCTGAATGGTACCCGAGAATACAAGGTATCTTTAAAATATTTTTTTTAATTTAAATACATGAAAAGTAGTCTATGTTATTTGATTTTAGTTTAGGTATAAATCTAAAAACATTTTGGTAGAGGTATTTACATTTGCAGACGTGCATAATGTAATGTCGAAAAAAAATACTCACCCCTCATCTCTTGACAGTTGAATAAATGTCAAATTAAGTTTAAAATAATATGGCTGTCATGTGAGCTTTACCAATATTATTTGTTAGTATTCGCTCAGTTAATGAGTATCTAGCTACGTTAGCAAGTTCAATGAATTTTGTTTGCAGTTGTTTTGTATTGTTTTGCAGTAGAGTACTAAAGGTGAAATGGATAGTGTAGAATACCCGAGAGTAAAGTCATTTATCTTGGTACATCTTTGCTGTTTGAAAAATATTCTGCAGTTTTTGTGCCACTCTTTTTTATAGTTCGCACAATATACTTATTTTTATTTACGTTTGTTTCTAAATGTATCTCCTATATCTCCGTTCTCTCAAACAAATATGGAGATATTTTTTTTTTATTAAATATTGATGCCAGGGTAAAATCGTTAGGAAATTAATAGAAAACTAATCTCGAGTATTTTTTTCTCTCTCACACTTGTAGTACGCGCTTATATCACCTTAAATCATCATCAGTTACACACGTATCGATTCAAATATTTGTATCCTATGGTTACGTATAGACCAGTAATCAAAGTTTATTCAATAGCACAAAAAGAAGAATAGAAAATCCTAAAATGCAATAAAAAATATTCTCAAATTACTTTATATTACACGAAACAAGTGGACTCTTGTCGCGTACGGTTACCGTAACCCACTCTAATACGTGATCCAATTTTCACTTCTGGAAATGTGAAAACCAACACCAAATTGATTGGGAATCGGCAAGCGAATATCGCCTTATATTACGTTATAATGGTGTCAAAGGGTCGTCCATAAATCATGTCCTAACAAGATGTCGTGATTGTGGAAACTCCACGTTGTTTGTGGGTGTGCTATTGTTAGTTTTAGAAACAATATTAATTGTTTCTGTGACATATTTTATTTCGGCTTTGTCCATGGCAAACTAATTTAACTTGGGTATGAATTTAATTGCTTAATTTCAGAGGTGCAAAAGCTATTTGTATATTCGTAAGTACTTCATTAGTTCTAGATATTTAACATACACTTTGCATTAAAAATATTTCAAAGGCCTATGTATATGGACACATAGGCCTTTGAAATATTTTTGAGCATTATTACCTGTTTTGAATTAAAAATAAATAAATTACCGGTAACGTTGGGTCTCTACAATTTCTTTTTGAAACTCTTGAAAAAGTTTATCGAAATATTTTTTTAATTTATCGATATTATCAAAAAATGAAAGTAACTCCACTATTTCGAGTCATGCTGACGTTATTAGTTGATAATAAAAGTAATGGTAATTAATTTATTCAACTCTGGGGTCATTAATCACGAAGGGGCCGCCTTTGGAACATTTTACCTATTATTCCTCTCGGTTAACTTTTATTACGATTCGGTTAATTAAACAGTCGTTTGGGCATGAAAGTGTTCTTTGATTTTCAATGACACTTAGTTGGTAGCTATTTTAGTAAAATGTACTATAGATTAGGTTACTCTTTATATTTGGAAGTGTCTAAGCCTTAATGATCGGAAATATAGACGTTAGAAGACTTTCCTTTAAAATATAATATCCCCTTTCAAACTAATAAGGCACTTATGAACTTTACGATTGATTCTACCACCGGTTCGGAATACACTTGGATTGAGAAGACTCCGGCAAGAAACAAGAAGAAGTTGGTTTTTAGTAGGTATACCTTAGTTATTCAATTGCATGTGAGTTACTCTTTTGTCACATTGAGTAGAAAATAAAATTAACGATTTTATTTTATTTTATTTTATTTATTTATTTAAGGAAAACTTACAGCTAATTAAGAAACATGTAATACAAAAGCGTGTTCAGCAGAAGGCCAATTAAAAGTTTTCACAGATAGTTGATACAATAGATAAGAGGAACAACAATAGAGAACACTTACATATTAATATACTACATATAACATAGGAGAATCTAGACATTGGACAACAAAAAATAGAGGACAAACACTATAGGTAAACAATATTAGTATAATAGAATTATAATCTTAATATATATATTTCTTGTGTGCGTGTGTATGTGACTGAACTCCTCCTAAACGACTGGACCAATTTTGATGAAATTTTTTGTGTATATATGAGTGGGTCCCTGGATGGTTTTAAAATATAATTGGACCCGGTAGATGGCGTCGTAATCGAGTTTGGACAGGACAACGTCTGTCGGGCCCACTAGTAATATATATGAACAAAAATCAACCAAGAAATTGCGTAACATTATCACTTTTACCACTACACAACATAAAACGAGTTATAAAACAAACAGCAAAAAAAATAATAATAATAATAACATAGCGTGTCTGACCGTCTATCGGCATATATGTATACGGTAAACTCGGAAAACAATGAACGATCTCGTTCAAAAAAAAAAGAAAGAAAAATTAACCTAATCTTTTTGAAAAAAGTCATCAGCCAAGGTTTTTTTAATTTGTATGACTGAGGAATTAAAAAGATCAATGTCAGTCGTAGCAGCAGCCACATTATAGCACCTGCCCACCCTAACCAGAAATGAATTTTGTCTATAACTAGTTTTAACAACTGGAATATGCAATAGTCTGGGTTTTCTTACTGCGACTTTGGGTGTGCAGAGCCCCAAATGTCCAAGTAACTCAGGACAATCAACTGATCCATTTGCTATTTTGAGTAGAAAAGCAAAGTCAGCTATACGTCTTCGTTCTGAGAGAGGTAAGATATGATTTTTTATGCAGCGTGAAGTATAATCCGTGGAGTATGACTTCGCTCGATACTGAAGGAACCGAAGGAAACGTTTTTGGATGCGTTCTAATCGTGTTACGTAGGTGTTGAAAATCGGATTCCAGACTTGTGAACAGTATTCCAAGTGGCTACGTACGAATGCGCAATACAGTATTTTAAACGTTTTAGTGCGATTAAATTCAGAAGATAGCCTCAAGACAAATCCAAGTGCTTTAGATGCTCTATTAATAATATCATTGATGTGCTCATCAAAAAGTAATTTTGTGTCAAAAGTGACGCCAAGGTCCTTGATTTTGTTAACCCTTGAGATTGGCATGTTCTTAATAAAATAGCCATGTTTGATAATATTTGTTTTACGGGTATACGAGCAGACGTAGCACTTAGAAACGTTTAAGTCAAGTTTGTTTATAACACAGTAATGTTGGAACCTGTTAAGGTCTTCTTGTAAACAAAGTGCATTATCGAGATTTTGGATGGGGCAGAGAATTTTCATGTCATCAGCGTAAAGTAAGATTTTGGAATGTATAAAGCACGAGGAGATGTCATTAATAAAAATGGTAAAAAGAAGAGGTCCCAGCAAGGATCCCTGAGGTACTCCCGAGGGGATAAGCATGGGGGACGACGTGTAACCGTTAAGTACTACAGTCTGGCATCTATTTTGGACATATGAACTGAACCATCTATAAAGGTTTCCACTAACAACTGACTGAAGCTTACGCAAGAGAATAACATGATCTATGCGATCGAATGCTTTACTGTAATCAGTGTAAATAACGTCTACTTGAGATGGTTTGCACATATGAGAGGAAATAAATTCACTACAAAGAATCAGGTTTGAAGTCGTGGACCTGCCCTTCAAAAAGCCATGTTGTTGTTCGGCTAGCGATTGTTTGAGAGAAGAGTGGAGCTGTCTATATACTATTTTCTCTAGAACTTTAGCAAATACACATAACTTCGATATCGGTCTATAATTTTCAACTAAATCCTTTGGTCCCTTTTTATGGATCGGAGTTACGAAAGCAGATTTCCAAATCATTGGGACCACTCCTTCAGTTATTGAGCGTCTATATAAGAATGAAAGTGGCGTAACTAAGCTTTTAGCACAATTAACTATAAAAATAGGGGGAATGGTATCCGGTCCTGCTGACTTATTAAGATCCAAGCTTTTGAATAACTTTAATATTTCCTTATCATCTATCAAAACAGTGTTAATATCAGAAGCAGATTCAATACTTTCCTGCAAACAATAAGAAGAAGCGTCCTGTGCACTACATAAGAATGTGGAGTGGAAATAGTCGCTAAACATGTTACAGATGTCATGACCTTGATCTGATGAGCGACTTCCAAATTTGAGAACGGAGGGGTATGAGTTGGAGTGGTTTCTAGTTTTGACATAAGACCAGAAAGCTTTCGGATTCCTGAGTATATTTTCCTCAATCATATGCATATACTGTTTGTACATTTCACTCTCCAGAAGACGAGCTCGATCTCTTAGTACGGTGAATGAGTTAAAGTCCGCCCTATTACCGTATTTTTTAAATTTTGAATGATATTTATATTTTTCTTTGAGGATTTTTATTAGCGGAGATTTGTACCATAGCGGGTATTTACGAACTGGGGTTACGTTCTTAAAGGGAATAAAACAGTTACGCAGATTTTTTAATGTGTCATAAACAAAGGAAACCGCATCGTCTAAAGGTTTACTACTAATCTCAAGCTGCCAATTCACCTCGTTTAGTTTAGTAGATATTGCCTCGTAGTCCCCGGAATGATACAAGAACTTAATATAAGGTCGAGGTATAACGCTGTGAAGCTGAACGAAATCAGCTGAGATACATAGAGCTTTGTGGTGGGGGTCTTCTGCTACCAGGGGAAATTCATTAGCTTCAACAGAAACATCACTATTGGAAAAGATCAGGTCCAAGATTCGATCATTAATATTTAAATGGCGGTTATATTGGGATAAATTACAGGTATTCAAATTATCAAATAAATCATATTGGTACATCCCCTGTAAATTGCTCGGCTGAAAAGAATTATCATTGCCTGCTGGCTTCCATATAATATTTGGCAAATTAAAGTCGCCCAGAATAATAAACTTATCTGGTGGGTGGCCCAACACTATATCTAAGAGACTTTCTGAGAAGTTAGACAGTTGAGTAGCCGCTGAATTGCCACATTTTTGGTCACATATATATACCACGCATATGTGCATTTTATAGATTGCACTTGGTTTACGGGTGCGAAGCGTAATCGATATCCACAAGTCCTCTGCAGTTGAGCTCCAGTCATTGTGACCTTCAACTACAAGTTCACGACGGACGGCGATCAGTACACCGCCTCCCAGAGCCTGATTAGTTTGCTGATAATTCCTATCTCGTCTCCAGACTAGATACCTATTGTCAAATAGCTCATTGTTATTTAAACCTTCCATAAGCCACGTCTCGGTCAGACAGACTATGTCATAAGAACTTAGACTAACATTTCTGTAAAATTGGGAAGTTTTCGTGCGTAACCCACGGACATTTTGATAGAAAATCTTAAACGGCGTCATTACTAATAACAAAGAATTCTAGGTACTTGAACAAATTTGACAAGCAATAGAAATATGTAAGGTAATTATAGTGAATACCAGTGGTCCGTTTAAGGGAGTTAAAACTAAACAGAAATGGTAAGCGAAGGCTAAACGCGTAAAAAGAAGGCAGCGATAACATAACAATAATATTCTCATTAATAAATAATTTTGAATTTAAAATAAAAGTGATTAAGAACTGACAATGCTCAAAATAGTTATAAGTTATTAGCAGGAATGGTCTGACAATGTTGTTATGATGACAAAAGCGGGTAGGCGGTCGAAAACGGGTCCATAGCGACAAGCGGACAAAAGGCCAGCGAATAGTTACTATAGTAGCAGGTAAAAACCCTCCAGTGTTTCTCAAGTTAAGCGGGCGTGTGCTATAATAGTGTGTTGCAAATAATAGCGAATATGCAAAATAGACAAATTTCAATACATATGGTATTAGATGTTTTTTAAATCTGATTCTGACCTGATATAGAGGACATGTGACGTTGGATTTTTCCGCATCATTATTTTGCATCCTTTTACCCAAATAAATGAAAACCCCCGCTCCTTAGCTAGCACTTTTGCCTTGTTGAGTAGAATCTTATTTTCTAGCGTCAGATGATCATTAACAAAGATCCTATTGTCACCCTGAAGCCCTATATTTGATGGTATGATGGCGCACTTCTTTGCAGCAGCTACGAAGTCTTCTTTGAGATATTTGCTGTGCACCGAAACAATAATAGTTTTGAGCTGGTTATCATTCCGCATCGGTATTCTTGCCACATAGTTGATTTGTTCTTTGGGCAAGTTACACTTGATATAGTCCCCGATCTTAGAGACGATTGAAAAAAGGTTTTCGGACTGCGTGACGGGTACGCCCTTTATTTCTATATTGTTCAGGCGCGATCGTTGCTCATTTTGTTGAAGCTGGCTCTCGAGCTTTTCGACTCGCACTCGCAAATGTTGAACATCCTCTTTGGTTTTATGCAGTGCCTGTAAGTCTATATCTATATCTGAAATTTTGCTCTTCAGTTCTTCTACCGTATGATGCACAAATTCAAGCGACTCCTTCATTTGTGACAATTCCGGTTTGATAGTCTTCAACTCGTTAAGCTCTTTTTTTATATTTTTCATGCTATCTAGTAGGTCAGGTAGAACAGCTACTTGAGACGACAAGCGCTTCAACTCCGACAGTACCGCATCCATGTCAGAAGGTATAAGTGATTTGCTTGAGGAGGCTTTTGCTGTAGGAGGGTTGACCGGACTCGCAGTTTTACATGCTGGGCACTTCCAGACATTTTTTCTATCACCTAATCTACGATATCCCGATTCGGTGATACCAGCACAGGCAAAGTCAAAGCGACCCATACAACTAGAACACTGCACTCCATCCCTGAATTCCACCTCACAGTTCTTGCATAGATACATAGTTACGGTACCTAGTGTATGATGGTAAACAAGAAAAGACAGAAAGTTTGAGAATCACTTGCGGCGACAAAACACAGTGTGAGCGCGCTATGTTGACGTGTCTACTGTTCGTCGCTCACGAACTGACTGACTTTAACAACTAAAACTTCTCATTTCATTCTTTAAACACTTTACTAGAAAAATAAAATAAATAAATAAATTTAGCCAGCCTTTAGCTAACCGTGTACAAAACGTCGGACTAGGTAATAACTACATTATGAACCATATGCTCGCCACTCCTAAACAATTTTAATAACTGAAGAATTTCATCAGTGTTCCAGACTTTTTAATAATACAAAATACTACGCATAACTCAACTCTATATATGGATAACCCTATTACATGTCGCTAATATATTTTGCCTTCTTTCAAAAAAGATATTATTCTCATTATATATTACACTTTTATCATAGACTAGTCTTCCACCCCGCGGTTTCACCCGCGTACCCCTCTTTTACCCCCTTAGGGATTGAATTTGCAAAAATACTTTTTTAGTGGATGCCTACACTGTATAAATTATCTATGTGCAAAATGTCAAGTCTCTAGGTCCAGCGGTTTGGCCTGTGCGTTGATATATCAACAGTCAGTCAGTTTACCATTTTATATATACAAATTAAATATATATAAAATGCAAAAATTCTTATTTAAACTGTTCAAATATTTGAAGTAGGTTTTTTGACAACTAAAATATAGTTAACCAAACAAGATCCTAAATACCAAACAATAGCTAAGTAAGTCGTTAAACTTCCCGACATCTAACCCTGTTCTTGACGAAAATTTGATATGAAAACTTAGCACCTAGAATATTCTGCATGTAAATTGTTTGTGAAGTAGACTAACTTGTTATAGTCTAGGAACCCCACTAAGTAATAAGAACTAATGTTGACCTGGGGGTAATGTTCAGTACCTATTGTACTTACTTGGGTGATGTAGCTTGTGTCTAGGGTATAGTCATTATAACACGAAAATTTTATTGTTTTTAGATATGTTTTTAACAAGAAAAGGTTTTTGGTTCAAATTTGTGGAGATCCATGCGATGGTATTTTATTTTATTGAAATTTTAGTTAACAGCAAATTATATTATAATCATGTAATATTATATTCTCCATTTGTGCTTAAATATTATCAAAATATACTTTTGACTAACCACGACGTTTCGATCTTTTAATCAGTTGTTTGATCATTTTGTTTTGATTAAAGGTTATTAATATCTTTTAAAATTTGTTATTTCTTGAAATGTAGATTTGAAGTAGAAAAGGTATTTCTTAGTATTCAAATGACAAATCTGTGTATAACTTTGACTGAACTTTGACTGAGATACATGGTGCCCGCCCGCTAATTCGCACTGTGGACATAATGATCTAAAACCCCTTCGTTGTTAGAAGAAGTTCACGATGCCCATGAGCTTCATTGACTTATTGAATTACCTTTTGATTATGGTATTTTTGACATGTTATTGAAATGGTAGAAGTTTTCAAGTCATTTCTTCAAACTAAATTGATAGAGCACTTACATTAGAGCACGTCTTCGGATTCTGAACAGGAAGATCGCGTTGCTCTATGGATAGAGCAGTAAGATATACGAAGCAGAATTTTGCTTTGATACCCTTGCCTCGAAAAAATAATGCAACATTTTATTTAGAGAATATTTTCCGCAGTTCTTATATATTTTCCCTCTGTAGAAGGTTGTCTGTATATATGTTTGGTGTCGAAAGCACTTAAGGACCATCGCGGCCTCATTAGGCGGGGCCCTAATGAAATTTATCAGGTTAAACGACGGCCTGGCTGACATGTCGTGTGACGGATTAATGAGGATCACTAATGTCATGGGAAAACATTGTCATAAATGAGTTACATTCTACCCTTGTGGGACGACGGCAAGTAACTTTTAAGCTTAATTTAAGGCTGGGAAAGTATTATATTTACCAGGTTTGATAAAAGTATCAGGAACTTATATCAATTTAATTATTATTCATGTTTTTACCCACGACGGAACGGAGACGGTATATGCGTTTGGGGTGAGAGGATGTTTGTTTGTTTGTGCAAATCCATGACGCCATTTTTCTCCAAAACTACTAGTCCGATTTTGATGCAGTTTTCAGTTATGGGTTCAGGTTTGATTTGTGCATATTCTTAAATAGGTGTTACGGTGACAACTTACCAGGGGGCGCTGCAGCAAACTTTGTTTGTGCAAATCAATGTTGCCATTTTTCTCCAAAACTATTGGTCTGATTTTGATGCAGTTTTCAGTTATGGGTTCGGGTTTAATTGGTGCATGTTCTTAGATAGGTGTTATGGTGTTAACTCGCCAGGGGCGCTGTAATCAATAGTAATCAATAATTTTCTTCTTGATTTTTTGTACCTACATAAATTGCTGAGGGCCTGTAAAAGGTTCGTAATACATTGGTGATGAGTCTTAGATAGATGTTATGGTGCTAACTCGCCAGAGGGCACTGCTGTAATATTTTTTGTTCTTGCATTATGTTTTCAATTATCTCTAAAACGGTTTCATCGATTTAGATACGGTTTCCTGTTTGTTTGTAGGTTTGTAATTCATCAGCGTTGGTTCTTAGATATGTGTTATAGTGCTATCTCGCCAGAGGGCGCTGTAATAAATATTTCACTTCTTGCATTTGTATATAAATTGGAGCAAACAGTCTATGGTGGAGCGCGGTTGTATGAATTTTTTTTTTTTTTCAAATTTCAGAATCAATGTATTAAGAGTAGAAATACTTTTTTTTTTGCCCCAAGGGACTTGAAGTTTGGAATAAATGCATAAGATAATCGGCAACAAAGAGCTCTTACATTGAATTGAAAGATAACGAACTTTTACCCAATTTTGTAATTTTTCTTTGACTCGAATATGGGCATTCTTCGGCATGACTCCAATTTATTTCTTATATAATGCTTTACGTCGTTCTTGGCCACAGACAGCAGAACATGATTCCGTTATCAACTTTATGCATCTTTCTGTATCTTGCGTGTGAGAAGGTATGCGCTGGATGTCCAAAAATATCGTAGCATTTAAGCTATTGAGGTCCAAAATGGCTTCGTAAATGACGGCAGTTGGTATTTGCATGGTGAGTGGTGGTTCCGAAATCACTTTCCAGTCGATCTAGTCCGTGTAGTCATTTGCTTCTAAATTAAACGATGGCACTAGAAACACCCCTCTAGGTGTGAAAGCCGACCTCTCCCGAATCTTCAGAATACGTCTCAGAGCGTTCTTTAATGTGCCGTCTTTCATCGTATAGCATTGCTATCATTATGTTTTCAGTGGCCAAAATAGCCATTCCGTCGAATAACTGGATCCACTACCTTCTTTCAGTTTTCAGGCAGTTAACAAGACAGCTTAATGAACATTAAAGAACTCGCTCTGAGACGTAGGTATATATATATTAAAATAATAACAAAGTTGTTTTTATTTAATAAAAGTACTTTAATTTCTTGACGAACTAAAGTCAATTTTTGGCATTTTTTCCAAACTTCAAGTCCCTTGGGGCAGTATTTCTACTCATAATACATTGATTCTGTCATATAGACTTAATATCGTATTAACATAGAGCATCCATCCCGCAGTAGCCCGAAACGAAATAAGAAAAAAAAAAAAACGCCTCACCCTAAACAGTACGGGGGCCATATTATGGGATATAATACCTATATTGTAAGACACCAAACATACAGAAAGACAGACAAATAGACAGATATTTAGACAAAAACTGACGGATTTTATCATTATGTTCATATGTAGGTGAATATGTGCAGTAGTACCTACCTCTATATTTGATAATTGCTGTCGGGGGTTTGCAGAAAATTTTAATTCATCCTTTTTCGATTATGATTCATTTGTCTTGATTTGGTGAAGATATATTTTTTTCCCAATTTTATATATTACTAGTTGTCCCCCGCGGATTCACCCGCGTTCCCAAGAAAAAAAAGTAGCCCATGTCCTTTTCCATCTGCGTACCAAATTTCATCGCGATCGATTCATCGGTTTAGGCACAGTTTAGGCGTGAAAAGGTAACACACAAACAATCAAAGAAACTCACTTTCGCATTTATAATATTAGTTAGGATAAAAAAAAACAATTTGGATATAAAGCTTCGAATGTGGTACATTTAACCCACCTGCGGTGCTGACGGGCTCCTTGGGTTTCTCGCGCCCAGTACCTACCTAGAGGACAGTGAAGAACCCTGCAAAAACTAGTCTTATCACCCAATTTAAGTAAATTACGCCATGTTTTTTTTTAAGTAAAGTTATAATGAAGTTGTATAGCTTTCCCATCACATAACTTTAATATGTAAAAAAAATGCCATCAAAAGTCAATTTGGAAACCCAGTTCATTATAACTTTAGAGATGGCCAGCAAACTGGAGAGACCGAATTACTTTGAATTATATGGTAATTTCATAATAAAGTTAACAAATTTTTTTTCAACTAAACAGCAAAATCTTGTTTAGTTTTTTTAAGGTTCCGTTGCCTTGAAATTTGAAAGTTTTATAACATTTTTCTTTATATATTAAAATCCATAATTTATAAAGCGATCTCTGATAATGCTTGATCTATGACTAATTAAGAACATTTTTATTTTAAATAGTCACGTAAATATCGTCACGTTATATTGACAGGGTTTCTGACTGTCAGGTGGTCGGTAAATACAAGACCGTTTGACTAGTATTTTAACAGTTGGGATTTATTTATAGCATTCATTTTTTAAGTAATATTTTTGAACTATTACTGCTATTAGGTACTTACAATGTCAAGTCACATAAAGGTAACAATAGAAAAACCGGTGGTTATTTTTGGTTATGAGCTTGCGGCGGAGAGTAAAGTTATTCTATTCTTTGTATATCAGAAGGCTGAAGAGCAGTTAGTAGCTACCGTCGCCTATGGACTTTAACAATACCCGGGGGATTGACATCGTGTTGCCGACCTTTATTTATTAAGGTTTTATAACCTGCTGAATACGCATATTTTTTAAAATGATGATGATGATTTGGTATACTTACTAGCTATTTATTGACATATTTAGTAAGTCACTCATCAATTTGTATTTGTTTTTTAAGGACACGCAAATAGACTTGTCAAATAATTTGATGTATTAAATCTAAGTTGGTTTTGAAGAGAGTAATTGCAGAGTTTATTTCCGGCGCTTTTCACTAAAAGCAACTTTTCCAACCGTGCGTTAGAGTTAAACTATTCATAAATGCTGTTTGAATAAAAATACTCTCATTTTCATAACACAACTCCATTAGACAAAGCAACCATTACATTTTGATACTTTGCAGCGCAACA
Organism: Tetheella fluctuosa; assembly: GCA_951216915.1. Taxonomy (NCBI): domain Eukaryota; kingdom Metazoa; phylum Arthropoda; class Insecta; order Lepidoptera; family Drepanidae; genus Tetheella; species Tetheella fluctuosa. The sequence continues at coordinate 10,136,399 of OX578222.1, forward strand.
AAGTATCAAAACGCATCGACGTTCGCAAAAGATTTTAATCGAGGGTGAATGAACCCATATCTTTTGTGTTTCACAAACCTTATCTCAAACGTTGACAATATTTCATGGCATTGTGTATGGTACAATAGCTCTATAGCAATTTATTGCGGATCTGTTTGCGTAAAACTGTACCTATTTATGAATATGGCCGAGTGCAGTAGAGGGTTGGAAACCAATATTTGTATCGGGTGTTTGACCATGCATTATTAAAGTCACAAAAGACTGTATATTAAAGCTGTCGATGATAGCTCAGAGTCAATAATGACGTCAAATGCCATGACGAAGGTCGTGGGATCGAATCCTACAATGACCTTAAACTTTAGGTGATGGAAAACATCCTGATAAAACCATAACAAGTTGTTAGGGTACTTTATAGTACCCGCCTGGCTGGCTACAAATTGAAAATCTATCTAAGCACATACCGGTGTTTTGCTAGCTGTAATTGAGAGCTAGTCTAGGCTTTGTGTCTTTCCTTAGACTTAGAAAATTAACTCTTACTACATTGAATTTGTAATGAAATGAAAGCCTATCTTACTATGATGCAAACCTGGCTCCAAATCCAGGAAAACTGGTGCATCAGTAACTTTTAACTTGCTGCGTATTTGAAACTAACTTTACCCGCGAGCCTCTTTGGAGGATAAATTCAATAATGGATGTCTATGTTATGGAACCTAGGTGCAAAATTTTATGTTTATAGACTTTGTTGTTTAAGCTGTGGTGAGTTGATAGTCAGTCAGGTATGTAGTCAGTTTCTCCTATATAATACAAACAGGTATATTTTTTTTTTATTGTTATTGTTTTATCAACGCAATGTACTTTACAGATTACATTTTGAAGTATTTCACGCAATAAATGCATCTTTGAACATAGTTTTGTGTTTTCCCACACATTTGTTTCTATTGAAAGTTCCACATGAATGCCGCTAACTTATAGCCAAACATTCTATTCAAAACTTGAGCAACATTTCTAAGCATCTTGTAGTGACAAGCGGTTTCAACAAGCATTTATCATTTTTATGAGTAGTAACATAGAGAAATGTAATAAATAACAATATGTTTGTTCCCTCTCTATTACAGATATTACGAAATGTTTCGTAATTTTTTAAAAGGGTATAAAATTTCTATGTACATAAATGTGAAAATATTAATGCGATTGCAAGAAAAATGCGAAAATTAGTAAGACATCAGCACTTAATTCATTTTTCATTTTTCCCCGCAGTTTTACCCGCGTTCCCAGGATAAAAAGAAGCCTATAACCGTCCTCAAGAATTGGACTGAGCAAAAATAATTTTTCAAACACATTTGGTAGTAGTTTGAGATAGCACTTTCAAACAAACAAAAACACTCTCCATCTTTATTATAGGTAGTATAGATTGAATTTCACCTCTTAAATAAAATATGATTAAACGTTTTTGGCACACCTGTACCTATATTCATTCATACGTCCAATCGCCTCCAGCTATACGCAATGATATTACTTTGTAAGCCAAAGGGGTGTAATATTATACTTTGGTTTTCTTTGAATAGTCTTGATTGAATACAGCATAAGAACATTGTGAAGGAAAGAAAATGAAAAAAACATTTTTCTTTAGTGGCAAGTTTTGCGTGAATGAAAAGCCTGTATTGTCTCGATATTGGTATGTTCTTATTTTAAACTTTTAAGATACGATACAAATCTAATATATAAAATTCTCGTGTCACAATGTTCGTTCCCATACTCCTCCGAAACGGCTCGACCGATTCTTATGATTTTTTTTTATGCATATTCAGTAAGTCTGAGAATCGGCTACTATCTATTTTTCAAACCGCTACGCGAGTGAAACCGCGGGGGACAGCTAGTAATATATAATAATTGCAAGGTAGATCTGAACCTAATATCCATATACGATATATCGCTAAAACTGAAAAACCAAGTGAAAAATAAAACAAGTAAGTACCTATACGATTGGGCGGATTCCTTCATACCAGCTTAAACACGACTCAAGTGATTCCAAGTCGCAAGTTATAAGAGCTTTTAGGTTTTGTCCTTGGTAGGTCTTAAGAACAATTATCGCGTATCAGTGAGTCTAGTGTTGTATGAATTTCGATATATCGATAATTATTAGTTTTGTTGGTTTATAATAATTTTAGTCGAATAATAGTTGTAGCCTTTGTGTGCTTACCACTTAAGGCCTTTAAGGCGATGATAGCTTAGTGGTAGTGACATCAAATTCCATGACGAAGGGCGTGGGTTCGAATCCTACAATACGCTTGAGCTTTCGGCGAAGAAAAACATTAGGATGTAGAAACCAAAGCACGGTGGTAGGGTACTAGGTGGGTACTACAAAGCTGGCGAATACCTTCAACTTGAAAATTGACACCAAAAATCTAACGGTGTATTCCGTCAGCTGCATTTGAGAGCCAGTTCCTTTTATAAAACAAGTAAATTTAAATGAAGAAGAGCATTTTCCATTGTTTTGGTAAGATGATATTGTTTATCGATATAAAACAAATCACCTCTAATCTTTATGAATTATTTAATCTATGCTGCATAATTTATACCAGCAAAGTTATCAAGTATTTTGTATAATCGTGATCATTAATATTTATTCGTTACCGATATTATAAATAAAAAATATTCATCATATTCAAGGTTTGAAGCATTAGGGAGTCAGTTATGGTTTATACTATAATAAATTTCAATACATGTATTCGCCACGCATTTCACCCGCGTTCCCGGAATTAAAAGTAGCCTATATAATTCTCTGGACCATAAACTATCTCTATGTAAAAAATCACCTTGATCTGATGCTCCATTGGTGCTGAAAGAAAGACAAACCAACAAATACACTTTCATTTTTATAATACTAAAGTATAGTAACAAAAGGTCAAAGGTCAAAGTCCAGACTGATCAATGACTAATATATCAAAGCACAGCCTAAACTGCTGGTCCTAGAAATATGAAATTTGGAGCACGTTTCTTGTCAAGTATAAGTATACACTAAGAAAGGATTTTTCAAAATTCAAATCCCGAAAACTAGTCTATATACTTGTGGTTGCCTGTGGTCAAAATTCGACCATAATTAAACAAAAGAGTACTTACATATATACATATATTAAGAATGTAAAGAAAATCACTTCAGTCATATACGAGCTCTTTTCTTTAAGTTTGACTTTGCCGCGTTATCGACAAAGCATAGAGATGTGTGTGTGTGTCAAACGCATGGTAGTGTGTGTCATGATTTTTTATTAATTAAATTTATTGCTAATGCTTATAATATACATATATTAGCGTACCGCACTCCTTCTCCATATAAATTTTTACTGTGCCAAATTTCAAACTCCTCTGTCCGCGTAATTTTCGTAAAAAGGCGTACAAAGTTTTTTCATCACGTATTAATATTATGATAAATGCGAAATACCACTCACTCACTTACTTAAAGCGTAAATAATCTTATTGTTTATTTTATTCAACTAACGAAGAACAAATATATTTATTTGTTTTTACCCACTGACTCAGTCTCTAGCACGTTTATTTATTTAAATTATGAACAGAGTTAAATGATAGCTCACATTTATAATTAAGGAGATTAACATTAAACGTAAATGCGAATTTTCTTCAAACAAACGCTACGCGATTATAATTATTGAAACGTAAAAGTGTTGACAAACCTGCCCCTTTTCAGTAGGCACCAGATCCAATTAATTTTATTTAAAAACCCTAAAAAGCAATTACACATCGAAATAAGAACCCTTCTCAGAATTCTTTTGAATTGCAAAATCATCTATTATCCAATCGCTTTGATTAATTGATTTAACTTTTTTAATAATCAAGAGGATTTAAAGTTAAAAATAAGAGACTTATTTATTGGTATTCCTTTTCTTAGGCTTTATTATCATTATCATAGGCCTTTCGTAGTCCACTTCTAGATATAGGCCTCTGTTGGATCTTGTTTTTTTTTTTAATTTAATTGCGCTTGTGTAGTAATAATGAAGGTACACTTGTATGAGGTAGTTTTCCTACCCTCTTTTTTCCAATCCTGCGTGCGATATGTGTCAAAATACTTCAATACGTCACTTACCGAAGAACTTTGAAAGGCTGAGGTCTGTGTCGCGCGTGCACCCGCCTGATTTATCAGAAATCCTTTAAAATATTAATCATCCATCATCGGAAAACCGTGAAAAGGACTATTTGCGTGAGTTTTATATAGACAGTTTGCAGTGTGCGTATATTTTTAAGATTTGAAGGAAAACGTGGATCCACGGAAGACGTTAAGAACATTATCTACACCGTGAGTATTGCATGCTTTCATTCCCTCTATGGCTACGCTTCTTTCGAAACCTTTTCCAAAATCGTAGTCGTATTATCCCGTGTCTTACCTTCGTATAAGTGTTTATTTTGCCAGCAAAATAGTTTATTAAATTAAATAGTATCAGCCCAAAAAAAAATACAGTCCACTTTCCGCACCTAACCAAATGGTATAAAGTTCAAAGTATAGATTTTATTCACCAGCCTCTCTTAAAGCGCTTTTAGGCCTTAGCAAAGTGGTGTTTAGTGGGATTACGAACCGTCGCCACTGCCGCCTCTTTGCACTGTTGTCTTGGACCATGTAAATATTGCAATATTGATTTTACTCTGTCCTTATGATCTGGTTAACGAAACATAAATAAAAAAGCGAAAATGATAAAATGTCTAAAATTATGAGCCTGGCATCAATATGTAGGACAAAATAAATCATTAGGACCGAGAAACAAGTAACTAACAGATTCGCGTGCAACATAACGCCGTGCAGCCGAGGCAATAACAGATTGCATAATTAAAAAAAAAAGCATTCTATTATTTTTTATATATTTGTTGAGATAGTTTTGACCTATATAGTAACGTCCTAAAAGGACCTTAGCTACTAATGTTTGACCTATAGGCAAAAGGGTGTCTTGAATATTTGAAATGCGGATGAAACCAATATAATATTAATATCCACTAAAGTCAAGCCCTAACGATTATAAATCCAATTGGAATATAAATTAAAGTTTATTAGAATTGTAAGAAATTTATGAAGGCAAGTTAATGAATGTACTCGACAAAACCCTAATAGCTAAGTTATTAAACTTGGAACTTGCTTAATAACTGTTTGAAAAGATGGAAGATATCCCATCTGTTACCCATCTGGTGCTCGAGGGGAGTATCCACGCCACGGTAGAATCTTTGAATTTGATGTGTCATTGTCGTAGCATATTGTCAAGCATTATGCGGATAGGTCAAAATTATATTTTTTCTTTTTCTCTAGGTCTAGTAAAATGAGTAAATTACTTAATTATAAATTATTAGCTGTTTTTACTTTCTACTTCTTACTCGAGTTATTGGGATAATAACCTATGTTTTTTTCCTTGCCATAGGCTGCCTGCGTGCCAAATTTCATCACGATTGATTGTGCCGTTCAAACAAAAACTCACAATAGCATTTACAGTAGGTACTACTATTCCGTGTTGCGGTATCAGCTACCGAAATTTTGCAATCGATTTATTTGTAGAATATTATAGAGATCCTGTTTTCGCGATAAAAATCCTTACGCATAGTTCAATTAAATCAATTCAATGTGCATCCTTCTAAAAACAATTAAAGACAAATAAATCTTCAACACGGCTTTTATACCAATCAAATTACGATTCAGAGTCAAGTGACCCGGATGGATAGCATTCAAATAAGACGTATTGATTTACCCAGCGGAACTGATAGCTAGGGACGGCTAGGGCTATCTCTTTCAGTTCAAGTTACTAGCACTCGGTTGGACATATTCAAATGGAGTCAACCCTGGTTATAGTGACCTATCAATCGTAACTAGGAGAAAGGTATGGGGTAAGTAGGGTAATAATTCAAGCTTGTCTTATGTCATTGTTTTTTGGGATATTCCTATTTTATTTAATGATCCATTTTTAGGGGTTACCTTATTTCGTCATGGAAACAGGATATCCTTATAGGTTCTATTTGTTGTCTGTCTGTGTGGATAATGGATGCGAATAAAAAAAAATAAGCCTATATCACAGCTCATTGATTAAGGGGTCATTGATAACGAGGATACGGGTACGGTTCTATATAAACTATATTGCACTACTGTTCTAAATTTACTTTTATATTATTACCTACCTACTTTTACGATAAATAAAAATAAGAAGTACATATGTAGTGTTAAAATATTATATTTATAAAAATACAAGAAAGTGTCTAGCTAGAGTATAGGTATATTCCAAATTAAAAGGTGTCTGTGGTAAAACCCAACTCCCTTTGTTGGACAACGGTCTACGGATTTCGTTCGAGTCATCCTGTATGTTAATGTAGCACACTTGATGACACTTTATTGGAAAATGTAGACATAGGACAGAATAAAGACCTAAGAAAATAAATGAGGATGGTGAAATATTAGTAAAAGTTCAAGTCCAATACTAGTCTATATTTGTAACGGAGTAAATTCTCAATTCAAAAAATAAAAATAGTTTAATTCTACGTCCATGTTTAGTGATAAACGTTCTTTGAGAAATATGAGCTGCTTCGATTTCCGCAAAGAATTTTCAGGCGTTTCTTACTATATTTTTTATTATGGTAGGTTGCGTAATTGCAGACTTCAAGTTTGTCGATCTAGAAAACGTATTTTATTTTAATGTAGGTACTCGATGAAGTAGATAATTTTGCGTTGCCTTCACGTTTTATTCGTACAAAGTACAACAGTTTCCATATTGAAATTATTTCTAACAATTACAAGTTCAAATTCGTTATCTATACTAATATTATAAAGCTGAAGAGTTTGTTTGTTTGAACGCACTAATCTCAGGAACTGCTGATTCAATTTGAAAAATTCTTTCAGTATTGGATAGCCCATTTATCGAGGAAGGCTATAGGCTACTTTCTATCCCGGAAAAACACAAGATCCCTCGGGACCGCGGGTGAAACTGCGCGGAAAAGCTAGCTATAAATAAATTGTAGACTCGTCAAAACAGCCTATTATGTTCATATAAATGAGGCTCAACACTCTGTGCGTGGTTCACAAATAACGTATAACGTAGAAGCAACAAATTTAATTTTGCACCATACTTGACCTCAGAGCAAGATATTTTGATTACAACATCGGAAACGCCAGGTGTCACTTTCATCTATTCTAGAACAGCGCGCGTTCTTTTATTAACGTTACTTGCGGAATATTTTGGTATTACGTATTATAACTTAATAATTTGCTTGTGCCGATGTTTGTCTGTGGAATTTAAGGAGTTGTTTATTAATAAAACAAATACTAGATTATAGCTATTGTGAAATTGAATCGTTTGTTAAGATCTATATCGGTATCAACCCACATCTTCACTATGATATAGGGAATAGTGTTTTGAGGTCTGATTCTGGCGTCTTCGATCTCAATAACATTCGAAATGTATCGAAACATGGCGTATATCTTGGAGATTTTAATATATTTCGACAGATGTCCGCCATATTTTCCGCTAAATATCTTACGCAATATTTCCATCACTTTTATTCATATAGGTAGTTGTTGTTTTTTCAGAACTACATCATCTGATTTCAATTAAACTTTGGTAAGTTGATATGCGTACACCCGCGATAGTATCTGGCAACAAAAACAAGCGACAACAAAAATGAATATTTAAAAAAAAAATAACTAACGCTGAACTACACTTTCCTAAATTTTATTATTAAAAAATTATGCATGCTCCTAAAAACAATAAAAGAATAATCTTGGCACCGGCTTCAACAGTTTTCATGATATTTTGTTAAATAAAAGTCCACGCTGCTACATTTTTGACGCTACATTATTTAAAGTCAACTATAAAATTTTAGTTCGATACAAAGACAGACAAAAAACCACAAGTAATCTTCAATTATTCAGATTCTATCCGATAAGTTGCTGGACTACTGAATCTGTAAAATTGTGCCAACCGTAAACCAATTTTATTCCAAAAACAAATGTGAAGTCAAAGTCAAGTAAAGGCTGAATTTCAAAAAGCTAAGAATTAAGTTCTGCCCAAATATTTATTTATCCAGTTCAAGCACCAGATTGCAGAATGTGCTTTGAAAGTTAAAAGGTAAATATTTTAAAATAAATGTTTTAGATTTTTAGAGTCATCAGCACGTACTTTCGCAATTTCTACATACTTAGGTAGGTACTTAAGTATTTCTACGTACTTGAAGTAATATTATCGTTATGATACTTATTGATATGTTATTAACGTGCCAAAATTCTCACCAATACGTTATATCTTAATATGTGTACATTATGAATTGCAAATAAATGAATAAATATAAAATTCCCGTGCCACGCACGATGTTGGTCCACGATGAACTCGGAAACTAATTCTATTAGATCTTAACGTATTTTTCTTTCAAAATGTGTTAATTGTTTCAACTTAAAAGATATATCCTATCTTCTCTTCTCTTCTTCTATATTCTATAGTATATTCTAAAAAAAATAAAATAAAACAAAGTCGCTCCCGCTGTCTGTCCCTATGTATGCTTAGATCTTTAAAACTACGCATCGGATTTTGATGCGGTTTATTTTAATAGATAGAGTGATTTAAGAGGAAGGTTTTAGTATATATTTTGTCTTCTACCCGTGTGAAGCCGGGGCGGGTCGCTAGTTTTATAAAAAAAAGGGGGGAAATTTGGATCAATGAACAAAAAGTTGGAAAAACTCGATGCATATTGCAGGCTTTGACAAGATAAATTTTCAAACAGCCATTCGAAATTCAAATCTGTTGTTGTTCCGAAGGAAGCTTTTGCACATTTTAATTACTTACGACCTGCGACTACGATAGACTAGTAAAAGCAATGGAGTATATTTAAAAATACTTTGTGCAGTTGTTGGCTGAATATGATCTAGACTTTGGACCAATCTTAACAACAAAAAAAACTTATGCATATTCTGGTAAAGTAAATAATTTCTTTGATTGATTGTTGTATGTCTCTTAATAATATGTTTAAAAAAGAATAAAATAAAATAGGGAGGTAACTAAAGAGATCTCTGACTAACGAGAATGTATAAAATTGTTTTTTATTATCAATTGACATAATATAATAAAGCCCACATGAGTTATAATAATTTCTCTCACACACGTAGGTACCTAATGAAACAAATAGTTTTGACATAGAACAAATGTTATCTTGTTATGAAGTTACCGTTATTAGATTACTTACCAGCAGTTACGGAAACTTTGCAATTTATCGAATTAATTGGAAGGCTTCTGCCTTGTTTCTCATTCATGGTTCGACTGTTAATTTATGTGTGGAAGGTAGTTGTAACTTGATTTATTTTTCTCAAGCGTTTTCATGTTCTAAAACACGAATAAAAATAAATTGTTCATCACGTAAGTGCTTGCCTCAGCAAAAAAGAAATATATGGAATAGAAATCTGTAAATGTTAATTTTAGTCAATATATTCTAAATGTAATTTTAAATGCACCTTTTATATACCAAATAAAATAATTTAAAAAAATATGCCAAACCGTACGTTATTGAATTTCCTTTGAAAAAAAAACTTTTAATTTTCCGCAAATAAAAAATTGTTTCTAAAATAAAGAAGAAGTTAACGAAAAAAGAATCCACGTAACCAATAAATCTGAGTGACGTATGAAGTACATAAAAACCACGTAATATAACGAAAATAACGTTTCTCCCTACGATACGTAAAACCTCTTTGAAGTACCTATTCAGGGCTGTTCAAGTATATCTCATTCACTCTAGAGGTTTTATGTCAGCGTGCCTTTTGTTGTCCAGATAATTGGCGTTTTTGTCCATTTGGGGTTTACACATCCTGTTAATAGAGTGTATTTGACCTCTTAGCTTTGGGTTTTTCATGTCCTTTCCTAATAGATATTGGTGTTTTTACCTTTTATTGTGTTCCAAAAGTCTTTTAGATCAGTACAACCCTATTTATTAACGAGGTTCTTTTGATTTAAAAAAAATCTATGAAAAACTGCAAATTCATAGGAATGATTTTTTGTGAGATATTCCGTAGCGCTATAATTCGTAGCGAGGTATTTCGTAGCACTATGTTATTTTGTAGCAAATAATATCGTAGCCGTAGCAGTATATTATATAGTAAAGAGATATTGTGTAGCGCTATGAGTGATTAGTATTGACGTCACTCATAAAATTTAGGTACTTTTTAAAATTTGATTTTCGATAATTTTTAGACAAATGAAAAGGTTGCTAACTTAAAACTGTAGATATAAAAAAAATAACGTCAAATACCACCCAAATCATTTCTTCAAATGATTTACTTATAGTCAAAAGCTGAAAAAACTACTGGAATACTAATAAGGAGCAATTTATTCACGTCCCATTTCTAGCTTGAACTAGTACCCTAAATAATACCCAAATTAGTCAAAGCAACTTTAAATTTTTTCTACAAATTACCATACTATATCAACCAGGTAGAAAAAAAAGAATCCTTAAAGGTAGACCATCTATTGAGGCTTAATGGGCTGAAATCACGAAAGGTACGTATGTACATTAGAAGGATTTGAAAAAATACCTACCCTAAACGACCGCTTAAGTGCTAAGGTTGTACGAAATCGAGTGGAAATTCAAAGTATCCCGTAGCCCTTGCAAATTGTTAATCAAGTCTTAGGTAAGAATGACATTTTTTGCTTCTAATAGTACAGACTTTATCAAAGGGATGGACATTAATTGATTGGTTACTATGGTAACCCCACTAATATTATAAATGCGTAACTTTGTGTGTATTTTTGTTAATACTTAGTTCTGTGGCGACACAACGCGAATAGCTGCCTCGTCAGCATGTCATGCAAGCATTTATTCCGGAAAGGCGAGTGAAACCGCGAACGATAGCTAGTTTATTAATAAACTGGATTTAAAAATGAACTTTTACTTTTTTTGTATACTAAATGTTCCTCCATATTTTTTATTTAATAAAATGTAATTAATTTAGGTAGGTAGGTGTTTTTTTACATATTTTATTAACTATAGTTTTTATATCATTTCTCAAATTAAGTGAAATGTATAATTTATATTTTGAGTCATAAAAACTGTAAACCTAATTTTGTGCCTAATAATTTATTTATGGATAAGTCTATTTTGATTGTCGCCAGTAAATAAATATAAATATCCTGGGACATTCCACATACACGGCCATCAGATCCCAAACTAAACTGACCTTGCACTACGAAAACCATATATCTGATATATTACATGCACTACTTTCTATTCTAAACTAATACTTATATAGACAAGTGCAGTATTTGCATTTTTTAAAATAATAACATGTAAAATGTTTCGAGTGAAAAGAAGACTCGTGATTTTTCGTCATAATATGTTTTCGTGCCGGTACGTTAACGACGCTATTCGTTATACGCTGTGAGGTGTTAATAGCAACTATAAATAACAGGTTTATATGAACACAAAAACAATCTTGTGACACAAAGGTTCTGAGAAAATTATCTACCTTTGACACGAGCGTCGTAAATTGTTTATGAAAGACTATAAATTCAAAATCTTTTTGTCTCTATAGATTTTTATTTTATGCATCTACCAGGAAAATTTAATTCCGTCACTTTTATACAGACTTTTTACCAATTTCTTCGAAGGTAGTGTCGTAGGGGTAAAAGATGCTGTGGTGTATCTATCATTGGTAAGCACCATACGAAGGTACCAGTTTAGATTTGAATTGCTATACCTACATCTAAATTCAAATACGGTTGTACTACGGCATTTTGCTGATGTAAAACATGTTGAGAAAAAATGTATGCCCGAGGAATCAAATTTAAAAGGCACCGAGCGCTAAACAACGAATTTGAATTGAATTTGGCAGCTCAAAAGTAAATTTGTATTTGTGATGCCAAGGAACAATGATGTTGTTATAAAGGAAATATTATTATCATCAGTGATAATTAATTTCAGGAATTCAATTATAAGAGTATATCTGCTTATTTCATTACAGGATATATTTTATTAGTTCGTTTTTAATCTATACTAATATTATAATGCTGAAGATTTTGTTTGTATGTTTGAACGCGCTTATCTCAGGAACTACAGGTTCGATTTGAAAAATTCTTTCAGAGTTAGATAGCCCATTTATCGAGAAAGGCTACTTTTATCCCGGGAAAACAAAAGATTCCTCGGAAACGCGGGTGAAACTGCGGAAGCTATATAGTAACTTCATAAATCTTCGTCTTTCGGTTACATATCTTACAATTTCTTTGGTATTGGTAGATGTCCATAGGCGGTAGTGACCTCTTACCTTCAGATGGGTCGTGCAAGCTTGTCAACCTGTTTGCAAATTTTAACATAATACCCTTCCGCTTAGATACTTTCTCTATAACCGTATTGCATTAATAGCTTACAACATTTATGTAGCCGACGCGTTCATTTGTTTTCTAATATTGTAGAATTACCATAGAATATAATCAGATTCAATTATAATTTAGTCTGTGACATTTTAAGTGCATCTATCTGTGACATGAAAAGGGCCATGGACTATCTATGGTCTATGGTCTACATTTTGAATTTAAAAAAGTTTAATTTTTACACTGTCTTCTTTTGTTTTGCCGCCTTTTGTTATACATTAATAAATCAGTATTTTTCACATAATTCGGACATTTTCATTTTATCCCGTGCTCCCGAAGGCCAACAATTTATGTTCTTAAACTTAATGGTAACCTTTATTTTATGATGGCTAAACCAGCTTTTTATAACTGTGACCTCAAAAGAAATTACCTTGTGAAACGTTGAAAGCGTTCAGATATTTATTTGGTGAATGCTTCGTACGCCAGATGTTTGCTGACCTACGAAGAACACATCTTTTATTAATTTGATTTCCAGACCTAACCAAGAGACCAAGTAAGCATAGATAGGCATTATTAGGTAAGCGTGCGATGTCCTATATGTCTTAACAACACTCGGAAGTAATGGACGGAATAAAATTGTTTGAACGCGCTAATCTCAGGAACTACTGGTTCGATTACAAAAAATCTTTCAGTGTTGGATAGCCCATTTATCGAGGAAAGCTATAGGCTACTTTTTATCCCGGAAAACACAAGATCCCTCGGGAACGCAGGTGAAACCGCGCGGAAAAGCTAGTATATTATATTTTTAAAATATGACTATACCTACCTTAGGCTTAGATTATCTATCTATACTAATATAATAAAGCAGAAGAGCTTTTGTTTGTTAGTTTGTTTAAAGGCACTAATCTCTGGAACTACCAGTCGAATTTGAAATATTCTTTTTGCATTTAATAGTGAAATTCTTGAGAAAGGTTAGGTATAGGCGATTTTTATCCCGGGAATACGGGTGAAACCGTGGGGAACAGCTAGTTGAGCTATAAACTAGAATCACTGAAGTTAGAGGGTCATTAATCGTAATTGATCTGACATTAGAAGAGTGAAAATGTAAAAAAGTCAATTTGAAAAATGACCAATTCACTGGATAACTTAAAGTTGTTACATATCAGAGTATTTAATATCAAGCATTTATAAATTAATGCTATATCAAAATTGATGATGACAGTACAGTAACGATAGTCAGTATTAAATTTGTAGTACAAATACTGGAAGAGGACATCAATGCATGAGATTTATGGAACACGACATACAAGCCATTCTGGGTCCAAAATGGTGGGGAGTAATGGAGGTTATTTACGGTGTTTAGCTTCCAAACGCATTGAATTGCGTGTCAGCAGGGTGTCATGAAAAAATATTGTTTTAGGTAAAATGCGTTTGTCCCTTTCAATAAATAGATTACTAATAAGCTCAATGGATCCTGAATGATATAGTAAAAGTAAGTAGAGAAAATGGTTAGAGCATAAAAAATGCAAGGGTAGAATAAAAACTGTTTACACGACAATATTTTCGAAATTTATTGAAACACTTCGGCCTCGTGGTTTCACCTGCGTTCCCGTAGGATCTTATGTTTTCAAAAAATGATGGCATGAGGGTATGATTTATCTATATGCCAAGTTTCATTCAAATCCATGCAGCCGTTTATGCGTGATTGAGCCACAAATATCTCAACATACAAACTATCACAATGCATTTTTTTGGTTTTACAATCGTTATTTAAGGGGTTAGTATCTCAATCAACACATTTCAATAGTAGTTAAAATATTTTATTTAATTATTTTTACTATAAATTATACTTAACATATATAGTTTTAAATGTAGCTTGTTGATTTATTGAAATATTCAATTTAGATACGCTGTCGATGCAAACAGCCGTGTGAAGATGTCGCAAATCGAAAGGATTTGAATAGAGCTGATTCAGTGAAATTCACTCACGATGTGCACCTGGTGTCCAAATGTACAGTCAGTCACATACGACATCTGTTTCATAAATAAAACATTGTCTAGAGAGAGTAATCTATTCAGAGAGATATATTGTTTATTTAGCAAGGTTAACCTAAAAGGAGGCCACCTGATTATATATATTTTCACAAAAGTTTATTTAAGCACAGAAAACATCAATTCATTTTTTTCAAATGTTACTAATGCTTTTTGACTGATACGAGAGTGTTTTATTGGAAAAATCAAGCCTTAATACCTGAACCAAATACATACATAACTATTATTTGCAGGTAAAATAAAAGACAGAAAAGGGAGGCAATTCTTTTTGACTAAAATAAATTTAGGCTAAATTTAATATCGTCGAGTATGGTCCATATAGACCAAAAGGACATCAATATTGGCCCCGACGTGTGATTCTTCGGAGACTACGGGCCAACAACACGACGGGACCCAACAATTCGATTAGTGGGTGGAGAAACAGGCTGGACATGATTGGGTCGCTAAAATAATGGATCACCAATCGAGACTATGATAGTTCAGTGGTAGTAACGTCGAATACCATCAAGGTTGTGGTGTGGGTTAGGATCTCAGCTTAAACTTGAGTTTTTGGTGAAGGAAAATATAGTGAGAAAACCAGGGCTTGTCAACTACCCTCAAGTTGAAAGTATGTTACCAAGAACCTACCAGTTTGTTCCGGCAGCTGCACTCGAGAGCTAGTTCCCTTCTACCCTTTGTGTGCTTCGACCACGTCGTCGTTCAGGGACGCGCATGTAATAAAATTGACAACAGATGCGCTCAAACATTGCTAGATATAATTCATTGCACTAAAATTCCTACAAACATAGACGCACTCAATACGCTAGTGTTAACTTGTTCCCTTATCATGGTGATATTATGATCAACACAACCTTAATAGTAATAAACTATTGAAGAGAATGGGAGAGGCGTATGTCCAGAAATTAATCTGGGATTAAAATGGAAGTTAGTACTGTTAGTTATTCTGTTGTAACATAATAGTAATTCTCGAGGTTACACGATAAACATGTTTTATACTAATGCGTGCTCAAGACCACTAAAGCTTGTGAAAGCAAACGAAGTTACCTTTCAAGGGAGACTTTTAGACAGAAATATACATCAGTGCAAAGTAAAACATGGAAAATGTCAGGGACAAGATTCTGCAATACATATATATGTGGTTGAAATGAAATGAAATGAAATGAAATGAAATGAAATAATTTATTCATTCAAATAGGCCTTCACAGGCACTTAAGAATAGTCAGACTCTAACGCACGGTTCGGAAGGTTGCTTTTACTGAGAAGAGCCGGCAAGAAACTCAGCAATTACTCTTTTCAAAACAAACTTAAGACTATTACATAAAATTTATCCTGCAAGAGCGAGCGCTACACCCAAGCATTGTCGTCATTTAAATATTCATTAACGTTATAGTATGCCTTTTGTACTAAAATAGACTTAACATGTTCCTTAAATTTATGTAATGGCAAATTTAAAAGTGCAGGAGGGATCTTATTATAGAAGCGTGTACACAGTCCCAAAAATGAACCTTGCACTTTTTGGAGTCTATAAGCAGAGGTTACAAGTTTATGCTTATTTCTAGTATTAATAGTGTGCATGTCACTTGTTTTTACAAAAAGACTTATATTTTGTTGTACAAATAATATGTTTGCATAAATGTACTGCGATGCTACTGTGAGGATATTAATTTGTTTAAACTTATCTCTGAGGGAAGCTCGAGAACTCAAATTATAAATTGCTCGCACCGCTCTTTTTTGCAAAATGAAAATAGCTTCTATATCAGCGGCCTTACCCCAAAGCAAAATGCCATAGGACATAACACTATGAAAATAGCTAAAATAAACTAATCGAGCTGTATCTACATCTGTTAGCTGTCTAATTTTTCTAACTGCATAAGCAGCCGAACTAAGCTTCCCCGCGAGACATGATATTTGGGTGCCCCATTGAAATTTTGAGTCTAAAGTAATCCCTAAAAATACTGTTGACTCAACAAGATTGAGAGATTCATTATTTAGCACCAAGTTACATCCTATTTTTTTTACATTGGGTAGTGCAAATTTAATACATTTAGTTTTCTTTGCATTTAAAACTAAATTATTAACAGTAAACCAATTTAATACCTGGCTAAGTAGCTAACATTTGGACATAGTCTACCTTGTTTTATGTGATGATGGTAGTTTTTTTAATTTATAATGTGCAATGAAATTACAGAGGTTTATGGTAGGTGATGAAGTGACCGAAGGTGGTAAGCACACAAAGCCTAGAAGGCCTTGTGTTCTGGCAGCTGCACTTGAGAGCCAGTTCCTTCAAGGCTTTGTATGCTTACCACCTTCAGCTACGGTGAGATTATAGTCGAACACAAGCGTATCCATAATTTAAAAAAAAAAACTATAGCGATGAACTCTATAAACTTTCAAAGTGTATTTAATGACAATTTAAAAGAAAGGTCTTTAAATCATCTATTCGACCAAGTTCAAAAAGTTAATTCATTCAAGAAAGTTACGAGTAAATGGACTTTAGACTCGTGCTTGTTTTACTGATAAACTTGTTTATTTCATATTGACACTGGGACTAGGTTCAAAGAATTAGAAGAAAAAGAAGTCTTTGTTATGAAAAAGAATCACGACACGACTCTGACTTTGGAAAATCGAATTAAATAGAGTGCTATATATGTCTCATAGGCTGGTTTCCACACCGATGATAACTACACTATCAATTACCTTATTTAAAATAATATTAGCTTGTGTTTGGCTTCAAACTCACTCTGGGAGGAGTGAAGCCGAAACCTAAGATATTACACGGTTACAGAAGATGCCTATTCACTCTAGCCTTGAAGGTGTCCAAATTATAGGTGTCGGGAAATGCTGACGCTGGAAATGTATTTCACTCCTTTGCTGTTTGCATGACAAACAAAGGCGCCTTGCGGATCGATGGAAAAAAGGTGATGGTGGAATAAATTCAAACTGTGCATAGTTCCCGAAATCCTCATAGTAATTTTAGGGCCTGAATTGAATAATAGCTTTAGTTTGACTATTACGTTCTGAAAATTCAAATATCGACGATTGTTTCTCTTCTTCATGTTTAGATTAAAACAAAATGTTGGAAATACGGTACCCAGTCCACTGCGTAAGGGACAACGAAATGGGTTGACGCACTATTATTTTATTGGAGTTGTCGTCTCTTGAGTACTTGCAATCTGATTGTTGGACTGAGCTTGAAATAAAAAGGCAAGATACGGTAACCACTGCTTTCGCGTGGGACAACAAAATGACCTTAAGTTTACGCTCTTTAAAATAGATGATCTTAGTCAAACAGTCAGATAGCACGTGCTCGCGAGATTTAATGAATAGTGATAGTTTTTTTAAATAGTTGTTAAATTTATCCATCCATAGCAATATTTAGCTTATTTTATTCAAGTACTTTTTCAGTGCACTTTGTCCAACTTTACCCTTGACACAGCTCAGCTATTTAAAAATTTAAAATTTTGAAAAAACCCACTACGGCTGTAAAAATTGTAATCGAATAAAAGTTGTAATCGAAAAAGGATTAAATAAAATTTTCAGCAGACCCCCGACAGCAATTATCAAATATAGAGGTACTACTGCACATTTTCACCTACATATTAACATAATGATAATTTTAAGACAATCCGTCGGGTGCTGCCATTACCATATCTGTTCCCGATTTCAATTAATATATAGCAGTACAGAAAATTTATTATGTGTCGTTTATTACATATACATACCCAACGTAATTTCAATTAGTCACAAACTCATAAAATAGCAAAATTTTAGTTCATTTTGGGGCAGGGCCTCAACAGCTTATATAGGTACAACAAAAAATCAAGAAGAAAAATATTGATTACAGCGCTCCCTGACAAATTAACACTATAACACCTATCTAAGATTATACACCTATCAAACCCAAACCCATAACTGAAAATTGCATCAAAATCGGACTAGTAGTTTTGGAGAAAAGTGGCAACATTGATTTGCACAAATAATGTTTGCTGCAGCGCCCCCTGTTGAGTTGTCACCGTATCATCTATCTAAGAATATGCACCAATCAAACCCGAACCCATAACTGAAAACTGCATCAAAATCGGACTAGTAGTTTTGGAGAAAAATGGCAACATTGATTTCCACAAACATCCTCTCAGCCCAAACGCATATACGGTCTCCGTTCCGTCGCGGGTAAAGATAAACTAAAACTTTAAATTAGAAATGCACTAGGCTATGATGATTACTTCAGAATTAAAATACCTCTCAAGGCAGATGAATTGTTCATGGTTCACTTAGTTAATAATGAAAAGACAATTTAATAAATCGAAAACAAGAAAGAAGAATATGAATAAGTAGGTAAAATTAATAAAGTAACACTATTATGTATCACCCGCCTATATAAAGGTCAGATTGTATAAGGATCACTAAACGTGACTTGCGCTAGCAATTTAAATCTAGATTAAATTTAGATTTAGTACGATAAGACTTAGAATGTATGGTAAAGCCAAGCTTAGTTTGTCAAAATCTAGATTTAAAATTGCTGACGAAACTCACCTTAAATTTATATCTCCTGCCAAAATATGCATTTATCAACCGTAATATATTGTGATGGTTGTGCAATTTGGGGTTATGGATATTAAAAATATCCATTGTAGATTTTTTTAAGAATGTTATGAAATAGTTGTAGCGACATCTATCAATACTTCCGCTATCCATGGATAGATGGCGCAACAAGATTCTACATCGCGCTAACAAAGTTCTCCCAGTACTTGCCAATATACAAGATTCCAACATCTACAGTTAGACCGCGGTCCCCAGACACGATGACCTAGTCTGGCGGAAGAAAGATCTTCCCTTTTCAATTATATTATACTAGCTTCCGCCCCGCGGTTTCACCCGCGTTCCCGAGGGATCTCGTATTTTCCCGGGATAAAAAGTAGCCTATAGCCATCCTCAATAAATGGGCTATCCAACACTGAAAGAATTTTTCAAATCAAACCATTAGTTTCGGAGATTAGCAAATTAAATTATTAAAAACAAACTCTTCAGCTCTATAGCTAACTAATATTAGTATAGATATATAATATGATTACATATAATATAATAAATAATTATGTTCCAGACAACTACATCGACTTAAAAGATAAATATTTATTCGACCTAACTGTACGCAGTTTATGTACGTACGTACTTACACACAGAAGGCTTAAAGTGGACAAGTGTACAGTTAAATCTGTCCAATCTCAATAAACTTTACAGAGTATCCAAGAAGAATCTTGAAGCTTTTCTAGTTTCAATAGGAAAGTAAATAAGACGCGAAGTAATTTGCGTGGCTTTGAATATCTGTGGTATTGCCTGAGGTAAATAATTATAAACGAAATTGAAAACAGACTTTCTTTTCATTTTTTATAGATGAAATGTAAGTATAGACCGTTCACCGTAAGATGTCCCCTCGTTCAAAAGTTTGTAGCCCTGTTATTCCCTTCGACACCGACAGAAATTAAATTGTCAGTCAATAGTGCCAACATAATGGGAAGGGACAAGTTATAATGAATGGACTATAGCTAGATTATTAATGTAGGTTATTTGTAAGTATTTTTAGGGTTCCGTAGCCAAATGGCAATAGATTCGTCATGTATGTCTGTCTGTCCGTCTGTATGTCACAGCCACTTTTTTCCGAAACTATAAGAACTATACTGTTGAAACTTGGTAAATAGATGTATTCTGTGAACCGCATTAAGATTTTCTCACTAAAATAGTAAAAAAACAATAAATTTTGAGGTTGTTCCCCATACTTAGAAGTGAATCTCAAAAATTCATCAAACCTATAAGTGTGGTGTATCTATGGATAGATCTTCAAAAATGATATTGAGGTTTCTAATATAATTTTTTTTAAACTGAATAGTTTGCGCGAGAGACACTTCCAAAGTGGTAAAATGTGCCCCCCCCCCTCTGTAACTTCTAAAATAAGAGAATGATAAAACTAAAAAAAATATATGAAGTACATTACCATACAAACTTCCACCGAAAATTGGTTTGAACGAGATCTAGTAAGTAGTTGGACGAAGTTTGTACGGAACCCTCGGTGCGCGAGTCCGACTAGCACTTGGCCAGTTTTATTTTTACTATGTAATATATAGACCTGAATTTTACCACAATCACATTATGGTGAATGATGTAGCACACAAAGCCTAGAAAGTACGCCAGTACACACATCGCTTTAGTCACAGATTTTCAACTTGTGCGCGGTAGTCAGGCAGGCGGGTACTACAAAGTATTTTACCACCGTGCTATGATTTCCTCACGATGTTTTCCTTTACCGAAAGCTCAAGCTCATTGTAGGATTCGAACTCACGATCTTCATTACAGCACTCGATGTCACTACAGGAACCATTGTTGGGTACGTCTTACTAAATAACTTATTATTATGGACCAACTATAAAATCCAGGGTCACTTCTCCTTGTTTGATTTGTCATGCCCACGAATTCAATAGAGGCTAAAATATAGACAAAGTTAGTATATAAGATTAGTGCTTACGTAATTAAATATCAAATTGATGTTAGGTATTCTATTCTCGATTCCTTCATCCTGCCAAAATTAATTAAGTTATAATCTGTTACATAGCTAGGTATGTTCATTATGAAACCACTAATTAACTTACCAATGTTAGTATTATTTATACGCTTTTCGGTGATGGTAAACATCTTGATCTAGAAAGTTTACTGGTCTTTGTAGTTTTGTAGTACCTGTCTGGTTGGCTACCAACACCATGTTGACATACTTTTCTTAATATTATTAACAATTTTGAGAATTATTAGTAATCGTCCACGAAGTTATAGATCTGAACGCTGTTAAAAGCTGGAAACTCGGATATTGTTACGATGATGACGATGATGATATGTCTTCACCTTTTCATGTTCCTGTTTCATAGCCTGGTAGGTCGAAAAGATATCCATTATACAGCTCTTAGAACACAGAGAGAGGCTATGTATCTCATAATGGTAAGAGATTTTAAGCTGCTAGTAAGTTTTGAGTGACCGCCTTTGCATACAGACAAGATCAGGAGGTAATCAGGAGCGCCAGTCCAAACGTAAGTTATGTGTAATAAATAGAGAGTAAACTCCTTTGAGACGTAAATGAAAGTACCAGCACGCAAGTGAAGCTGAGCTGGTCTATCGTAAAAATTGCGAGCAAGGCGAGGCCGCTGGACCAATTTTGACGGAATATTGACCTTTTAGAAAAGATTAAACTTTTTGTTCCCCGTCATCCGTTGCGCAAAAGAACGAAAAGAACTTTTGAACTGCCTCATAGTCGCACAAACTTAGGCAGACATTCTCCTTTAACTCGTTTGTGTTCCTTATATAATGACCTGTCAAACAATCACAACGATGTAGACATATTCCAAAAAAAACTATTTTCGTTTAAAGTACTGTTGTATAAGTATTTGTAGTGGGTCGAGTACATACAAGTAGACATCAAAATGCATTTTGTTAAATTGAAGTTACATTATCTGTCAGCACTTTTTTATCGTTAAAATATTATATAGCTTTTTGTAAATGTTGTGGACACATGTTATTAGTGTAGGTGCAAGAAATATTGATAATTTAATTTATTTTTTATGAAAGTTGTGTACTATACGCTGTTTGTGTTCCTTAATAAATAAATAAATAAATATTCATTGGCAGATAGCTAATGTTATAAGGAGTAATTTAGGCTAGGAGTAACTTGTAGTACAATTTTTCATTCAGAGAACGCGAGTGAAACTGCGAGTAACAGCTAGCTATACATATAGTAGTACTAGAATGCACCCTTACATTCATGCCGCCGCTGAGAACAGTGAAGTACAAAAAAAAAATAACTTATCTGTAATAAGTTTACGTGGTAGAATGATGATAAGCCACCTCTTTTTTAGGAAGAGCTTGGGCATCACGAGCATTAAGAAATAGATAACAAAAACACTTTACTGTTTAGTTTCTACGCAGTAATCTGGAACATAATCTATGTTTGGTACTTTAGTTCCAGTTCTTACGTTCCTAGGAAATTATACCGTTTCAGCTTAATAGTACCTGAAGCAAGAAGCTTTTTTGGCAAATTACCAATAAATTTTAAGACAATTTAGCTAGTCTTATTTGTTTAATTAAAATAGCTTTACATTTAAGTTGTTTGGAATACTATTCTAATAAATTAGGATTCAAAATAAATTGAAGCTAAAATAGCCTCAGGTGAGAAAACCACTCATTACTTAGTGAAACTATATTTTTGCAAATGGAAAATAGAGAAATAATGATTTTAGATAGCGTTTGCGGTGTTGAATTTTTTTTATATTTGTTAATGGTGAAAAATAGTTATAGAAAACAAAACAAAATATGTTGGAACAAAGGCCTCTCTTAGGGCCTAAACTGAATAAAAAACATTGAATTTAATCCATTAAGTATATACTTTAAGAATCACACAATACAAAGCTCATGATCACAAACGATACTAAACCTTTCACAGTAATTAAAAAGCATCATTTTCATTTGTACAAAATCAATTCTAAGTAGAGTTTCATCGAGCGTAGTTTACATTTAATTAATATTCCTTAGATAGAGTTAAGTGAACGTCCAAATTGTGAATGGACTGTGAAATCACTGCTTTACGATAGCAAGTGATAATAGGGGTGTTAGACGTATATCGTCCCCTCATTGATGGCAATATTGTCAAATATAATATAGCTTATATATACTAACTTCTGCTTGGAATTACCCGCGTCCTCGAGGGAACTAATGTTTTCCCGAAATGAAACAGACATTTGTGTGCCATGACCATGTAATAAAAAAATCCTTAGGTGTCGACAGCGCGAGCGCCGAGTATGTGTCTAGATTCATGCACGAAAATCCAATGTTTGCACAAAACTACTTGCAAGCACTTATGTAGAGTGTTTGCTAAGTAAACCGTGTTGGCCAAAAGGCGAATATGCTATAGATTCAATAGTATAGAGCAGTGGTTCTCAATTATTTATTTCCTGCATACTACTTCAAGATAGACCTCAAACTCGCGTACCCCTAATTGCAGGAAAGATAACAAAAAAAAAATGAAATCAGTATTTTTGACATCTAATGACGGTGAAAATTTGTTGAATGTGACGAATGTGCACGATTTTCTTTGCTCTGAAAAATCTGCTTGCTTTTTCAGCTTCAGTCTCAGGCTCAAGTCATCTTCGAGTTGAGTCAAGGTGCATATTTACACGGATAGATTAAAAATATATTTGGGCATGATTAAATTATCTTAGTCAAGAGATTGCCGCAGTCAATGTAATAAGAATTCCACCAACTTAGTGAAAAATGTATTTTAAACTGCAAGGCTTTTAATTAAGGTAATGGTGAATTTAATTTCGTGTTTTTTCTTCTCTTTGCAATGCCATTGAATGGGTTTTTCATTAATTGAATACATAATTCAATGTATCCAAAAACAAACCATTTGAAATTTAAATTTCGCCTCGCATTTGATTTGCAATAATTATCAATTATTTAGAATAAATGTAACGTTACATTAAAAAAATAAAGTAAAATAATGAAAGAAAGTAAATTGATTCGTATTTCATATATGTTTTTCCTGTATTAAAGCTATTAAAAATTATGAGTTAAAAACGTAGTAGTTCACTTCATTTGGAAATGCGAAATTGATTCTGAAATTTGACGTAACGTGAACATCGGTCAGTAAAGAACTAGGCCGAATAAACAGCTACGTCTAGGTGGATTTATCGGCCGGCAAACCATCGTAAATCTTTTCATTTCCAACATAATTCAGCTTAGCTCCACTACAACGTTTCTAACCAATAAATAAAAACATAATAAGCGGGAAATTCAGGATTTATTCAATCTTTTCAATCAGCTCTTTATAAGGATCTTTTAAAACAAGTTTGCATTTTATCATTTAATTACTTTTCAACTTTTAACGCGACCGTTTTCTGTAGAATGAAAGTAGAAAATAAATTCTCTTCTCTTTAGCCATTTTGTTTTATTAATTAATTGAACCTAGCTAGCTATACCTTATTTATTGATTAAGTACTTACTATAGTGTATTTAACTGAGACATATGGGAAAAAGGAGGGCCCAAAGAGATATGGGAAAATTTTCTTTAGAGGCCCCTAGATTTTTTTGAGAAAAACATTTGGGATTGCAAGCACTTTGTTATATACTAGGAAAAATGTGCACAATGATCGCGAAATGGGATTTGGTAGGTTATTATTAATAGTATTTATCTAATTTCAATTTATGTATGATACACAACAAACGGACATGTTCGGATAGGTACAGAAAAGTTTGTCCTATGTGGGAATCAAATCCACGTGCTGAATATTATTAAACTTTTGGATTTTTTAATGATTTCATGTTTGTTTCAAAAAATAGACATCAAGTACTCACATAAGACAACAAATAATTAATTACTTAAATCAATAAAATAATAAGCGCGTCAAAGAAACATCTTTTAAGGCAAATAAATCAAATACCTAATATCTATTTTTTTTCTTGTTACAGTAATTCATAATTCAACGAGTTTATGTTGTTCACAACATTGACTTTTATAAACTTGACTTCCGTTCATGCTATCTTCACTGACCGAATTGAATTTCGTGACAGCTTAAAGAATTTGTTTCACTTAATATTTTTATATTAAATTCTTCAATCGTGAATGGAATATTAAATTACACGTCGCAAAGATTAAGTTTATTTAGTTTCTCATTTTACTGAATTTATGTTTTTGGAAGATGATTTTCGGATGGTTGCAGCACAGCTGGGACAGCGAAAAATTTAATTTTAAAATAAGACTTACAATAAATAATAGTTTACACTCAGTTGTATGTCATATGAGAGTGCAGACTGTTGTTCTGTTGTGAAAAATATTGTTTCTTCTCTATATATTTAGTTGATAATTTGAAGAAAAGAACAATACCTTCATATTTTATTACTTAGTGGGGATGTCTCCAGCGGATCATATATTTTAAGACCCCTCAGTAACACGTTGTGCAGCTAGTAAAGCTATACCTACATACAGCCTCGATCGTCGACAGCCAATATTGCCATACATCGGTGTAATTCAGCTTTATTGAACCGCTTATATGCGGTGATAATGTTTACTCGAGAGGGCTATTAGCTTTATATCGTATTTTTCTTTCTACGAGTCAAACTTTATTTTTCATTCGAATATCTACTTACTTTTGCATTAGCATCTACTTTGAAACTTAACGTAGTACTAAACTTTGAAATTAAGCTTAGTTAGTACTTTATTGATTATTTTAAGTGCCTAATGGACTTGTATTAAGTATGTAAGAAGAAAAAATAATGGACAGATGATAAAAACTAAATATAATCCACATTCAAATTTTAGAAAATCTATAAACAAGGTTGTAATTTAGAACGGTGCTTTTGAAGGATGAACATTAGGTAAATATTATGAAAATATATTTTAACCAAAAATAATTATCTTTTAAATCTGTGGTATGATTATTTAATATTTAAACATTGCTAGCGAAACAATTTTACCACGCAGCCTTTAGAAAGAAAGCCATATTGTACTAGTATATGAATATCTAATAATAAAATGAAGCGAAATGAATTCGTATCACACTTCTAAAAATATTACTTTCATTGTTAGAATATCCATTTGTACTTTTACGTTCTCAGCATTTCTCTTTATTTAAAACTAAAATAAGTCAGATTACTCGAAATAATTTACTATGAAACTAATTGTTTGCTATTTGATTTACGTATTTTGCCGACGACGCTAAATTTAAATTAAATCACCATAAATTATTACGTTACTTAAGTTATTATCCTAAGGAATACTGATCCATTTATTCGAAGGGGAATAAATTCTCCAAGCAAGACTCGAGGAATTTGGCTCGGATAACAATTTGAACGTTTTAAGAGTACGCGTCGAGCGACATATTCTGCGGTCGATTTGGACAAATTGTCATTTAGGCTTAATGCCTTTGCATTTTGCGTTTATATTATAAATCTACGCGAGAAAAGCCGCGGATGTAAAGCTAGTATCATTACTAGCATTACATCCGCGGCTTTTCTCTCTCTTTTTTTTGTGTGACAAAAAAATTAAATTAAATATATTGTGTCCACTTTCAGCTTTTTTGAGATATGCAAAAATACGATTTCTACAATTTATCTTATTCTACAACAGCACATAAGCAAGTTGAAAATTGTCATTTAAGTTTTACAAAATCTTCAGCGATCTTATAAAAAAAACCGATTGTGATAAAATTTCCATTTATTTATCGTAGAAAAACGCCACCATAAACTTTATTTACAAATATTGTAACTTTCTACCTAAGCTTAGCTTAAAACAAGTAGGGTTTAGGTAACATAGGCTCTGTCAAACTGAAATTGAACATGAATTATGTATAAATCGGAACGATCGGCTATTGTAGGTCCGCAACAATCAGAGAGGGCTATTTCAGAAAAAGCCTTTTTTAGATTTAGGGTGTTTTAGTTATCGGCTTTTTGTTCTTCAACAGCCTGATAACTAGTTGTGAGAATGTTTGGATTTATTCAAATTTTATAGGATATAAGGTAAACGCAGGTATTACCGCGGTAGTCAAAAATCTGCAGGTCAAAAATCACCGAGGTATATAACTTAATAGTATTTTTAAGCAATTGCAGGCATATCTAACTCAAAAATGTTAACTTTCATGAAAGCTCATTTTTTACCCGAATGAAAGGATTCGTGGCTTACTGTGCACAACAAAGCAGAAAAAGAATAAAACGATTAGTTTGCATCAATCTGGTGCCGGAGCACGACGTCCATACAAATGTGAGTCATCAAATGTAAGTACACTTAACATTTGCTTAAGGTTATTGTATCGTAAAGACACCATTTACAAAAATCTAAGTAGGTCACAAGGTAGATTATAGCTTCAGCTATGATTGTAACTATCTAATTTTCATTTATTTTGTACTATTTATCGACAGTAAATAAAAATAAAATACCGCAGTGATTTTCTTTTTATTGAATGTATTGACCGCGGTATACTCGGTAATAGCATAAATCATTATCAAATGTTTTATTTACTTTTAATTAAAAATGTATATGACTGTAACCCAAATTATTTGGCAATTCGTTTAGTTAATGAGTGATGAGTACACAAAACTATTTCCGCGGTATGAGATTCGCACTGAAACTCTTATTTTTAGACCTAAATTTAGCCAAAAAAATAACTTTGTATGAGAGCACTAAATTGAATACTACATGAAACCTAACCATAAATTCTTATACTTATTGGTTTAGTTTAGGTTAACTTTATTGGCTATCGATTAAACTGTAGTTTCGTTTAAAAATCGTCAAATTGTATCCCTCGAAATTAGATTATATTACACTATCGTGGATGAAGCTAACACCGATGGTGAGAACAAGATATCACTCGGTAATACATTGTATAAGAAGCTATTACCGAGTGTTCTTACGCGCTATTAACTTCACTATGGAAATCTAATACCTATTGATATTTACATTTATTTTTCATTTTAGGGTTCTCTAGAAACGATATCCAAAATTCGAAATCCTACTTTTATTTACATCTTTCTAACAACAATAAAACAACAAAATTTAAATTTTACTTGGCTACAGTAGGTATGAGATACATCAAGTTACCTCTTTTCGTTTAAAGTACGAGTAGTTTAAAAAATCCAGCCAAGTCGGACTCACGCACGCAGGATTCCGTACCATTATCTGGGACATTCTGGGACATTATTCCTCACACACGGCCACCTGACCCTAACTAAGCAGAGCTTGTACTATGGAAGCCAGATAACTGATATAACTACATATACTACTTTTCTTTTGTAAAAACTTACATAAATAGATAATTACTAAACAAACAAATTACAGGACAAACAGACATGTTCATGCACACAAATGTTTGTCCTGAGTGGGAATCGAACCCACAACTGCGGCGTGATAGATAGGGTATCTACCAACCACGCCAACCGGCCCATCATAATAATGTATAATAATCATATGTCATATTATGTCTTAATAATCTATAATAATGGTTCACGGTTTATGCATAAGGTTTATGTTTATGAAATTAAATGTATTTTTTTAACATATTTGAGTTGATTGAATTAAATTGCGGTATATAATTTATGACGTATTAAAAACTACTTACTAGATCTCGTTCAAACCAATTTTCGGTGGAAGTTTGCTTGTTTGTTTTTTTTTAGTTTTATCATTCTCTTATTTTAGAAGTTACACACATTTTACCACTTTGGATGTGTCTCTCGCGTAAACTTAAAGTTTAGAAAAAAATAATATTAGAAACCTTAATATCATTTTTGAAGACCTATCCATATATACCACACACGTATGGGTTTGATGAAAAAAATATGTTGAGTTTCAGTTCTAAGTATGAGGAACCCCCAAAATTTATTGTTTTTTTCTATTTTTGTGTGAAAATCTTAATGCGGTACAGAATACATCTACTTACCAAGTTTCAACAGTATAGTTCTTATATTTTCAGAAAAAAGTGGCTGTGACATACGGACGGACAAACAGACAGACAGACATGACATGATAAGGGTTCCGTTTCTTGCCATTTCGCTACGGAACCCTAAAAAGTTGCCAACGCTACCTCCTTGAAAAACATAAGTAACTTAGTCAATAATTTAATCTAACTTAACTTAAAAAATTTAACCTATCTAGATCTCTACAGATTCCTAAAGAATAAGCCTCAATGTATCTGAAAATAAATATTCTTAACTGTTTTTATGATTGGAAATTCTTATATTGAAGGTTTAAACCTTAAGGTCTTGAAAATACCTCGGTAATACCTGCGTTTACCTTATATTTAATTTATTTAAGTACCCAATAAAACAAACAACTGTTGAACTCAAAACGACAAATCTTTCCAAATCCTGAAAGGAATAAATAAGACCAAAGTACTACTAATAGGGTATTACACCCATTTTGGAAAAATGTCTCAATTCGTTCCTAAGGTGTACGGTGTAAAACTCTATATGTAAAACTCTACGGTCATGACGTTATTTGGTCTCTTGTAAGTAAATAAATGCGCTGATATTGGTCTAAATTGGACTTATTAAATTTTATAAATTAAGAATGAGCTATTATCCTTTTATTAATGTGCTGTTCCTGAATGCATCAATACTAGTGTAAAAATAATAATAATAATACTTCAGTTGACAATTTTTAGTTCACATACAGCACCGTATGACGTCATTATAATGGCGGCTACTGTTTCGCTTGTTTAGAAACAGATAAAAAAACTGAAAACTTTGAAATGAATTTTAAAATTAATTAAGCTATTTTATGAACTAAAACATTTTCCGACTGCTTATTGCCTAAGCTATCTAAATTGTAAATTTTTAGATTTTTTCTCATATGGAGTAAAATACCCTATTATAAGAGAAATGAGGTTATTGACCTTTCTATTATATACCTATACTACGCAGCTACGTAGGTACATACATAGTAATGGCTGGGGATAGTAAGGGAACAGAAAATGTAGTTTAGGATCTTTATACTAGGATAGATAAGAGCCGATTAAATGTTACTATCCTAGAGCTAATAACGTCTTTATGTCGAGACCAATTTTATTATTCAGAGTCTACCTACACCAAAAACTTTTAATTTTACGTAAACTGTAATGTTTTGCTGTCAAATGACACATTTTAACGATTATGATTTATGTTGATTTAAATTATACTTTTTGGCGGGAACGTGCGAAGTGACGTTGCGTATTTGTTTTAATTTCATGAAATCGGTGGCTTTTTATTAATAAAATCTATTGTGACTTTTCAGGTTTTTCAAAAAGTCCATTGTAGTAGAATGGACACCATAAATACTAAAACCTGACCAACTTGACTTGGCTGTATATAAATCAGACTTGGCCCTTATATTTTAAGATAGAGTCTGTCAAATGAAAGTAGACACTCGAATTATTTGCAAACTTTTCATATGGCAATGTTTTATTTATGTCAATCTCTGTCGCTTTGATGTTGATACTTTGTTCACATTAAAAATACGACTTTACATTCAACAAGTACCGTAGGTTCTCATTTTTGGACCTGTCCACATGCTGTCAAGCAGTAGTGTACTAATATTGTTTTACACAAAAAATAAATAACTTTAAAGTATCAAGTCAGGTTATTCCAGGTACTTCATACAAATTTTGAAGTTACTTGTCTGAGATTTTTGAAGTTATAGTCTTTTTTTGGCGCGATTGGGAAAAATGATGAGAGTGAATTTTTACGATGCGCGCGCACACCGACAGAAAATAGCGACAGTATGAAGTTAGCTGCTAAATGAGGTTTTTATACACTGTTTTAAATTCATTTATAGATTTGAGGTTTATTGTCGGTATGTATAATTTATTTACATCGTAAATTATAAATTATTACATTTTTATCTATTTTTTTTTTTCGTTTTGTTTTATTGATTCAATTTAATATTTATCGTTGATCACTACTGCATTTTTTGTTTTTATTTTTTTTTATACGCCAAAGAATTATAACTTCTAACGCGTGTACATAAGTACACACACTCTCTTTTTTAAATTTGCCACTGTTTTTCAGTCCCTATTTTCGTTTGCCAGACTATCAGATTTAAGAAAACTAAACATCATATCAAATGAGGCTGTATGGGCTCGAACCTTTTGCCTTTCCTAGAAAAGGGAAAAAGTCAGTCAAAACAATTTATTCAGTTTAGGCCATCCTATGATGGCACTTAGGAAAAGTCGAAATTACTGAAGCTACCACCCACGGAATAGGTAAATAATATTCCGTGCTACCACCGATTCGGAATTCAACTGAAAAGAACAGGCAAGAAACTCAGCAAGGTATTTTTTTTATATGGACATATTATTTTTAATAATAAGAAATGTAATTGATGAATCGATCCAAGTGACCACAATATGTGGTTATGATTTTAACTATTTTTATAGAACTAAGTACGTATACGTGTACGTTTTATTGAAGTTCATGAAAATGCTAACTTAAACTCAAATCTCATTTATTCAAATTAAGCTCATGTGAGGCACTTATGAACGTTACAAATTGAGTCTACCACCCGTTCGTAATACACTTAAACTGAGCAATTCGGTCTTTACACGATGAAAATGAAGTATGTGTCAAATGGAATGGAAATAACCGGTTTAAACTAAAATCCGTTATAAGGAACGTCAATCAAAACTTTTTAGTAAATATTGAAACAATTGACTTGGTTGTGAAGAGAAGAATAAAATTGCAATGCAAAGTAAAAACGAAGAATGGACATTGCCGCTTGTTAGATAAATGACGGTATGGATATTAGGGTTTTATAAATTATATAATACTTTTAATTACTATTACTTTCAGCTACAACGTTTCATCAGGAATGTATCCTGGGATAAAATGTAGCTTTTGTTTCTCTTCTTTCCATGCCATACTCCACTTTCTTTTGCATTTCCAATATTATAAATACGAAGTAAGTAGGTATATTATGGTAGGTATGATTGTTACCTAATGTATTTTTTTTCTTCTGTAGGTACCTAGATGGATCTGTGTCTGCAATCAAGGTAATTTAGTTTGTGTTTAATATTTTTATTTTTATTTCAACCTCAGTTGGTCCAATGGAGACTGCATTCAATCTTCATAAAGTATAGGATTGATTGGCATAAAAAAAATTTCGTAAAAACTGCACTTTTTCTCGGCGACTAGGTACTCATCTTAAATTTAAACCACATTATAATATTAATATAGAGATATATTTATATACACATATATTTATGTATAATGTTTTGGAGTAATTAAGTAGTACCTACCTATTACCTACATAAATTAGTAAGGATATCTCTAAAAGGACTGCCGAGTTGCTGACCCCAATAATAAGTTCCAAGAAAGGTGAAAGATGCTAGATATACCGAAAAGATACCTACATACATAATGGTAATAAGAGACGAACAAACACAGCGAATCGGATCAAATTGCCCCAACTTGAAAGCACTAGATAAGAAGTATGAAATTAGACATTTACTTGATTTGTGGGCAAAACTTAAGAGGTAAAACCGCCCTCTTTCTTCACGCAAATTACTTGTCTTAAGTGTTCTTAGGTCTTGTTTTAGTTGAAGGCTAAAGTAAATAGGCAAGTGATAAAACCTACGTAATTGATTTACGAAACGATATTCTTAACGTTTTTCTAACTACATAGAAGAGTGAATAAATAAAATGTTATCGTATGGACAAGGACATGGGCTACTTTTTATCCCGGAAAAAACATAAGAAGCTAGTTCATAATAAATATTGTCAGTTGGAAGAAAATAAAACTTCTCTTATCGTCACTATCACTCATTATTTAGTACTGTCTTAAATGAGGTGAAATGTTTTCCCGAAGTCTTCAATTGCTATTGACTATCCCTCGTCTTTATTACATTTGTTCTATGAAATCCAAAAATATTTTTCCCCGAAAATATTTTGATAATAAAAACATTACGTCTATGTAATTCTCGGATGGGTAAAACCTGTCACTTTTAATTCACTGCTATTTATTTTATTACGGACCGACGTCACTTAAATTGACAAGCTCTTGCGCATTTACTGAGTCGATATCTACACAAAAGATTATTTTGTAAGAGATTAAATATTTATTTATACAGACAAATGATTCTTAGAAATCCACAGCATCAGTTGTGTTGATAAATCTATACTTGGATCTCATCTCATTTCCCATTGTGTGTCTCACTCACTCATCGGAAATCATAATTTTGGACAAATTTTCTTGTAACGTGTTCTCAAGCAAACCGTAGTCTGGCATCTCAAGTCCCTGAGAAATTTGGGGCCATTTGCTGACCTTAAAGGCTTTATCTACAGGAAGTCTTCGCAGTTTCGTGTCAGATCTCATATTGTTGTCTGAAATTCTTGAAGTTTTTTTCGGATCTGAAAACCTGTCGCTTTGTTTGTGCTCATGATGATAGGTCATGATTAGTTGTGCACCATTTCCTGGTCTTCTAATTTTCATGCTGGTCTCTTAATATTCCTGGAGTACTCTTTGGCCCGTGTAGGTAATGGTACTCTCACTGTTTTAGCAGTACACGCTGACTACTTTTTCTTACACCATAACTCTTGACATGATGCTCCACTGAGTAGTATAATCTAGAAAAGAAGTTGTTTATAATGTTGACTCGGTTTCACACAAAAACCAAAAGGAAAACGTAAACAAAATTAGTTCTTACTTTCCCTTTTGTTATGATTCTAAATTCTGTTTTTTTTTCTATTGTTATTCATTAATTAAACTTTTTTTGAGTTTGGTTTGGTTTGGTTGGTAGGTAGATCAGTTATGCATATCATATGCATAACTGATCTACCTAAATATACAACTTTGACATGAATCCTAAATATAATACAACGAAATAAAAATTAAATGTAAAGTAACTTTAATAAAAAGAAGTTTAAAGGAGCAAACTATTCACTTAAGAAATAAGTAGCTGCGTCAGTAGTTTGGTGATGATAAATAATCAAAATATGTACCTATAATTATTTTCATTACTTAATAAAAATATATAAAAAAACTCAAATATAACATACTATTTATAAGTGATCTACTCGTATCTCTACAATTTTGGGAGATATCGCGGTGTTTCTAAATGCCCCGATATTTTTTTTGTAATTTACGGGTGTTTTACGATATAACAGTTATTGGTATTGGTTAGTAGACGCACGGGTTTTTACTTCAGCTTTTGGTAGACATTACAAATCTTATTTTGTATTTAGGAATTTCTATTGAAATATCATCAATATTTACTGCTCAATAAGGCTTTGGCCATATTTTTTATATACAATTTCTCTCATGATTTATTCTAATTGTGGATCTACTAAAGCTTCATAGCTTAATTTATTACTTGTTATTTATGATTTACTAGCATCCGCCCCGCGGTTTCACCCGCGTTCCCGAGGGATCTTGTGCTTTCCCGGGATAAAAAGTATTATATGTTTTAATCCAGAATCTCTTTTATCTGCGAGCCAAATTTCATCCTTTCAGTAGTTTTTGTGTGAAAGAGTAACAAACATCCAGACATCCATACTCACAAACTTTCACATTAATAATACATATTACGAGTAGTAGGATTATTTAAGACTATATAATAGGTAATTAAAATCCAGCTGAATCTTAATTATATCAAACATATTTTAGTGGTAGTGACGTCGGATACCGCGGTGAAAGTCATTGGTTCGAATCCTACAATGAGCTTGAGTATTCGGTGACGAGACCATAGCACGGTGATAGGGTACTTTGTAGTACCCCCCTGGCTGGCTACCACCCTCGAGTTGAAATTCAACAGTTACACTTGAGAGTCAGTCACTTTCTAGGCTTATTAAAGGTCGGCAACACATTGACAGGCTCCTGGCATGTCTGAAGTCCATAGGCGAGTGTAGCCACTTCTTACCATCAGGTGGACCGATTGCCTTCAGACAAAAAATACTTCACCTAAATTCGCTTCAGCTAAATTCGCACCTAAATTGTATTCCGGTACAAAAAAAATCACGTCCGCCTTCCCTACGGATTTGTAACATATTGTACACAAAGAAAAAAATGCTGATAGCGAAAGAATACCAACAGTTTGCAAAAGGTAAGAATTGCATTTGGGACAAAACATCTTGTTTTATTCACACATACTACGGCATAGTGGCCCTGCTTGGAAGCCAAACAAAACCCGTACGATTTTGAAATAAGAATAAGAATTTTACTTTTGAGTTTATAGGGGAGGAGATGGCACAGGAAAATAGATTTTAGTCCGAATAAAAATCTACCTTTCAACATATCTTGAACAACTTTTCACAATAATCTGAAATCATAACATATTTTTTTAGGGTTAAATAATTATCCTACTGATCTTCAAAATATCAAATACAAAAGTTTATGTGTAATATTTGATGCTAATTTTCTTTTTATATATTTATTTAATAATTAGTAAAAAAAAGGTAAACACAATTATTATTTTAATTTAATTTTTTCAAACCATCATCGTCGTGCGGTTTTGAAAGCCTTAGATATATAAAAAATTGAGAATTCATCAATTGAATATTTACTATTTAATCATTATGGTAAATACGTATTGCTACTTGTACAATGTAACCAAATAAATTTTAACTAAAATGGTTTTTTGGATTAGTAAAACCTGTAACTTGTCTTTGACTCTGCGAAATTAAATAGAAACAACAGTGGGCGTCCTACATTCAGACACAAAACGGACCCTTTTCTGTGAATGTTGTCCTTTGATGAATCTTGTTATTTCAACTACTTTATTTTTTTAGCATCGAAAAGGCAGAAGTATTTATCGAACAATGAAAAAATACTTATAAATATCTTTCTTTAATTTATGGTCTGATTTATTACAATACAAGACCTTGTTTGATGTTGTAAGAGTCTGAGATTACCTGTTTCTCTTTCTCTAATTAATTATTAAAAAATTCAAAATTCAAATTGAATTGGCGAATATATACTACGCAAAATGATGATTCTAAATAAGTTTTTCTCTGTATTCTTTAATGCAAGAGAGTAAAAAATACCATGTTAAACTAGAGAACTTATACTAGGGCACTATTTTTTTTATAATAAAAAATAATGTCAGAAAAAAAAACGTAATATGTGTCTTTTTAAAATTGGAAATGGATTTTTCCTGTTTTACCCATCCAAATAACTTGGAAATATTAACAGGCATTCTCAAATCTAATACAAAGGGAACTATTTAATTACTAATAAAATTAAAACGTCCTTTTTTACTACGAAATAGCCTTTGTTCCTTCTCTCTCATCCGTAGTTTAATGCGGGACAGGGTTATTTGCATATATCGTCACCTTAATATCTAAATTCATTTATTTTTCACTCACGTTTGGCATAGGAATAATCGTATGCCATTTCTAAATTCCTTATAATGTATTTTTTGTGTTTTCTTCGTAATTAATGGTATTTTTGTAACTCAGCCACGATGGTATCTTCTCAACTCTCAACAAAATCTTTCAAACGATATGAAACGTTTATTGTTGTTAATTAATAACAAACAATACACAAAGAGTGATAAAGTAAACCTTGACAAGGAAGTATCTTCGCTATTCTGTGTGTTCGACAAAGGGGCACCGTAGTGATGCATCTCTCATATGGCAATATATGTACAGGATGTTTTTGTTTTTTACACTGTATAGGCTTGTGTTTAACCACAATCTCACTATGTAGGTGATGATGTGGCCGAAGGTGGTAAGCACACAAAGCCTAGAAGGATCTGGCTCT
This sequence comes from Tetheella fluctuosa, assembly GCA_951216915.1. Lineage (NCBI taxonomy): Eukaryota > Metazoa > Arthropoda > Insecta > Lepidoptera > Drepanidae > Tetheella > Tetheella fluctuosa. The sequence goes on from OX578222.1 coordinate 10,173,020, forward strand.
CGAGTGCAGCTGCCGGAACACACCAATAGGTGTTTGGCGACAGATTTTCAACTTGAGGGTGATAGCCAGCCAGGCTGGTACTACAAAGTACCCTACCACCGTGCTATGGTTTCCTCACGATGTTTTCCTTCACCGAAAGCTCAAGCTCATTGTAGGATTCGAGCACACGACCTTCGCCGCGGCGTCTGACGTCACTACCACTGAGCTATCATCGCCTTAAAGTGTTGCAATATTTGACGCGTTATAGGTGCGAACCATTTGTTAGAGTAACAGCGACATTTTTCATAGACAATGTGTGGGGGAAATCTTAAGTTTTTTATGTTCTTTTATAAAAAAAAACCGTGGGAAATAGGATTCATTATACAACACATAAAATCTTGAAAAATTAATCAATTTTGTAGCTTTATAACTGGGTTTTCATATAAATACTCGCCAGCAATGCCGCTTTTTTGTCAGAAACCATAATGGGTGTGCGCTTATCTTAACTAATATTATAAATGCGAATGTGAGTTTGTTTGTTACCTATTCACGCCTAAACCGTTGAACCGATCGCGATGAAATTTGGTACGCAGATAGCCTATGGTTGTAACATCAGTAGTTTTGATCATCATAAGAACTCTTTTAGAGCCTAAACTGACATTGACTTTGGATATTATCATCAAATTGACTAAATGTTTTAAAGATGAATACCTACTTTATAACCCAAAGATCTGCGCCACCTGTATAGCACGTTTAGTGAACAAAGATGACATGAATGCTCATGCCATGAATTAGGAATGCGACGAGTTCGTCGTAAGACAAAAGGTATAAAGGTACTCCGAAACTTTTCCGTTTAGTACGTTGCATCTAAAGAACAGGGTTAAGATTTTATTACACAGCAATATATCTACATATACTAATATTATATAGCTGAAGAGTTTGGTTGTTTGTTTGAACGCGCTAATCTCAGGAACTACTGGTTCCAATTAAAAAAATCTTTTTTTTGTTGGATAGCCCATTTATCGATGAAGACTATAGGCTACTTTTTATCCTGAAAAACAAAGGATCCCTCGGGAACGCGGGTGAAACCGCGGGGCGGAAGCTAGTTGTAAAATAAGCTGTGAAGTATTAGATGGTTGATATATTGTTGATGATATCATATCATAATTATTAAACCCTATTAACTGGTGCCTTGAGGACCTCAAAAGCCTTAAGGTGCCCTATGTTCCCCTGCCTGTCGAAAAAGGCGACTAAACGGGGACCTTCGGGGTCGTGGGCAGTCGGGGCCCCGAGCGGCCAGAAGCGGCCCTGAGGAGGATAATGTGTCACGACTCATCGTACGATTGACTTCCCTCGAGACGGCTATCCTAGCGCCGCGTTTGGAGGGGCTCGAGTATACGTTTTGTACGAGAACCCGAGCCCGTCTCAGCTCAGATAGCGACCATCTTGGGGCTTTAGCCGGCACGAGTCCGGCATAACCCGACCGCTCCCCCCGGGGCGGTGGTATCCTATGAGGGTTTCCCCAAAAAAAACTAATTATGTTGATCAAACTACGTCTTGCATGTTGCACCGCGTCATTTACCGAGTTAAATAGAGAAATTAATCTAGACTGTGGCGTTTGAACAATTCACGGTCCTATTCAGTCTATTAGAAACAAAACCGGTTGCTACAAAGTTACTTAATCAACAGTAATAACGGTGAGTGCACTTACTGTAATTTAATTGCAAATGTAAATGAGGCACGGTAACTTTTGACGGTTACCTACTCTAATCAAGTTTAAAATAATTAAAATATTTTATGAGTAAAAATGTATTTTGAGTTTTTCTGGCAACCGATAACGAATAAATAAATAGTTATTCGTTATTATTTCTAGGCGTTTAATATTAATTAGTTCTCCGGTAGCGGCTTCACTCGCGTAGACATCTTGAAATACCTCAGTAGGTATACATGTATGAAACTTAGTATCTAGTTTTAAGCTTCCCTCAAAATAAGCTTTTCCAGTTGAAACCAGCATTTTACTACTTTAGTCGGTATTGTGTTTACCACAAGTCCCCTAGAGGATGTATTTTGAGAACTCCTAAAACACTTTATTAGTATTGGAGGTTTATCTATACAATTCAATAAAATCTACCTAAATTAAATAAAATAATTCAGTTTACAAAACTTTAAGCTTTATTTTACACCCCGGGGGATGAATTTTTTAATTTTATTTTAATAAAATCTATTCTATTATTATTTTTGTACTTATGCCTTATTTAGGTATGCTATGTTTGAAACAAATCGGCTTAAAATAAAATGTATCTTATACACATATGTATTACATAAAGTTTTATCCTATAATAAATTATCCCATAAAAGACCGTTAAAAAAAACTTGATTGAAATATTTATTTTAAACTAGTTTTAAATAAACTTTTGAAGTATATCAGTTCTGTGTGATATTATAATCATTATTTTATTTTTATTTTATTTTTATTTTATTTTTATTTTATTTTATTTATTTATTAGATCACCAACAAAACACACATTAATACATTTATTATACATAGGTAAAGGTTGGTAAATATTAAGTAGGTTATCAAGACTACAACATACTTTTCCAAAAACAAACTTATTTCTACACACAAATTAGATTTTTATTTACAATCACAAATAAAAGTTTATTCTACCTTCATTTTTATCACAAACTGAGCAAATCTGTGTGAGAAATGGGGACACTAATCTTCTGCGCCGGGGTAAAAGCGTGTAGGTGACGAATCGCGACATTGCAAGTCAGCGCTTTGTTATATCTCGCTGGCTAATTTCAGGCTAACAGACAAATTGCAACACTTTTAGTAGCTTTTTAATTTTAACATTGGTTTTAACATTAACTTTATAAGGATTGTCTGAGCTAACATTATTTTTCATAAACAAATGGATCTAGGTTTGGAGATTTGATATACCACCCTACTTACTTTTTAAGGCGACGCTTGAAGATTTTGGTTGCAAGGATACCGATTTTTCTCAACAATGACTAAAGCGAACGAAATAAAATTTATTGTAAAAATTCATCATGTATTTGACTTTATTTTGTCCATTGCATAACACGATTGGTTAACTTTTACAGCACGAAATAATTAATCAAAAAGCACTCTTTAAAATAAGAGATTCCAATTTTACCGACATTGAGGATCAATTTGAGGTTCCAAAATTTCTACATATATTGATTGAAACTGATACTATAATTTGTCCATAGGTTTTATGAAATGTATTTGTAGTTTTTAAATTAAACAATAAAAACCATTTTTCGCATACGCCTTTTCCGTTTACGCGGGTTTTCTATGTCACCATAAACTAAACTCAAACTAAAGTCGGTACTTTACTGTCTGGTCATTCATGTTCATGATGCTGAGACTATTCGTTGACGAGTCACAATAACCAGATCTATTTTCTGCTTTCTATAGTGAGAGTATGGGTACTATAGTTGGCAGAAAAAGCTAAGGCGTGACAAATAATTTCGTATCTACAATTGTTCGAATTATAAAACTTTTTACATCGCAAAATGTCCAGACAGCTATTTACTGCCTTTTTGCTTTCATTGATTTGATAGGTTAGATTTTAAAAAAGTCAGCCCTCACGTTTATGCCCTTAACAGATGACGTCACTTTTTTTTTTAAGTGTAAATGTATATATTTTATACTCGTGACTGTATCTACAACAGTGATAAGATTGTAATGCCAGTAATACTGGAACAAACACCTCTGTAGCTTATAGTACAAGTAAGTAACCATTGGTATCTGCTACTTTTTAAAAATATCCACAAATCAATTGATAAGAACTCGCCGCATATATTTTTATCCCCGCGTGAGTAACGTGTTCCATAAAATATAAACAAAAATAGATAAATAGGTACACTCGCTAGATACTTGAATAAACATGAGCTGTACCTGCCTACTATTTCTACGCGAGATGAACTAGAGAGAGAGTCGATTGAACACTCCCAACGAAATTATGAAAAGAAATACAAGAGTAAGATAATACTTTTGCTAAAGAAAGTCGCGAGTGAAATGAAATGAAGCTTGATGATACTTTTTGGTAAATGCAACACTTTCTATAAGTATTAATAACCTCTCACTTCTACTATAGGAAAAACACTGAAAACGAGTTAAAAAAAAATTCTCATACATTAAAAAAAAACATATATTTTTCGATTTCAGAGTTAGTCCTAATATTAAAGATGTTCAATATGACGAAAATATCAAAGGTTTAAAAAAAATACGACAGTAGATAATGCACAATGAGTGTAGCTTATATACTTAGCCTCTTCTTTTTTTTAATTTGCTTATACAATACTAAACAATATTTTGTATAAAGCTACCATCAGGTAACATGACTCGAATAATGTCCTACAGCTGGCTCTGACCCACTACCCGATGAACAGTGAGTTGTCTTAAACTTTAGGTACGTCTAAACCACAGATCAGAATATTTCATCGAGGCTAATTAGAGCTAACAAAAATCATTACATATCACTTAACTATTTAAAAACAAACAATATTTATACAAACACGCAAACGTCAGTCAACTCTGAACAAATTAAATACATCAATTCACTGAACGAATGTCAAACAAAATTATACTACATCTGTTTTTAGACAACTGCTAGAACGCTTGACGCCTTCCGCGGTTAAGAAATAGAACAAAAGTATAAACAGACAGACGAATGATCTTACATAAATTGGTTTGTATGTAAAATGTATCTTATAAATGATTTTTAGAGATAGAGGTTGGTTTAAAACGCTAGGGAAATGAGATTGAGGCGGGTATGCGACGCAACCGGTGCAGGATGTATGGATTGCAACATAAATTTTGGTTAATTTAATTAAAAATTATGTTTTTTCCCAAAAAACAGCTATCGTTACGAGGATTTGATGAAAATTGTTCATGCTATTTAGAACTGATCATGAACTGAAAGATGACCTTGATTAACCTTTTGGCTCGCGGATGGGACGCGCTTCTCAAAACTAAATATAAAAAAAAAACAGTCAAGCTATTAGCCTGTTTTGGGGATAAAATGTGAAGTTTAATATATTTTTTATAAATTAAAATTAGATTGAAATGAAAGCTTAGACACAACAGACATCTCCACTATTCACGTAGAAAAAATCATTTGTAGCTAGCTGTAAGGGAGTGAATGAAAACTGATGGATATAAAATAGCTCGGTTTGACTTTCGCATAATTTTTAACCGACTTTAAAAAAAGGAGGAGGTTCTCAATTCAGTTGTATTTTTTTTTTGTGTGTTTGAAGCAAAGTCTGGCAACCAGGCCTCGTTTATTAATTTGTTACAAAAAAAGTAAAATTTAAGTCACGTGTAAATTCAAGGTCACTGAAATATTTTTATAGATCGTATATTACAATTAAAGCATGAGGTTAAACACGCTAACCCTGTTATAACTTTTATTACTAGGTACGTAAAAAATAATAACGCAGCCGAATGTTATATTCTTAACGTTTATTCTAATACCAAAAATACAACTTGATTTAAGGTGAAAATGAAGAAGATATATAAAATTATTTCTCATTACACAAAAACGGTTTTGGTACAAAATAATTACTGAGATATGGTATGTATAAGAAAAAATCATCATCATCATCAACCTAAATCAGTTCACTGTTGGACATGTCTCTCGCAAAACACGAAAAAAAATAATTGTAAGTAATACTATAAAGAGTAACTATAGTTACTGAATTATTAAGTTAAAAAAAAAAACATTCTGTTATCAGATAATAAGCTAACTATATCTCAATTAGTTTAACATTTTCAATTAATACTTACAATACAAATACACATTTATTTTTCTTATATTTATCAAGATAACTCAACAATATTTTATTACAACCTAAACCTTTATTACCTAGAACGCAATAAAAGTTGAAAACTAGAGATATTGGTTTTGCAGACGCTACTAGCTATAGGCTTTCAGGGCAGAGTGGCGTAAACATTTGGCCTGGCAACCAATTGTGACAACCAGGCACCAGTACTGTATCTATACAAGTTTCATTCGAAGGTTATTAGTGAAAAACTTCATGTTAATGGGAAAAGTAATGGAACGTACACTGAAGAGGGTCTTGATTGATTGGTTTACATAGCTACCTATATAGTACACATACCTACTATATACAAAATATATTATGCTATATACTTGTTGCTTATTACTCTACTCGAAATTTTACTTAGGTATTCTATCTCTCAATTGGATCTCTTGTAAAATAAAAAAATGTTGGTATTTACTCAACCATAAAAAACCTAAAAGGTATGTAGTATCGTATGTAAAAGTAACATATGTATATAGGTAGAGGGTACATATTAATATCGGCTATTCATAAAATATTATATAGCCCTTCACATATCAAAAGTCTGGGCATATCCAATAAACACAAAAAATCACGGTCCTAAACCAACATTGCGTGGAAAGCTAATGTCAAATAAATATTTACGTATCTAGAATTTATTTAAGGAATACATAAATCGGATATACAGTATCCGATTCTACTTTTTATTTTATATTTTCAAAACCTATGTTAGATTCTTCATGTTGAACAACTCTTACTATGGGAACAAATCTGATAACGGAAAAAAAAACTTATGTACATTTTGATTGCGCTAGCTTGACATTTTGTATGAAAAGTTTGAAATTATTATCGTGATTTCTGAGTTAAATAGATAAATAAATATTCTGGGACATTATTCCTCATACACGGCCATCTGACCCCAAACTTAGCAAGGCTTGTACTATGGAAGCCAGATAACTGATATACTATATATTATTATACTAATTTTCTTTTGTAAATACATGCATATATAGATAATTACACCCAGACAGATCAGGACAAACAGACATGTTCATACACACAAATGTTTGTCCTGATTGGGAATCGAACCCACGACCTGCGGCGTGATAGATAGGGGATCTTACCAACCACGGCCCGTCAAGTTAGTCGTTAGTCATATATATGGCGCAGATGGATTGTCGAATCCGCTATTTTACAAAACTACTAGGTGTTTTACATAACGGCACCGTTTTGTAAAACGCCATACACTTCTAACCTTAAGTATCCGTTCTAAATAAGCGTTTTATTTCACGTTGTTTTACATAACGTCTAATCGTGACTCCGCTGCATTGATAAACACAAAACGTTTATGCAATTCTGCGTATTAATGATCAGAATAGTATGTTAGTTTAGTTTGTACCGTTAAAACAGTGCCGTTTTGTAAAACGGCTAGTGGTTTTGTAATCAATCCCACTGCGACATACACAGATTTTTAAATATATTATTAAATTGATTTCTCGTCAGTTTCAAAGTTACGATACATTACATACTTCAATCAACAATAACATTTTTGTCATATTATTTTTTTCGGATAACCAACCATAGACGAAGCAAGATGTCGGCAAAGTTATTTCTATCTATGGAATAAATTTAGCTTAGCTATAGCATTCATAGATGCTGTTCGTCGGAAATTAACAACGTAAAATATGTAAATATTAGTTTAAAAACTCTTTTGATTAAATACTTTTTCTAAAGATTTCCAAAAACCTTCAATAAAGCATAACTAACCTTAGAGTATAAAGACCTTTAGTTACAATGCTCAAATATATTTTTTCCGCCATTCCTTTTTACAGGAAAAAATATGTCACGCCCCTTGAAGCCTTGCTTCCTTTATCACTTGAAAGGCCGGATTACAAAAAATAAGTCGAGAGAGGGAGTCATGAGTAAGCGATGGTAAACTATTGTAACCTAAGATTATTGTAACCATAGAGTTCCAAAGCAACTTTTTTCATAAAAGACAATAAACATAGCTAATATTGTGGTCAAAGTACTCGTCTTTCATCCTTAACCACAGAAACATACGGAAAAAGTTTATTTATTCGCCTTTGTAATCTTCAAAGCCGAGCGTGTCGAGAACATTTTAAACAGAATCCTAAGCCCGTTTCGCTTGTTAACTTTTGATTGCTTAGTGCACCTTTAATTTGCTTATTAACTTAATAAGGTATGGTCTTGCTTATACTTAGTGGATTTATGTATTTAATAAATAAAAGAGACGCACTGTGTACAATTTATGATATACTTGTTACTTACCCTGGCTTCTGTTGCTGTTATTGTTCAAAGGTTTTCGAAAATAAATCTGTCAGAACCGGAAGAAAATCCTATTAGTACCACAGAGAGACGCGGCGGCGTACTGTGTTTAGTAAAACAAATAATTAAATATGATAGTATTATGCTGTGATTTAATACCCAAAAAAGATTTATTATGACCATATCCTGACACACATTCTTAATGATTTACGGTAAAGTAATGGCAAGAATATAGTGAAATCAATTGCTGAAAGCTGCATAGGAAGTATCGCCGAGATTTCCCCGACTCAAGGGAAATTAGCTAAAAAAAATCCCATAACACGTCTTCTGACAGCATATAAGTATTATAATAGATAAGAAAATAGGTAAATAATATTTGAACATCAACGGTTAGTACGATTAAAAAGTTGTATTGCCCTTTTATATAATTGTATTATACTGATCACAAGAACATATAAATGAACGTACTTTCTTCTGCAAACTTAAGCCCCCGGGGATTTTTAGAATGAGTGAAACTTATCCATAGACAAACGTATTTTGTATTTTCGCACACAATTATGTTATAATCTTTATCGTACATAAAAATAAAGATCCATAGACGAATATTGGAAGCTAAGTTTTTTTTTTCAAATTGTGGTATTAATTTCGGAATTTTTTATTTTTTATCTGTAAACTGAATGAAATGAGTATTTTTAATAAGGAATCAAGACCATTCAATCAAACACTAATGAATGTAATGTAGATTGATAACAGCCTTCATTCATTTTATATTATGATTTTTGCGTATCAATAAATTTTATGGAACGGTAAAATAAATAGTGATATAAGTGATGTGATATAAGTGAAGTATGTGATATAAGATTTCAAAAGCTATATTATACGCTATGACTCTCAGTCGCCTGCACATGGAAATTGATGGATGGTGTGTCGTGTCCCGGATAATAGTTTTTATACCCGGAAACCTCGGGAAAGGATGTTAACGCTTCATTTCATGCGATTATGAACGACTTTCTGCTAGAGGACGCGTTTCGAGCAACAAATTCAGTTCATTTTTATTTTTTATACCACTAAGGTGGCAAACAAGCGTACGGCCCGCCTGATGGTAAGCGGTTACCGTAGCCTATTGACGCTTGCAACACCAGGGGCATCACACGCGCGTTGCCGACCCTAAACTCTCTCTTGTCAATAGTATATTTTTTATTTATTTATTATTAGGTGAAATAATTATTTAGCGATGAAAGCGAACTACACGCACCTGTTTATTGTTATTATGCAATCAGGTTCAAAGTCAAAGCCATTTATTCAACTTTGGTTCTGGGAATTTTGAATTTACTGAAGTCACGCAGAATCTTAATTTTGTCACATGTACGTTACAGGACATGTGGGTTCGATTCCCATACCAAAGGATATTTTGAGTACATAAACATGTCTGTTTATCATGAGGCTGGGTATAATATCTAAGTACCTATGAATTTAAAAAGGTTTTATGTAGTATATCAGTGATCTAGTTTCAATAGTACAACTTTTCTGAGTTTCTCGTCGGTTTTGTTACTTCCGAACCGGCGGTAACTCCAGCTTTAATTTTCATTAACGCCCTCCTCCTAGGAGGAGGCCTTACTTAACTTAATAGACATTTACATACTGATGATGATGATGATGTTTTTTTTTTTGGGAAAACAAACGAGATCGATAATTTAATGAAAAGTATTGCGTTATTTACATGTGCGAATCTAGTATTTTATTTTGCATTTACTTGACTTCTTTTTTATAGTGGATATTTTTTTATTTATGACATCAATATATTGACATTGTAAATCATACGCTATTATTGGCCATTTTTTAAGAAACTAATAATTATTTTAACTCATTTGTACCTAAGACTTATTGAATAAATTATTTGCTTTGATTTACAAACTTTGGATTTCAAGGCGTCCGGATCAAACCTCAGCTAAATGATGATTTACAAGTATGACAAGTAAAAGGTAGAAAGAAGGTAGTGTCATAAATAAGAGGTCGAGATAAGAACAGGGTCCGATGAACACCGATTTACATATTTTTGGTCTATTTCGGAGGATATTGCGCAATATGGATGAAATATATCTAAGGCTGAGAAAATAGACCTCCAAATATATTTAGAAATCGTGTAATACAAGGTTTTCTCTTGCTCTTATTTAGGAATTTAATACATATTTATTACAGAGGGCATATTCAATTTAATATGATCACTAGAATAGTGTAGAATACTATAATATACTGTCACTCCGTGTGCATGGGGACCATGTGGCCCCTGGACTATAAGTATATATGAATCATTTTGATTGTTTGAATTATTTCCTTGCGAGGGTCCGGCATTTATTGATCGAGCGTTGAATGCGCTTGTGGTTATACATACAGTATAGTATTTTTTTTAAATCCTCTAAAATAACTGAATCATTGCAATATGCTCGAAAAAAATATTCTCAAAAAATTTAAATTTAAAAAAATAATATGTTATTTAAAACAGTCTCCCTAAAATCAGTGTTCTTGCGGAATTTATCAGAAAAAAAATATTGTTTTTTAGTCATCAGAAAAGCAATAAATGATATGTTCTAGTTTCGGTAAATTTGGTTCAAATGATTTTTTGAATGCATATATTTTTTATTCGACAGATAAGTAGTTGCTTTCGGATTGGTTAAAGTGGGATTTCTCTAAACCATTACTTTGTAATAGAAAAATATATATGTTGCAAGGGTCAAATTCAGAAATTTATAACTTTTTAAAGCAGTTTAAATAAGAAATTGAGACGATTTTGAAAAAAAGTAACTAGATAAGATTATTGTAAAGGATTTGCCGACAAATGTAATCTGAATACATTTCTTGTTTTTGTTATATTTTTTTCGTAGCGTGTGCATGAATGAGACCCTCTACGCGTGGAACGTAAATAGAGGTATGTTTAAAGCCTCACAAAGCTAATAAAAGTGGGGTCAAATTAAAAAATAAAATATGTATTGGAAACTTCAAATCTCACACTTTAAAATAACGTAAAATATATATCATTTATTGCTTTTCTGATGACTAAAAAACAATATTTCTTTTCTGATAAATTCCGCAAGAACACTGATTTTAGGGAGACTGGAGCCTTAAATACATGTAAAAAATAGGTATAGTTGTGGTATAGGTAATTATTAAGTAATATTATAGGAATGTTTTTACATAATAAATAGCCATATTTTCGAAATTAAGCTTCAAGTGTGCGCTTTTAGACTATGTTATGTTCTGTTAGAAAATTGCATAAAATATAATACTTAGTCGCAGAGGCTTAAGCGAAAATCGTCCATAAAAATTAAACTGCTTCAATTGATCAGTTTGCAAAGCCAAGACATTTTTTTAGAAAATCTTTTCGAACATGAACATTTTGGTTGCATCCTTTTATTTTATTTCTAAAAACTGACATTGAATTATTCGAATATTCTGATGGAAAATATGAATTTTATCATAGCCTTATTTACTCAACAAAATAATTCTTCTGTGTAGATAATGGCATGTAAAATCGCATTCTACATTAAGAAAAACAAAGTATAATTTGCACTTGACTGGCTGAGCACCTGGGAGGGTTACATGTTTTTTTTTTGTGGGAGCTCGCGTAGTTCTCATTATAATTACGGGATATGAAATTAATCATTTAAGGGCCTAAACTAACTAAATGACTTTGATTTTGACTTACTCCTACCTTAAAAGCCCTTCCTTTGTTTCTTTCATCAAACCATGAAGTGCCCTAAAAGTTTGTAAGTATGAGTCAGTGAGTTGGACTTTTATTATATTTTTTTTACTGTGCATAGGCTTGTTTTTAAGACAATCTCACGATAGCATGTGATGGTGACGCCAAAGATGGTAAGCACACAAAGCCTTGGGGGGAAATGACGCTTTAAGTGCAGCTGGCGGAATACACCACGACAGATTTTCAACTTGAATTTCGTTAACATACCCATGTTAATGTAAACCTATAAAATTCATGAGTTCCAACAGGACCTCGAGCGGCACAAGCTACTTTTCTATGAACATCATCTAAAATGCAAATGCACCAAACAAAATAGCTTCAAGTGTTGAAGCAAGCGCATTCACATATTGACTGGGAAATTCACGTCATTCTAGACGTTAAGATGTATGCATGGACATACATAATAATATATTTAGTAAGTACCTACTTACTTTCCATACAGCTAGCTCTACTAAACAAGGAATAAGCACTCTACACCAACAAATCGATTTGGCTTGAATCACGTAGTGCTTTATACTATGTTTGAGCGAATTTTAATACTATAAAATGGTACATTCACAGAGAAAAGTTATGCTTAAATGATGGAATAGCACTTTGAAGATGAAGAGAGAATGAAATTTTGAAATGTGCTTTGAAATTTAATATTCTACTAGCATCCGTCCCGCGGTTTTATCCATGTTCCCGGTGGATCTTCCCGGAATAAAAACTACCATATATGCTATTATGTTATTCCAGGATATAAACAAATATACAAATATACTACAAGAATCCAGTCAATACAACGGAGGTTCTTGAAATACTTAGAATTTAAAACAAGAATCCGTAATATTGACTATGATACGCGATGTAAAAGGCACTATATTCTTCCCCTGGAGTTACGGCGGACTATAACAGATGTAACTCTCCTAATGAAGATAGCAAGTGGATATATCGATTCCCCTTCTTTACTGAGTAACATTAATTTATGTGTTCCTATCAAATCCCAAAGACATCCAATGCGTCTGTACATTCCCAAGACAAATACAAACTACAGGCAGAATTCTTTCTTTTGCAGAGCCAGTAAACAATTTAACAATGTCCTTGATGATGTACCTTTAGATCTATTTCATACCAGTACGAATCAGGCAAAATCTCTGATTTCAAAATCTTACTTTGGCTTCCCAGAGCGCTAGTTATTATTTATTATATAACCTATTGTTATTATTTGGGCGCTCAACCACTGACTTTTAATTTTTCACAAATTTGTTCTACCTTTTTATAATTATATTTGATTTTTTCTTTTAGTCATTTTATGTGAAAACATTTATTGCTTTTAGTTTTTAGTTTCGCTAATTTTGTTTGATTTGTTAAGCTGTTTGTTTTCCAAATATAATAAAATAAACTATCTGTGTGCCAGGATTCATCCAAATCAAACGGTCAAACGGTGTCGGTGTTTATCGGTCTCATAATAATATATACCAACATTCATTTTTATACAGAGTGATTTTTTTGTCGTTGGCAATACTTATACCAAAATGAAAGTTGTCCATATTGATGAGTACTTCCACCCCTGCAAGTAAAATCACTCAGTATATTTATAGATAATAGCTTATTTGCACATTGTAAATACATTTCAATGCAAATATGCCCATTGCCTATTCGCTTCGAGTATTAAAATAATAATGCTCATTAATGGCATAGAGTGTCTGTGATTTTGGTAAAATGCCAAATGTTATAATAATAATCTTAAATAAAGCTTTTACAGAATATTTGTACAGTTGGAAATTGAATTCAATTGACTATTGTTAGGAGGTTTTTAACTGAAGTACAATGCTAAGTATGTTATTCTGATTCACATCGGTTTTATAAAGAACTTACCACCCCGCGGTTTCACCCACGAACCCCTATTTCACCCCCTTAAGGGTGGAATTTTCAAAAATCCTTTCTTATCGGATGCCTACATCATAATAGTTATCTGTATGCCAAATTTTAGCCCGATCCATCCAGTGGTTTGAGCTGTGCGTTGATAGATCATCAGTCAGTCAGACAGGTTTCACCCCGTGGTTTCACTCGCGATCCCGGGATAAAAAGTAGACTGTGTCACTCTCCCGTTCATAAACTATCTATATGCAAAAAATCACGTTTCGATACGTTGGTCTGTTGCTGCGTGAAAGAAAAAACCAACAAACCAAAACACACATAGGTACACATTTTTACATTACATTACAATAATTTGGGATGAGATTTAATATGGCGTTTGACCACTATGTTATTTGATAATATGTCCAAAGGTTTTAAGAATAGATAATATAAATATGTAAGTATTAAGTAATTAAAAAAATACGAAAGTGTGAAAAACACCCTTTTCACTTTTCAGTGTATAATTACACTGGAAAGTAAGAAACAAGTATAATATAATATAATAATCTGAAACTATAAACTATTCTACAATTATAAATCCTGAGTGTCGTGGAACACTCGGTTGGAACGAAGAAGCGCGCACCTATGACTGGGGCAATAGCCAGCCAATAGCATTCGCGCTATTAATAACCGTCTACACTAAAGAAAGGGTCGTGACTTCGTCAACTTCGGGATTTTCAGACTTCACCCCTCTCCCCCTCACCCCAACAAACCAAGCAACCAAGCACCATATTAATTACTATTCATATTTTTTTAATCTAACATAACTAAAAAACGTATTTTGTTCTCATCAAAATGGTGAACAAGTAGTCGAGTATGCAAGAACTTCACAATCCGCAACATTGTTATTTCAACAAACTTCAACACAAAAGTAGTAGGTACACTCGAGGAAAACAAAACACAAGCGTTTGTTTTATATGCGGCAATCCTCCTGAGAGTATCTACATGTGCAGCCTCGATGTCGATTGCATTGAATTATTTGAATTTACATTGTCTTCCTATGTCTACATATACTAAAAATATTCAAGTTAACGTAACTCGCTACTATAAAAGAGAATACATATAATATATTATGTTTTCCCGGGATAAAAAGTAGCCTATGTGCTATTCCAAACTGTAATTTAACTCTGTGCCAAATTTCATCCAGATCCGTTCAGCTGTTTTGGCGTGAAAGAGTAACAAACATCCATACATACAAACTTTCGCGTTTATAATATTAGTAAGGATTGACTTTACCTGCTGGATGTAACTTAGAATAACTTTCAAATAATATAGAATCATTTTATGATTTTATTTTTTTACTATTATTGTATAGCACTTTATATTTTACTAGTTTCCGCCCCGCGGTTTAACCCGCGTTTCCGAGAGATCTTATGTTTTCCCGGGATAAAAGTTTTCTATATGTTATTTCAGAGTATGATCTATCTATGTGTCAAGTTTCACCCAAATCCATTTAGACGCTTATGCGTGATTGAGTCACAAACATCCAAACAAACACATTTCTAATATTAGAGAAATAGCAGGATTTAACACAGATCGAACTTAATTTTTATTGTTTTTTTTGTGGTTTTCATCTATACTAATACTAAATACTAATACTAAAATATTATAAAGCTGAAGAGTTTGTTTGTTTGTTAGTTTGTTTGAACGCGCTAATCTCAGGAACTACCGCTTTGATTTGAAAAATTATTTCAGTATTGGATAGCCCATTTATCGAAGAAGGCAATAGGCTACTTTTTATCCTGGGAAAACACAAGACCCCTGAATAATAAATAAAGTCTCTATCTCTATATTTAATACGTCTATACATAGCTTAGGTAGGTACAGTACTAAAAACAGTTACTATAATAGATATACTAAAATTAGTCGACTAAATAAAGTAGTTAGAATACCAATTTCATGAATAGGTATCTAAAATCACAAAGGCTATAAATAGATTTATAAATTAAGATAGTACAAACTTAAATCTATCAAGTCGAAGTTATTATTACTTAGTATCTAAGGCTGTGCAAACATAATTAAACTTAGCCGTTAAGCTGGAGAGAAAGCTTTTGTAAAAGTAAACTTAAATACTTTAAGATATTGAAGGCTTTACGTAATAAATACTGGACATTGTTTTTTTTTATACTTTCGGTAGATTGGTCGTTGTAGTTAGGATTTGTGGTTATTTCCATTAACTCATACAATGGAAAGACCAAATAATAAATAAAAATGATTAGGCATCTAGGCCCATGGGTCTAGTTTTACGTGGGCCTATATAGCTGCCTAAGACTCCATAAAATCACTCACCAGACTGCTAATTCTTGATACCATAAAAACAGCTGAAATTAGGGTTTCTGAAAAAATCTAGTCACGTCCTTTATTAGCGAATAATAAGACATCCCCAGTAACGTCCCGATTCGAGATTCAAGCCCCATCTGGGGTACGTTCTGGTGACGCGAATGCGGGAAATGTACCTACTCAATAAAGAGTTGCTACGAGGATGCAAAAGGAAGCAAGGCTTAATGTACTCACCGTTTGAGCAGCAACTTGTCTCTTCACGCTTGCGATGCAGTGATGCGGGGCAGCTGCATTTTTTTTATATTACGAGATAGCGTACGGTTGCGGAAAACATATGACAATTAATTAATTTAGAAAGGAGTTGTTCGAAATTTCCCAGACCACTTCGGAGCAACTCCTAACAACTTAATCGTTACATGCTTTCCCTAGCGTTCAATGGAACTTAAAAACGATGTAAACGCGCATTGTTGCTTAAAATTCTACGTGGTTGAATGATGAGCTCATCAAACTTGCCCGTATGAGGATGTAAAATTATTTTGCAGTAGACCAAATAAAGCTGCAGTAAACGCTCCTTTTCCATAAGTTCTATTAATACATGTGATCTCAGGTGTCTATCGTCTGCTTTAGTGCCAACTAACTAATTTTATACAAACGCAAAAGCTAGATATGGATGGGCTTTGATAGCAAATTTATACACTAGCTATCCATTCCATGGCTTTATTTACGATCTATTTTACCCCCTTAGGGATTGAATTTTGAAAAACCCTTACTTAATACACCCCTTGAATACCAAGGAGTATTTACTCCAAATTTCAAATCTCTAGGCCTACTGATCGTTGTCTATCAGTCACGGTTCTGATTTATAGATATAGATAGATAAAAAACAACAAATATTCAAAAACCCTTGTAGAAATCGTCAACAAATACTTGCTATTTTTGGAGTGAGGATTCTCAACTTGGCAAGAAAAGTTTCTATGTAGATAAAACGTTTGTTATTGTGATTTTGTGACAACTTTCGTCATTTAGAAAGCTGGATCTTGACGGGTACGGTACTGAATTTTACCGTCTCAGTTCACTCGACATCTTTATTACATAGTTCAGTTATGCACAGTATCTCAACCGTATGTTTATGAATAATTTAACTGAAGGCCAAAAATCGACTATAAAACAGGTTTAATAACTTGATTCGCGATCGCGATTTTCTAAGAATTCTATTTTTAGGGTTCCGTACCTCAAAAGGTAAAAAAAGGAACCCTTATAAGATCACTTTCTTGTTCGTCTGTCTGTCCGTCTGTCCGTGTGTCACCACCGATTTTCTAAGGGATTGGGTGGACCTAGCAAGTTACCATTTTAATGTTACATGTTAATTTATACCAGATACTGAGGTCTATAGTTCCTCTTAGGTGTATAAAAATCAAGGTCCTGAGTCAACACGATAAAAAGATATAGACAAAATTAGATTTTCGCGAAAACTTATAAGTAGCAAAAGTTACCTTAATTTTCAGCATTTTTTTATTTTTCGGTATTTTCACTTTACTTGTGCTGTAAGACCTTGCTTTTAACCAAAATTGACAATTCTAGGTCAACCGGAAGTAGCCCATAGGTTTTGGGTCGAAAACCTATATGGTAGTAAAGGAAAAATAAAAAAAGTAGAAAAGTAAAGGGTGTCCCCATACATACATATTACGCCAATTAATGAAGACCTCTGAGTTGTGTGGGCGTTCACTCAATTTAGAGCTTAACTGTAAATAAATAAAATTGTGCTATTTACCGTGATGGACGAAACTATTTACATACCTATAAGTTTGTACGGAACCCTCGGTGCGCGAGTCCGACTCGCACTTGGCCGGTTTTTTTTATATGTAGTTTTTGGACGCGCGTCCCATTTGCGAGCCAAAAGCTTACATATTGTAAGGCTGCGTTATAACCTATAAATTTTAATTTGTCACAAAATAAAATATTTTAAACATTTAATAAAAACTACGTAAAATGTTTCGATCCTAATCGTTTATTAATGTCAAGAATTCTGTTAAAAGTATTTCAAATAGATATAGTTAATTGATTTACTGTTAATCTATGATCGAATCTCATTACACATACGGTACGAAGTTTGTTCCTGTTTCCCACTTAGCAAGTTGGTTTGCAAGACGTAATTTTAATTAAATTTTATAAGACGATTAGTTTCTGTATCGTACATGTGTCCTTAGTTTCGTATACGGATGGTCTCGTATATCACTTGATATGTAAACTTTGTAATGTATTGTCATTTATTTGTCATGATCATGTTTGAATGTGTTTAAAATAATTTTGACTTATCGTTGCAGTGTTAAAAGTTAAAATAGAGTGTAAAAAAATTGAACAAAGATCTAAATATATATAATAAATTTTACCGTCATCTTGCCGTTAATGGACCAAGATAGTTTCAGGAAAAAAAGTTTTTATATTCGTGGACTAAAATGCTAAAAAAAAACAAATCTTTGCGTCACAGGTTTATAGGACTTAACAGCTTGTCAATGTCAAATACATCATATTAGCTACCTACATACATTAAATTCAATTCAATAGCATATGGGAAATTGGTCCAAAATTGACTCGCAATATTTGATTTGTCTCATACCTATTAACTAACTAACAAGTAAAGAAAAGCTTGTAAAAAAGAAAACAATTTATTATAATTGTAATGTTGCTAGCAGAATGTATTACAAAATTCTAGTAAGCTTACGTTTATTGAGATAACAAGGACTTCATATTATTAGATTCCTGACATTCCTGATTTCCTCCATATATTTATCCTCCCAGATATAACCTAGACTTTAAGGAAATATTTTCATACGATGTTTTTTATTCGCAAATGTCTCTACAATAGGTACTAAAGTGCAAGTACTCCTATTGTGGCTGCTCAAATAAGCCGTGTGAAATGCTCTCACTCATACATCATTTCGTATTTATGTTCTATAAAACACACGCTTATTCTCGGTGTTAAGAGATTACGAACCAAATCTAAGTCGTATATAAAACCTTTTTCCATGTAAAAGGGGAATAGGGTTCAATACCCACATGGTAATTTGGTAAAGGATCATGTAAGAACATGAAACCGTTAATCTAATTAGGATTAAGAGCATAAGGAAAAGGAATAATATACGAGTTGAACCCGGGAGTAGAGCTGGAGATTTATTAATGTCCCCTCGTTTGGTTCGGACTGGAAATTATGTTCCATTCGGGAAATCGTGTTAAATAACCGCTACTATTATATATAGTGGGGTGTTTAAGATGTCCTATAGTACCAAAAGGATTCTGTTCAGTAAATTGTGGTCTTTTATGACTGATAATTGTTTACGCCGTTTTTTAAGTTCCATTGGACGCTAGGGAACGCATGAAGGGCTTAATGTATGTGCCGATTAAGTGGTAAGGAGTCGCCCCGAAGCGATCCGGAAAATCCCGAACAACTCCTTTCCAAATTCAAAATTGTATTCATTCATTGTCACATATTTTCCGCACCCGCACGTCATCTCATAATATACTAAGATTCTTCAGCGCTTTGGATCTGCTCCGCATCACCGCATCGCAGGAGTGAAGGGACAAGTTGCTGCTTAAGCGGTAAGTACATTAAGCCTTGCTCCTCTT
Source organism: Tetheella fluctuosa (assembly GCA_951216915.1). NCBI lineage: Eukaryota > Metazoa > Arthropoda > Insecta > Lepidoptera > Drepanidae > Tetheella > Tetheella fluctuosa. The sequence continues at coordinate 10,192,677 of OX578222.1, forward strand.
TGCGTCCTTGGAGGGACTCATGATTGCGTAAATATATTTCCCGCATCCGCATCACCACATGTTTTGAACACAAACAGGTTTTTCGTAAAAACGATCCAAATTTGGAAATATTTTTTATTATGCCATAAAATTAATGACATTGCAATCTTTTTTTTTAATACTAAATAGCTATTGTAGCCTCACATTAAGTGAACTGCCGTTGCTGATTGAATATCTGTCATGTCATGAAACCAATCATTCTGGAAATCTGGGGAGAAGCTATGTAGAAATAGACTCTTAGCTAGGTTATTATGATATTGATGAGTTCTTATCATCATCATCATCATCAACCTACATTAGTCTACTGTTGGACATAGGTCTATAATTAATTGACGAGTTCTTATAATTATGAGAAATAAAATAGTAAACACTACCAACAAAATGATCACGCAGAAATTTTATGAAACCGCACAACATGTCCTGTTTATGTGCACTATACATTATATTGTCAACCATTAAATTGTTTGTGGTCACTGCCAAGGTGAAGGTACCGAATCACCTTGTCCGGTTTTCTATTTTATTTCATTAGAAGTGCACATAAAATATTTTATGGTAAAAGGTTTCATACATTCTTCGTTTATCGCGAATACAATAAGTACCTGTGGATACGATGAATCGGTATCTTTTGATAGTAAACACAGCTTTTTCTTTATCATCCGTGGGATTTTTTTCAAGGTCAATCTCGGTATATTTTATGATCAATATATTTATCATCACCAAAGTTATCATTGTTCGGAGACTGTTAATTTATTTCTGGTTGTGATTTGACACATATTTGATTTTAAACTTTCAGGCTCACTACGTACTATTAGTCTTATTTATATATATAAATAAGACTTTAGTATATATATATAGAGGATATCCTCTATATATATATACTTATTTATATAAAGACCTCTGTGGCAGATGGACGGACGGACACGTTCCGTTTTTACTTAATGAAATATTTCATATTATATAATCGTATTTTCAAAATATTCTACAATAAAAATAGCTGTTTTAAGTCTCATTTCAACTCCTATAATTTAGTATGAATATAATATTTTTATTGTTTAATTAAGTATTTGCTTATTTTTTTTGTTTGTTTTTTTGTTCATGCCATTCGCAGTGGAAACCTTGGGTCCGTGGGGTTCGAGGCTTGCCGATTTGCTCGGATTTTATCATCCAAGCTCATCGAGGCTTCGGGAGACCGACGGGCTGGGAGCTTTTTCTGCCAACGCATAAGCTTGGCCATCCAAAAAGGGAACGCTGCCAGCCTGTTGGGAACCTTGCCTAACGATAGCAGCGAGGGCCTTGAGGATGTTTTCTTTATTTCATAGTTTGTATTTTATACATTGATTGTAAATACTTGTTGTTAATAAATACTACGATTAAATATTTAAAATACTGCCACAAATTTATCCATATACTTAACAAATCTAGGTTTTATACAAATCAGTTTCGACTGTACTTAACATATAAGAGTTCTATAGTAACTTGTGATAGCTTAACCAACTAGAATTTACACAAGTCTTGTCACGTCCTCGATATAAAATATGACGGCACGTTTTCTTTTCCTCTCCTAGAATATATCTCGAGTAATAGGATTATAATCTAATCTGAACCTAAATGGAACTCAATGCTAATATGCTCAAAGGAAATTCCACTAATCAAATGTGTACCTACATAATAGTGAAGTCATAGAGATTATTTGATTTCAAGTATTGACTTTCATTTAATTTATATTTAGCATTTAATTTGGTAGATCAATTTCATCTTAGGTCTCGAGTATCTCAGTTTGACTAATAGTAGGTAATTCATTTTAATTTTAGTGTAAATAAAGCTCAAGGTTTCCTAAATAACACGTGTAGTATTACTAAAAAACTAGAATTTTGAAGTTAGTTTCGATCAATTTGTATGTATAACAAATAAGTTACTCAAACGAAATACGCTTTAATTATCTAATGAATATTGTTCGAAATCCCTTAACCAACAAATACCGTATTAACCATGAGAAACAGATGAACAGTCGTACCGACCTCAACAAAGTTTAGGTCGACCTCGGCTCTCCACTGGCGTCCGTGTCAAGCTGTCTAACTGTTGTAACTTATACCATTTGTATTGACTGCTGTTGGGATAATCAAATTCCAACTATGGGTATTTCAAACTATAGAAATAGCTAGGAAAGTGCGCAGTTGAAGAAATATACCAAGATTTTGTGCTTTATTTTATTTTTCACAGTAAAATAAATATTCTGGGACATTATTCCTAACACACGGCCAAAATAAACTATACCTAAAATTAAAAGGATTTAAAATCCTATTTGCCAAAATTCTTCTAAATGCATTCTCCATTAGTGCGTGATTTAGAAAAATTCGCACAAACTTGCATATTTAAACATTGTACCTATCTAGTTACTAAGAGTTCGGTTTATATTTTAAATTAGTAGGCAGCTGTTGATAACGATGTCAATAATGTAGGTACTAATAAGGATAACATAATATATCCATTAACAATACTTTAAAAAATGGGCAATTATAAAGCGGTAATTGGAAAACTATTTACACAAATACGGTATTAATCCTTACCATTTTAAATAAGTTAGAGGCTTTAAGCATTTCATGCAAATTATTTTATACTTTTACACCATATACTTAATTTAAATGAACTGGTAGTACACCATATAATTTAAAATGAATATCTTAGGAGCTATCGTAAATTTTAAACTACGCGCGAGAATATAAATTTAAGCGGTCTCGCACCAACGCAACACGACGACACATGTCTCGCTTGATGCAGCCACCTCCGCCCGCGCTCCTCTGCCCGCCTGTTGCCACACAACAAGTTGATGCAAAAAATGTAGGCATAATATATTATGCTCTTCTACCCGTGCGAAGCCGGGGCGGGTCGCTAGTATATATATATATTTAAGGTCCTAATAAATGAAGTACGGTCCTTTTTTGGGATGATAGTATAGATAAAATAAAAATATTTGTTCGTAATTTTAATGGAAAAAAAACCTGAAATAGTACTTCATCACTACTAAGCATTAATTAAAACCATTAACAGCATAATCAGGTGTAAAATTTATTATTAAAAAATAAAAAAAAGCATTTAAAAATACATTACTTTTATTTATGAAATACTATTTCAGGTTTTTTTTTATTATATATATATATTTTTTATCATTTTCGGAATACTTATGACCTACACTATCATCCCTCGAAAGGACCGTACTTCATTTATTAGGACCTTATACTGGGTGATTTTGTTATCACTGGCAATACTTGCAAGGGTGGAAGTACTCATCAAAATGAACAACTTTTATTATGGGACTACCTGTGAAATCATGAAAAATTATCAGCTGTTCCATACAAAAGTTCAATACCTACTCGACCAAAATGTATGAAGCAACCATATTATTTTACGCGATATCAGAGTTAGCCCTATAATAAAAGTTGTTTACATTGATGAGTACTTCCACCCCTGCAAGTATTGCCAGTGATAACAAAATCACCCAGTATATATAAATAAGTACAGATTACAAAAACAATAGTATTCATCCTCATAAAACTGAGCTTCAAAATCAATTCAGTTCAACGAAAGCTTAATACTAATGTGAAGGTTTTGCCAGTATGCTAAATCTAATTCAAGGAGTTCAGAACGTGGCACACTAGTAGGATAATCAATATTCTAGAACTTCCATAAAATATACAATTGAAACTTCACATTTACCGTACAATTCCATTCTGTCTACTATAGACAGGGTTGCCAGATGTTCGGGACAAGACTGGGTCGTTCATATAATTAATACGGTATCTAGCTAGGTTAGTTAGTTAGTCAATTATTGAATAGGCCGCACATGTTTTTGAAGACCTTTGTGCTGTAATGAAAATTACAAGGCTGGTAACTTTGTAATTGTCATCTGGAACTAACAGAATTTATCATTTAATTAAAAAAGAATTAGATTGATTGTCCTCGTGCCTTTTTATAATGGTTTCAAATAATTATTTGAAACCTTTGTTTCGATGTAACCAATTATAATTATAGAAAAAAATATTCCTTTTCAGTTACAGTAAATCTATTTTGCTATCCATTGTCGTTAGATACTGCATCCAAAATGGCGGATGAAAGTTATGTTGTAATCATTAAAAAAATTGTCAATTTCAGAACTACGAACTGGGTAATCCCCGGCGTGCATTGCAATGACTCTTTTTTACCAGAAACCATCACGTGGCATACGCACAACAACTCATCAAAGTATCATCGCAATTGATGGTATACACATACCTACATTACAAACAAACAAACACATAGACAGACAAACATTGATTTATATATTCCGGTGGTAGGTAACCCTAGACTCATTCAAGTACAAGTAACGAGTACGACAAACACGCTAGTAAGTTTAATTATAAACGGCAGTCAGTCATTAGTCAGCCATGTAGGTATAATAAGTCTATATGGGTATAGTTGTGTCTGGTTACAAGAGAAGCTTTAGTAGAGCTTTGAGTTAGTTCAAGGCGCTGATAGCAGCTTGAGCTTTCAGTGAAGGAAAACATCGTGGAAAAATCAATCAAAGCATGGTGGTATAACTTTGTAGTACCCGCCTGGCTGGCTACCACCCTCAAGTTGAAATTATGTCACCATGTATGATTGATGTGGTATTGCAGCTGCATTTGAGTGCCAGTTCCAATTTCGTTTAGTCGCTACGGAGCTGACTGGTAACAAACAAGCACACACCCAAGCACCCAAGCTTTCATATTTATAATAGTAGAAAGTAGGATGGTAATGGTAACATCTATTGCTACCATAATTGAGTTCAAAATTCCTTGAAAATATAATATAATATAGCATTGCAGATAATAGGCATCTAATCTACTCAAGAAGAATGTAGGTAGGTACCTAAATGTAGTTGAGTATTAACCACCGTTTTAATATATTTGATATCATATTACCCAAATTAAAATTCAAAAGCTATGTATGTAATTAAATAGGCATACTTAACAAATAATTGCTTTGCACTCATTTCCTTTGTGAGATCTTCAAAGAGATACTTTAAGAAGTTGAAACAAGAGGTACTTCATCATTGAGATCACATTTGAGAGTGCTTATTTTTCATTAAAAAAAAAAACAATTTAACTTTGGAGAGGTGGATTCGTGTTTGGAGATATCTTGAGAATTCTAAACAAAGATACAAATTGGTACCTATTAATAAACCTATAAAAGCGTTTGAATATTCTCAGTTTTCAATAAAGTGTAGGTACTACGTAATTAATTTGATCAAATTTTGATTTTAATAAGATTGCATGAGTTTTATTTTCTAACTCACTATAACTTCTCATAAGTACCTAACTAACTAAGTTTCCACCACGCGGTTTCACCCGCTATAAGTACCCTATTTTACCCCATTACGGGTTTAATTTCGGAAAATCCTTTCTTAGTACACCCTTACGTTACAAAAGGAACATACCCTCAAAATTCCGCGTTTCTATAACCAGCGGTTTTGGCTCTGCGTGGACTATCCTGTTTGTCAACCTGTCTGTCATTTAGTCAGCACCTCTTCTTTTTATATAAAACTACCTTCCGCCCCGCGGTTTCACTCGCGTTCCCGAGGGATCTTGTGTTTTCCCGGGGTAGCCTTCCTCGATAAATGGACTATCTAACACTGAAATAATTTTTCAAAGTTCCTGAGTTTAGCGTGTTCAAACAAACAAACTCTTCAGCTTTATAATATTAGTATATATAGATTCCCGTGTCACGATGTTGGTCCGCGATGAACTCCGAAATTACTTAAACGATCTTAACGTATTTTTTTTTAATGTGTGATTTGTTCAAACTTTTATCCTGATAATTTCCTGTTTTATACCGGGGACGCGGATGAAACCACGGGGAACAGCTAGTAATTATAAATATTTTTAGTGTTTGAAAACATTGCTTTAAAAATGTAGGTAAGTAATGAAGGATAAAGTAGATTCAGTACTTACTGAAAAATAAATAGAACATTTCATACAACGAATGAGGTATTAGGAAATTGGTTTTATGTACGTAAGCGATAGTTATGTACATAGACCTGCTAAGTAAACACTATTACATTAACGAAATTGCTACGATTTGTACCTATTGTAATGTATCAATGGGAATTATACCTACAATCTATAAATATAATAGTAGAATCCGGTGTTTCTGTACATTGAAGAAAACTAATAAAAAGAAGAAAAGGGGTAAGTAAAGAAGAATAATGGAACAAAAACCAGCATTTTTTTAGAATTATTTTTTGTCTGAGCAGAACTCTCTGGAACTACAGAACGGATTTTCATGTAGTTTTCACAGGTGGACAGAGATTTGTTTGGAGTAGGCTATGTTTCATTCAATTCAGATAAAAAGTTACCTTTGAATTTTACTTTTATACTGTTCGTGTCATCAAAATTGTACTGACGGGAAAAAAGTTATATAAATTTTATAAAGTCTGCGCGAGAAGCCGCGGCCGAAAAGCTAGTAGGTAAATTAAACTGACTTTAGGAGGCATAAATATTTCAAGACGTTTAATTATAATTGGCATTCTTTAGTAGATATATGTATATTGAGATGGGATATTTTAGAAACACATATTAGATTTGTTAAGCTGAACACCTTTTAAGGTGACCGTCTCTGAAATCGCGAAAAATATTTTTTTTTCATACATTTTGATCTTTGGTATGAAAACTTTGAAATTCTTTTGGAGATTTCAGAGTTGGTCCCATAGTAAAAGGTTTTCTGTATGACAAACTTTACCAATGATTTGAAAATATGCCATTTGAAAATGTCCGCTCACAATATAATAAGAAACATCCCTGTTTATGAAGCTCCCTTGAGAGTACTAGCGTTAATTTAATATTTTAGCAAATAAAAATTGTTTAAATATTAGTTTTCATCAAAATCGAGTGGATGGTCAAGGAAATTGCTTATCTACCTGACCTACTTACTATAACTTAAATATATTCAATACCACTGCAGTATTGTCATGGAAGATTATATTATTATATTTCTAAGTTATAAAGAAAACTTAGCAAATAGCCTCAAAAGATCTTTGCAGAACAACTTTACTTATGTTTTACAGCTCACTTCACGTGAAGTTAACATTTTATACACGAGATTGTAATAACGTTTTATAATAAAGTATAAACTCCTTACAAAGTCTTTTTTTCCATACAACCTTTAAAAAATCTTTTGAGCTAATTCCGTGAGTCAATTCATTGTTTAAATTTATTAAGGTCATTATTTTTTCTGTTTCATTTTGTATTTTGGATTTGCAAAAAAAAAACTAGTATTTACAATCATTGTATAAAATACAAACTATAATATATAGAAAACAAAGCCCTCGCTGCTGTCGATAGGCAAGGTACCCAACAGACTGGCAGCGTTCCCTTTTTGAATGGCCAAGCTTATATGCGTTGGCGGAAAAAGCTCTCAGCCCGTCGGTCTCCCGAAGCTTCGATGAGCTTGGATGATAAAATCCGAGCAAATCGCCGAGGCTCGAACCCCCACGGACCCAAGGTTTCTACCGCGAACGGTATGAACAAAAAATTAGGACCAATACAAGCGTATTAGTTATATTTCCGATGTATAAAAAGAATAAATCAAATACCAATTTTCCTTCTCCTTTATATACTGGTAAATCACGACTCCAAGTCAAAGTCAAAGCCATTTATTCAATTTAGGCCTTAGGAGAGCACTTAAGAAGGTCGAATTTACTGAAATTACACCGGTTTAGAATTCAGACTTCGACTGATGAGAACTGCCATAAGACTCGGCTAGGCTTTTTTTATTAGATAATCTGACTGAGTACATAGGCAATATTTTCTTCAAATATTCGACTAAACATTTCAAATAAATAACATGAAATATGAAAGTACGGTACAAGACAATTTTTATTATTACTCGATGAAGTGAATAACAGTAAATTATAATTTAAAATAAGAAATGTAGTAATAAAAAAACGCTATAGGCAACATTTTGTGTGATTCCCCAGAATATCCAAATGGAACCTTAAGATATGGGTGAAAATCTTTTCTATGTCACGTATCACCCTGCCTCAAAAAGGTCGAATTTGCAGACGTCAAGCGTTCTACAAATATTTATACGGCAAATATAAAATGAAGGTATTTGTTTCATTTGTCTACAAATCCAGGCATGATAGGTAATTGCTATGTAAATACAGTTGTGTGAGGAGAATAAAGTTTAAGAATGGCTGGCACCTTTTCAATTTCAGTACTTACCTTATTGTTCCAGGCTTTTTAAGCAGGTACATATATAGTATATTTTTACATCCTGACTAGACTTTACTTTGCATTTAAAACCTATTTAATTTTTTTTATATGAATATGTTAAGTTATGTTGGGGTCGAAGCAAGACTGTCAAGTACAGCTGGCAGATCACACCAGTAGATGCTTGGTGACAGAGTTTCAACATGTGGTAGTCAGCCAGGCGGATGCTACAATGTACCAATAAATCATGATTTCCTCACGATGATTTTCTTCACTGAAAAACTAAGCTATTTAAAGAATTAGAGGCCACAACTTTCACCACTGTATTTGACGTCACTTCCACTAAGTTATAGTAATATTAAAGTAGTACAGGGAGCGAATTCCATGTTACTCTTCCAAAAAGATAGCTGATGTTCCCTAAAACAGTTATCCCTGAGCTTGCAAGTTTCTATTTTATCCTGACGATGGTCGAGGATGTTATTGCTTACCCAGAAGATACAATTGCTACCCATAAAAGCATTAGTAACAATATGTTATTCACACGTTCACTATCTATTTTCTTTACGACATTTTTCACTCCATGCTCTACAATAACATTTTGGTATCGTTTTTAAAACTGATTTGGCTGTAAATCTTTCAATGTTATTAAATTAAAAGTATTTTATTTTTTATGATCCTCACCTTTTTCATTACATACACAAAACTAAATTGAAGTTTTCAAAGCCTGTAGGTATACTAAGGGTCAGCTTAATGTAGCGCATTTACATAAAAAAGAACTATAGATATAATGTGAAAATTATGATAAGAAAACTGAATTACTTTAAAAGTCATAAAAGATTACTATTTTGTAACCAAAACTATATTTTCTTAAGTCTTCCGGGTACCTACACTCAAATCCACCCACAGATTTTCCATCCATCAGAAAAGGTCTCCCACGCTACACCAGAAAAAACCAATTAAGCTGTCTCTATTTAGGAAAATGTTTACTTCAAAGCTTGTGGGTTGCCATGATATAATTTAGGTTCTTAGAATTATATGAATCACAATAACAAGTCGTACAATATGTCAGTTAATTTAATCGTTTAAGTGTTTTATTATTTTCCTAGTAAGGCTTTATTTGTCTTGCCATATTAGGCTGCTAATGTTCCACCTCCTTTAGAACTCTAAATCAACTGATTATCTACTCTAGTTGTAACGAATACAGAATAAATAAGTTACCAGAAGGTAACTCGAAATGCTGTCAGGCTTTGACTATTTTTTTTTTACTAGGACTGTTAGCATAAAAATCTCTTCCATGACATACAAAACATGTGAAAATAATGACGGTCCAGGAATCTAGACATAATCCAATAAGTGGGTGAATTTCAACAAGTCCATTAAAATCTTCATTTCAATGATTTTTTTTATCTTAAGTTTTATTTTAAAAAGAACGTGTTTGTATTCTTGCTTAATATCTAGCAGATAACTAAAAAACTATCGAGATATATAAGATTAAAAATTACGTGCCACGGCGATGAAACATGCGTGCACGGCAATGAAACATGCGTCCACGGCAATGAAAAAACTGTGCCAAGGGAATGAAATTCATTGTTTGTGGCTCCACCGTGCCAACGATGTCTCTGCCAGTGTCATGGCTAAGTGAAAATAGTGTTAGTGGCAATGTCAACGAAGAGTAGACGTTTTCTCTTAGGCAAAGAACTCGGAGATTTACGCTTTGTTTTAGTAGTTAAGTACTTTTTATTTTTTATCATTTTTAATGTATGGTCAATAATGTAATCTGTTGTTGTTATGTCTATGTTATTATAGTTTTTCTGTATTTATGTGTGTCATTGCATGTTGTCAAGAATTTCATGATGTCACAAAGGGTTCGACTGAAAATCAGTTCTAGAGTACGTGGGAACACACCACATATCTTGGGGTATGCTGAGTCGAATCCTTTTCGGCATCACACAATATTACAGCAGTCTTTTTGTTTTTTATACTTTTTATTTTATTTTGAAATCTGTTTATTGTAATATTTTATTTTACTTGCGTATTATATTTCTTTAACAATTTTAAACCATTTAATGAAAAAAAAGACTAAATATATAAAACTGTAACCTTGCTGAGTTTCTTGCCGGTTCTTCTCAGTTGAAGGTGACCTGGCCACAGCAACGAAACTAAATTGTTTTAAAAGGCATGGCAATGATTTTTTTTTTCATTGCTGTGTCTTTTTTTCATTGCCATAATTATACCTATTCACGGCGATGAAAGAAAAAATGTCAAGTAACAAAAAAATTGAATACTTTCATTTATGGCGCCTAAACGCAGGCACGTGTGTACATCCTTCCACGTCGAGCAGTTAAGCGGCACTAATATGCAACGTTTAGCACATAGGAGGGAGGGCGCAAGTCGTTAGATAAAACAATATTCTTAAACATGTTTAGGACACGGCGATGAAAGGTAACTCTGGGACAAATTATTTTTTATTAGCCATTCGTTGTATTGTTTAAATATTTGAATAAATGTATTTCGTAACAATACTTTAAATATTCACGTATCAAATAAAACTAGGTTTTAATATACAGAACCATTAGATTTTTATCAATGAGGTATCACGACACAATAGGTAACGTGTGGACAAACACGGTAATGAAAGATTTCGAGGTTTAACTTTTTTTTTTGAGTACCTATATTTCTATTTAATAATATATTTAGTGCTACATATAGATTACCATTCACCTAACCAGAAAAAAATGTTAGAGCATTATAACAATGATTTTTAGTACCGATTTCATCGATGCCACGCAATTCTTGGTCCCGGGATATTCACCCAAATGCGAAAGTTTCGTTTATGTGGAAGTTTTGCAACTCAATTATGTTGTAATAGCCGAACGGATTTCGATTAAATTTGGCACAGAGATAGATAATACCCTTGAATAGAATACAGAGTTTTTTTTTAACCGGGTAAATGTTAGATCTCTCTGAAAAACGAATAAAACCGCGGGGCAGACGCTAGTTTATAATATCGTGTATCTGACGAATTTGCCAGAGCGCTTTGTAAGTTAGCGCACTAAGTATATTACTTGCACTTTTAGATATATTAGATATAGAACAGTAGTTTCTGGTTTCGTCTGTATTCAACAACAATAATTGTACCTACTACAAGTAGCAACCCTTCAATTGCGTAACATAATCGTTTTACTTGACGTAACTGCCGATAGCTGGACCTATTAAAATTTACGATAGAACTTCATACAAGGGTCTCTTGCTACGAATAACCGTAAACCGAGATAAGTATAAGTACGGTAGTACGGTTTTCATGTTTATTTCTTGATACTTACATGCAACAGTCACGGTAGATTGTCACAAGCTAGTTTCAGATATAATATGTGGTTTTTAATGACATTGGGAATTAGTCACAATAAGACGGAGGAATTCCTGGCATTTTTTTATTATATAGGTTTGTGTTTGACCACAATCTCACTATGGTAAATGATGAGAGGTGACCGAGGGTGGTAAGCAAACAAAGCCTAGAAGGAATTGACATTTTAAGCCGAAAAAATAAAAAGAAGTTCGAGTAGGAGGACGAAGGGGAATCAATTCTTTAACCGACTTTTTTTTTTCGGTAGACGCAAACGACGCGCCGACGCGATGTTTAAACGGAGCGTGAAAAACAACTCTCACTCAGTTACAAATAAAAATAATGATCTGTAAAAGCAACTACTATAAGGCGATGATAGCTCAGTGTTAGTGACGTGGGATGTAGAGGTCGTGGGTTCAAATTATATAATGTGCTTGAGCTGTCGGTGAAGGAAAACATCGTGAGGAAACCGTTGCATCGTGGTAGGGTCCTCTGTAGTTCCCGACTGGCTTGCTACCACCCTCATGTAAAAAATTCTGTCTTCATGCACCTACTGGCACACATTATCACTTACCATAGTAAGATTGTGGTCAAACAAAGACCTTTATTATACATACACGGTACACAGTTCAAGCCCTGCATTTTTTTCTGTAAAAAGTTGCTATCTGCAACCTCATTTTGTAACTAAAATCAAATATCCTTTTTAAATAAAATCTCCAAATTAGTACATAACGAAAACCTTAACAATAAGGTACATCTGTAATACAATCATTTTCATTAACGCCTAAGTTATGCCATCATCATTTCGCAAGACAAAGATAGCAATGGAATCTTCAGCGCGCCGAACGCAATTGGAATATTGGTGAGTGACAATGAATGCTATACATTCTTTGAGAGAATGCTTACCTTTATTGAAGTGAACAAAAACGACCCATTCACAAATTAGAGGACAATTTGTTCGATGGAGAGACGAGTTGTTAAATTGCTAGCTAGGTCAAAGGGATCTTTAAGGTACAAGACACTAGCGTCGCTTGCAGTCGGCGACAGCAGTGTCTATGAATGAGCAGTGTTAAACATTTAATGGAAAAAAAACCAACATTGTCAGACTATCCAAGAAAATATATAAAAAATATATCTGACCTTGCAGAGCTTCTTGCCGATTCTTCTCAGTTGAAGGTGACATCCGAATCGGTGATAACTTCAGTAGCTTCGACGTTTATAAGTGCCCTTCTAGGGCCTAAACTGAATAAATGGCTTTGACTTTGACCTTGACTATGAAGTACCTGCTGCTTGCAGCTGCGGTCGGTGGCTGTAGTCGGTGTCGGAATTGTATCTTTATGTTTAGATATTTAAAATAAGAACGGTTATGCCCTTTTATGGGAATCAAAATGAAAAAAATGTGTAGTTAGCAACGCGGCGAACAAACGCGGAGAAACAACGCGCAGGTGTGTCGCGGTAATTCCATCTCAACCAAGTTGGCAGTATGCCATAACTTTAGCTAAATAAGTAGTTTTTCTTTGGATTGAAAGACAAGATGTATTAATGAAAGTAGCGGAAACTTAATAACGCAGTTGTTTGTGTAATATAGATAATGTTTTTGTGGAAATTAAGATTTATGTTGGAGATTCCTTCTATATTTAATTATGTCAATGATAATTTTCTACTGTATTTGTTTATCCCTAAATCCTTAGGTACATATTCTTAATCTTACATAATCCCTACCAGTAGGTATATTAAACGCTAAAATGCGTTTGTTGCTTTGTCCTTGACTTGATTATAAATGTTTGCAACAGGAGAGAGCTGAGCCGTGAGCGTTTTGGTGAAACGAGTCAGACATAAAATAATGGAACATTTTCAAATTTAGCATAATTTTAATAATGAAAATAAATAAGAAGATTGTTTAAGCATCGAGCTTTGTACTTGAAATAAAATGGCAATATACGTTCAGAAACTTAGAAAAGTTAGCAAATAATTTTTTTTTTAATATTCTGGGACATTATTCCTCACACACGGCCATCTGACCCCAAACTAAGCAGAGCTTGTACTATGGAAGCCAGATAACTGATATACTACATATAGTACTTTTCTTTTGTAAATACATACATATATAGATAATTACAACCAGACACAGGACAAACAGACATGTTCATGCACACAAATGTTTGTCCTGAGTGGGAATCGAACCCACGAGCTGTGGCGTGATAGATAGGGTATCTTACCAACCACGCCAACCGGTCCGTCAAGAAATATCTTCCAATGAAACGATTCAAGTATCTTGCCAAGTTTAAACAATATGAAATAAAGAAAACATTCTGTTATCTACGATATCTGAATATCAAAATAACAATTTGATATCCAAATATTAATCGTAGAATATTTAAAATGTGCACCAACGAAGAAATAATATTGAAATTGTAATACAAAAGGACACACGAATAATATGTTCAGAGTGATTTAAGAAAAAAAGTAAAGTGGTGTAATTGAACGGAAGATCGCAAACATTTCAAAATCACTTAGCAAGTTAGTTCGCTTCGGGGGCGAAACTATTTTCATACTAACGAGACGAAATACACGGATGTTTATTGCCACAGAGTCCGTCGCGTGAATATTATGTAAAAAAATACGTTTCCAATATGAAAATTATCTCTGTTCAATTATATTGTACTAAATAATAATAGTTAGTTCTAATAATTGTGATCCCTGAATCGAAAAATTGTTATCACAAACCCGCAATATTTTTGTAAGACCTATCCAACGATACGCCATATTATCGGGTAGACGAGAAAAAAAAAACATCCCCACTTTACATGTAGAGTACCCTAAAGAAAAAATATTTTAAAGATTGTATTTTACTATTTTGTCGGGGTAATTAATACGTATATCCATACAATAAATAAATAAATAAATAATAAATAAATATTCTGGGACATTATTCCTCACACACGGCCATCTGACCTCAAACTAAGCAGAGCTTGTGCTATGGAAGCCGGATAACTGATATACTACATATACTACTTTTCTTTTGTAAATACATACATATATAGATAATTACACCCAGACACAGCGCAAACAGACATGTTCATGCACACAAATGTTTGTCCTGAGTGGGAATCGAACCCACGACCTGCGACGTGATAGATAGGGTATCTTACCAACCACGCCAACCGGCCCGTCAATCAAGCAGCTTTCAAGTACTAAGAGTCCCTGGAAAAAGCCAGTATTAGCCCAGAGGGTAAGCTGCGGACAGACAGACGGACATGTCGAAACTATAAGGGTTCCTTGTTGACTACGGATACCTAAAAACCGGAGTAGATACTTTGAGTGTTAATAAGTACCCTTTATTATAGCGTTTTAGTTTACGATATTTTTCTGTAAGAATTGGCACAGCCCTCTCCCAAACGTCATTTATTTACCTGGTGTCATGATATATTATATTCTGCTCTGGGGCAGTCTTGGCATAGAAATCTATCGTTAAGTCCTAACGATCAGATCATAACGATATTCGGTAGTGTCTACTGTCAATTCTATCGGTATCTTATCGATTTTTCTCGCAAACTTAACGATTTCTCGTAATGTTTGCGAAAACTACGACCATTTTTGACAGCCCGGTATATAGGCTCTGGTAACATCAATCGTTCACGCTCAAAATATACATCACTATGTTTTCATTCGGTATAATTATTGACTTCTAGAGCTTTTTGGTTGGGTAACGTCTAAAGTTCTCGTGAAAAAAGTTAAGCGCTTTCTATCTATCTTAGCCACGACGACACAGTGTCCGCTTCCATTCTTGCAGCTAGTATTTATTTTTCCATCATATTTTACTTCTACGATTTCCTGTTTGTATAATTCGAGTGGTGTATTATGCTCGTTTCATAACATGTTTGTATCCAACTTAAGTTGTATACAAGTTAAGTTAAATAACTTCCATTTATTACATTGGCGGGCACTTATTTTTCTTTACGAGAACAATGCTATTAATTTATCTGTTTCTAGTGTCCGCGCCGCGGTTTTACCCCAGTACTCGAGGAATCTTATATATTTTCGGGATAAAAAGTGTCTTATGTTTTATACCAGGATATGATTTAACTACGTGCTATATATTTTTTTTTCATCACGATAAGTGATGATGTGGCCGAAGCTCGAAGGTTTTAAGCACAGAAATTCTAGAAATGGCTCTCAAGTGCGATTGCCGGACCATAGCGGTAGGTTTTGGCGACAGTTATTCAACTTGAGCGTGGTAGGTACCATAAAGTACCCTACCACCGTTATGGCATCCTCACGATGTTTGTCTTCACCGATAGCTCAAGCTCATTGTAGGATTCGAAGCTACGACACTCGTCACGGTATTCGATATCAATACCACTGAGCTATCATCGCCAAATTTTCAAATAGTACTTATCCGTATATCCGTTCAGCTAGTACGTAATAACTTGGTAACAAATATTCACACAAATATACATTCATATTTGTGCGTAATACATAGTAGGATTACCCTATGGGATTACCTACTTCTTTTGTTGCGTTACGTTTTAGCGGAAGTGGAATGCGTCATTTCATAAATTGGACAATAAGCGTGACACATTGCTAAAAAAGGCTTTTATACTTAGATGTATTTGATGCCTTAAATACGGTTCGGATTCTAAAACAACAATTTAGTATTGCTATTTCGTTCACGCTACACTCTGACAACGTCTTGCTAACCCTGCTACATGTCAATTATCCCCAAAAAATTGGGCCCAGTTGTCAATTACGTGATGTAAGAATGTACCGTATCTTTAATTCAATCTAATATTGAAACAACACCCTCACAAACGGCCAGTTTCTGAAAGCTCAATAAGAGGTAATAAAATTATTGCCGTCTTTGTAATTTTGTACACCATTGACAGTTAAGAAGATATTAACATTGATCGGACTTTTAAAAACTGGGAGTTAGTGTTCGTAAAGTAAACCCTGTTTTAATCTACATAATTATAATGATATGCATAAAATGTTTTGTTTTCCACAATCATCATCATCATCTCGGCTGCAAGACGTTATCATCATCTGCTGGACGGACATAGGCCTCCCCTAATGATAATGTTTTCCACAATATACATCTATTACCTATACATATATTCATCCGTCTAATATAGGATGCAAATCCAATCCTACCATGCCAGTCTTTAGGCAAACGTCTCATCAACCGACTTCAAAAAAGGAGGTTCTATGTTCGACGCGTATTTTTGTGATTGAATTCTTCAAAGTAGAGCACGAATATCGTAATTGAAATATCTTATTCATTATTGATAGATAATTATTAATTATATGCATATCCTCGATCAGTAACAAAACTTGAGAGGTATCGAATACACAAAAGAAACAAAATTTGAAAAATAAAGTATTTTTTTGCAGAACAAAAAACAATTACAACTCGACTGTTACAAGTTTCTATAACAGGGTGCATATTATATTTAACGTCTCCATTTAGCGTGTCATTAAAGCTAAGAATAATGGGGTGTATAAAACAAGTGGACTCATTATAACCATCCGGCTGAGGTGGCTATTGTTATGTAAGGAAAGAAGTGCAACTCAAACGGGAAGGAAATCTCTATGGCATCTTTAGTCGGCTTGGGATATTAGTGGCAGCGTTCAATGTGGTATAAACATCTATTTTTTACGATAAGTGAAGGTTTCTGGTGATTCTCAAAGGTCTTCTACTTTTAGTAAGGAGGGTAGATAATTAATTATCACCTTTTATATACGAAAGAAAGAAAATATAAATAGATTACCCGCAAAGATTATATAGGAGAATATTAAAGGTCTTATAAAATTTCACAACTTTTGGTCTATAAGTTTTGATAGTCGTGTTTTCATGTGACCTTTTGACTATAATATTGAATGTTATTTTCACACCAAATTAAGATAATAAGATAAGATGTCGCTCAAAGAGGAGCTCGACTAGTTGTGTTCCTGCGCGTGAGTAAGGTCGCCAGAGCTCATCGGGGAGGGAAGAAGGGTCGGCAGCGCGCGAGTGATACCCCTGGTGTTGCAAGCGTTCATAGGCTACGGTAACCGCTTACCCGCGGGCCGTATGCTTGTTTGCCGACAATGTGGTAAGAAAAATATATGAAAACTGTGAAATGCCTAATGTAAAACATACCTAATACATGTACCTAACTACCCCGATACCCCATATTGTTTCATCGAATACCGTTTTGTCATAAAGAATTTAATAAAAACCATTATTATTAAAAATATTACAGACATTCTTTTTTTTTTTTTTTTTTTTTTTTTTTGACTGGAACAGGAAGGTGGTGGGTCCGGGGGACCTTCTTCCACCGTTACGCGGACTTTTGCGGTGAGCGCTGAGGGCTCTCAACCGCTACTTAAAACTAAATAAATTTAGGGCAACGGTAGCCTGAGGGTGCCCCCTGTGGGGCTCGACCTCGGCTCAGGACGTTGCCTGGGGAATGAGGGAGGACTTAGCATGCAAACAATTATAATTATTTGGGGATCGGTCGGATTGCTAATATGCAGCTCGGGCCGCTTAAACGGGACGAGACTGAGAGGGACGTCGCGACGGTCCTCGCCGGCGAGGACGAAATCTTGGTTGTCGGTTGCGCATTTGTATTTGTTTTCGGGCTTCGTCAGCCTCGATTTGAGCTAAAGTGGTGGCATCGTCTGGTTCGCTGAGGGCGTGCCTAGGCCTACGGATGCGGGAAATAAGGGACGGGGTGTATGTGATAGTGTTGACTATCAAGGGATTCGCGTGGTGCTCTGCGGTATCAAAATATCGGCGCGAGGCGCGTTTTATAAATTGTTTGATTGTAGGGAGGCCTAAGTCAAGGTGGAGGTTTTCATTGCGCATGTACCACGGGGCGCCCGTGGCTTTGCGCATGAAACGGTTTTGAATCACCTGAAGGGTGTTGAGATGTGTGGGAGCAGCGTGAGCGAACACGGTGCTCGCATACGTCATGACTGGACGGATACACGCGGTATAGAGTCTAACCTTGCTTTTTAGGGCAAGTTTAGACCGGGCGTTGATCATGCAGTGGAGTCGTCCTGCCACAAAGGCGGCGCGCGCGCGAACCGCCCTTATGTGTGCAGCGAAGGATAGGCGATCATCGAGGGTCACACCGAGATATTTGGCTTGCCTCTCCCAAGGGATCGGCTCGCCGAATAGTGTGACTGGATCGGGGATGGGGGGACGTCTTTTTCGGTCGGTTCTATAAAAGAGAACCGCCTGACTTTTGGAGGGGTTGATCTCTATTCTCCATTTCCGGAACCAAGCGCCTAGGGCGTTGGCTGCGGTCTGGAGTTTCTTAGAGATCGCGGGCGGGCTTTTGCCTGAGCAATATACGGCAGTGTCGTCTGCAAAGAGAGCGAACTGCGTATTCCTGACTCTAGGGATGTCGCTCGTGTAGAGCGTGAATAGCAAGGGAGATAGTACCGAGCCCTGCGGGACACCGGCACTAATGGGGTGTGGTGAGGACAGGACGCCTTCGACCCGATATCGAAAGAGGCGATTCGACAGAAAGTCTCGTAAGATGGTCACGAGTCTCGGTGGCACACCTAGGGTGTAAAGCTTGTAGATCAAGCCTGTGTGCCACACCTTGTCGAATGCCTTTGCGACATCGAAGAAAAGGGCGCCTGTCATGTGACCTCTCTGGTAACTTGTGGAGATGTGTTCAACAATTCTATGGACTTGATGAACACACGAGTGTTTGGGTCGGAATCCAAATTGCTCGTCTGGGAGGAGTTTGTTAGCATCGGCAAATGCTTTAAGGCGGACATAAATGATTCTCTCATAAATCTTGCCCAGTACGTTGAGCAGACTTATGGGACGATAACTGGAGGGCTCGGACTTGGGTTTGCCGGGCTTGTGGATCCCAATCACGTGGGCTTCTTTCCACTGGTGTGGGAAAATATTGTTTGAGAGGGCGGCATTGAAGATGGCCGTCAATAGCATGATAAGGGAGGCTGGGAAGAGTTTGATCACTCTGTTGGTGATCTTGTCCGAGCCCGGGGCCTTACGAGGGTGTAACTTCCCGATGATCGCTTTCACCTCGTCATGGGTCGCGGGTGGAAGTGGGTCGTCATTTGTGTTGACGTCGTTGGCGACGTCGTCAGTCGGGGGAGCGGGAGGAGGTAACGGAAGAGCGGTCCTCCGTTCTACTTCGGCTGTAACTTTCTCTAAATGACGCGGGTCAATAGGGAGAGAACTGGGCGTACATTGAGCCTCCAGACTTTCGGCGAGGCATTCGGTCTTTTCCACGTCTTCAAAGGCGGGTGGAAGGTTGGGTCGCTTTAAGGGAGGCATTGGAACTACTGTGTCCTTTGTGAGGGCACGAGACAGTTGCCAAAAGGCTAGGTGGGAGGGCTTGATTTCGCTGAGGGTCTGGCCCCAGCGATTCTCGCGATACTCTGCGATGCGTGCCTTGACGGCACGTTCGAGAGCTCGTAATTGGACACGATTTTGCTCTGAGGGAGCTCTATCGTAGGCGCGAATGGCGGCTTTCTTCTCCCTCAGCAGGTCACGTATGTCGTCGGGCAAGTGCCAGCGTCGGTCATCCTCCGCTGGTACTGTCCGAGAGCAATCGCTAACTAACGATTGCACGTGACTTGTGAGTGAGTCGATAGCGCCTACAGCGTCGTCGGCGGTGACTAGGCTGTCGGGGATACGGTCTAGATGGACGGACGAGGTCGCCTTGAGGCTTTCGCCTAATTTGTCCCAGTCCGTCACGACCTTGGTGCGAGAGGGTTGACCTGAATCTGGGGGACCTACGCGCGGTGTAAACTCTAGGATTACAGGCCGGTGGTCCGATTGGAGCTCGTGTAGCACTGCTAAGTCATGCAAACGTAAGTTTACATTACGCAGCAGCGCCACGTCGAGTATGTCGGGTCTGTGAGTCACTATGTCCGGGAAGTGAGTCGGTTCGTATGGGGCGATCAGGTCCACGTTGAGTGGCCCGAGGAGGGATTCAAGAATACGCCCTCTGGTATTGTTTGCGACGCAATTCCAGAGGGTGTGTTTCGCGTTTAGGTCGCCCGCCAGAATGACTGAGCTACCTAAATTGAAAAGGGATTCTAAGTCACGTTTGAGTGACATTCCTAAGTCGGGTAGGTTGTGAGAATGGGAGCAATATGCCGAGACTAGTATAATGGATGAGTGTCCAGTCATACCGAGCCTACAGATTGAAGCCTCAATGTACTCTAGGGATGGTGCGTCCATAGGGGAGCAGTGAAGGGATCTTTTATAATAAATGAGGGTGCCGCCTTTTGCGGCGTTGGGTCTGTCGTTGCGAATTATCTGATAATTCGCAATTTTAGGGTCCCTATGAAAGGGCTTTAGAAATGTTTCCTGTACCAAAAGGATATCGAGTTGATGCTCTCGCAGGAATTCTGCGATCTCATCTCGTTTACCTATAATGCCGTTGGCATTGAATGTTCCTAACTTGAGGGATCGGGGTTTGATTCTACCGCGCGTGGGTGTAATATCCATTATGGATTTACGCGAAAGTGATCGAGTTGGCAAGCGATTTTGTTAAATCGCAGCGCTGCAGATGCAAGGGCACGACCGTTGCCCTCGCTCTGTTTAATAATATCGGCGAGCTCCCTAATTTCATCGAAGTTTATGAACTCGATGAAGCGCTCCACGAGTGCGAAATCCGCATCCACACTCGACGGAGGGTTTTGGTCCCGTTTTGGTGACGGGTTTGCGCGGCGGGTGGTTTGGGTTGGCGGTGACGGCGGGGCGGGCGCTGAAGGCGCTGCGGTGGGTTTCGGCTGCCAAGCGGAAACCTTGGGAGGAGGAGGTGGTGGCTGGGTCGTGGTTTGCTCGGAGAGAGCAAACGCTTCCCTAGGGAGAGGAGGGTACTCTTTAGGAGAATTAGAGTTAAGGCGGGCCCATTGGGAGTGCCTTTGAGGGCGCAGATCGGTCTGCGCCGGGTTGGAAATGGGGGCTTTGCGCGTTGAATGGCGCGAAGGGCGGGGAGCCTTCGAGCACCCGCGGTAGTTCGCGGTGTGCCCGGTCTGGTTGCAGAGAACGCAACCAGGTGGCGGGGTGTTTTCATCTATGACCTTTGGGCGGTCACAGTCTTTGGTGGCGTGAGGTGTGAGGCACTTCACGCACCGGGGGGGAGCAAAACAATTGCGGGCGGAATGGCCGTACAACTGACAGTTGTGGCACTGGGAGGGGTAGCCGCCCTTTCGGACGCCCTCGACGGTGAAGCCGTCGCTCAAGCCGCACACAGATTTTACTCTGTATATGGCTTTGCCGGCCTTGCCTTGGTCCAGTGCCACAATCACCATGTTATACGGCTCGTGGCCGCGTCCTTTGTGCATCCGGTGCACTGACTGTATTGGGAGGTCGTGCTCCTTAAGGGAGGCTTCGACTTCTGAGGTGGGGATTTCGCGGGGGATGCCGCGGATCACCACCCGGAGGGCTTTCTCCTCAGGGAGAGTGTAAGTGTGGAAAGCCACCTTACGCTCTTTAAGGAGTTTGGTCAGGGCCCGGTGGTCCTGTGAAGTGGGCACGGTTACCTTGATGCCGTGCTCGGTGGAGCGGGCAGAGGTATATTGAATCTTGTTCGGAGTAAACCATCCGGACACTTCGGTCCATCTGGTCTTATCCTGAACAAACAGGGGGGGCGGAGAGTCCTTCCTCATCGGGACTTGGGATTGGGTCTGGGATTGGGTCTGGGGCTGGGATATGCGCGCCTCTGGGCGGCCTTGTTCCTCCGGGGGAGGAGCCATGGGCACGTCCATTAGCGGCGGGGGTGTGGGCACAATAGTGTCCATGAGTGGGCGGGGCTTGGGTGATGGGCAAGGGGAAGGGGCGGAAGCCTTGGCAGCTTTGGCAGCTACCTCGGCTTCAGTGGCTTTCGCCTTCTTTTTCCTCTTGCGCTTGCCACCGACGACCGTCGTGAACTCTCCCTCCGAAGAGGAGGAAGAGGACGACTGGCCGGTCGTCGCGGCAGGCGCAGGCGGAGAGGGCGGTTCGGATTCCGCAGGAGAGGGCGGGGCGGAGGGTTCCGCGGGAGAGGGCGGGGCGGAGGGTTCCGCGGGAGAGGGAGGGGCGGGGTGATCCGCGGTTGATTCCGCGGGAGAGGGAGGCGGGGAGTGTTCCGCGGGTGATTCCGCGGGGGAGAATTCCGCGGATATCACGGACATCCTTGAGGATGACCGTGAAGTGGGGGCGGGTCGGGGAGGTAAAAAAGTTGTCCCGTAACGCTCGACGAGGAAATCCCAGGACTCGTTGTCCTGGAGGATCTCGTCCAGCGTCAGGGGTAGGTGGTCGTTCTGGCTGGCCATGATGGCCAGCCAGAGGGAGCTATTCTACTTCGGCAAACTAACGTGGTTTCGGACGCGGGGCGTTCCTGAGTAAAAGAAACCACAAGAAACCTCAGGCGATCGCCCTAATCTAACCTACTATCTCGCCCCGGGTGGATGGGCCCGGGGGTGTGTGTTACACTCCCGACCGGGATAGGTCGGGAGGTGAGTAGGCCCTAGGGTGTGCCCTAAGCTTGTCTCCCGCTGCCAATCTTATTGTGCAGCGGGTTCCTACGTCCCTGCCTAACGACAACTGGGGTTGGCTAGGGAAGCCCCCAAGGCCAACTGGTCCAGTCCCGTCCGGGTTAGCGTTTTCCTTAAGGGAAACCGCGAGCGCCCGGGTCACGCTCGAACCAGCTTAGTTATCACCGTTAGGTATCCACTGGTTCACCACAAGTAAATATCTGTGGTTTTGAGAGCGCGATGTCGTAAGAACAAATATTCGTTTGGAGACTCTAAACTGAAAAGTTCCGAGTCAACAAACTGATAAGGTCGGTTCTGCGAAAGGCCAGGTATAAATACCAGAGCGCTTCCGAGAATCGAGTCGGGGTGGCGGGCGGAGCACAATAGACCGTACGGGGTACGTCTGTACTGTGCGGCGGCTCGGAGCGAAGTCCACAGACATTCTGTGGACATTACAGAATTTATTTCAGTCACGCTCGCCCAGTGCGTAGTCGACGGGTCTCAAGCGTGACGGTGGCTACAGGTGGAGGATGAAAAAATAATTATATTTTATCTATTTTTTATTTTGAAATAAGCTCACGTTTGACCTTCGATTTACTCTAGAAAGAGTTATGACGACGCCGAGAAAACTTGCAAGATTTGTGAAAAACAACGAATAGTTTATGTAATTTTATTTGTAACTAGCTGTTCCCCGCGGTTTCACCCACGTTCCCGGTGTAATTTTTTTTTCATACAAACCTTCTCCTGACAATAACAAACATTTAAAAAAAAAAATTGGCCAAATTGGTCCAGGCGTTGTTGAGTTATGCGCTTACCAACACATTTTGCGAGTCATTTTTATATTATAGATTTAGTGTGCTAAACAAACATTTCTATAATACTACAATAAGATTAATGTTTAGATTAATTTAAGGATTTGTTTATCTTTCCAGATACGATCATCTCTTTACTTAATAACTTAAGCAAGTCTGAAGTAAACGTAAATCTACAACAACCATATACGCAACAAGTTTTTTTATTAATGACGAAGATCAAACACATTTAGCCTTAAATATAAATACTTAACTCTTTACGTAAAAAAAAACCAGACCGCGAAAAAGTGAACTAAAAAGAAGGAAACTAGAAAAATTGTGAACTCAAATTCATTCAATCAATCAAATATTTTAATAAAAATGATGAAGGACCGAATGCCGTTATGACGGATAGGAGGGTCGAATGGAAACGTAATATTAGGCAGAACCTATGTGATTGGAAACACGGCAGCCATAAATATCTTTAGCCTAGGTATATTTTTATCCAGGGCTATATGCTTTAAAGGGTGGTACCAACCCTAAAATCGCGAAAGAAATTCAAACTATTCAAACATTTTGATCGAGCAATTTTGATCTTTTGTGTGAAAACTTTGTGAGTAAGTACTTCCACCCCTTAAAGTACTGTAATTAATTAAATCTAATCTGCACGAATAATGCATACCTTTTTAGGCTTGTATTTGACCACAATCTCACTATGGTAAGTGATGATGTGGCCGAAGGTGGTAAGCACACAAAGCCTAGAAGGAATCATCATTATTTCCTAATACAACTTCTACAAACATTATAAGGCCTGATTTTTCAATGGCCATATAAATGGTATCTGGCTGTTAATTTGAAATTAGAACAGTTTTAGTATGGACTTATCGGAGTAATAGCTAATCCGAAGTTTATCCAGCAATTGAAAAATCAGCCCTAAATATGATTAACTAGCTGTTCTCCGCGGTTTCGCCCGCATTCCCGGGACAAAAAGTAGCCTATAACCTTCCTCAAGAAATGAGCTATCAAATGCAAAAGATTTTTTTAAATCCGACAGGTAGTTCTAGAGATTAGAACTCTTCTCCTTTATTATATTAGTAATAATAAGATAGACGTTGATAAAAAGGCATATTCCAATTGCCGTATACGGAGTGTTCCAGCAAAGAAATAGCGATATGTCGATAGGTATCGTAATATAGTGCAGTTGGATATTGGATATGTTACCATGGTAACGTGACATGTGTAAAACTAGTGAGCTGCTGGCTTTATACCCCGCTGTGATATAAATGCGTTTGAGATAATGATGGTCGTAAGGTCGAATCCTACAATGATGTTGAGTTTTCGGTGATGAGAAACATTGTGAGGAAACCATGGTGGTTGTTTACTCGTTTGGCATAGTAAAAATTTGTGGCAGTCAATTTTTATTTTTCATTTCAATTGGGGAAGTTATTTTGTGGTATCTGATCTAATGTAAGGCGTCTAATTTAATTAATCATTGTCATCTACTTTATTGTTTAGTGACATTTATGATTAGTTTACAAAATTATAATCTATAGTAATATTATAAAGCTGAAGAGTTTGTTTCTTTGTTTGTTTGTTTGAACGCGCTAATCTCAAACACTACTGGTTTGATTTGAAAAATTATTTCAGTCTTATTATATACTAGCTTCCGCCCCGCGGTTTCCCGCGTTCTAGAGGGATTTTGTGTTGTCCTGGGATAAAAAGTAGCCTATAGCCTTCCTCGATAAATGGGCTATCCAACAAAGAAACTCTTCAGCTTTATAATATTAGTATGGATTTGTATTTTTGTATGTTTAAAACGAATAAACTCAAAAACTACTGGACCAATTTCAAAAATTCTTTCAACATTAGCCCTGAGTCACATGGCCATATTTAATCTCGAAACCGCGCAGAAAAGCTAGTAAATATTCAAATAATATCCTGTAACATTTCTCACACACGCCCATCTGATACCTAACTGATATACTACATAGGTATACTATTATTTTCTAAATGTAAACATAAATATATATTACCCCCAAACTCAGGACAAACAGACATGTTCATGCACACAAATGTACCTATATCTTGGGTGGGAATCAAACCTACAACCTGTAGCGTGATAGTGCATCTTAGCAACCATGCCAATCGGTCTGAAGCAGACCATATTTGTTGACTGGCTATAACTATAAGCTTTTAAAAAAATAATTCTAAGAATGACGTGAGGTAACTCAATAACGTAAAACAAACGCATTGCAAAAAACACCCTGAAAGTGCAAAAACAATGCCTGCAAGTTGTCTTGATAAGTGACAAAAATAAAGTAACTGAATTTAGTGACGTCATCGCACGTCAATTGCCCATAAACTGCCCATAGTCGTGCCCTACTGACACTTCATAGAAGGTCACTCTATACCCCCACTATTAATTAAGATAAGTTAAGGTGACCTTTTAGTGGGGTTTGTGGGGTTACATACAATTTTATATACGTATACTTACGGCTAATATCACATAAAATATTCAAAATTTCGATTAATTATAGGTAGGTATGTATTTGATACACAATCACGCTATAATGGCTGTACGTATTTAGATGGCACTCCGCACATAGATACATCATACCCTGGAATAAAATATAGTATATATAATTTGTATAGGATGAGAACATACAGGACCAAGTAAAATTGCGGGACAGAAGCTAGGCTAGAATAATATAAAATACTAGCTTATCCGCGCGGTTTCACCCGCGTATCCGAGGGATCTTGTGTTTCCCCGGGATAAAAAGTAGCCTATCCTCGATAAATGGGCTATCCAACAACAAACAAACAAACTCTTCAGCTTTATAATATTAGTATAGATTAGTATTGATGTTCATTTTGAATGCCTTTATACAAAAGCAATATTTCGACTTTTTTATGTAAGTACCTAAATTAAAATTCATGAAAGTTTAGACCTGCTATTTTTTATTGTGTATTGTCCTAATATAAAGCTTTCACAATAAGAAAATCAGGTTTACATCATACTTGTTTAGTTCATATAGGTACTATATTGTTTACTGTTTATTGTTCCCTATCTTCCTGATCCACACTGTAGAACAGCTCACAAGCTTCTGACGTGGCAAACAAGCGCCACTAACCAGATAATTATATAACTTAGAGGTGGTTCACCGTGAGCTTTGTCGTCATCAGCTGTAAATCCTTAGTACGAGTTGTTTGGTTATTAGTTAAGTTGACTTATAGTAAAAATTGAATCAATTCCAAATCACCCAGTGTAAGCTGAAAATCAGCAAAAGCATTCAAATTTGACTTGATTATTTATTTTCTTAAGTATAAAAAATAATAAATGAAATGCTATTGAATATTTTTGGAATACCGCCATTTAAATCTTTATAATCATTTTTTATCGTTCGTTTTTTACCTAACCAATATAAATAGACAACTCACTAACAATATTTAGATAAGGGATAAGGCAGAGGGCTACCAAATTTAATTTAACACTGTCACTATCGATCAAACAAACTGCCCTTAGATGCTATATCTAACTTTAACGGCCGAGATTTATGATCAAATACTTACATACTATTCATTACTACATTATATTATATACATATCTACCATAATTTACCATGGTCAACTTGTAGTCAAAAATTAGTCATTACCAAGTAAATAAATACTAAGTACTAGAGTATTACAAACTCATTCCAATACTCATAAATTACATATCGAGCGCTTGTACCACGGACATGGAGCTTCCAACGTCCATCGTAACTTTTGACAATTGTGATGTGAGTACGAATTTGATTAATAAAATATTTATTTATATGTAAATATTTTATTTTATTAACACATTTGCTCGTAAAGGGCCTCTTATTTCACCAATTTCAATATCGTAATGTACCTCATTACGTACTTGTGGAGGTAAAATATAATAAATAAACATTTAAGTCTTTAATGTAATTAATTTTGACCATAAATTACAACCATTTATCTGAAACAAAACACAAAAATGTTAATTTACTTTATTAGTAATAGGTAGGAACTGGTTGTTTTTGTGACTTTGCTTTAAAAAACACGCTAATTTGTGAACAAGTAAAAATTATTTTTATTTTTTATTTTCGCTATATTGTTTTTATTGAAAATGTCGTCAAGTAATGATGAATTAAAGATTTATTCGTTTAAGAAAGTCTCGAGTTTTATTTATTTCCTTGCAAATATGTTATAAAACGTCGTATGACATACGTGCGCTTTGATAATTACAGCCTCTGCTTTCTTGTAGCCCTAGCCTACGGCTCGGGCTAGCAATATCGCCTTGGCTGTAATTTTCAACTTACCGCACTTATATAATAATGTACTTTTACCTAATACCTATATGGTAAATAACTGTTTGTCTATGTAGATATAATCTGAACTGTGTCAACATTAAAAGTTACTTCAGAGACGCGAAATTATGTAATCTTTTTTTTCCCGCCAGATTTGCGGAGTTGATAAGTTCTTTGAATAGACTTAGCAAAAAAAAATGTAACTTAGTACAAAAAAATCGCACCGATTTTTATTTGTACCGAACAATAAAACGTTTTTGTGTCTGCGTGTGTTGGTATACCATAATAGACAAATTTAGATTTAGAAATAAATTTAAATTTAGAATTACAAAAAAATACTAGGTAGGTAACCTACATAACTTACTATCATGTCTGCTTTCACGAGACTCCACTCCATGTTAATTTTTACATTTTATTGACGGGTTTAAGTAAGCGAATCCATTATGAGTTTAGATAACATTATCATCCTCTTCTGACATAAAATATTAATACTTTATCAAATTCCACTTCGTAGGTTTTAATTTCAGATTAACAAGCGAGTCCCGTGACTTGGTTATTTATTTTATTTTTAACTAATTACACTAATTAATTTGTGTACTTAAACGATTTATCAAATGTATATAACGTAATAAGTAGATTACAAATGCAGTTGATTACAGTTGCATGTAATGGTCATCGTTACACGATATTATTTGATAGATTATATTATTATTTAATTCTCAGTATTTCTAAAAAAAAATACTACCGTTCATTTAATTTTCATTTAAAAAAACTGAGCACTTTTTCTATGCGCGCCTAGACAAGATTGCATTTGACGTTTCCGCGAATCCACGTTCGTAGTTCAAATCGCGTTCGGAGAGCGTCGGGTCAACAGTGTCTCTCCGACTTAGCAGTTACGAACACGACCCGAGCATGTGGTTGGCTGTTTGCGCTTCGATCCTTGCTTAAAAAAAGTTTAATGAAACAACTACGCTTATATTTTTGTGACTGTAATGACAATTTTATGATGGAAAATATCGTGTAAAACGTAAAATAAATTGTGAAAACTTTATGAGTGACAAAAGTTACGAAGTTTTCCGCGTGTGTCGAGTTGATCTAATCAAAAATATGAATTTATAAATTAAATTATAAGGAATATACTTGTTTACTTTATTAATGTGAACTTGAAATTAAAGTACCTACCTACTTATTCTCAATAGTGATTTTGAAATTATGAAAAATTGTGCATCATATTTAAAAAACAATAGACAATAAATTTTAAACTTCTTCATTCCGGAATCCAAAGGTAAGTTTTATTATAAATTACCACACTTAGATAGCAATTTTCTGTGAAATATGGTTAAACTTGTGACGTAAAAAACTCTTAATAACTCAAAAAATTATGTTTTGATGTAGGTAGGTATTTAGTTATTCCGTTTTTTATGATATTTAAATTATTTACAACCAGTTACCTACTTATTATATTACAAAATAATTTATTAAAACACAAATATATATTTTAAATAGTAAGTTGTTACGTAAACAATAATTTATCAATTGTGTTACGTATATACACTTTTCTGTATATTTTATGGGATTTGTGTTGTTATTACATTACTTACTTACTTATTATATTACATCTGGAAAAAAACACATGTAGATGTTAATGTCGATATAATTAAACATCAGCTGTAAAAAAAAAATAAACAACAATTTTTAAATAATTGAAAATTTTTTGTTGTATGCAATCGTAAACCAAACATTCAAAAGACTGCATAAGAGTCCACTGTTCCATTAGAGAAAAACTTTTAGCACGGATTGTTCGTTTTAAGCGTTTCACGTATTACGTGGAGGTGTTAACTGAAAAAAAGAGGTGGAAATACTTCGCGACTGTCACTGTGGAGATGAATAGGCAGCGAGTGCATGATTATGAGTTCCTTTGTCTTCTTCAACCTTTTAGAGCGTGAATAATTCTGGTTTTACTCCCCTTTTTGTTTTTTGCGTTTCTTACTTTTTTTAATAGCGCTGGAGATCCATTTGTGTAAGTATCTCTATCCAACGGAAGAAATATAATTTGTCTTTTAAACTAAAAAAGAGGAATGTATGTTTGTCTCCATAGAATCTATTTTCTGTTTTAGATTGGAACCTAGTTTTCTTATATCATAATAATATACATGATAATGGTTACTTACTATGAATACTGTTCATTTTTTTTTATTCTTTATAATCCTCATAATTTATTTTAATGATCATGAATAAAATAAAATAAATTAAATAAAAATATAATATTCAAAATACTCTACGCATATGTTTTATTAAAAGTAGACGGCAAAATATTTTAAAAAACATGGATAATGTAATTTTAATATGCATTGTTACTACCTTTTATATAGCTGTCGGAACACACCGGTAGGTACTTAGCGTCAGATTTTCAACTTGAGGGTGGTAACCAGCTTCAAGCTTACAGGTTTCCTAATATTAAAGTAATATTTTTTTTAATAAGAGCTATGTGCTTTATGTGATTTGTTACGTTGTATTGTTGTTAATATATACAAGCATATCTGTATATATAAATATAATTAGTTATCATAATATTATTATTATACACGCATGAAAAATGTGTGAAAAGATGCGTTAGAAAAAATACATATATAAACCTATTTTAACTTTAACAGTGAAAAGTGAATCAGTTAGTGTGGTACCTATACAATTATTTAAAAATAGCTAAAGGATTTTCAATATGTAACATACTCCACAGGCGTTGCAAGGCTAACATTTTATCTAGAATATCTCCTAGGTAAATAATTTCAGCCTGTTTATTCAACCTAAACTAATAGTCGTGTGGAGATATCTCACAAATAGCATATTGGTATACTGTTTACTTTTAGTTTAATATTTAATATTTTATACACGTTTTATGCAACTTTTCTTTGAATTCAAAGAAAACTTAATAAATTTAGCAAAGTTATAAATAAAATAATAAATATATTATTTTAATTAAGACTAGCTGTCCCCCGCGTATCACCCGCGTTCCCGAGAAAAAAAGTACCGTCGCAATCAGTTCAGCGGTTTAGGCGTGAAAAGGTAACAAACAAACTAACCCACATTCGTACTTACCTATATTCCCTCAAGTTGAAAATCGCTAAGTACCGGTGTGTTTCGGCAGTTGTACTTGTTCTGCTTGAGAGCTGGCAGTCTTCTAGTTTTTAAAAAGGTAGACAACATATTTGCTATCCCCTAGCATTACTACGTTAGTCACTTATCATCAGGACTGCGATTGTCAGCCCACTATATAAAAAGATAATACCTACCTACTATAATATAATAATAACCTACAAAATATAAGTAAAACAAAATCTTAATACAATTCTTAGTATGTTATAATCTGGTTTTTGGCTAAAGTTTTGTTTGTTACACCATTTTTATTATCATACTTGAATTATATAATATTGATGGATTTTTTTATGAATGACGTCTATGAATATATATTATCAGTTTTATTTTTAAATTTGCTATCACTCGAAAGAGTGAGTAGGTAAGTATAGAGGTAATAATCATAAATCTATATAGGTATCAATGAAAACATACCAATACTCATATAATTACCTATAGGGTGGATTCTAACGTAATTTCAAAATCTATGTTGAACTGGACCAATTCTGAAATTGCAAAAAAATAATACATTTTTCATATTTGATATTTTGATCGAACACCGTTGAATGAATTATTGAAAAAAAAACGATTTCAGAATTGAGATGTAAAGGTTGTTGAGCATGAAAAACCTAGAATAGGTTTTGAGAATGATGTCAGCTGGAAATATTCAACTTTTACATAGCAATAAAAAAAATAGCATAGATTTTGACTTAGAAAAATATACATTAAAAATACCATCATTATAAAGAAGTAGGTACTGAGCTCTTCCAAGCTTACGTTTGAATTCTTTTCTCAAAGGATATAAAACATAATTCATGTACAAAATAAACCTATAATACTTTGGTATACTAAAGAACTGCCGAGCAGGATTTTTTCAATGGAATTATAGTATGTAATAGAGATCAAAGAAATTATATATTATGAAATAGAACCTAGGTACCTGCTTAGGTTCGCAAAAAATATATAGGTATAAATATAGTTACCTATTACAGAAATGAAATCACGCTACACCAACCGATGTTAAAAAAAAACTGCTAAGTAATAGTTTTTTGTTTATGTAATAAAAATTATTTACAACAAGTATTTACAATCAATGTTGGCCAGTTGGCGTGGTTGGTAAGATACCCTATCTACCACGCCGCAGGTCGTGGGTTCGATTACCACTCAGGACAAACATTTGTGTGCATGAACATGTCTGTTTGTCCTGTTTCTGGGTGTAATTATCTATATATGTAGGTATTTACAAAAGAAAAGTAGTATATGTAGTATATCAGTTATCTGGCTTCCATAGCACAAGCTCTGCTTAGTTTGGGGTCAGATGGCCGTGTGTGAGGAATAATGTCCCAGAATATTATTATTATTATATTATTATAATGTATCTTTTTTTCCATTCTCACCCAAAGTTTCATCCACATCGCAATCAGATAAATGTTATACGAGCACATACGTTACATACAACCAAACAGACAAACAATGATTTTTATTCAGTATGTATAGATTTATATACATCTTTTTAAATTACATAACATAATTGAGTGGCATTTATAAACAACGCTTCAGCGAAATCTGTTTCTACTCTACGTGTACGTATGTACACAGTACCTAATTCAAATCAGGTGCTGAGATCTATCTCTCATTATCTACTAAAAAAACATATTTTTTTACACTTTATCTTTATTTTCTCTAGATACAACTTCAAAATATTGTCAATTTGTGGTCCACAACAGGAAAGTTGAGGCAAAATATTACGGTCGGTCGTAACTGTAGACAGCCAAAACTTTCGTGGCTACCGTTTAATATCAATTGGTTTTCAATTAGGCTACAGCTTGTTTCGTTGATCCAGCTGCTAAGGTCAGTTACCTACTTTACATTCTGTTCGCATTTAATAACTATTTGAAACGGATACTCCCCCTTATTCGGTTGCCATTCCGATCGGAAAGGACTATTTTATTTAGTTAAATTTAGGCTAATGCTGTGTTAGTAGCATTCATTTGCCGCGATCGTGTAGTCTCATTCCAAATAGAAGTCTGAAATTAGAAAATAGGAGCCATCCTATTCAGTAGACTATTCAATCGGTTAGTCTATCCGATCGGGATCGCAATAAGTTAATTTTCAATATAACTTTTTACGTTTCTACCCACGACGGAACGGAGATGGTATATGCGTTTGGGGTGAGAGGTTGTGCAAATCCATGTTGCCATTTTTCTTTACATTATAGTTTCACTATTTTTCTAGTCTAGACAATCTAAACTAATTTAATATTTAAATGTGCTTTATAAGATTTACCAATTTTTTTACAAATGGCTGCACTATACGACATTGTGATTTTATGTAAATGATTTTTGCGACAATAAATAACATGTTTACATAATATCAACTGAATCTATAGAAATCAATAACAATAGACCGTATCACCTGAAAAACGAGGTCACGTTTCAAACTTTACGAATGGCAATCGACATGCTCAACTTTCGTCACTTGATGACGAAACGTGATGAAAAGAAACTCAAAATTACGATATTGAAAGTTAATTTGAGGCAATCAATCATCCTTACTGACATTATAAAGAACTAATAAAGTGGATAAATATCTTTGAATACATTTGTAACCAAAATGAGCAGTGCCAAACTATATTATGACTAGCTGTTCCCCGCGGATTCACCAGCGTATCTGAGAAAAAAGTAAAAAGTAGCCCATGTCCTTCTCCATACCATGGACTACCTGCGTACCACATTTCATCGCGATCGGTACAGCGGTTTAGGCGTGAATAGGTAACAAACAAACAAACTCACATTCGCATTTATAATATTAGTTAGGATAGCATTATACAATACACCTGAATATATTAACAATGTAAATAAAGATAACAAGTTTCGAGTTTCAGAGTTTCTCATATTCTCTAAGCTGTAAGCAGCTACAATTGCAGTATGCATTTGAAAACAAGCTGTTCTTAGTATCTGAGCTTCAATGTAAATGTACCTACGAATATGTTAAGTACTATCTTTTTCTATAGGTACTGATATTATAAAGAGGAAAGATTTGTATGTAACGAATAAACTCAAAAACGACATGACCGATTTCAAAAATTATTTCACCATTAGAAAGCTAAATTATCCCTAAGTAACATGGGCTATATTTTATCCCGGGAACGTGGGTGGAACCGCGCGGAAAAGCTAGTCTCTAATACAATTCATGAATTTATTGAACTAGATCATTATATTAAAATTCAGGACCTATTATTTTAAATCTGTATTCGTAGTAAATAGTATTTTTTTAAATGTATTTGGAACGTTTTCTATTTTTTTTACCTTTATTCACTTCCAATATAAAATGAAATTCAAATCAAAAATTGTAAACCAAGTTTAATTTTCCGTAAGTGTGCTTCTAAAATGAATTTGTATTTCATATTCCTAAAGCTGCAATTGAGAACTACCGTTAAGCAAAGTAACGATCAGCTAAGGCAGCATACATCTAGGTACTTAGTTGGATGGGTTGAGCTTTCAACGACATTGCGAATGAAACGATCCATGCAAGGAACCATACTTTATGAACCATGTTTACGTTTAGTTTGCATTCAATAATGGGAATTGTATTTTAACAAGGTGCTTCTGTTATGACGTAGTTCTCTAGTCTTTCAATTTATCTGGTATTGAGATAGTTTTTCAATCAGTACAACAGTTACTTTTAGTAAGTACTAGCTTTTCCGCGCGGTTTCATCCGCGTTACCGGGATAAAATATAGCCCATGTTACTCAGGGATAATCTAGCTTTCTAATGGTGAAAGAATTTTTGAAATCGGTCCAGTAGTTTTTGAGTTTATTCGTTACATACAAAAATCCAAATGTTTCCTTTTTATAATATTAGTATAGATTCGTAAAAGAAAACATGCTGCGAGCTACGAGCGGCATAAATAGTGTATTTAAGTGATGTTTTAGTATATTCATGACTTATACTCTTTTGAATTGATATTTCTAATTTTAAAATAAGAAAAGAAGTATTTTAAATTTTTGAATTAAGAAAACAAGTATTTTACTGTATACACTCGTATTGAAAAACGTTTTGTCTATAGATTGGAATTTGTGGGCTTGACTTGAAAATGTGTTTGTAAGTTTACATAGATAAAGGTAGTTCATAATCCGATTGAAAGGCAATGCTCTCAGTGGGTTAGATAAATAACTTACCTATGTCTCTTTGCGCTAAATGGCTATGAGAAATTATAATTAGTTCGAAAATTGATTCATTAGCATTTAATATTAACATTATTATGTGACAATCAAACAGTAATACCTTACATAATATTAGTGATTGTGTGTTTATAGTATAAGTGGTTAATATATTTTCCTAGAAGCTTTATTAAATATTAAATCTCTTCACAATGAAGCATATTTCAGAGTATGAGATATAATAGATTTTTTTTTTTTCAGTAGGTTGACAAGCAGGCAGACGGTCCACCTGATAAGTGGTCACCGCCGCCTATGAACATTTGCAATACCAGGGGTATTGCCGATGTGTTGCCGACCTTGAAGAGCTCTTTTTACGCCCCTCTTGTAAAACCCCATATTGTAGCACTGAGGGAAAACCGTAATGGGGAGCTCATTCCACATCCTAATGGTCCGCAGTAAGAACGTCCGACTAAAACGTTGTGTCAACGATCGAGGCGACTCGAGGATATGAGGATGAGCTCCACATTGCCGGCGAGTGGTGCGATGGTAGAAGGTAGTAGTATTGTAGAGACGGTAGAACACACAAAGGTAGCCTATGTCTCTCCAAAGGCTGAGGGGTTCTAAACCGTCAGTGAGTTCGGGATCGTTAACGATACGAGTGGCCCGCCTTTGCACCGAGGCAAGTATTTAACGACTAACTACGATGAATCTTAAATATTTCGCTCAAATGTATAAGTATGAATCCATCCATATTCATACTTAGTAAATTAATTTACTAATAAAAATACTAAACATAATTTACTAAATATTATCATTTTACAAAATTATTAACAAAAATACTTACATTACCACCAGAAAAATAAATTCAATTCACATTTAAAAATGCATCAACTTTATTAGATAGGTAGGTACAGTCACGAGCGTAAATATATATACCTACACTTAGTAAAATTCTAAAGCGTATTTTTTGTGAAATAACCAACTTTGAGATACCTATATCATAATAGTATGGGTTCGATAATACTGTGTTCGTAACATTATGAAATTTCAATGAGTACCTACTTTCAGAGAAAATCAAGTATCAAAAAAAAATTTGTATCTATTGTATATTTATGCACGTGACTGTACATTATAAAACTTGCCACGTAAAAAAATAAACGAACAACTTTGTTTATCTACACAACAATTTTATTGAATTGAAATCTCAATGCGTCAATGAAACCTAAAAATAATTTATACTCGTTTCAAGCTGTCCGACTAAAAGTAGGAAATCATGTAGGTACTAGGAACGTTTATATGTCGACTGGAATATAAATGTTTGAAAGATGTTTTCCGGTCATCATGCACAGTTGAAACATTTTTGTGGGCCCGTAGGTACTGCTCGGGTCGGTCAATAGGCTAGTGATTTATGGTTGCCAAGTTTTAATGGACTAAAATGGCGGGCAGACTGTCAGCTGGTAAAGGAACAAACATTGGCGAAGCTTACAAACAAACTAGTTTGTACCGGTTGTTACGGGTATAGTAAAGTGGTTTATAGTTGTTTGCTTATTTGTAAGTATTCATTTTTACTTCTATTTTTGTTTAAGTACCATTTTTATTTGTTTGTTATATCGTTGCTCTAGATGTGACACCTCGTACGTAACTGCAATTTTTGGTAATTTTTAGTTTTTATGCAAAAGTGTTCATGATTTAATTTTCGTATTTAAATTCCATGGTCATCAGAACAGCTCTCACGCAACACTCCTCTCCACGTAATTACCTCCCTCACCAGCTTTAAACTTGAAAATGGTAGGCAAACCGACGGGTACCCCTAAGTACCTACCCTACCACCTATGGTTTCCTTCACCCAAAACTAAAGATTGTTTCAACTCACAATCTTCACGACATTTGACGTACTTATATACCACTAGACTATCACCTAAAATTAAAATAATTATGCCTAAGTGTCACCATTAATATTATTATAACGTGCAATTCGTTTATTTACGAAGAAACGTACTCACCTTTTAGGTAGGAACAAGTACATTACATACCTGGTAAGTACTCATGCGTCTCGAAGCTGTTTGCACTGACGAGGGTGCGCCAACATTTATGTTAATATAGTTAAAGAAGACTGAGTATTCCTCGTTGATATTTGCTAGGTAGGTACTCAGATAAAGGTTCAATTCTCGAGTCGGGTAAGGTGCATCATTTTTGGACGAAAAAAAAATCTTCGAAGGCAGAGGTCTCATGCCTTCGGGGATAATCAAAATGAAGATTTGTATTTTTTAAATTCAGATTACAAATTAATGCATGGCGGAAACAAGCTAGGTTTGTAAATACCGAAATTAGTAAACAAATTAGTAATTGTGACTATACAAATACTAATCATGGTCGGTTCTCTAAGTTTCATTGCTGAGGTGAATAAAGTCGCTCAAGATATATTACAAAAAAAACAGTGCGTTGCAACACGCATAGGGTTCCGTAATATGATGTGCTACATAATAAAACCTATAACTCTACATTTATTGAAGGAAAGATTAACAAACGATAAACCAATAATCACCCCCACTGAACATGTAAGGGAGGTACCCTAAATTATATTTTTTTTATTTATTTTTAAACTATGTTTGTGTTATACCTACATTTAGATATAATTGCGCTAAATTTCAGCTTGATATCACTAGTAGTGTCCGAGAAAAGTTACTATGACAGACAGACGAATAATACAAAGAGCTATAAGTTAATTTGACTTCGAAACGCTAAAAAGTGATAAATCTTTGTACTTTTGTACTGCATTCATCTGGAGCTTTCATTAAAATGAATTAGTTTTATTCAACAGTTTTAGGGTCCATTATGTCTCCTTTAAAGTTTTATTACTCAACTGTCTTAGAAAAAAACTGTACTTATGCGTAAGCTCTGCGCCCAAATTAATCATACAAAGTGAAATTGTAGCTGTGTTGTAGGCGGATTGCAGACGAACGCGGTTAATAAAGTTTACTTTAGTTCAATACTTTACTGTTTCGAGTCGAGTATTTAAAATAATAGGTAATCTACTAACTTTAAAATAACCATTTAATTCTCTGAGCGTTTAACCGCAGTCAATGATCATCATGCCATGTCATGTGCTTCAGAAACGTTCACTTAACGCTCAGAGCGTCTTGAGTGCAAAGTTAGTGGGGGGGTGTTTTTTTTTATTCGTGTGCGACATAAAAAAATACATAAAGCTTGTCTCAAACAATTCTTTGATATAAAATCGTTTAATAATTAATATGGCTTAACAATTAGGCTAGTGGCCGCCCAGTCGTCAAAATTCTACCAGTATAATATAGGTACTATTTTGTCTAATTATAATTATATAAAAATGTAAAAAAAATCACTTCACTCGTATACGAGTTCTTTTCTCTATGTTTGTCTTTGGCGCGTCATCGACAAAGCATAGAGATGTCACCACTGACATTTACAAAATATTAGCTTTCTGCACATCTTCTCCATACACTTTAACTGTGCCAATTTTTATACGCCTCCGTCCTCGTAATTTTCGTTAAAAAGGGTCCAAAGGTTTTGCTTCACGCATTAATATATTGATAAATTACTGATACACACAGCTGCAGCATACCGGTACCCCATCCTTTGCCTGAGCTAATTCAACACTCTTTAAGTCCTGAGTCAAGACGAGGAAATTGAAATCAATCGATTTCTGAACACAAAAAATATTTTTTTCTTCAAGATCTTCACTTTTAAAATGTAATGTATCCTTTCCAAACAGTCGACCGGGCTCCCTAAAAATATAAAAGAATATTTTTCTGCTATATATAGACTAGGCTATTTACACAAAGTAGTATATTTTTGCATTTTGAAACTTACACACACTCCTCCATCTTCACTATTTGCTTAAATCTCTTTTCAGATTGGACGACGTATCGCACATCGTCATTTTTGTCAATGATATAATAAATACGATCACTCTGTAAATATAAAATTTAAAATACATGATTAATTAACTACTTACAGTCTTACAAGAATATTTGTTTCTATTTTTTTTTAATACTTACATTAGACATTGTCAAACAGTCGTTATCTTGGTTGTCGATTCTTTGATCGATATCTCGGTCACCCTCCTCGGGGACTGGGTCCTGAAAGTTCCGTCAAAAAAATAAAATTAAACAAAAAAAAAATGGAAATATCATTAATAAGCGTAAATAAATATTGAAATATTTAAATTAGTTTTAGAGTTTGTAGAGTTTAATTATAAACGATAAAATAAATAAAGCCCCTCATACCATTTCACTTAGAATTTCGTCTATTATGTCTTGCGGGTATGAATTATCGTGTTTGGTACAGATATATTTTCCATTACAGACTTTGGGCATTTGAGCTGCAAAAAAAATAATAAAACAACCATTTAATAAGTTTTGTAATAAGTCAAGATAAATAACTTGTATTTGTTTTCGCTAAAAAACAATATGGTTACCTTTGGGTAAAGTTTGTCTGGCTATAATAGACAGCGGAGCCAAGATGAAAAGTACCTACGGAAAAAACATCCTTAGTTTATATGATATTCAAATTTATTAGTATGTTGAAATGAAAAGCGATGATGGTAGTGACATCGGACGCCATGACGAAGGTCTTAGATTCATATCCTACAATAAATTGAGCTTGTGGTGGATTAAACCATGGCAAGGTCGTAAGGTTTTGTCAGATTATTACCATGAACTGGTGTGACCAAAATATTATCATTATATACTTACACGTGAAGATATGATCGAAGACAATGATATTATAAGTAGAAAGGTGTAAATAGGTCATAAGCGCTCAGCAAGCGGTACGTTAAAATGTGGCTCAATTAGCCAGACATGACCTCAGTGTCGCGTTGATGGCGTCAAAGGATGCACTTCTCGAACCGGATTATTAAGTTATTTATGCGTGCGTTAGTGTACCGTTTTTGAAGATCGAATGTAGGTAACCTATCTACACCTTTTTACTTATTATATCATTGATCGGAGACAGTAATCATGAATCTAAAACTTAAATGGGAACTGGCCCCTCAAATACAACTGCCGAAACTTGGCGACAAATTTTCAACTTAAGTGTGGTAGCCAGCCAGGCGGTAACCATCATGCAATGATTCTCTCAGAATTATATTTTTTCAGTGAAATCAAGTACATTTGGACCCCACGGTCGGCATTCAACGTCACTATCACCGAGCTGTTGTCACATATTACTTGAGATACAGTTCCCTAATACTTTAAATTTGTAAAAAAAGACAATGTGCTTATTGAAATGTAAATAAGTTTAAAAAGACTTACCATAATCACGGATAAAGTAAAACGATACATATTGTTTGTATAGTAAACCGATATAAATAAAAAAAATCTAGCAACTCGTTCGTTGTAACAGTGTTCACTTTAATGAAATATAATAAAAGGATGCCCGTTTATATAGAAGCAAAATTCCGTAGATATTTAA
The DNA here is from genome assembly GCA_951216915.1 of Tetheella fluctuosa. Lineage (NCBI taxonomy): Eukaryota > Metazoa > Arthropoda > Insecta > Lepidoptera > Drepanidae > Tetheella > Tetheella fluctuosa. The sequence continues at coordinate 10,233,623 of OX578222.1, forward strand.
TTTCCTCCTTTAAATTATGACGTCATTGCATTAGATTACGATATAACGTCATAATTTAAAGGAGTACTACACACGGTAGTGTGTGAGGCAAGTTGGCAAAGCAAGAGGGCGACACATCGAACGTGGGCTATAACTTACATGAACCATTTCGGGCCACTTTCAAACCGCACATAACATAAAAGTTATTTGATCTACACACTTGCAATTTTGCATGTGTGATGATGACTGACATATCAAATCAGCTTTTTTTTTATGAAATGTCAAAACGATAGGTTTATATGGAATTTTGTATTACTTAAATACATATTTGTGACGTCATAATTATATAGCATCAAAAGATTTACTTTTTATGGTTAGATGGGTCATTAAAAATCATGAAGAGGATAAATTTAATAAAATAATCGTGATTACTGTTCACACCTTTGGGCAGGCGCACCCGCTTACCAGCGTGATCCACTTGCCTCAGTGCAAAGGAGGGGCATTAGTATCATTGACGATCCCGATCACACGGACGGTTTAGGACAAAGGGAGCTATGTCTCTCCGAAGGCTGACCTTCGGAGAGACATAGCTCCCTTTGTGTGTTCTACCGTCTCTACAATGGGGAGTGTTCTCAAGAACTTTTTGATTTGGTGCCATTATCACCCTTCTACCATAGCACCACTCGCCGGCGATGTGGAGCTCATCCTCATATCCTCGAGTCGCCTCGATCGTTCAGACAACGATTCAGTCGGACATTCTTACTGCGGACCATTGGGATGTGGAATGAGCTCCTCATTACGGATTTCCCACAGCGCTACGATATGGGGTTCTTCATGAGGGGCGTAAAAAGAGCTCACTTACCATGAGGTGGACCATCTGCCTGCTTGTCAACCTACCTGACATAAAAATATAAGTAGAATTTCTGGAAGCTAGAAATTCTTAAAATATTTACGTAGCGATGACCCACCCAGGAGGTTCAAGTCCCACCTGGGGAAAGTTTAGGTTGAGTGCTCAGCTTGAGATTAAAAAAAACTAGAGTTTTTATACCTGTGTTTGACCACAGTCTCACCTTGTTAAGTGTGACGATTGTGTGACTAGAGAGTACTTAGGAGTAGTGAGGATAACCATGGATACGTGGGCGTCAGAAGCTAGCTTGGCCATCAAAAGATGAAACGTTGCCAGCCTATTGGGGATCATGCCCATCGGCAGCGGCGCGGGCGGCAGCTTCGAGCTGTGGTAATGTTATAGATAATAAAAAACGCGTCACCCTCACCATGACGTAATAACTAAGTAGGTATGTCATCAATTAGGTAATGCCGATATTTGATATCTAAATTTTACGTGTTTTCCTGGATTTCTTTTTCCCGTAACATATTAATTATTATGTATAAATTAATGTATCACGGTATGTATTACGCACTTATGGCTTTATTTCTAAATATTTATTGTCATTTGTATGGTCGGACGGACTATTAGTAAGTATGTGTCAATAAGAATGATTGTAACAAGTTACATACATTATTAAGTAACATTTTTTTTGCGGTTATTACTTACTTACCTATCTATATCTATACAGGGTGAACCAAATGAATGCCCCCTGGAGGGAATGTACTCTAAATATTGAAGATAGCAAATTTTACTACAAAGAAACTTTTATTTTAATATAACTGCATTCAAAGAATTTACAAGTCAAGAATTAAATAATAATCTATCCAGGGTTTGTCTCCACTCCGTATAGCAGAATTACTATTAAAACACCGGATTTTATACCGGAAACGCGGGAGTAACTGCGGCGAACAGCTAGTCATAGATAAATATTACAAATTTTCGAAAAAACCTTTAAAGACCGACTCAGCTACTGCTTATAATAAACAAAAATGTAAAAATAACCTGAGTGCTACAAGCGAGACGCACGCGCATCAATATTTCTTTGTGAGTTTATTATTTTCATATAAATCATACTTTCTATCATGAAGTGCGAAAAATTGGAACATAATCGCTGGAGTTATCAAACATTATCTAATGATCTTCATAAATAACAGGGAATTTTAAGAGATTATGTGAAATAATCACAGTTCAAAGGATCAAGGTTTAAAAGAGATAAATAATCAAATTCTATGAAGCAAGGAACGTGTTATAAACAATCGGCTATATATTATGTTGCGTAACATATAATATTTGGGAAAGCCCAATATAATGTGTTATTTATGACTTGATAATGGATTTATTAAATGAAAACATTTTTCACACCTATGTTTGTTGTTGAATCGTTATAATAAGTACGTGTCTGGTAGATTATATTATCATATCCTGGGGTATTTTTCACTCACTGCCACCTGCTATCTTATTCTGTACTTAAACTAAACGGTGAATTCTCGTAGTGACTATTCTCTGTCTCACTCGTGAACTCCTGATTACCGAGTTTCACGAGTGAGACAGAGAATAGTCACTTAGAGAATTCACGGTCGAGTTTAAGTACAGAATAACACAGCTGATAGCATACTAACCAGAGCTTGTAGGTACTATGGAATACAGACCCAAACAGACATGTTCATGCGTATAAATAAATGTTTGTTCTGGATGGAAATTTAACCCACGACCTATGGCGTGGTACCTATAGTATAGTCAGGGTAACCTCCACGCATATCGGCCCGTAATAACAAGGTTGTTAGATATGGGTAAAAGCATTTTTATTCTGATAAGTAAAACACACATTTAAAATTTGTATATTATACAACTAGCGTCCGTCCCGCGGTTTCACCCGCGGTCCCGAGGCATCTTATGTTTTCCCGGGATAAAAAGTAACCTATGTGTTAATCCAGGGTGTCAGCTACCTCCATACCAAATTTCATAAAAATTGGTCCAGTCGTTTGAGCGTGAAGAAGTAAGAAACATAAAAACACACACTCACAAAGTTTCGCATTTGTAATATTATTATTAGTGGGATACTTCTTCGTATTTAACTAAAAATATGTGATCCGAAAGCAAAGAAATGATACAATATCATTATTATGTGTTTTTAGTCACGCCAAACAAATGAAACTAAGTTTTTTATATCATGCTACCCCTAATAAAAATTCCATATAATGTCTCTGGATGACATAAAAAGGTCAAGCCCACTTGGTAACGTGACGTGGTTAATAGTATTCAACGTGGTACGAATTTAATACCACGCAATGGTTCCTGATAGGTACTTGCCCGTCTATTGGTTAATGTACGTTTGTTTGTATTAATTAATAAGACATTGTAAAGATATAAAAATATATATATATTAATGTATTTATGCTCAAACATTTTAAATGCTATCTTTGCTGGCTATGTTTAGCCGTTTGTCCAAAAAAATATATAAAAAATGTAACCTTGCTGAGTTTCTTGCCGGTTCTTCTCAGTTGAAGGGCTGACTTCCGAAACGGTGGTAACTTCAGTACCATCCTAGGGTATAAACTTAATAAATGGCTTTTAGAGAGCCACTAGAGTGACGTTCGTGGAAATTATTTTCGGAAAATAAAACGCCGTTGTTTCATTCTACTAGTTTAAAGAAATTAAAATCATATGAATATCGCAATTCCGGGAATTATATTTATTTTATAATTATAATTATGTAGTTTTGAGCGCGACCCACTTGCAAGCTAAAAAAATCTTTTATGAAGGGAAACTGAAAGAGATTAATAAGTTTTTAATTTTTTAATTTCTCACTTTCGCATTTATAATATTGGTTAGGATTGGGATAAGTTAGGATTAGGTAAGTAAATGGCAATTAAAATAATAAATGATTAAGTATACTTCCAGAAAACAAATTATTAAAAACCACAATATAACATTTTGAATAGTTTTTATTATTATTTCTAGAGACACACATGTTACAAAGACTAAACTATATGCATAAAATTTATATTAATTTAACGATTGAATAACTCTTCATGAATTTATAATGATCATAGTAGGTCAATCTTTGACGCGCCCACTAGCCCATATTATAGCATAATGTGACGTCAGAAAGAACCACACGATATTTGGTGAATTGTAGGAAAAAAAGTGCTCGAATAAATGCTTGTGAACTGTTTATGTTACTACAATTTCTCTTTAAGCAATTAAAAAGTCATGCAGCTATACCTTGGTGGAATTTGAAATGTTCTTTAGAACATCTATTTGTTTTTCCCTGACTTCAAAACAGTATTACGAACCTAATTACTACAGTCAGATTTGAATTTCTAAAAAAACATGCTGTAGTGTAAATAAATTCCTTGAACGCAAAAAAATATGGTAGTCAAATATATGGAATCTAATATTATTTACTAAACATAAAAAATAAGCCTAATTAAGCAAAAAAAAAACGGTGTTCCCAATGCACCAACTTTTGAATTTTGAAAATAGTACTCACTCTTTTATTAACAAAAAAAAGTAACCGATATATTTTATATTATAAATATCAAAGATTTGTAAGAAAGAACAGTATTTAAATATGTGTAAAGAACTTCCAAATCTAATTTTAAATTAAAGAGAAATCTAGCTACCTAATAAAATAGGTGAATGACCTGGATACAGTTCAGAAACGTTGTTCATTCAGGCAGTACATGTTATTGCCTGATCCGAGTCTGCTGCGATTGCAGGATATGCATTGGTCGCCACCAAATAGGCTTCAATTGACAAGTACCTAACAAAAGTTAATAGGATGATAGCCACACGACGCAACATGATGTATAGCACGAATATGTACGCATAGAATTCAGCTGGATAACATGAACACCACATGATCAGTTGAATTATATACTTAGCCGGTCACACAAGACGCAATTGGATGTTAATGGGAGTTTTCGACCAAATTAGAAAATACTGGTTAATAAAATCTTCAAGTATAAAACACTTAAGCTATTTTAATAGGGAATAGGAGTATAAATTTATTACCAAGAAAATAGCCAGATGATCGGATTCTTTTTCTTCTTTCAATTTTTTTTTTATTATTTAAAATAATAATATGAACGAAATGACATATGATCAATGATTAAGTAAAGCAACTTATAGACGGTAAAAGAGGTATAGCACACACGACGTTATTTAAAAAAAAATACAATGGAAAATATGCTTTTTAGTGCAAACCAATTTTCGATACCTTCGTTCGAAAAAGAGTGAGCTTAGTTACTATGTACCTACCTCACATAATATTTAAATTTACAAATCAGGATATTTTTTTTATACCTATCTTAGATTGGGATGCACTATGCACATATTATCACAAGCCTAATTATAAGTAAACATATAAATTCTTGCAAACAAACATCTTTGTTTGCAAATCTCAGGATCGTTTGAACAACTAAAAACTTGAAATTGGCCATTAACCAGACGTTATTAACCAGCAAAACTCAGCCTTGCAGTAATAATAATAAGCATCATCTCTCTCGCGCCCTTCTCGCGCCCATTTCTGGTCCAAAGTTTTTTTGGAGCATTTAGTATGACCAACGATCTGTCTTTAAGCCATATATCCGATCAAAATATGTAATTATAATTTGGTAATCGGAACGTTTTTCCACGTCATGAAGATCACCTTGTTTGCAATAAATAATCTATACAAATACCAATACAAAAATGTTTGTCTGTAATTTGGAATTAAAGATTTTATATTTAAATATATAAGTTATTTTAGGTCTTGAATAAGTCAATAGATACCTTATGTACCTATTAGAAAACGCAGGTGAAACTGCGGGGGGGGTGATTTTTTTTTTCATGGCCTTTTCTTGACCCCGTAAACCTCAAAGTAATCTCAAACTGTAGTTGAATAGTTTCCTATAGTTAGAGATTAAATCTACATCATTGTGAATGTCCTTCTTGTTCATTCATGCATGTCAAACATGCCCAAAACTTACATTAGAATTTCCCTCACGCACTAAGAGGTCTTTAATTTGTTGCAAACGCCCGTAATACAAAACGAAAATGTACCTATACTAAAGCTGAGACTTAAATAATCGATTAAATAGATATTTACCCTGTATTTTTGCTACTATGGAAGCTTGTCTTTGACCACAATTTCAATGGTAAGTGAAGCCATTACCAAAGGAGTAAAGCACACAAAGCCCAGAAGGGAACTGGCTCTCAAATACCGTTGCGGGAACGCAAAGATAGGTGCTTTTTTAAAGGATTTTTTTATGCTACTAAGGTAACAAATGAGCATACTGCCCGCCTGATGGTAAACGGTTACCGTAATCGATTGATGCTTGTATGTGAAACCACCCATCTTGAAGATCTCCGTGCTGTACTCCCTTGGGAAAACTACGGCGCAAAACTGAGCGTCCGCGGTAGCAAGCTCCATTGAAACCGCATCCTGCGAGATTAGTTTGGTTCCAATGTGTGGACTACAAATTACTATAAGTTTTATTTATACTTATTATATATTGCTTTAGAAATTGTTAAACATTTATTGGAAAAAAGCCAACATTGTCAGACTGCCCAAAAATATATATAAAAACCGGCCAAGTCCTGGTCAGACTCGCGCACCGAGGGTTCTGTACAAACTTCGTCCATCGTTCGTCCATCACGGGAAATGCACAATTTTATTTAATTAACTTATTTGAGGTTGGTGCCAATTAAGCTAGACCTCTAAATTGTATGAGCGCCCATACAACTCAGAGGTCTTTATTAATTGGCGTTACTATGTATGTATGGGGGGGGACACCCTTCAATTTTCAACTTTTTTTATTTTTTATAATTTTTCCTTTATTTGTGCTGTAAGACTGCTTTTTGAATTTTTTTATTTATATTTGAGTTGATTGAATGAAAGGTAAATTGCGGTTTACGATTTATGACGTATTAAAAAAAACAAATTACTAGATTTCGTTCAAACCAATTTTCGCTGGAATTTTGCATGGTAATGTACATCATATATTTTTTTTAGTTTTACCATTCTCTTATTTTAGAAGTTACAGGGGGGGCACACGTAAAATGTGTGTCACTTAGGAAGTGGCAGAAACGACCATGAAAATGTTACCTTGCTGAGTTTCTTGTTCGTTCTTCTAAGTTGAAGGCGACTTCCAAATCCGTGGTAACTTCAGCAGCTTCGACGTACATAAGTGCCCTCTGAGGCCTAAACTGAAAAAATGACTTTGACTTTGACTACATAAAGCTTAAGCTTTGCATCCAACGTCACAGAGTTATCATGGGCTAAAATTTTTTATTAATATTTAGCAGCTACAGGGCAGAACCTAACCTAACCTTTATCCCCTAGTTTATAAATTGACCAAGACACGTCGCAAATTGATAAATTTGCGAAAATGTATATACAATTAATCTCTCGTTTAGAATCATACGAAAGTTTATAAATTTCCTAGAAAAATTATAAATTTGCGGTTCTTGTTATTCTCCGGTGACATATAGATCTTAAATAACTGACTGACATTTCGCACACACGCACAGCTCAAACCGGAGATCGCAGGTGAAACTATGGGGCAGAAAGCTAGTCTAAAATAAAACGGAGCTTGTACTATAGAAACCAGATATCACATACTAAATGATTGAAAATTATACACTACCTACTCTATAGTTTTTACGTACCTAACACCCTGACTAGATATACCGACATGTTCAAAATAAATGTACATTCTGTGTGGGAATCGTACCCACGACCTGTGGCGTGGTAGACACACTATCTAACTTCCACAATGACAGAAACCGTCAAATTCTCGTCTTGAGATCTAAGCTTCAGCTTCAACTGTTGAATAATTTAAAATTAATTCCAAGGAATTAGATTCAACGATTGAACGGTTAAAATTATTTTGATGTTTAGCTGTTCTATCAAAAACTAGAAGAAACTGAGGGGTTATAACAACAAAATGTCATGTCTTATGAAGCAATGAGTGACAACAAAGAATTAACATAAATAAATTATATCAAACTGCAGTAAATATTTATCTAAAGGTTATTTAAACACGGTCGTGGATATTTTAAAATTCTGACATGTTTCATTTCAAAAGCATATCAGTAATATAACGGAGCTTAAAATATTATAATACAGTAAGTACACAAAGGATGAGTAACCTTATTTTCTATCTTATGTAAAACAAACCTAAATCCCAACTTAATCCATACAAACGTTACGGTTTGATTGAGTATGTCACACGTAAAATCTTTATTTTAACATTAAAATTAAAAAAATATACATCACACACATAATAATATACGACTACAAGTTACAGCTATTTATATCATCAAATATTTGATAATTACTGAAAACGATTTTACTTCTACTTGGTACATATTGATTCATTTTGGTAAGGGAAAGTCTGAAACAAACAACTAGCGATTTGTTCTAAGGATAGAGATAAGAAAATCTACAGTCATAGATGTATAGAAAAACTCTCCGTAATGCAGCCAATAAAAAAAAAACTTTATTACGATGTATAGGGTTGTAAAAAATAAATGTTACTATGGAACATTGTATCTACAACTAAAAGAAAATGCATACTTCACTTCCCTTCCCTATACTACCTCGATGAATCATCCTTTATATTATAATACTAGCTTCCACCCCGCGGTTTCACCCGCGTTCCCGAGGGATCTTGTGTTTTCCCGGGATAAAAAGCCGCCTATAGCCTTCCTCGATAAACGGGCTATCCAACACTGAATGAATTTTTCAAATCGAACCAGTAGTTCCTGAGATTAGCTTGTTCAAACAAACAAACTCTTCAGCTTTATAATATTAGTATAGATTAGAAAAAATATTTACCAAAAGCAGAGCAGCAATTTTTTAATTGAACTATAATTTATGTGAGTGAACCCTTGCTTACATGCTTGTGTAGCAATAAAACTGTCTAGTAGGTCTTGACGTGATGAAATATGGTCATAAAACGGTATACTCATATAATCCAATTAACTTTACCACACAATGTTATTAGCAAGTTATTAGTTTATTACACCACAAATACGATGTGACGTAATATTATCTAATCCCCATATATTTATAGACCTCTAAAGACACATAAAGATAACCTATTACTAAAGATAATAATTGAAATTTGAGTTATTGTGGGCTCATTATAATATCATAAACAAAATCTGCCGCGCATCACTTGCCGGTGTGTTCCGGCAGTTGCACTTGAGTGCCAGTTCCTGCTAGGCTGTGTGTGCATAATACATTCGGCTACATCATCACTTACAATGGCGAGATTGTAGCCAATCACAAGCCTGTACGTTGTAATTTAAAAAAATCCGGCGAAGTGCGAGGCGTACTCGCGCACGAAGGGTTCCGTACCATTATCTATAAAAACGGCAAAAAAGTCACGTTTGTTGTATGGGGGCCCCTTAAATATTTATTTTATTCTGTTTTTTAGTATTTGTATTATAGCGGCAACTGAAATACATCATCTGTGAAAATTTCAACTGTCTAACTATCACTGTTCATGAGATACAGCCTGGTGACAGACGGACAGATAGACGGACGGACAGCGGAGTCTTAGTAATAGGGTCCCGTTATACCCTTTGGGTACGGAACCCTAAAAAAGAACCAAAAACTTTGTTTGTAAAAAAATTGTGCCTGGTGTTAAAAAGGAACAAGGTTAAAAAAATATATTAGCGTTACAATTAATCCTTGAGAGGGGCATTCAAAATATTTTTAGAATTTCAGACTAAACTATTATTGGTCTTATTGTTAATTTAATTTTTTTAAATCATAGTTTATTTATTTTAAAACCACTGTTATGCATAAAGTACGGTGTTTTGTCCAAACAAACAATAAATAAATAAGTCGATGGTAGCTCAGTGGTAGCGACGTGGAATGCCGTGAAGAAGATCGCGGGCTCGAAACCTTCAATGAGCTTGAAGTTCTAAGCTTTCCTTCACCGAACTTTCGGAGAGCGGCTCGAGCTTCTAGATCCTTCTTGATGGTGGGATATATTATATGGTACCACCATATAATATATTAGCGCTATCACACTTATAGGTATATCACACTTCCTAATCATATCCTAATCGTCCTAACTTTTATATATTATATATCCTAACTTTAATATTATAAATGCGAATGTGAGTTTGTTTGTTTGTTTGTTTGTATGTTTGTTACCTTTTCACGCCTAAACCGCTGAACCGATTGCGATGAAATTTGGTATGCAGGTAGCCTATGGTACGGAGAAGAACATAGGCTACTTTTTATCCCCCGGGAAAACACAAGATTCCTAGGGAACGCGGGTGAAACCGCAGGGCGGAAGCTAGTAATATTATAAAAATATAAAGGTGTATGTTTGTTACTTCCTCACGCTCAAACGGCAAAACCAATTTTGATGAAATTTGGTATGGAGGAAGCTGATACCCTGGAATAAACACATAGGCTACTTTTTATCCCCGGAAAACATAAGATCCCTCAGGACCGTGGGTGAAACCGCGGGGCGGAAGCCTGTCTAGTATTCACCGAAAGTCATAAATCGGAAAAACAATCAAATTCTTCATTACACCTTTATCAACTCAATCTGCTATTAATACTGAAACACTTCAAACCTAAACAATTAAGGTTCAATTTTGCGTATGCCAATATATTTGATAGTTGCGGTTACTAATTGGATAGGTTTAAATGGACACCCTATTCCGAAATTAATTCAACTAAACTTACTTTGTGTGAATTAAGTTGTATATTTGTAAAATAGGTACGTATTAGAACCAAATATTGAGTATCAAGATTTTGATGCAGAATTAGTAAATGAGATATCTATTTACCTATTAACTGTGTTTTTTTTTTCTTTTTGTTTAGAGGTACATAGGTGTACTATAATGATTTACTCAACTGTAGTCGCTATGGAGAAGGTATCGTATAGTGTTAAGTTTGATTACACGGTGATGTTGTAGAGAATACTGTCAAATGAAAAAAAAATCAATATTAGTACCGTATCATATTTATTCCACAGGTAGTAGAACTCTTAGTGCAGAGTTCGCCCGGGGAAGTACTACCACCATATCTAATTCCGCCGTGAAATAGTAGTGCACTTGTATTACTGTGTTTCGGTTAGGAGGGTATGGGAGCCGGTGAAATTACAGGCACAGGAGACTTAACAACTTCATGTCTCAAGGTTGGCAATGCGTGAGTGATACCCCTGGCAGGGAAAATATAATATTGTATTTTCTTTGCCGGTGGTGCTATGAGCGTCTATAGGCTACGGTAACCGCTTACCATCAGGTGGGCCGTAAGCTTGTTTGCCACCTAGTACTATTAAAAAAAAAAATTGCGATACCTTAATAAAATTAAAAAATTGCTTTGAATTACGCATGACTAGCAAATAATATTCATACTTTCAACTCAAATAATGCTTGGGTCAATAATTACATTTCAATCAATTTATATAAAATCGCTGCTTACGTGAGTGACGTTCTATGGTATCATAAAATTATATTCTCAAAAAGCCATCCATGTGCTTACCTTACAAAAATACAGATAAAGAGAACAAAGTCGTCATTATTCGTTATAAATCGAACAAATCGGAATAATCTCACGTCGACACGTCCCGACGCGACGTATGAATGCGTCAATTTGTTCCCACAAAACTGTAGTATCGAACACACGACTTTTTATTCAATTGCTATTCCGCAACTCGATTCTGAAGCCTCCGCTTAATGAAATACAGATTTTACGGTCACCCATGCGAGTTTTACGAAGTTGCTTTATAGCCTTTATTTTACTGCGTGCCTAAATTGCACGAGTACGTGATTATAAGCTTACAAATTATATTTTATAGTTGAGAGAACTTTATGTCGCACGTAATGACCCTTTTTAGGGTTCCGTACCCAAAGGGTAAAAACGGGACCCTATTACTAAGACTTCGCTGTTTGTCCGTCCGTCTGTCTGTCACCAGGCTGTATCTCAAGAACCGCGATAGCTAGTTGAAAGTTGAAATTTTCACAAATAATGTATTTCTGTTGCCGCTATAACAACAAATACTAAAAACAAAATAAAATAAATATTTAAGGGGGCTCCCATACAACAAACGCGATTTTTTGCCGTTTTTATAGATAATGGTACGGAACCCTTCGTGCGCGAGTACGACTCGCACTTGGCCGGTTTTTATTAAAATTCTACCTGATCCCCGTGGTTTCACCAGCGTTCTCTCCCGATATAAAAAATTGCCTATATCCAATAAAAGTAGCCTAAGTTCCTTATAACACCAGCTATCTGCCAGTACAAGTCCCAAAGATTATCGGGAACAAACAGACAGACAGACTTTTTTGTTGTTGTAAGTACTTTATATACTTTCATAATTATTAAAAAGCTGTTATTTTGACATTATAAACAGACAATTCAATTTTATTTTTATTTGTATAAATTATATATTCTGATTAAACTACAAATGACCGGAGACGTACTGTTTTTAGGGTTCCGTACCCAAAGGTTAAAACGGGACCCTATTACTAAGACTCCGCTGACCGTTATTTGCCGTTTTTATAGATAATGGTACGGAACCTTTCGTCCGCGAGTCCGGCTCGCACTTGGCCAGTTTTTTAAATAGGAGCTAGATTTCTAGGCAGCGACAATGTTGTAGTAGACATGTCAATATCGACGAAAGATCACAGCTAGGCTTGAATGTAGGCTGATTACATAAATAGAAACATAATAAACCTTATTCGGTATTTCCTGTGATACACTAGAAAATATATACATCTAATAAATGAATTTCCGTGCTTTTGCTTCTTTCAAAGGTATTTTTGAAGTTATAGGCATTTTTATTTATTTTCGCAGTAATATGGACATAAATAAATAAAATATAAATATTCTGGGACATTATTCCTCACACACGGCCATCTGACCCCAAACTAAGCAGAGCTTGTACTATGGAAGCCAGATAACTGATATACTACATATACTACTTTTCTTTTGTAAATACATACATATATAGATAATTACAACCAGACACAGGACAAACAGACATGTTCATGCACACAAATGTTTGTCCTGAGTGGGAATCGAACCCACGACCTGTGGCGTATCTTACCAACCACGCCAACCGGCCCGTCAACTTACGTGATACTTTCTTTTTTAGAATATGGACTTGGAACCATTCTTAGATATAATATGTGAGGCAACAAAAAATACTTTAAAATATATTTATAATAATAGCTTCCGCCCCGCGGTTTCACCCGCGTTCCCGAGGAATCTTATGTTTTCCCGGGGTAAAAAGTAGCCTACCTATCCAGGGTAGCTACCTCCATACCAAACATCGAAATTAGTCCAGCCGTTTCAGCGTGAAGAAGTAACAAACATACAAACACACACACTTACAAACTTTCGCTTTTATAATATAGTGTGATAATATTAGTGTGATTATTATTATAAAAAAGGTAGGTACTTATACACTGACTACACGCAACCATATAATATGCAACGATAAAATCCTTACTTTCATTTGCATGATTTTGAAAAACAATGGTGTGTTATTTAAAACGAACCTATAAATAAAATAATTTATTTGGTAGTATTACTTCTTTTTTTTAACAATAAATCTACAGAATATAGGTATTTTATTTAAATACTTTATCTTACATTTTACTAAACATCTTCGATGTCTGATATCATAATGTTATCAATAGAATCAATAATTGACTACCATTAGATCGTTAAGATATAAAAAAGAAAAATGACCCGCAACAACACGCAAACGCACAATTTGATTCAACAACACAAACAACAAATCGTTACGATTTATAGTAGTATGTATGTATAGTCAGCTTCATGGAAAATCTAACGTTGTTGACGACCATAAAATATCAGAAGGTAAATATCCTTTTCACGTCTATTGTGTTCCGACACTTATAAGGTAAGGTGGCTTCTTTGACCCATGGACATTAGCAATACCCATAGACTATTCTCAGTCTACGGCAATACCCACCAAAGTTATTTTTTTATTGTTGTTATATTTACTTCAAGTGTAATAAAAAAAATGTTGGTATATGATATAAAACCAAATATATATCAGGTGTAGGTAATGATACCGTTTTAAATAAATTGTTAAATTATTATTTCTGTATTCATAACAACAGATTCTCAATTCCATGGAACGTTAAAACTAGGTATTATTATTATTTTCCTAGTAAGAAATTTGCAGTGACGAGATGAAAATATTTTACAGTAGGTAATCGGCGGACTGGCTGATTGAAATATTTTTTAATAGTCAATTTCATCGCTTTTCACACAGGCTTAAAAATAAATGTGCAAAATACACACATTCGCAACTACCCAACAATTCGTTGGAAAATTGGTGTCCGCCGCAATTTCCCGTGCTTAATATTGCTGAGCGGTATTAAAAAAAAATCAAAAAGTAAACGCCGGCTTTTTTTTAATTAAACAACATGCACAGATGTGTGCTGAAGAGGCCTATTTACATGTCAGAATATGGAACGTGATTATTTAGCTTTGAAGCAAAATGAGTTGTTCCGTTTCCAAAGGGTTGAATATGGTTTTGTAAATTACGTATTATATTGTTGAAAACCAAGTTGATCTGCCTATTGCATTAGAAGTACGGTTAATTTGAAACGTTCTAATAAACAAAAGGTAGGACTAATGATTTTTGCTTTCTTTTTATAGTTGTCAGTACATTATTATTAAACTAAAGTTCCTAGCAAAAAATAGCTATGCAAAAGAACTAACACATGTATTGATGCTAACTTCAAATAGCTATAGAAATACACTAGCTAGTGTAATCTTGTTGCTATGTACACGAGGTAAACTACTCTAGCTGCTCAAAAAAATTAAATTGAAAAAAGTCTTGAATTTTTTACATCAAAAAAAATTAATCACCTTTTAATGATTTTCCAATTGTTAGGTACTTCATATAAATCACGATGTTATATTCAATTCCATAGAAATAGTTGTTTAGCGTGACGACATGTAATTTCCTCTGTTTTGCCTATTTTTAGTCCACGCATAAATTACTAATTAGTTACGAGCTTCTGCCCCGCGTCTTTACTTGCGTTTTAGGTGGAACTAATGTCATTTTTGAAAACAAATTATATTCTGAGAAATTAGAACTTGCTATCATGGCATGACCCATCTATGTACCGAATTTCGTCGATATCCGATCAACCATTACGGCGTGCTTGAGTAACAAATATTTACATGGACATACACACAAACTTTCCCATTTATAATATTAATAGAACTACGCGAGTATAAGTTTCCTTTGACTTTGACATTTTAGTGGTGTAAAAAAAAAACCCGCTACAATATCACGCCGCTGGTCGTGGGTTCGATTCCCACTCAGGACAAACATTTGTGTGCGTGAACATGTCTGTTTGTCCTGTGTCTGGGTGTAATTATCTATATATGTATGTATTTACAAAAGAAAAAGTAGTATATGTAGTATATCAATTATCTGGCTTCCATAGCACAAGCTCTGCTTAGTTTGGGGTCAGATGGCCGTGTGTGAGGAATAATGTCCCAGAATGTCCCAGAATAATCCCAGCCCTATTTAGTATAGTCTTGTATCAAACTATTTGACTGATATTTAACTCAAGAAAGAATCAATTATATTACATGTATTTTTCATAGAGTTGTCATTCACGAAGTCACTATACAAACCAATTGAAATGAAACCATTCTAATAACAGATACCATTAACCATCGGTGGATAAGTACCCATCTTGATAGCAAGACCCTTGTTATAAAAGATGTGTCAAGGTATTACTGTTACAGCTTGAAAAGGTACCGCAAATGTATTACAAACACCGACACTTCGGCCTATCTGAAATAGTCTGGGTTATAGTGATATTAGGGTTGTCACATGTTGTAATGGCAAGAAACATTGATAATCGTATATTTTGGCATTACAAATAATTAAATGCTCGACACGAGCAAAACTAACACCAAATATATTTGACTAGTTATCCCCCGTGGTTTTATCTTTGTTCCCGGGAAAAAAGTACCCTATGTGCTTTTACAAACCATGGCTATCAAATCGAATCAAACGTATCAAATTTCAACGCGATCGGTTCAGCCTTTTCAACGTATATGAATTTGAAACAAACACATTCATATTCGCATTTATAGTATTAGTTAAGATTTTAAATAATAATGTACACTGACAAACCTAGGTAGGTACATATTACGCAGAAAAGAAAAAAAAGCAAACATATTTCCCATTATCATTTTACGGGAAAGTTTTCATGCTTTAAGCTGTAGGCATTATGCTGCCCTTATAATCATGTCTCATTAAGAAAATACGTAAAATCCTTAGTCATAATTAAAAACCACCTCTATATCTTGCTCTTTCATCCGTTTATAAAGAAATACCCCTGAAACTGACATAATAAGTGTCGCTCTCACTCCCTGTGAATATAAATCATCTTAATAAGATTTGCCGCGGCAACCCTAGCGGGGGCTTAATAAAATTGTGTCGTCTATTTACGTGGGCTCTGTACCCACTAGACGAAATTAACTCTAACTGTTAGACTGTTAGTTGGTACAGTCAATGACACAAAGGCTCACTCGCTTAATTGCTTTTTCAGTGTTTTATTTGGTGAAACAAGGCTGGATAGCAAATGGATATAGTTGTTATTACAGTTAAACACTTCTGTGTAGGTTTTGTATGGCTATTTTATACGATGAAATTTTGATGGTTCTAGAAATTAGATGCATAACCCTGTTATGATATTTGGTATCATTATTATCAGAAATAACGTATTTGCGTCAGTACAAATGATTTCTGCATTTGATTGATTAGTTATTTTCTTGTTTCAGAAAAGAAAAACGTAGGTACCTAATTGTTTTTAATATGTTTATGTAAGCCCTTTTTTTCTAAAACAAATTAAAAATTATGTTGTATATCTGAGATTGATGTTAGAAGTTATCTATAAAACATATTATTTAAATTTAATTAATTTGTTTACCACGTTGATACCTATCTTGTTTGCAGCACCTAAGAAAACTTTTTTGTGTGTTTAAAAAGACTCCTACGTGTACTAACATTTTTTTTTTTTTCAGGTAAGCAATTCAGCACTCTATGGATTACTGTCACGTAAGTAATATCCAAAACCAAAAACTTTGGATTATATGTATCACTATAGCTAAAGTCAAACGCACATGAGATTAAATATCCAGAGATAGATCATATGTTCGTAAAAGGAAAATGGACAAAGATACAAAGATAGAGAAAGATAAATAGAGATAAAACTGACGCAAATAACAGCAAAATTGTCGCAAAAGTTTATCTTTGTAAATAGCATAGGTGGTAGTTTTGAATTAGTACTAAATTACAACATATACAAAAACATTACTAAAATTATTTACTTTAACAGGATATTTCCAGTCTAACGATTTTACATTGCATAATGAAATCCCTTATCTAGGCCGTATCCCGCCAACAAAGAATTAACTCAAAACTGTTTTGCAAATTTTTCGTGTAAAAGAGATCTTTTATATTGTAAAAAATCTAAGCGCCGAGATATATATTACTTAAAGATTATAAACATTTACGTACATTTATTTATTTATACAATATGGTAATGTTTACTTACGGTGCTCGGACGCGGGCGTCTCGTGAAGTTTACTTTTCAAGGCTGCGTGCGTATTTTAGGGGAATTTATTATATATCGACATTTATTTTAATGCAATAACAGATATTCTTGGATAATACTAATGGTCTATAACAATTCATAAGCAAGAGGAAGTCTGAAGAAAAAATGAGATTATAGTAATATCTAACTTGTATCACAGATTCAATGAGGGCAGTTCATTTTTATAGACTCCGTAAATAGACTAAGAAAACATTTTAAGATATATGTATATAGGTTAAGTAGGATAAAATTATATTTATAATTTATATATATTTTCCTTAGCACAATTCATTTTTATTAGCTAAACAAAACTGGCTAAAACTAAACGAGTTTTCATTATAATTTATATATAAACATATTCATACTATTTCAATCAAACTTTTTTGGAATATAGGTACACATATTTTCGAAGCATATTGGGTTCATTATGCAGAACAACTCTGAAAGTGTGAAAAAATAATCCTCACAAAATCCCTGCACGCTCAAAATTTATGAAAATTAGTTTTTTTTTCGATTTCAGAATTGGTTCCAAAGTAAAAATTGTTCAAAATGACGAACCGAACTGATGTTTCAAAAAGAAGTCTTCATACTTTATACATATATTTAAAAGCGCAATAAGTACATCAGCGTATTTTTACATAACGGTGATTAGAATTACCCTATGGGAAAGCAAAGCTGGATCCTTCATTAACTAGACAATGCTCGCCCGACTGATTGATTTTTACGTACAATTGTGTTTTGTTACAATTTCCCAATGGATCTTACGTGTATTTCATGTTTATGTCAACGTTCGACAAATCCTTTCACTGGCAAATTGCTTCACGATGAAATCCGGGGGCCTATTATCAAATGATAAAACATTATTATAATGGAAAAGTTTGTGTGAATCTTAGCTACTTAATCACGACTCAAGTAATACCTTGAGTCACATTATCAGTCAGTATGGTAGTCTTGGTAAAAAAACGTAGATAAAGCATATCGTGAATCAATAGGAATTCCATCACTTTTCATCCCGTCCCTCATGAAAATAGGTAAAAGCGCTTAGCGGAAGCTAGGAATCAATTAAAACAATCTGAAATATTACCTACAATTATTGATATTTGTGGAATTAAATCATTGCGTGAACTCATGTAGATACTTACCTAATATTATTGTTATTATTGAAACAGAAAGTGCTAGTAATTTAATTTTCTAATCGTAAAACCACTTTTGTTTGCATTCTAGCATGAAGAATGAAAAGCTACTCTAAATGTTATTTTTCTATGATATTTTTTTATTTTCGTTATTTGATGGAAATAACAGCCCCTAAAGATAGGTAGGTACAGCTCTATGCTTAAAATCATTTGGTATAAGTATATTATTATGTGAGAAAGGTGGTAAAAACAGGTAGAAAATTTAATTTTAGAAGTAATGCGACATGTTACATATACAGGATGATTTTCTAGTCACTGGCAATGCTTACAGGGGTGGAAGTCACCAATATGAAAAATTTTCACCATGGGACCCACTCAGATATCGCGTAAAATGCCAACGACTAAAAAATCATTCTGTATAATGTTTAATTCTGACATACTCATATCTATATATATAAAAGAGAAAGTATGTGTGTATGTATGTATGTTCCTTGTAGACTCTGAAGCCGCTGAACCGATCGCGATGAAATTTTCAGACAATCTTCATAGGGTAATCCTGTATGGTTTGGTGGCGATTGGAGCACTCGGGACCGCGGGTGAAACCGCGGGGCGGAAGCTAGTATATAATAAAAAAAATACAGAAATAGAACTATATGAACACAACCTTCTTAGTGAAGTTTTATTTCTATGAATGTGTCTCCGAATCGAGTTGAAATTATATCAAGCGCCTTTACCTAGTCTTGCCATAAATATTGTCACGAAGAAAATTTTTTTTTTTTATTGCAAATAATATTTATTACTTTTACAGTATGTTAGTTTAATACATAAATAAAAAACAATATAAAATGTAAAAAGCTTATTCGAAGTGGTCTCCATTGACTGCAATACAGTCCTTTAAACGTTGAGGCCAGTTATCAATAGAAGCACGCACTCTTTCCATGGGAAAATTCTTCACTGCCAATCGTATGGATTGTTTTAGGGACTCCAAATTATCATGGCGTTTAGAGCAAGCCGTACTCTAAAACTGACCATAAATCATAATCCAGCGGATTAAGATCGGGACTAGACGACGGCCAGTCTTCAGCTCTGATGAAGTCCGAAACGTTCACTTCCAACCAAGACTGCGTGGACCGAGCTTTATGACCCGGCGCCGAGTCTTGTTGGAAGGATCATACTTGGTTATTGAACATGGTGTTGTTAAGGGACTTAACTACCTTCTCAAGAATGGTATCTTGATACACTTGTGCCGATGTTTTGATACCTTTTTCACAAAAATATGGCTCAGTCACTCCTTCATAGCTAACACCCCACCAAACCATCACTGAAGTCGGATAATGCCCACGTCGCACTCTGTCGACTAATTGGGAAGCTTCCTTAGAGTTTTGAGCATAAATACGGTAATTTTGTTTGTTAAAATGTTGCTCAACTGTAAAGATTTTCTCATCCGTAAACAAAAATTTCTGTGACCTCCCTTTGCGTACCGCTTCAGTAGTTGTTTCGATTTTACCACCCTATTCTTTTTTAAATTATCAGTTAAAAAATGACCAGTGCGTCTCTTATAGGCTGCAAGTCCTAAGTCATCTTTTAAAATACGCGACATGGTTCTGGGTGCTATCTTCATCTCCCGAGATAAAATCTTTTGCTTTCGGACAGGATTTCTTCGAATTCTTTCCCTTATTGCTTTGACCACCTTTTTCGTACGAACACTACGTGGACGGCCAGATCTTTTTCTGTCACAAGCAGAGGAGGTCTCATTGTACCTATTAATAGCCCGGTACACAAACATTTGACTAATACCAAGCGTATGGAGAGTTTTAAAAATTGCATTGGCTCCATACCAACTTTGTGTAATGCAATCACAGCGATTCGGTTCTCTTTATCACCCCACTCCATTTTAATCCCTAAAAATATTGTACAATGTATTGGCGCCAAAATTAGTAAACGCAATGAACAATCGTATAAAAATGACAGATTCCAAATTCAAATGTAATATCTTTCTTATTTTTAATTGTAACAGTATTTATGGCCAGACTATGTACTTCTTCCAAGCCGGCTGGTCCCCGTGGAAGAGTACGACCACAACCCTCCAGGGAAACCACAAAAACAAAAAACCACTAAACTGGACAAAGACTCTAAAAATTGTATAAAAATTGGAACTTATAATGTCAGGTCTCTGTCATCAATACATCGATTCTTAGAACTCAATAATGCACTGAAAGATATAAACTGCGACATATTAGGACTCTCAGAAACAAGAAAAATGGGTTGCCATATAGAAGAATACTTAGACTGTGTTTTATGCTATATAGGAGAAACAAAGGGATTGTACGGTGTCGGATTTCTAATAAAAAAGGCATGGAAAATAATATAACTAACTTTACTGGCATTTCGGAGCGAGTAGCGTTATTACAAATGAAATTTGGCAGACTAAATATTTCTATAATCCAGGCATACGCACCCACGGAAAGATCAGACGATACAGAAATACAAAAATTCTACAATGATCTGAAAAAAGCTCACACACTAGCCGATGAGAAAATCATAATATTAGGAGACTTCAATGCAAAAATAGGGCAACCCAAAAAAGAAGAAAAACTCGTCATGGGACAGTATGGGCTAGGCCAAAGAAACGAAAGAGGCGAACGACTGCTAGAATACGCATTGGAAAATAGACTAGCAATAATCAACACTTATTTCAAAAAAAGACCCAGCAGAAGATGGACTTGGAAGTCACCAGACGAAAGTGTTAAAAACGAAATCGACTACATCATGACAAATGTCCCAAATATAGTCCAAAATTATGAAGTTCTCAGTAACGTAAAGTTCCGAACAGACCATAGACTACTTAGAGCAACAGTCCTATTGAGCCAATCGAAAAAAAGTAGAAAAGACTTTAAACCACCACCAAAAATTCCGAAAACTGAAGAGAAAACAATACACTACATAGACAACCTCAAATTGAACATCGAAAACAAACTAATAGATACCAGAAACGTACAATCTTACTATGATGCGCTAGAAGTAACTATAACAAAAAGTTTGACTAGCCAAAACAATCCTAAAAAAGAAAAACGACACAAAATATTTGGCGAAGAAACAATAGCCTTAATTAACAAACGCAGTGAACTAACTATAAGAAAGAATAAAGATGCTAACACAAAGAAAGAACTAAGCAAATTATATAAGGAAACTAGCAAAGCGATCAAAAGAGACTATAGTAAGCACAGACAAAGGATAATAACAGAAAATCTAAACAAATTCAGAAGTACTAAGAAAGCATTTAAAGAATTAAACCTAAGAAAAACTTGGATACAAAAATTAGAAGGCCAGCATAAAGAAACTAAAACAAGACAAGAAATCATACAGCAGGCAACTACTTTCTACCAAGAACTATACAAAAACAAAGATAAAACACGGAAACAATTAGACCAATAATAGAAAAAGATATATACGCCCAGCTGAAACAACTGAAATCAGATAAAAGTCCTGGTCCCGATGGAATAACCAACGAAGCTTTGAAAATAGGTGCACCAGTTTTACTTAGACCTCTCACAGAATTATTCAATCTCATACTAGAAGCTGAAAGCGTACCTATCCAATGGTGTACGTCAGACATCATACTACTATATAAAAAAGGAAACCCTCTCGATATCAACAACTATAGACCGATTAGTCTACTGGCAAACATATACAAAATCTTCTCATCCATAATTCTTAAACGCATAACACAAGAGATTGAAAATGCACAACCAGTAGAACAAGCTGGCTTTCGCTCTGGGTTCAGCACACTAGACCATATACAGGCACTGGAACAAGTCATAGAAAAATACGAAGAGCTTAATAAGCCACTCTATCTAGGCTTTATCGACTACAGCAAAGCATTTGACAGCATAAGCCACAACTCTATATGGAAATCACTAAAAAATTTAAACATAAATTCGAAATATATAAATATCATAAAATACATATACAACAACAGCATAAGTAATGTCATGCTAGAATCTAGAGGTCAGGCAATTAATATCGAAAGAGGAGTCAGACAGGGGGACCCTCTGTCACCTAAATTATTTATTGCGGTTTTAGAAGATATATTTCGAAACACAGACTGGAAAACCAGAGGCATTAAAATAAACAACAACTATCTAAGCCATCTCAGATTCGCGGACGACATAGTTGTGCTGTCTGAAACAGCAAATGAATTACAAGAAATGCTCCGCTCTCTTGCTCAAGCAAGCTCAAAAGTAGGATTAGAGATGAATGCTTCAAAAACCAAAATCATGACAAACAGAATAGAACGGCCCATCAAGGTAAAAGAAAAATCTATAGAATATGTCCACAGTTACATCTACCTAGGCAAACAAATATCATTTTTAAAAACGCAGAATGAAAATGAGATCGAAAGAAGAGCAAACATAGCCTGGAAGAAATTTTGGTCACTCAAAGAAATTCTTAAAGGAGACTACTCGATAAACCTCAAGAAAACGGTATTAGACACCTGTATACTGCCTTGTCTACTGTATGGCTGCCAAACTTGGATATACACGACAAAAGCAAAACAAAGGATCATAACAACACAAAGAGCTATGGAGAGAAGTATCCTAAACATAAGAAAAATACAAAAAGTCAGGAGCAAAGTAATCAGACAGAAAACAAAGATAACAGATGCCCTCACACAAGCTCTAAAATTGAAATGGCAGTGGGCAGGTCACGTATCGAGATACACAGACGGCAGGTGGACAATAAACACTACAAGGTGGAAAGGGCCAATCGGCAAAAGAAGGGTAGGGAGACCGAAAAGACGATGGGCTGACGATATGACCGAATTAATAGGAAAGGACTGGCAAACTATCGCCAAGGACAGAGATAAATGGAAAGGACTGGAGGAGGCCTTCACCCGAGGAGGGGTCCATATCCAATAGCAAAACTAACTCTTACTAACATTTAGAAAATAAGCAAAACATTAATAACTAACTAAACAAACAAACACCAACATTTGAAATGGAAATTAAGGATAAGGAAATACAGGCTTTTTTATTTTATTTTATTTTTATTTTATTTATGTATTTGCGATTTGATAGTAGACTCCCAAACCCGTGGCGTACAGCAGTGTTGCCAGATATAATACTTGGTTTACTGTAATGATAATATTGACATGATGACGTACTTCCAAACATAATGTCTCTCAGAAAGCAACAATCAACTTAAGCTGCTCACGTTCACTTTACTAAGACTATAGCATGTTCAAGATGTTCAAGTATCGATAAAGTTAATTAACAATAAAGTAAGTAATAAAAGGAAATAAAGACTACAACAGCTGTAATGGCCGATCCAATCTCAGCATAGCTTAGAGTAGGGTCATTTTCATTACAATTCTGAATAGCCTGTAAGGTAACGCGTCCACTATGAAAGCGTAGCAAGTAATCAGAATTTGTGTTTATAATCATAAAAATATTAGCAGTCCCAAGCGGCTTCCCGAAAAAAAATAACGCATGTCCTTTTCCATACCATAAGCTATCTGCGTACCAAATTTCATCGCGTTCGGTTCAGCGGTTGAGGCGTGAAAAGGTATATCAAACAAACTCACATTCGCATTTATTAGGATGTCACAGTATAATTATTATCTAATATAAACTCTTTTGGTGTATATAAATTATCATTTTATAGACTGAATAAAAACTGTGAATAGACAAATATGCAATATAACGTACATAAAGACGATGATTTATAATACAACCACGTCTATCCGTGAAATCGCGAGTTTGTAAGTAATGAAACGCAAGGTGCTGATTGGTTGATTGCCTCGTGTTTTGATCCCCACTCCGCGCTGCTATTAATTAAAAGCCGAATGAAACAAGCTTTTTGTATTTTATTACTTATTTTAGTGTCTTATTTTCCTACATTTAGTACCTGGACACTGATTGGTCTTTAGTACGTATTCAGTCATAATCTGACGTCTAAACTTTGTTAGATTATAAACTAACGAACATGACTCGCGAATTCTGGAATATTTGTTATGTGTTGTTTTGGTACGCGCTTCCCATTCAGGACTCAACGGGTTAATGTGCAAAATACTATCTAAATTATATTGCGCGTTCACAATCTTTCGTCAGTTCAACAATAATTGTTAAAAAAGTGTTTTCACTTTCAATTTTCCAGTGACTTATATAAGTCACGCGTTGCTGTGGCTCAGTAGGTAAATGAATTGCAGAGTTTTAGAGTCCACAGGGACCATGCATACAAACATCTTTATAATATACGAGTTATGGTGCTTTTTTTTTTCAAATCAAATATTTGATTTGACTATATCTTATCACATCCTCGGTGATTGCAAAACCTAAGATTACTCGAACAACGTGACATGTGAGTCGTAATAACGCCTTATTATCTATCTTAATGAATACCTTATTTCTCTATTACCGGTGGTAGACTTCTGATATGCTTATGAAGACGAGATTTATTCAAAAAGGATCATATTTTTATTTTTTTAAAACAATAATTATGTTTTGTCACCCGACTTTGACCGAACGATTCTCAAAGCGATTTTTCAAAAAATACTTGGAACAATCTAAAAAATCTAAAATGTTTATTTTGCTTACACATAAAGTGGTCTGACTCATTTTAAATAACAAAAATATTTCTATTTTATTAACACGCTATTTGTGAACCGATTCTCTTGTTTTATTTGTGAAAGCAAAAACTGCTTTACGAACGCAATAATCAATTATTTATTCATTTATTAGAGCCAAATTGGTAAAATTAAATTTCCAAGGGTATAAGAAAATTTAAACAACAACATACTTATTGATCTGACTTAGTAGATCAGCTTTCTACAAAAATAACAAGATATAATATTTGTATTCAAGTGAATGGGGTATTTATATTATAGTTCCAATAACCTGTTAATTTCTATAGAATATTTTTTTCAGGATCTCCTGTGATACTTAAATAAAACATTTTAGTTACACTGAACAGGTAACTAGAAATATGTTGTAAAATAGATATTTATACCCCAGACTCAGAATTAACAGACATGTTCATGCACGAAAGTGATTGTCCTGGGCGGGAATCGAACCCACGTCCTGTCGCGTGGCAGTCAGGGTATTTAACCTCCATGCCATCAACAAAATAATAAAATATCAAGAAAATCTTATGAATGAATCACATCAATTCCTTTCCCAAAGCTTTCACATACGCGCGTAAAGCCACGTGAATAGGTAGATTTCCATAAAGAGCTTTATTCTGAATGTTTATGAAATCTCGTAATATGTTATTGAAACCCAACTGGGTTTCAATTCATTGTTTAGTCGCCCAAAGTTGTCAAAACTCGAAAATATATGTTACAAAACTATTTGTGGCAATTAACGAAACTAATTCACCTGGGGCGTTAGAACTAGCTATATTATTACAGGAATATAGGCTCAAATACATAGATTATTCTTTTTATCGTTAACTTAACGTTTGTTATTACAATAAAGCTATTGTAACCTATTTTTATGGGACATTGAGCGAACAAAACCAGCCATCAATTTTCTAAAATTGGATGTATTACTTTATTAATTGTTTAATTTATTTTTATGGGCTGCTTTCATTTTCTTCGGCCTACATGTTCTGTGAAGGAATTAATGACATTTTCTTCCGCTCTAAATATCAATCCAATTAAATCAAATATGTGTGAGGAATAATGTCCCAGAATATTTATTTATTTATTTATTTATCTTTATTTGCAAATATTGGTGATTAGCTCATTTTCCGAAAGGAAGGAAATGATGGCAAAATATTTTTTTGCCGATTACTATTATATTGCTATTTGTGCCGCTTTATTTTCATGTTTTTGGAAAAAGAGAGAGATAGAGAGATTAGAGATTTTACTAGAAATATATTATTTTTTTCTATGGATACATCTCACCATGGTAATTAAATCTGAATGCATCAAAGTGACCTTTAAACTTCGTAGTCAATTGTAAAACTTCCCGGTCTCCAACATTCACTATGACAACTTATCCAAAGTTATTATTATGAGAAACGATATTACATCGATAAAATCCTCAACCTCAAAGCAAGCGTTTAATAAAATCGTTTCGTTTTATTCGCTCGGCAAAGTTACAGAATGTCGTGAACGAAATTGAGATGAAGCACTAACATTCGTTGTTCGCCAACGAAAACTTTGATTGAAATATTGCCCTTTTTGTCTGAAAATAGAAAGGGATAAGGGCGATACATATGATTAAATTTGCCTACCAATGCGTTGGTACATTCACTAGAAATTCTTATTTGATTTGGTTGATGTGAATTTGTATATCTTAGTGATGTTCGAACAATGATGTATCGATTAGATTTGATAGAAGCGTAATCCTTTTTTTCCTTTCAAAGTCTGTTAAAAAATAACGTATCAGTAAAGCAGGGTACTCACTTAGAGGTGTATCATGTAGTGTATCTGATACTGTATGAATATACAAGTGGGTACGACTTGATAGTCACCGCGTATCGAGCTACGAGCACACTGCGAGCGCCTTTGTGTTTGTAGTAAAACCGCCACTCGGTGGGTCGCGGCGAGCACGCTACGTTCTGCGAACGAGCGGCTCGCGGCAAGCTCGCGCCTACGTACTCACTTCATCCAGTATCAGATACATTACATGCTACACCTCTATCAATTCGATAGATTAATGAATAGATATTAAATAAATCTAACACATGACAGTTCTGTATAGTACACAAGAGGCCTAGATTAACAAATGAGTGCTAACCTAATTTCATGCGAACAAATTCGTATGTTAAAGCTAGTTATGGACATAATCTAGAGTCCATAATACTTATGATTTTAAGCTACCAGGCTTAACCACAAACAACAATTACCAGAGCTAGTGCTGCGCACCAAGACCAACAGATTAATATCATCTCAGAGACAAAAGTAGAATTTATAGCATCCTAGTTGACCATAAAATTCACTGATTATACAAAAAACACTCGTTTATTTTAGAATTTTATAAAAAAAAGCTTTTGCCCTTCACCATCCATTGGCTGACCTTTATAAACAAACTCTTTTAATTTACATTTATGAACATCGAACATCTTCCTACGAAATAAAAATTACTGAAGCTTGAAATAACAATTGGTAAAAGAAATAAATATATTCACGCCAATTACTAAAGGTTCACTAAAATATTTTAGATCTCAAGTGCATTTTTCTAAAAAGATTGATTCACCAACAACTACATTTACATTATCGATATAATTACCTACCATCACTAGTAGAGCAATTCTTAGGTAGATCGCGTGTTTAAGTTACTACACTTTGCATACACTCTAACATTGTACCTTTTCGTGTGTTTTATTATTCGGTAATGGAAAATTTAATTTATCAGCCTTATTTATGTGCCTGTAAGTAGATTTGAGCTATAACTATTTTATGAAACGAAAATAATAGGGTTGGCTATGACTGTAAGCTTTTTCCTTTGAGTAAAGGTACAATTTCATGAGGTACCTACATGCGTATCCTTTCTTTTTATGTATTTGGTTTACATAAATAATAATAGGTATATTCCAAAATTTGATTTAATATAGCTACTATATAATAAAACTCGTTATCGTAATTATGTTTTTGTGTTTGGGATGAGATTGTTTAATTTGAATCCTGGATGTGTGATATAAGTTTTATTTTCGCGAAAAAAAAGGTCTCTGTGTTCTGTTACTCATCGTACATCACCCACACACACTCCAGTTTTGGTAATAATTTTTAACTATATGTCCCACACGATTTCACCCGCGTTCCCGACAAAAGAATTAGCCTATGTCCTTTTCCATACTATTGGCTATCTGCGTACCAAATTTCATCGCGATCCGTTCAGCGGCTTAGGCGTGAAAAGGTAACTAGCAAACAAATACACAAACAAACTCACACTCACATTTATAATATTAGTTAGGATTAGTAAGGATAGGATTAGTTAGGATGTACAGACACGCTGGTACTACAGCTTTATTATTATGGATTAACACAGATTCTTGAGACTTACTTTAATGATTCTTGAGACTTACTTTATTTTTTTTTCTCGTTCTACTATAACACGGGCCTAAGATATGCTAAAGCAATATTTGCAGTTACGTTTTACCCGCACCTAGGTTGCATTAAAAACATTTTACTCCACTCCCCTTTGCACGTTATATTGTACTAGCTTCCACCCCGCGGTTTCACCCGCGTTCCCCAGGAATCTTATGTTTTCCCGGGATAAAAAGTAGCCTATGTTTTTTTCCGTACTATAGGCTATCTGCATACCAAATTTCATCACGATCGGTTCAGCGGTTTAAGCGTGAAAAGGTTACAAACAAACATACTCACTTTCGCATTTATAATATTATTAGTTAGGATGAGCTCATGTTATATTTTACATTCGTTTTAATTTAAAATATTTTTAGTTAATGATTTTGTATCACAAAATTTTTGTAGCATCAAACTCACTTTAGCATCCTACTATGTAATAAACTAGCTGTCCCCCGCAGTTTCACCCGCATTCACGAGAACAAAAGTAGCCTATGTCCCTCTCCATCCCCTAGGCTATCTGCGTATCAAATTTCATGGCGATTGGACCAGCGGTCAACTATAACCATTTACTAAATTCAAAATACTTCTTATTTATATGTCTTTCCATCTTGCACCATTCATTCAGTCTTTATGCTAATTGCTTCCTGATCTTGCTAATTGATGGTTCATCCCTTGATCTTAATGACTACAGTTAATATACTTTATTATAGTACTAAAATCCGTATCGAGGGTAATATCAGGCGTGGAGAGGATACTACGGAAGTAATGTTTTCCGGAATAAAAAATAAATCCAAAACTTCAATTTAAAAAGCGGTCAACTATAACCATTTACTAAATTCAAAATACTTCTTATTTATATGTCTTTCCATCTTGCACCATTCATTCAGTCTTTATGCTAATTGCTTCCTGATCTTGCTAATTGATGGTTCATCCCTTGATCTTAATGACTACAGTTAATATACTTTATTATAGTACTAAAATCCGTATCGAGGGTAATATCAGGCGTGGAGAGGTTACTACGGAAGTAATGTTTTCCGGAATAAAAAATAAATCCAAAACTTCAATTTAAAAAGCGGTCAACTATAACCATTTACTAAATTCAAAATACTTCTTATTTATATGTCTTTCCATCTTGCACCATTCATTCAGTCTTTATGCTAATTGCTTCCTGATCTTGCTAATTGATGGTTCATCCCTTGATCTTAATGACTACAGTTAATATACTTTATTATATTACTAAAATCCGTATCGAGGGTAATATCAGGCGTGGAGAGGTTACTACGGAAGTAATGTTTTCCGGAATAAAAAATAAATCCAAAACTTCAATTTAAAAAGTACTTGAAAGTAACCAGCCAGGTATTACGAAGTAACCCTGGTTTTATCACGATTTTCTTCACTGAAGTCTCATGTTCATTCTGTTCATTGTAGGATACATCATCCCTGTAAACATAGCCCATACATATAGTGAACGTAACTCACATTATTAAAAAAAAACAACTTACAAAATAGAACACTGTCTAATAAAGTCTTCCTATATACATCGAAATAAGACAAACAAAACAATATGTCCGCGCCATAATGTGGTAGGTACTTAAACACACCTGTTTTCAACTTGTGAATCAATTGCCCCTGGCTGAAGCGGAGTTTGAAACCTCTGTACAAATAAAGGTACTGAAAAGTTTGAAGGCACGCCGTAAATATGGCGTCGGTTACTCTCGTGAATAAACTTATAGCTACACAACAGACGGGTCAGCTTTACCTAATGATTCGGCGGGTAGTAAATCTTTCCATACCGTTTTTTTTGCTAGATTTATAACTTAAGCTAAGGAATATCTAGGAAACTTTTTAAACATTTTACGTAACGAGACCAACTTTATCGTACTTTTGTGTTTGTAATTTTGACAAAGAGAAGGTAGGACGTTACGTTTATTCTACAGCACTACGAGTAAGGGCGTGTAGTTTAATTGTAAAGATTAGAATTTTTTTCTTAATCGTTTGTTATTATCAATACATATAAAAAGAAAAGGCCCGACTAACTCACAGACCGATTCCTCAACGCCCAACCCTTGGATCTAGTAAGCTGAAACTTACCTAAAATAGGGAATTGTGGGTGAAAACTGGTAGATAATATACGAACAATAAATAAAATATTTAAATAAATATTCTGGGACATCATATAATTATATTTTAAATACAGGTACATAGGCAAACGGCTTACAAAATATTAGTTTTACTATTAATCACCTTAACTATCAATCAAACAACCCGCCACAAGTTGGTGTGAACGTTACAAACATCTCAAAACAACGTTTTCGTGGAATGTAACGTACTTGACTCTATCTAATAACCATAAAACGATCTCACGTTACGAGATTACGTTACCCGTATTAAACATCAAGGAAGCCAAGATAACATTGTCAAGATTTAATTGTTTTCGCTTAAGTTGAAACATGCCCGAGGAAGTTTGGCACGGAAGACGGAAGACATAAAATTTTAATAAACCAACAGTTATAAAATACACGTAAAATTACAATGTTGCGGTGTAATTAAGAAGATGAAGCGTATAACTGACATTATGAGAGAGAGCAGCGTAGTGGTGTGTATGCTAACAATAATGTTATCTACAAATCATAAGAAACAAAGACTGTTACACAGAACCACAATTAATATAGAAAAAGACATTAAAAACTTTTTTTTGTATGTCAGAAAGTTGACAAGCGGGAAGACGGCCTACGGATTTTCACAAGTTATTAGGAGCCATCCCGGTATACGAGAGAGTCCTAAAAATCTTGGTTCGACACCGCTTTCACCCATCTTAATGATGGCGTAGTTCATGGGACCCTCATTACGGATTCCCACTCGCGAAGCACCAGTAATTTCCCTGAAGGTTGGTTTTAATCCTTCTTCCAGGGATGTTTTCGAAGCCTTCTTAATTTACTCCTTGGGGGACTCTTCTTCCGACCGTGTTCTTTTTACCGCTTTGGAATTGACCTTAGGCGTGTTCACGGGAGGAAAATTTGTCCTTCGGAATTTCAGTCCAGGGTTTTCGGCAAAGAGCGAGGGCTTCATCTGCTCCCACGTTCGCGGCTTTAAGCCGCCGGACCCTCTTCCGAACGGCTCCCGACATTCTGAGTCAGCCGCCACTAGAGATCAGCACCATGATTGGTCTGGAGTCAGTTAAGCCTCCATCCCTCTCACAGCTCAGCCTCACAGCAGTGGAGGTAGGATTTGTTGTCGAGGGCGTCTGGGGTGCTTCGAACACTCCCTCCGACCCTTCGGATAAGTTGACCTGGATGGAATCTAGGGTGGAAACAATATCCTTCATATTTAAATTATTAGCTTCCACATTCATTTTTATCCCACGAGAAGCTAGGGAACTAAAAGTCACAACTGGCAGAGCCCCGCATACCAGATGAAGGGCAAAAATACTCCCCGAGATGCCCCGGTTTCCATAGTAGTTTCAATCTCTGTTTATTTTGGGATCAATGGTGGTATTTCAGGAATATTCCAGGATATCTATTTATTTATTTATTTATTACTAGTTGTCCCCCGCGGTTTCACACTCGTTTCTGAGAAAAAAAGCAGACTATGTTTCTCTCCATACCATAGACTATCTGCATACCAAATTTCATCGCGATCGGTTAAGCGGTTTAAGCGTGAAAAGGTAACAAACAAACAAAGTCACTTTCGCATTCATAATATTAGTTAGGAATTAGTTAGGATAAGACTGATAAGTAACTTGGTAAGTGTTAATAAAATCCCTGCTCCCGTACGTTAATGCTTTCGCTATCTCCTGTAGTCTTGGACCTTTTAATTATTAAACATCTGACGTCAAACGACTTGTATCCTATGTTTCGACACCGCCTCCCTGATTGGGGGCCGTAACGACATGTTTCCCTATCTTACAGCCCCTTCGTCCTCTTACGTTACGGGTTTCGTAGATAAGAATATCTAAAGGTTTTAAAGGTGTAATAGAATAGTGGATGAATGAAGCATTACGGAATATTTAGGTCTGACTAAGGCCTTTTGGGAGATACCATTTGAAGTGAAAACGATTGAGAAAAAATTAAAAGGACGATAGCTAAGTGGTAGTGACGTAGAATACCGTGACGAAGGTTATGAGGTTATGAGAAACCTCGTGAGAGAGCCAGTTCCTTCTTGCCTTTGGGTGCTTACCTCCTTCGGCCACATCATCACTTGTCTTGGTGAGATTGTGGTCAAACACTGGCCTATATATCTTAATATATATAAATCTCCTGTCACAATGTTTGTCCGCGATGGATTCCTAAACTACTTAACCGATTTTAAATTAAATTGGCACACCGTGAGCAGTCTGGTCCAACTTGAGAGATAGGATAAACGGCTGGACCGATTTGGATGAAATTTTGTGTATGAGTTGGACAGGACAACGTCTGTCGGGACAGCTAGTACTAAAATAAAATATAAATATCAGAGGATTTAGTTCTGTGGCTTGATAAGGTTATAACAGTGATTGATAAAGAGATGATGGCGAATACAACAAAAACAGCTTCAAATTTCCGTTCTCATCGAAGTTATTTAAGGTCTATAAAAAAAACTATTATACATACATTATTATATCTATACATTATAATAACTCTGTATATTCATGATTGTAATACTGTAAAACTAGACAGATTAATTATTAAATGCAATTACAATATTTTAATCTTAAAATGTAATAGTTATGCCCGATAGATCCTTCATATTTATATAATACTCTTATATTATGGTAATGTCTGTGTATCCAAACCTTAAATAAAAAAATAAAAAAATGTTTTACTTTCTTTCTTTTCTTTAATGTTAAAAAATTAACCATGTAACCCGACGTCAATTAAAGTTAGTTATCAGCCTCAGTTGCTTGAATTGTTCCATTTAAGTTCCTCCGAGCATTATCTGGGTTTTGTTATTGGTCGATTCATTAGTAAACATACACCACACCACCAATAACCGATACATTATATTAGAAGTTTCTAGAAGTCATCCCAACAATGATAAAGACCGTCGTACAATAAGAGCTATTATTGCGAGTAGAAAATCTAAAAGCGATAGCATAATTCGACTATAAAAAACCTATGACAGTTATATAAATATTACCGAGCATTTTTAATTCAACTATAAAAAAAAAACAAATATCCAAAGATAACAAAGGGAAATGCTGCACTGATAATGAAAGGTTTTCTGATTGTCCTAGCCTTTTACTTAGACTTTGTCGAACCACTTGTTATTTATAAGGAGTTATAAAAATTAAGCAAACTTCATCTTACGCAATCACTTGATCGTACCCATCATCACTGGAATCACTGGATTGTACCCACATTATACAATGAAATAAATAATTATTGTACCATTGATAAAGCCAAAACAAAAAGCAACTTCAAGAAAATTATTAATTAAG
This sequence comes from Tetheella fluctuosa, assembly GCA_951216915.1. Lineage (NCBI taxonomy): Eukaryota > Metazoa > Arthropoda > Insecta > Lepidoptera > Drepanidae > Tetheella > Tetheella fluctuosa. The sequence continues at coordinate 10,267,699 of OX578222.1, forward strand.
AAGCATTATGTCAGTAAACTGTAAACTATGTCAGTAAAATATTGAGATGCATTGACTATAGTTTATAGTTTCTATCAATAAATAACTTTTATATTTTTGTGCGTGTTAAACCAGATAATCAAATAGTAATTAATAGTATTAACTAACTATGTACCTATATACTATGGAACTCTAAGAGAACTGTATCTGCCAACAAACTGCTGTGCAGTTTGGCAGAATTAAATTTTAATTTCAAAAGCTGTACATGTTTGTTTAGAATAAATTAAAAAAAAAAAAACCTCAACAAATGAGACGATGATAAAATAACTCAGCCACAAGGAGGTTACTGTCGTATGAAACTTCACTTGAAAATAATGTAATCCATAAAAATATGTTTCTGTTTGGTCGACAATGTAAACACTGAGTTATTTTCTTCGTTCATACGCTTCGAGAATTATAACCCAAAACGATGTATACGGTTGTCAGCGGATCGAGAGGGCCAATTTGAGACTAGACTTGTCCAATCTCATGCGGAGCCTGATATGCGATTGGAGTTCGTGAGAGAATATCGTGACCTTGATGATCGTAACGTGTATTTATCTTTACAAAGAGAACGAGTCGACTTGGTATTAAAAACGTGAAAGTCTGTATGCCTGTCCGGTTTTCACGCCTAGAATCGATTTTGATTTCTTTTAACCCCGACAAAGGACATAGGTAAGTATACCTTTTATTCCGAAAGGAACACGATTCCGCGGCAAATGAATTCCACACGGACGAAATCGCGGGCAAAAGCTAGTTACTTTATAACCGTCTAGCTAGGTAGGTACTTATTAATCAAAAATCTGAAATCTGGTTCAATCGATGCAACTAAATCGATCTTATTAATTATTTGTGTTTACAAAAGAATTCTTGACATTTAGTTTATTTTTAAGTTTAGCGTTAAAATTTTGTATGTAAGCTAAAACCACAATCCAACAACCAAATCTAATTTACTCGATGCAGCTGCTTTCTTAAAATGTTAAGATCTAACTTATTGAACTTACGAACAAATTCTGCACTCACTACGTTAGTTCCTTCAATCGCATTATGCGCGCTAATTATCCTGCTAATGCATTTCTACGTGATTTCATATCAACTGATGCTGATGTTGATTACCGATTTAAAGTTCCATAAATCGAGTAGCATTACATTCTGAACTCACTATTAGCTTGAACATTTTAATCTTTGTAAATAATAGTGGAGAACATTCTGCAGGCACCAATTAATGTCAGACTAGATTAAACGAATTTGAACATCAGGATTCTTCTATCTAGTTTTATGCAACTATTGTTAAGCACATAAATGCTAATAATTGGTACCGGATACTGCGGGCATACCTAACTAAAGTTGCCAATGAGGTATCAATATTCTGCTATCTAGCTTCGGACGTAACAGAACAAAACAGTTTGTGGAAACAGTTGATTAGTATAAGACCTCTTGTCATTTGACACGCAGATGCTGAGGTTATACCTAACTAAAGTTGGGAATAACGTCGGACTGTGGTTAAATGACCTAACCAGACGATGATTGCAGATATTACCCTGTTTTTGTGTAAATATTGTTGTTACTATGTCTACGTAATTCAATTGATAAGACAAAAGCTTATATATAAGCATTGTCAGGCTGTTCCACAGCGTACTTGGATCTAGAAAGTGAAGCTATCATGCTCTCGAACAAAGCTGTGTTCGTTCTTCTCATCGCCATTGTTGGAACCTCCTGTGAGTACAAAAATACGTATAATAAAATATGTGAATAAATTCAATTGTTATATATTAGCTATAACCTCACCATAATCTACGAGGAAGAATAGAAATATTGTTTTTTTTTTATTTCATGGCTTTTTAATTAACTGATATCGATGATTCATTAATTTATTTTTTAATGTTCTGCAGGGTTCTCAAGGGGAGGCACACGTGGATTCGCTTTTGCGAAAGTAATAAACGAATACCCTAACCAGCAAGTTCCTGGACAATACCCCGACCAACAAATTGCTAAGCAATTCCTACCCTCCGCTCAACAAGCTGTTGGACTATATGGAGCCTCTGCCCAACAAGCTGTTGGGCAATTCGTATCCCCCGATCAGCAAGATGTAAAACTATACGGGTTCCCCAATCAGCAATATAGTGGACAATACGGACTCACCTACCAGCAACCTGCTGCAAAATACGGGTACCCATATCAGCAATATCAATACATCTACCAGCAACCTGCATACAGGGACCCCTGGCAACAACAGGAACGTGTTATATTTGTTGTTTCAAATCCTTCTTCCCTTCATAACACTGAGGTGACAAACCCTTATGAAGGACGTCCTCTTTTAACTTTCTTAAACAACATCCACAATATGAAAATGAAAATTTTAAATCATTTTTTGCCTAGTCGTTCGTAGGAAATGTACTTTTTGTGCTTGAGTGTCTATGAATATGTTCAATAATATGGGAATAAAGTAGATCCGTTTTAGTAAAATTATGTTATTTCATTAGAAATAATTCCTTCTTTTTTTTAGACAATATGATCATTTGATATAGACAATCTTGGTCGTTTTTGAAAGCATTTATTTCAGTCTTTAAATACAATTTAGTATTGTTGCCCCTTCCATATACTATATATTAATATTATAAAGCTGAAGAGTTTGTTTGTTTGAACGCGCTAATCTCAAGAACTACTGGTTCGATTTGAAAAATTATTTCAGTGTTGGATAGCCCATTTATTGAGGAAGGCTATAGGCTATATTATCCAGGGAAAACACAAGATCCCTCGAGAACGCGGGTGAAACCGCGGGGCGGAAGCTAGTTTGAACTAAAATACAAAGTATTGGTGGTATAGTTAATACGATACACGAGGTTTTAAAACTTTTTAGTTTCCGTTACCTACCTTGGGGAAATAATTGCTCCATAAATTTTTGATGAGGGTTCCACGTCAGGTTTACCTTTCGTCTTTAAATGACCACGGTAGGGTCCAATAGGCCTGAGAGTGGGCGATACATTACTCACCGATATATTGCCAGAACACAGATGTCAGAAGATGGAGTTAATTTATAATGTAGAGAGGGGAGTGATTATTAATTTTATTGAATTCTGATATTAAAATCTCAAATAATTTGTTATAATATATAAAATGCAAAGATATTATTATCTCGAATACATTATCATTGCTTACTTTATCTTGAATGTTTTTACTAAAAAATAGTAAATATTGTCGTTGTTGTAGCCTCAATGCCACAAGTTTTTCAGAATTCATTTATCGATTTATACCTAGGTGATACTTACTAGTACTGACTAGCCATCTTGTAACTGATACCATTTTTTTCCACGCATAATCTTTTACGATGATTTGATGACTGACCCAAAACTAATATTATATTAATCTACTATATAAAAATAAGTCAGGTTTTCCTTCCTGACGCTATAACTCCAGAACGCACGAACCGATTTCCACGGTTTTGCATTCGTTGGAAAGGTCTCGGGCTCCGTGAGGTTTATAGCAAAGAAAAACATAAGATCCCACGGGAACGCGGGTGATACCGCGGGGCGGAAAGCTAGTCGATTATGAAAGTCGTGGGAGCTTAAATTAGTATTAGTTAAATTGTCTCAGTTCTCACTGTCTCTCGCACACACCTGCTGACTTGATAAATAATTACGACTTGAAATACTGAATGGTTTCCTTCATTTTGGGAGAACGGAAGTTATATTCGAGAATTGCTTTGTCTAAGTTGTTGGATAATTATTTAAATGTTAGACTAGATTGTAATACAAGTAAACTGTGTTAAAATTTAATTAACTAATATCTGGACTTAGGGAATTGTATTTGTTATAAAAGAATTTATTTCCTTCTTATTTTATTTTATTTTATTGGTAGCGTTTCGTCCCCCGGTTTCACTCGTGATTTTCTTCATAATTTTTTTTCGACAATTTTCCGATGTTTTAATAGTAGGTACTTAATAATATTCGGGACGGAGAAAATTCCAACAAATCAAAGATCATAAAAATCCGTCCTAGCCGTTCTTAAGCGATAAATGGTGTAACTAACCTGACTTTGATTACCCGACTGTGGCGGAGCCGAGAGATGTGTATAGTCCGTCCCTATGTTCTACTAACTACTCAATTTGTATATAATATATATAATATCGTTAGATTTGTCTTTATTTAGCGAGTGTGTATATTAAAACTATGAAAATCAAAATGGCGGATATTGGCGCCTAAATGTACTATGTTTTTTAAAAAATGACCCATACCTATCGAGTGGGGTATCAAAATGAAGGGATATTTAAAAGGTTAATTACAAAAATATATATACAACTTAAAAGCATAAATTAAATTTGGAATGAGAAATTATCAAAAATCAATTCCGAACTTTTGGAGTGAGTACGAGCCCGTTATGGAAAGGAGCAATAGGCAAGGTGTAACAATACATAAACTACAAGGTACGATATTAGAGAGAGCTGTGGTAGATTTATGTATTCATTTGTTCGCCGAATTTTCAATATTCGTAAACTAAAAAGCTGAAAATAAAAATAAGTATTCAAAAAAACTAAACAAACCCGAACTTTGTGTAGCAGGCGGGACACATTCCACTTCTTCTGTCTCCTTCTTCCACCCTATTCCAATTTTATTTAGGAATGTGTCCCGAGTGCACCCAAAGTTTTTTAATTGTAAAATAGTTTCAGATTATTTGCTTGACCGAACATCTTATATTAGTACAATTGAAATGCATTAGTGTCACAATCTCAGTAACTAAAAGTACCTACCAGTGATTTAACCTTGTAATTTTCAGCATATCTATATAATATATATATAAAAAAATCAATGCCACTTTTCGTTGTAATTTTGAAATGAAATTAAATGAAAATGTTTTATTTGTGGACTATAGGTTCGAAAAGATTTTAATAACTTTACATTATCAGTTGGTTCCACTATGTCCCGCCTTTTTGGCATACAAAATTTATCACAATATAATAAAAAAATAAAATTAAAATCAATTTAAGCCATTCATTAACTAATTATCACATTTTATAACTCAAGAACGGGCTCACCTATCCAAACCAAATTTTTAACCTTTGTTCGAACTATTTAGTAGATGATTTAAGTGAAGTTTGCACAAAATCGGTTTAGCGGTTCTTCATTTATTACATTTTTGTAACAATAAATGGCGGATCATTTTGTAAATAAATTTTTTGCTGTCAAATAGCAACTTTTTTCAGATAGAGATTGTGCTGTCAAATTGAAACTTTTTTCAATGAATAAATAGGCTTTGTTTCGTCGAAATTGGCTGGGAAAAAGTTATAGACATTTTATAAAGTCTGCGCGAGCGAAGCCGCGGGCAAAAGGCTAGTCCTCTATAAATTTCAACATTTGAAAATTTACTATTGCGCATCAAAAGAAAGTCTGCTCATTTTCTGACTCAAATTTCCATTTAAATAAATAGGTGCAATAAATAAATCAAAGCTGAACACACAACGAATTCTCCAATAAAACCAAAAAATAATTTCGTGAAATCTTTTTATTGCATTTCTATCCGTTACGGTTTTACAAATGATATTTTACAACTCTACAAATCCTAACTTATGCACTCTTATTATTTGAGTGTGCTCCAGACATGTACCTAATCTCCACTGAGTTGCGGCTGCGGCCGACTTGACTGCTGCACTGCATTTGCACGTGTCTCACCCTAGGACACTGACAAGGGGAAACCGCAGAAAACCTAAGTTATACAGTTGACTACAGGCCGAGCCTCAGCGAAAAAGGGTTTCAGCAACCGCTGGGACTCGAAACCACGCCTGCCCGGTAACAGAGTTCGGCTGGCAAGCGTGCAAACCACTCGGCTACAGAGATCGGCTCCTTGTAGGAACTTTATTTTAATGAATTAATACATACATAATAAAACCTAGAGTTACAAACATATATAGACATTTTTTTATGATTAAGCTTTAGATACACAGACATTAACAGAATGTTGCAGACTACAGCTAGACACGAGCATTGCTGGACCAACAGAAGCATCTCGCGTAGCCCGTGCAAGTGTAATCCTTGATCTATCCTGGGCGAAAAATTTGAACTGCTTTACATACTGCGAGACCGCAGGATAGTGAACAGCAGTCGCAGTCTGAATCACACTAAGTTAAACGCAGGTATTACCGCGGTAGTCAAAAATCTGCAGGTATCACCGAGATATATAACATAATTGAATTTTTAAGCAATTGCAGCCATATCTAAATCAAAAATGTAAACTTTCATGAATGCTCTTTTTTTGCCCGTATTAAAGGATTCGTGGCTTACTGTGCACAACAAAGCATATAAACAATAAAACGATTAGTTTGCATCAGGCTGGCGCCGGAGCACGACGTCCATACAAAAGCGAGTTGTTAAACACTTAACATTTTCCTAAGGTATTGTAAAGACACCATTTCCAAAAATCTAAGTAGGTCACAAGGTAGATTATAGTTTCAGCCATGATTGTAACTACCTAATTTTAGTTTATTTTGTACTACTTATCGACAGTAAAAAAAATACCGCGGTGATAACTTCAATTTTATTGTTATTGAATTTATTGACCGCGGTATACTCCGTAATAGCATAAATCATTATCAGAGAATTATTTACTTTTTACTAAAAATGTAGGTATATGACTGTAACCCAAATTATTTGATAATTCGTTTAGTTAATGAGTACTGAGTACATAAAACTATTTCCACGGTATGAAAATCGCACTGAAACTCTTATTTTTTAGACCTAAATTGAGCCAAAAAAATTAACTTTGTATGAGAGCACTAAATTGAATACAATATGAAACCTAACCTTAAAGTGTTGTTTTATGTTAACTTTATTGGGTATCGATTAAACTGTAGTTTCGTTTAAAAATGATATTCTTAACTCGGAATTAGATTATTACCTACACTATCGCGGATGAAGCTAACACCGATGGGGAGAACAAGGTACCTATCACTCGGTAATCTATCTATACTTATAAAGAATCTTGTCCTGACTGACTGACTGACTGATCTATCAACGCACAGCCTAAACTGGCGGGGTAAGAAACATAACATTTTGCACACAAATTCCTTAAATAACGTAGGCATCCACTAAGAAAGGATTTTTCAAAATTCAACCCCTAAGGGGGTAAAATAGGGGATGTTCGATTGTATGAAACTTTGTCAGTTTTGATGATAAATCCATGAATTTTTTTTTAGGTATATGGTTAAAAATAAAGATATAGTTGTTTCAGGGTTTTTCGAATATCACCCCATAACGGTAAAAAAGGGGTGTCAAAGTTTATATGGCAATTATTATTTTTCTGGTCAGATTTATTTGAAACTATTATAGTATTAATATTCTTCAACATAATTAATGACATACGTATGCCGGCGTTTTTCAAAATTCTTTCCCTAAGGAGGCTAAAACCACAATTTTTGGAATGAGTACTTAAGGAAGTACGGTTTGTAGCGATCGAGGCTTTTTTTAAAACGTAGGGTTAAACAAAGTAAGTATGTTCCGAAATTCAACCCCTAAGGGGGTAAAATAGGGGATGTAAGTTTGTGTGACCATACTTTATTTTTGAATATTTTGAATATGGTATTTGGGCCCCTGGGTAAAAACAAAGTAAAATGTTTTATTGTATTTTTGAAACCGACGACAAAACTATGGATAGTTGGCGTGTAAATAGCCAATATTCCGGGATTTAAAATTTATGTTAAATTGACCAATACCTAAAATTATGGCAGATCACGGTTTTTTCGAAAATATTCTTCCGGATTCTTTATAATATTTGTAAGTAGTATATATTAGTAAATTTTATGCAGCGTATTTTAAGGCTTATTTTATTTTAGTAGCATGATGAGCAACATCAAAGAGACAACAGTTTAAATCCATTAAAAGAAGATACTTTTTTTTTTAAGCTATGGCAAATTCTTTTAGATTTTTTTTTGTAGTTTTTGAAACCATCTTTTGATTTTCTGTGCGATAATTAGTTACTGAGATATTAATGTTTACTTGGACTTTTACTTTGTTATTTTGTCTGCAGGTATTTTGTCGTACAGCCATTTTTTTAAATGAAAAATTACATACAAAACTGTAGAAATCTTATTGTTCATTATTTTCAGAAAGTTGTGAGAAACGCTCGATTCCTTGAACAATGCTATGCATGTTTATTACTTATATTATTGAATATAGAAATAAATAATATAATAATCATATTCTCCGTAATTTACCCTGTCAATTTTCATAAGATAATGTATGTTTCAAGCCGACAAGTTAATAATTTAAAAATTTTATTATTTCTTTTGCCTAGGTTGTTTGTAGAAAAAATTTAAGTCATAATAAAGTATTTTCTGATCATACTTATATTATTATGCACTTTGTGATCGTATGCATCAATAAATAACGTTCTAACTTGGTGTCATATTGGTCAAAATAGTGAAAAAATTTGGCTGCTGAAAGTAGTAAGTACATGTACAATTTTTTTCTTCCAAAACGAAATTTAAGTTCAGTTATATTAATAAAATTTATTCTGAAGTAATTTTAATTGTTACTTTATAAAGAAGATATTTCATCCAAAAAAAAAACTTTATTATTAGTCATCTACTAGTTGTAAATAGTTGTAAATTTGCACTGGTAAAAGTATGAAAAAAAATATTCTAAATATGAAAAAATATTATAACCCCGCTTTACCACCCAAAATAAATTGAAACACGGAGTCGGAGTTAAATTCTGAAAGTAAATAAAACCAAAGGTAAACAAACTAAACTTTCAAGTAAAGAATTACATTTAATATTAGAGAAAGAAAGAAAGAAAATATATTTATTTTGAGGTACACACAATGTGTGTAGTACACACATTTAACATAAATGAAAGAAAATGAGGAAAATTGCAATGTTGTGTCACATCAAAAATGGTCAGTGACTCAGCAAAACACTGTTAGCCCGTTGACGAGTAACAGTACTGATTTTCAGTCACTGCCATAAGTGACGTCACGCACACCCAGACAGAAGACACAAAATAACAATGAACAAAAACAATGAAACACAAAAGGAACACAAGCTAATAAATACTGAATAAAATATAAAATAACGTAGAAGGTAGTAAAAAAAAAACGTAAAAATAAAATAAAAATACAAACACATAGAAAAAGTAAAAATTATTTATCAATATAAATTAAAATCAAATACAAAATGAAATAAGAATTGAATAATTCATCACATAACATATTACTTAGGACTTATATATAAAATTTATAACTTACTACTACTACTATTAAAACTTTTAATGTTATATTCAGATTTGAAAAATATTTGTTACACGAGCGGTCATTATTATTGTCCTGTAGACCTACTATCAACTTTTACTAAACGATTCATTTCCGACGCAAATCAATCTAGGTTCTTAAACAGATCCGCTAAAATTGGTACCATGAAACGTCTTCAAAAAAATCGCATATGGTTCGTCTACGGAGGATTGAATGAACGACATTGTCTCTGATCCGCGTTTTGCTAGAAAGTGATGACGCTACACAGACATCACATAAGTCCGTCTCTTTTACTCGAACCGTAATGAAACCTAATTATGAGATTTTGGGGTATGTTACGGTTTTTTTTTATGACATTTTTACCAAAAAACAACTGATTTAATTACGTCTCACACTTTTAAATTATACTTTATTTTATTAACCTAGCCATCGATGATCAAGAGGACTTAATATTATTGATTTTAAAACAAATAAGAATGTTGACTTGTCGTAAAATATAAAAAAATCTAACTCGAGCTAAGAACGTAACCCTTGTCCAAATATACGATCGGATATATGCACAAGTGTAGGTACATACTTATGTTTTGTGATATTTTTTTAAAAGTGGTATTGTTGAATGATAATAATATATAGGTTAATATTCTAAACGTATTCTTTATAGTTATTCTTATTAAACTTGGAATAACATTAAATAAGTATTTAAAAAATTACTGTTTAGATTTCTATATCGATAAAATTGCAGCAAAGTATCCGAATAGGTAAACGCGGTAATGTTTGAAATATCAGCGAGTGAGTTTAATTAATTTAGTATGAATTCAAAAAATATGAATTTGTCACATCTAAAAAGAAAAACTATAAATCACATTCATTAATTTTTTTAAACATTATTTAATAATATGAAATACCTTTAACTTCGTAATTTATCACTTTTTTGCAACTTATCTAGAAAACAATTCAGTTTAGGCAAGATATTAGTAACTTTATTTGGTCTGCTTTCTTTGACAGTTTAGCGGTCCAGATTAGGTTGATATTTGCCGTCATGGTACGAAAAATGAATGAACGAAATCACTAAACGAACCAAATGCGAACCATTGACGAACATGATGACAGTTGGATCGCTATAACGACGTCATGGTACGAAATAGCGATACAACTCAGTTTAGGTCGTCATTCGAATCGCAATAAGAGTTGATAGTAAGCCCCCTGATGCATAGTTTCAGTTATGGAGTGGGTTTTTAGCATTTCTTAGAGATGACTGGACTGTCGCGTCGTTGTTAACGTACTGAACGTATGTTGGCGAAAGATGTTTGAAGGCCAAGAATCCAGTGTGACCTGGTAAACTCTTGTAGAACAACCCAAGTCCGCCCAGAGGTGGCACCACTGAAGGATTCCAATGTTTCGGCCCATAAGCAGTCATGTCGAAGTATGGCACTACTGCTTCATTGTGATACTCTCTAGACCACTTGGATAGAGTTAAATTGATGTAAGTTTCTCCTGCCTTACTCATTTCGTAAGTTTGGTTCATGGTTCTCGGCGGCCGTTCAAGATAACTAATGTCTATGTTTTTTCTGCGGAATACAATCAAAAATATAATTGATTATCATAATATTGCAACAATGCATTATTTTGATATTATGTAGTAGCCTTACCTTGGCTTTCCGGACTTCGGGGCGGAATATAAATTATCAGCACCAAAAGTGTTTCCACGGTTGTAGTTATTGACTTTGTTCCCTTTGACCACCAAAGATATAAAATGATCATCAACAACTTTGAACCCAGCTCCTGTGACTAATTCCCCGTTAGGAACCACAACATTATCGAGATTGAAGGATTTCAATTTTGAACTGAGCACAGCGTATTCTTTAGGTATGTCCTCTGTGAATCGTACATTATCCTCAGTCCATCTTCGAGTTTTTGGATCAATTTTACCGTCCTTTAATACACCACATCGAAGTTTTATGTGGATCTTCTTGTCTTGTTCATGGAATCGAGCATCCGTCACAACTCTGAAAATAATGAACAATAAGCTTCTCATTATACTTTCCAGTATCGATGAAAATCAGCTCGATGAAAAACTTTACAAGAGTTGCTTAAGATTTCTTAAACTTTCAAAGCAGACTTTAAAATGCTTTATAATATCATCGAGATTTTAATGATTTTCTATAAAGCTGAGACACTGAAGAATTAAAGAACGAGACCACAATACATATCAGAAAATTGATTATTGCTACCATATTTTAATTAACAAACCTTTATCCGGCATTTTTAAAAGTTAAAAAAAGCTTTAGCTGTTTCTAGACTTCAAATTTTTGCGTGAAATTTTCAGGATATTTATAATTTTTAAACATCTTGAGTGCCATTTACATATTGTTAAGACTCTTATAAAAAAATTGTACTCACTCATTTTTGCTGGTGTCACATGATTGTACTCTCAAACTCAGCTTACGGATACTCAACTCAGTATCTGAATGAAGATCGTATTCACAGGCGCTACTGATGTAATCCGTTGATCCTAGTAAGCACCTTCGTGATTCCCATACTCGATTCCAAGGGCTCTTCAATTCCTTGTACTCTATAGAGTAGGGGTTTGCCAGGCCAGGACTGAACGGCTAAAAATTTTGTTGAAGCAATTGACTTTGTACGGTTTGCGGAAAATATTGCTCCGCGATGAGAGGCGTGCAATAAAGAAAGGAATCAAACACAATACTTACATATGTACAAACATAAGATCTTGTGTCGGCCTCAGCTCCAGGTACACCTCTATATTCGGCCCCATTAAAACAATCGTATTCATTCGATTTGGCGACAGCTTTCGGATCGTCAACATGATTTCGCCAGTCATTTGAGGTTAATTGCTCCGAGAGGTAATTTTTGACACGGATGAAGCTTTGTCCTAGTTAATTTATCAAAAGAAAAGTTATAAATTATTTTGGTGAATTCAGTTTCTGAGTATGAAATCAAACTAGTAAGAGACAAAACAGTGGAAAGATGAATATACCTTCTTTCCATTCCCATGAATCACAAGCGTACGATGCTCTGTAATCACTGTTTTCAATTGAATCGAAATCGATTTTAGCGTGCTGAGTAATAGCCTCTATAGCCTCTTTGAACCTTTTGAAAGCAGTATTCTGTCGATTTTGGTAATATTCTAGAAACCAAATTGATGTTCATCAGATCTTACAATAGTATTAGAAATAAAATTAACTTTTAACACAAAGTAATATACCGATTTTCATTAAAAGTATAAAATAATGATGTTAGAACTCGATTGAATTCAGTGAAAGGTGCCTTTCACTGACTTCAAACGAGTTCCGTTTCAGAATCTCAAATTCTCAAAATCTCTTACTTTTTGTTAAAAGTTAATTTAATTTTTCCATTTTTATGCGATTGAATACCTATCAAGATTTATCACTGATCGAGCATATGCATATCAATAATAAGTGTCGACAGTACTGAATAACATATTTCAATCGCGATATTCATGCTCCTTTTCGTTGAGGAATTCCGTCATATCTTCAAAGTCCATGATGAGGTCACAATCAAATTTATATGGGACCACCTCGAAAGTATACCTACACTTACAAACAAAAAAGTATTTTTCAAAATTGGTTCGCGATTGACTGAGAAATCGATGTACAATAAAAAAAAATAAGCAGTCAAAAATAGAACCTCCTCCTTTTTTTTTAAGTCGAGTAATGAAAATGATTCAATAAAGGCATAACGATGCTTACGCAAATCACCCGATGTTCCTTTCAGGTATTGATATGACATCAAAAGTACAGCGTAACCTCTGGCAAAAGTAGTTATTACATTTCCGTAGAAAATGTGAAGATCGTCCAAAGGAGAAATATTCTCACAGCTAAATTGGTAACCATTCTGAAAGGATGATCTTGATTGTTACTTTCTACTTTTCGAGAAAACTGATTAGATCTGATAATATTTCACAATCAGAAATTGCCAGATCCCCTTAGATAAAGGCAATTCAAAGATCTTGCCAGATATGATGAGATTAGGCCACATATAGATGTTGCTTGACCATATATGTATAATCAGATGTAATCATGTTTAATGTTGTATTTAATCCAGGTACAATTATATCTGATAAGATCTGCATGTTCAGATATCTTTGTTGATTGGTCTGATATAATCAGATCTGATCATGTCTCAGTATTGTACCCGATTAGATATTTAATGGGTTTTGATTTTTTTTTAACACTTTTGTTCTTTGAAACCATCTTTAATTAAAATTTAAACGACATACATTCATCAGAAAATATCGATTCGCGACCTCTAAAAATCAATATTAAGGGCTCAAACAGAATCTTCATTTTGGCATTCTCTGACGAAATTTCAAGATCATTTGGAAAACAAAAATTGACTATTTTTCTGATACACCCAAAGATATGCAAACATAATAATATATAAACTTTTAAGAAATCTACTTAATTGTCATACCATACCTGAGTGTCGTAATATTTACTCATTGCTCCAAAAATGCTTGACTGAGATTTTGGCGATGACGTAATATCAGACAACATTTCAGACAATGCTCTATCAAATGCACTATTGTCAACGACTTCTCTAAAATGATTGTCGACAGATACCGCCTTGTAATTTTTGATCTCGTTCCAAACTGAGGTAAATTTGTCTTCATAAATCTTATTAACATAGTCCACATTTTTTTTAAAATCTGCCACAATTTTCTTCGCATAAGTAAATTCATCAGATTTCAATAGCCGATTAGCACTTTCTTGAATCATCACATTCAAGTTATCAATTTTTCCGTCCACGTTGTCAATTTTAGAGCATATTTCATGGATATCATTGAGCTTACTTATCACATTGTTTTGGAATATCTCATCGCTCTTGTCATTTTTTATCAGATTTATAAAGCTATCCATGCCGGTTACTAGCGTAGTGACATCGTTTATCACAGTAACGGCTGCTCTTACTGCTGTGATCGCTGACAATGGTAAGGATCTAGATTTTCTGGACCTTGTAAGTATTGATGTTGCATTAGGCTCAATGGCTTTGGTCAATGATAAACAAAGGCCCAAAGACATCATCGAAATGATAATTATAAATTTTAGCTTCATTTTGGCCGATGCCGCTGAACTTTTGTTCTGTAAAATTATAAATTTAAATTAAAATCAATTTAACAATCTATAAGCAAATTATTAGATCTGAGCCAAATGTTAAACCTGTTGATTTTGAAATAAAAAAACACACACTGTATTATTACACCATCCGATAGTGTTGCTAATAAGGATAAATTTCTGGGAAATAATGATATCCGGCAAACTAAAGTCTACAACTAAAATCACCCTGTATAACCACGAAAACTGGAAACGTCCGTGAAAAATGTATGAACAGTTTGTCTTATCAAAAAGAGGAACTAGAGGTAACAACCTTTGGTGATGATTTATCGACTTGTTTTGACTTATTCAAAGGTATGCATGTAAAGGGAAGATGCCTGTATTCAAAATAAATTATCAAACACTAACCAATTTATAAAACATTAAGAGGCGAAACAACGATTATTTTATTAATCTGTTGTAATAATTTATTATTATGGAAAATATTTGATTAATTAAAATTGATATTTATTTAATACTAGCTGCTCCCTTCGGTTTCACCTGCATTGTCAATATAAAAAGTAATATAAATAAGGAATATAGGCTTTTCCTCAATAAACTGCCTATCTAATGCAATAATGTCAGTGTCAAAATCATACAAAGATTGAAATCGTTTTTCCCGAATTTTCCAATTTTCTGCGCAATTTTCTTAATTTTTCTTTCCGTTAGAACCTTCTACAATGGTTCGAAGTCTTTTAACCAAAAATAAAAATGTGTGCTGGGACAATAGTAGAAGTGAAACTTCAACAAACCTATTATAATTATTATCGTCACATATATTATGTAAGTTCAAATATTTTTATTTACCAAGCGTCGTGAGCGTCGGGGGACCGCTAATGTTTAGGTATTTTACCAACAACAGCTAATTAATTATTACGAATTGCATTTAGGTACCTACGAGCGATCTTAGGTTTCATGCATAGTCTAAGCTCTACGTAATGCCGCGCGTGACGAGCTCGGTGTGCAGTATTCGGCGTGGGGGTGAGCGTCACCAAGTGCGGCGAGGCGACCCAAACGGGCAGACACGTGAGGGCAGACGACGTTGACGGTTGTGTCGATTTTGCGAATTTTTCAGATTGCAACAAAAGAATTTTCTGTTTTTCTCACTTAGCGGTCCCCGACATGACGACGCTTGGAATATTAAAATATTTGAACTTACATAATATATGTGACGATAATAATTATTATAATAGGTTTAAAATATTATTTGTTATTTAATTTTATTTTTAATTTTACTTTTATTTTGTCCTTTTTAAAGTAGGTATATCTAAATATTAGGAAGGTATTTATAGTGATTAGTTAGTTGAGTTAGTAACCAAATTTCGAATCGATAGGACATATGGAAGGTAGTCAGATCCCCTCATCAACTAGAAAAGAGCTGATGATCTTCAAACGGCTGAACAGATTTTCATGAAACATGGCTAAGAACACTCGGGATAGAATTATCTAAGACAAAAAAAAAATAAACCAAAATTGGTTCATCCTATTGGGAGCTACGATACCACAGACAGACACGTTAAACTTACAACACCCCTCTCTTTTTGCGTCGGGGGTTAAAACACAGCTGTCTGCTAAATTCACAATCATCAAACGCACGAACTGACAAACGCACACAGTTAAAATAGTCGTTAAATTTTCTGAAATTTTCCAATTATCTGCGCAATTTTCTTTTTTTTCCTCAATAAGTTGACTCGCGATTTATTTTAGGTAAGTAGATTTGGGACGCGCGTCCCATTTGTGAGCCAAACGATTAAGAACCTTCTACAAAGTATTAGAAAACTTAAAAAAAAAACATGAATGAAATCGGTAAAGTCGTTCTCAAGTTCTCGTTCTCAAGTTATGGCGGGATCAAGGGAAAAAGGGATTCATTTTTATATAAATAAATAAATATTCTAGGACATTATTCCTCACACACGGCCATCTGACCCCAAACTAAGCAGAGCTTGTGCGATGGAAGCCAGATAACTGATATAGTACTACATTAGACTACTTTCCTTTTGTAACTATATACTTATATGCATAATTGCACCCAGGACACAGGAGAAACAGACATATTCATGCACACAAATGTCTGTCCTGAGTGGGATTCGAACCCACGACCTGCGGCGTGATAGATAGGGTATCTTACCAACCATGCCAACCGGCCCGTCAATTATATAGTCGATATAGATTTACAAGGAAGGACATAAAAATTCACATTACGATTGGATGAGTCTTAAATTTCAGCAATCCTAAATAATATTATAAATGTGAAAGTTTGGATGGATGCATGGATGGATGTTTGTTACTCAATCACGGCAGAACGGGTAAATGGATTTGTATGAAATTTGGCACACAGATAGATTATAGTCTGGAATAGCACATAGGCCACTTTTTATTCCGGGAAAATATAAGGACCCTCGGGATTGCGGGTGAAAACGCGGGGCGGAAGCTAGTATTTTATAAAATTAAAAGTAACTTACATTTGGGGACAGCAGCTCTGACGTCGGAGTTGTTCGGAGTTGGTTCTAGTTATAATGTTGCAAAGAATCTGCGACGATTTATATACCGCATTATACGCTCACACATGGATATCGTTATCTATAAATTTATTATTCTCTTAAACATATAAATTTCGGCGTGACAGCTGACATTGATGTGAGATATACAGATGATTTCTTGTAACAAATAATTAATGAGTTTTCCGTAATCGTCAACCTATTAAAGTTCAAGAAGGTACCCGATTATTTTCTCAGTAATAACTGTATGTTTGTGTGTGTGTATGTATGTATGTAACCAAAAAATCAATTAGGTCACAAAAATACTAACTTGTATTACATTGACAATACCTACAATTCAATATGGAAACAAATGCTTTTAATAAGCTTTTGCCTAACGACAGTACAATGTTACATCAGCTTGTTTTCGTATTATGCTATTAACTACATTGGACTTGCTTATCTTTGAACCTGGGCATTGAGTCAATAATAAAGGAAAACCTTTAGTTCATGTTAACTTCATCAGACTAGAATCGAAAATACTTCTTATCGGTATCATTTTATCTGGGATAAATGTACGAAATTATAGAATACTGTGTTGTCAAAAATCGGTTCTGAGAAATATCACCAGTCTGCTATCTGACTCCTAATATTTAGATGGCACATGATTAAATGACAGGTATTGCAGAAATGCAAAAAAGTTCCTTGCAGCTGGATTACTTTTTCAATAGAGGATTATTGGGTACCTTATGATTTCTTGTCTAGTAAAGCCCTTTCATCGATTATGTTTATGGTTTATAATCATGCAGGGCTCTATACAGAATTGAATCATAACGAAAATTGGTGAGACGATGAGATACAGAACAAAGTTCATAATAGCAGTTACTGCGTCACGCACTATCTATTAATTTATTTTTTAGGTTTACCAACAATTGTTTACATAAAATACGATACACAAAGCATACACAAAAAAACTTATACTAATGTAACAATCAATCTATCATGATCTCTAATCTCAATCTAACTTGAGCTTATAACATGCAGCTAATGAACATGTTTTCAATGCAGACTCAGTAGTAAAAACATGCTGCATTAAAATGGTCGTGGGTTCGAATCCTACAATGAGCTTGAGCTTTCGGTGAAGGAAAACATGGTGAGGAAACCATAGCACGGTGGTAGGGTACTTTGTTGTACCCGCCTGGCTGGCTACCACCCTCAAGTTGAAAATCTGTCGCCAAACACCTATTGGTGTGTTCCGGCAGCTGTACTTGAGAGCCAGTTCCTTCTAGGCTTTGTGTGCTTACCACCTTGGGCCACATCATCACTTACCATAGTGAGATTGTAGTCAAACACAAACCGAAGATTTCTTGCAATTTTCGAGTATATTACTATTGCGCATAAGTGCAACAAGCCCCGAGAATATTCACCGTGCTTCAATGTTCATCTCCTATCAGATTCTTTTGGAGTGAGTATGAGCTCGTTATTGAAAGGTAACAATAGGCAAGATGTAACAATACATAAACTACAAGGTACGATATTAGAGAGAGCTGTGGTGGATTTATGTATTCATTTGTTCGCCAAATTTTCAATATTCGTAAACTAAAAAGCTGAAAATAAAAATAAGTCACAAAAAAAAACTAAAAAAACCCGACTGCGGTACAAAAAAAGTTGGAAATTAATTTAATATACACTAAAAAGTATGAAACAAGTAAATAATCCGAAACTATTAAACAATTATAGAAACTTTATGTAACAGGCGGGACACATTCCATTTCTTCTGTCTCCTTCTTCCACCCTATTCCAATTTTATTTAGGAATGTGTCCCAAGTGCACGCAAAGTTTTTATAATCGTAAAATAATTTCAGATCATTTGCTTGTCCGAACATCTTGTATTACTGTTGAAATGCATTAGTGTCACAATCTCAGTACCTAACTAAAAGTACCAGTCATTTAACCTTGTCTTTTTCTCTTTTAATTCACTTTAATATAAGTCCTAAAAAGCTCCTGGGTATGACCTTATCACTGGGGAAATTTAAAAAAATCTTCCACGCAAAGCTATTGTAAAACTCACAAATATAATAAACGCTGCATTCAGATTGAAGCATGTGCCTGAACTATGGAAAGTTGCTGAAGTAATTATGATCCAAAAGCCAGGTAAGCCACCTCATGATGCCTCATCATACAGAACAATTTCTCTATTACCAATTATGTCCAAGCTTTTTGAAAAATTGCTGCTTAAAAGATTAAAACCAATCCTAGAATCGAAGAAACTAATCCCAGACCACCAATTTGGATTCAGAGAGAAACACTCGACAGTAGATCAAGTACATAGGATTGTAAATGTAATTGAAAAAACCTTAGAAGATAAAAATATTAACTCTACTATATTCCTAGATGTAGCACAAGCCTTCGACAAAGTCTGGCATGAGGGTTTGATATATAAACTAAAAAGGATGCTTCCAAAGCAATTCACTGATATCCTAGAATCATATATATTAAAAAGAGTATTCCGAGTAAGACAAGAAGACGCCTATTCTGAACTCAAGGAAATAAAAGCTGGAGTTCCTCAAGGAAGTGTTTTAGGTCCGGTCCTGTACCTATTATACACTTGCGACATTTCAGAATCAGAAAATAGCATTATTGCAACTTTTGCTGACGACACAGCTATTATGGCAATTGGAAGCAGCCATGAAGAAGCAATAAATAATGTTCAAATAGCCACTAACCAAATTCTTGACTGGACAAAAACGTGGCGAATTAAACTTAATGAATCCAAGTCGACTCATATAGACTTCACCAACAAAAAATTGGAATATAAACCAGTATATTTAAACCATACAGGGAATACAGCCAAATACCTTGGTATGACTCTTGACGCAAAGCTACGCTGGAAAGCACACGTCAAGAAAAAAAGAGAGGAATTAGACATGCGTTATAAAAATTTATACTGGCTACTTGGACGTAGCTCTCCAATGGCCATACATAATAAATTACTTATTTATAAACAAGTCCTAATGCCAGTATGGACTTATGGTATCCAGCTCTGGGGCTGTACCAAACAAAGTAATGTTCAAATCATTCAACGATTCCAGAATAAAGTACTGAGGGATATTGTAAATGCCCCTTGGTAAATAAGAAATAACGACCTCCACCGGGATCTAAATGTGGATTTTGTTGATAAAATAATTAAAAAATACTCCGAAGCTCATGATCATAGACTTGATCATCATGTGAATGTAGAGGCAATCCAGCTCCTCGATAACACAAACATACTAAGAAGACTCAAAAGAACCAAGCCTTTTGAGTTAGTGTAGTGTTAGTGTTGTGACGGCTGATAAACAAAAATAGTGTTAGTGCTATAAATAAGAACACAAAAACAAAGTGTCTTCCCATTAAGTGAAACAAAACTAAGCATATTCAGTGGATATATTCTTAGACAATTTATAGTTTTATGTATAAGATTAGGATAAATAGAAATTACTAATGAGCCTAGAAAGGCTAGATCGTAATATAAAGAAAGAGAAAAAAAAAAATTAACCTTGTAATTTTCAGCATATCCTCTATAAATTTCAACATTTGAAAATACTATTGCGCATCAAACTGCTCATTTTCTTACTCTAATTTCCATTTAACTAAATAGGTGCAATAAATAAATCAAAGCTGAATACACAACGGATTCTCCAATAAAACCAAAATATTGTTCGTGAAAGCATTTTATTGCATTTCTATTCGTTATTGTTTTACAAATTATATTTTACAACTCTACAAATCCTAACTTATTACACTTTTATTATTTGAGTATGCTCCAGACATGTAATCTCCATTGAGTTGCGGCTGCGGCCGACTTGACTACTGTACTGCATTTGCACGTATCTCTCCATAGGACACTGACAAGGGGAAACCGCAGAAAACCTAAGTCGTACAGTTGGCTACAGGCCGAGCCTCAGAGCGGTTGCCGAAAAAGGGTTTCAGCAACCGCTAGGACTCGAAACTACGCCTGCTCGGTAACAGAGTTCGAGTGGCAAGCGTGCTAGCTACTCGGCTACGTAGACGGGTTTCTTGTAGGAACTATATTTTAATAATTTATATATATAAAACTTAGAATTACAAACATAGGCATTTTTTATGATAAGTCAGTTCTAATATATGTTGGTATGAATAATCTATCTGGCATAACTATTACATTTTAAGATTAAAAAAAGAACGGTTGTTTTTAGCAGACTACAGCCAGACACGAGCATTGCTGGGCCAACAGGAGCATTTCGCGTAGCCCGTGCAAGTGTAATCCTTGATTTGTCCTGGGCGAAAAATTTGAACTGCTTTACATCCTGCGAGACCGCAGGATAGTGAACAGCAGTCGCAGTCTGAATCACACTAGACAAGTAGAAAAAAAATATACTTAAGTAAAAACTACATCACTAAAAAGTAAATTCTTGTTAATTAACTAATCCTAACTTAATATTATAAATGCGAATGTGAGTTTGTTTGTTTGTTACCTTTTCACGCCTAAACCGCTTAACCGATCGCGATGAAATTTGATACACAGATAGCCTATGGTATGGAGAGGGACATAGGCTGCTTCTTTTCTCGGGATCGTGGGCAAAACCGCGGGGGACTATTTGTTTTATAATGTTGCTAATTACAATAAAACTTGCACTTACACTAGCAAAAGCTCCTCCACATCCAGCTGTTACAGCAACAGCGCACAAGGCCAACAATAGAGCTAGAAAAATGTACTTCGACATGTTCGGTGGTGTTTGACTTGGCAATCGAACTGAAATGAAGCAAATTTTGTTACCACTATATAACTATGTTTGAAATTGGTATTCGTAATATTAGTTACCCTAATTAGGGCCGTATAGAAAGGGACACTATAATTTATGAAAAGGACAGTGCGTAGTATCAAGGAATATCACCTTACTATTTGGTATGCACATACTAAAAATAAGAAAGTCTTTATGCAATACCTACTTAAACTTTAAAATCACATTTTTCAAAGTTATAGGAGAACAATTAGTTTTACATTTCTCATCTTAAAAGCAATAAGAATATAAAGTAAAACATATGTATTTTAAAAATCAAAACAGCGTTATAATTCTTTTCACAAAGATAATTCAATAAATAATAATTATTATTATATATTCTCTTAAGATCGTGAGATTGGAACTAATTATCAACAGTGTTAAAGTCTGGCAAACGAAAGCGTGACCTGAGAAAACGCGGCAAATTAAAAAAATGTACATGTGGTATTACTAACTATTAGGAAAGTAGGAAAAACAAAATAATGCCATATTGAAACTTTAAAAAAAGTCTTGGTCACTTCTTCGTTTGCCAGACCTTATCGTAGTTTAGTTTACTAGCCATCTTAAAACTACAATTTTTTTAAAGTAATAAGAGAACAATAAGTTTTACATTAGGCACCAATAAAAATATAATACATAATATAATATAATTACAGCCTATATCTGCCCACTGCTGAGCACAGGCCTCCTTTCACGAATAAGGGTGAAAGGGGAATGGGCAAATACTCCACCATGCGTGCCTACTGCGGATTGGTGGAGGTAGGCTAGTGGTCAACCTACTGTTGGAGTTGTCAAGCCACCTAGGAGGTCTCCAACTAGCTTAACGACTATCATAATTAAGTGATAACCGGGACCAACGGCTTAACGTGCCTTCCGAAGCACGGAAACGCTCAAGATGACGCCGGTTGGCGTGGTTTGTAAGATACCCTATCTATCACGCCGCAGGTCATGGGTTCGATTCCCACTCAGGACAAACATTTGTGTGCATGAACATGTCTGTTTGTCCTGTGTCTGGGTGTAATTATCTATATATGTATGTATTTACAAAAGAAAAGTAGTATATGTAGTATATCAGTTATCTGGCTTCCATAGTACAAGCTCTGCTTAGTTTGGGGTCAGATGGCCGTGTGTGAGGAATAATGTCCCAGAATGTCCCAGAATGAAATACCACTAGGCGGTCACCCATCCAGGTACCGGCCAGACTGGACGTTGCTTAACTTTGCCGATCGGTTAAGAACGGCTAATCAAGCTACGACACGAGCGCTTCAATAAGAATATAAACACACATAATAAAATAAAAAAACAAAACAATTTTACAGTTGTTTTCATAAAGATAAATCAGTTTAAAAAAGACGTCCCATTCGAATAACCGTTTTTTGTGTCCCTTTCATAAATATCATACAAAAATCAAAAATACAATCACAAAATCTACAATTTAAATGAAAGTTTAATGACCTTTTGTTCTCGTGTCTGTTTGTATCCAATCAATTATAAACAATGGTTAACAGATATATATATATTTTTTTTTACTTTGTATAGGCTTGTGTTTGACCACAATCTCACTATGGTAGGTGATGATGTGGCCGAAGGTGGTAAGCACACAAAGCCTAGAAGGATCTGGCTCTCAAGTGCAGCTGCCGGAACACACCAATAGGTGTTTGGCGACAGATTTTCAACTTGAGGGTGGTAGCCAGCCAGGCGGATGACGATGTTTTCCTTTACCGAAAGCTCAAGCTCATTGTAGGATTCGAACCCACGACCTTCGCCGCGGCGTCCGAAGTCACTACCACTGAGCTATCATCGCCTAAACAATATGCAGCATTTGGCACTACATTTCTAAAGAATATCGATTTTTTTTTTGACTTTGATTATAAATACACGCACTACACGGCCATCTTTGAATTGACTGGACCATGAAGTTAGGTGCGTATGAACATTCGTTTGGGTTGCCACACAACAAAAATAATGTTGTTCCGAGACGATTTTTATTTAGCCGGAAATATGAATTGTCCCTTTCAATACGTATCCCTTTCATGCCACCACTCCTCTACTACAAAGTATCTACCCTACCACCGTGCAAAATATTTATTTATTTAATATATTATAATATTTATTTCATATTTACAAGTAACGACATAAAAATACAATAAATTACACATTAGGTACGATTGGATGAGTCAAGTTGAGCAGTGATTTCAATAAATATTTTATCCTAATCCTAACTAATATTATAAATGCGAATGTGAGTTTGTTTGTATGTTACCTTTTCATGCTTAAACCGCTGAACCGATCACGATGAAATTTGGTATGCAGGTAGTCTATGGTATGGAGAAGAACATAAGCTACTTTTTATCCCGGAAAAACATAAGATTCCTCGGGAACGCGGGTGAAACCGCGGGATGGAAGCTAGTAAAATAATAAATCAGTAACTTACATTTGGATACAGCAGCTCTGACAACGGAGTTGTTCGGAGTTGGACTTGGTTGTATTGTAATGTTGCAACGAATCTGCGGCGATTTATGTACAGAAATTGAACCGACTGTTACACATCATACACACACACACGAACACACATACGCTCACACATGGATATCGTTATCTATCATTATTTCTATGAAGCAAAGAGTTCGCTGCTACCAAGAATTTTATCAGTTTTACCAATTAAGCGCATTGTGTCCATCTAAAAACATCAAATATAAATATTAGCTCTTCCTAAAGTGCTTCAATGTACTAAATCTGTTTAATGTAACTTTTATTTGAGCAAAAGGCCCAAGGCTACAGCCCTGAGGTTTTTTGCCACAAAAGAGGGGAACCCGCAATAGAAACTTCGCTAAAATAAACTTTCAAATTCCGAAGAGTAAACACTAGTAAACAACATTTCGTATGATTTCAACATTTCTTTTTTAATAACATTTTTCACTGTTTAACTACATTTACTTTGTACAAACATGATTATACTATATGTAGTGATATGCCAATCTTTATTATCTTACTGCATAACCTCATGGGGAGGAGCGCCTAAAACTATTATCCAGAAACTAGAACGCTGTCAGAGAGCAATTCTCCATATTCAACTAAAGTCAAAGTCAATGCCATTTATTCAGTTTAGGCCCTAGGAGGGCACTTATGAAGGTCGAATTTACTGAAGTTTTCACCGGTTCGGAAATCAGCCTTCAACTGAGAAGAACCGGCAAGAAACTCAGCAAGGTTATATTTTTTAGAGATTTTTTAAAGATCTCTACATTCAATGTGAAATATTAACAGTCCGGCAACTCTACTATCCAATATGGCCCAACTTTAATGATAAATAAGCGGAAAAAGGGTTTTTTTATCTTTTCAGAACAATCTCTTATATATAAAATTCTCGTGTCACAATGTTAGTTACCATACTCCTCCGAAACGGCTCGACCGATTTTTATGAAATTTTGTGTGCCTATCGGGTAGGTCTGAGAATCGGCCAACATCTATTTTTTAAACCGCTACACGAGTGAAACCACGGGGGACAGTTAGTATTTGTATAATATTATAAATAGTAAACTATCAATATACCATCTTTAAAAAATCATGTAAAGCAGTTATAACCAAATGGCTACAGGAGCTTGATTATAATGAAACCGAAAACTTGTTAACTGTTTTGCCATAAAATATCTACTAAAATCTGTTTGTATGTAAGATCTTGAATTCTTTTGTTATCTTATATAAAACAATGTCATGTTAGTTATAACTCAAGATCGGCTGGACCGATTCTCATGATCTTTCATTTGTTGTAAACGAACTATCTGACTCAAAAATAATATTCAAATCTGATCAGTAGGTAATGTTGAATATTACTTACCTCCTACATCCAAATATTACTTTTATATAATACTAGCTTTTCTGCGTGGTTTCACCCGCGTTCCCGAGGGATCTTGTGTTTTCCCGGGATAAAAAGCCTATAGCCTTCCTCGATGAATTGACTATCCAACACTGAAATAATTTTTCAAATCGAACCAATAGTTCCTGAGATAAGCGCGTTCAAACAAACAAACAAACAAACAAACAAACTTTTCAGCTTTATAATATTAGTATAGATTAGTGTAGATGAAGCTGCAAAAGTGACAAAATTATCGTCGTAGCCTCGTGATAAGTTTCTCCGTATTTGGTGTTATGTTTATAAGTAGTTTATTTAAAAACTTCAAAACATTGCGGCGCACGGCGTGATAAAAAATATTCTCAGAAATCTAATCGATGCGAAAATACCCATGTTATGCCTAACTAAGATAAAATACCCATTTAATTAAAATGAACAATAAAGCAATTAATTGTCATATGTTTTTATTTAATACAGACAATTAAAGTGCCATCAGAATATTATCTAATGATCTTTCTTATAATTTAATAATTTTGCAAGCAGTCATGATAGCTCGCCCATTGCCTAGCTAGACAAAAACCCTTATTTTGTAATTTCATTTGTTTTGACATGTTTTATGATAAACGCAGTGCACTAGTATTGTCGACAAGCAGGTAGTCGCTGGTCGCTGCACGGTGGTCATGTTTGAAGTTGGTTGACTGTACCTAGATACTAGCTGCGCCTGCGGTTGCTAATTTATAGTATTTTTTAAATCAGTTAGGTGTAGCTTTCGCTACCTAATATCATTTGGGATAAGCGTAATCCTTTCTCAATCCATACTTATATACGAAAGTATCTCTGTCTAGGTTACTTTTTTGTCTGGAACACAGGCGAAACCCATGGGGATAGCTATATAATATATAGCATAAAATTATAACCATGGTTTATGATCGTTGTTGGGTTTGATTTGGTACACCCCTACGTTACAAATGGAACATTCCCTCTATATCATGTTTCTATGAACCAACGATCCATAAAATGTAGTTAAAAAGGGATGTTCTGTGCTTATCTTTCCTCGAAGCCATTTGCAGAATCAAGCCTTCGGATATCATCGCCTATATGTAAATTTTGTATAATTTGTCCCTGATGGAAGCATTTGTATCCGTATATTTTCATACGTTTAATATTTGTGTATGCGTGTATCCTATTTCGTCAGCGGCGACTCTTGGTAATATATCTCGAAAAGCTTCAACGGTGCTTCTTCTTCTTTTGCTTCTACTCTTCTATGATTAGTAATAACTTTTCGAGATGGTTCGATATTTTTCAGAATACTACCATTATAAAGCTGCTATTTTGATTTTAGTATTTACAAAATACGCTTCCAATAAATCTAAAGGCTCTAGATTTGAATTCAGTTTGACCAATTAATAAAAGAAACAGTAAAACAATTCGAAATTTAAAATTTTAAAATGATCCCACTAACAAACTTTTTTTTGGTGCTAAGTTCATTCTTGGCAGCCAGTATTTTCTCGAAGAAATTTGCATTACTGTGTAACAATTAATTTTCCTAATAAAAAGTATGGGAAAAGTTTTTTGATTTGTGACATTTCTAGTAAAAAAAGGTACCTACCTTTTTTTTAATCCAGGAAAATCCTACACACCAGGATACCCAGCCGCTCCGGGGGAAAGGGCGGGTTATGTCAGACTCTTACTCTTATTGACTAATAACCTGGGGTGTTCCTACATTTCTAGTACCGTTTTTTTAGCCTTTTAATCGTCGTGGAAGACGGGAGTGATGGTTGGTAAGGTACCCTATCTATCACGCCGCAGGTCTTGGGTTCGATTCCCACTCAGGACAGACATTTGCGTGCATGAACATGTCTGTTTGTCCTGAGTCTGGGTGTAATTATCTATAATATGTGTGTATTTACAAATATTATAGATAATATATTATATCAGTTATCTGGCTTTCATAGTACAAGCTCTGGTTAGTTTGGGGTCAGATGACCGTGTGTGAGGAATAGTGTCCCAGAATATTTATTTTTATTTTTATTCGAAAATCGCCGCTTTATCGCTGACAGTGTTCTCTTACTGACCCGACTCAAATTTCCTTCCTGTATACAATATACATACAGTCGGTTTGTTCACGCTTAGTTACTACATTTAAAGTAACGAAACAAATTCAACATTTCATATAACTTTGGTTGTTAGTTACAATAAATTCACAATTTATTGTAACAGTTACTGAGCTTCAAAAAACTGGCTGCCAGTAGGCTCGAGAGAGGTAGAGCAAAGCGATATGTCGCTCAAAGAGCAGCTCGACTGGGGAAGTACCTCCACCATACAGTTTTTTTTTTTTTTTACTGGAACAGAAAGGTCCTTCTTGCACCGTTACGCGGACTTTGCGGCGAGCGCTGAGGGCTCTCAACCGCTACTTAAAAACTAAAATAAATTTAGGGCAACGGTAGCCTGAGGGTGCCCCCTGTGGGGCTCGACCTCGGCTCAGGACGTTGCCTGGGGAATATGGGAGGGCTTAGCATTTGCATATATTATTTGGGGATCGGTCGGATTGCTAATATG
Organism: Tetheella fluctuosa; assembly: GCA_951216915.1. Classification (NCBI taxonomy): domain Eukaryota; kingdom Metazoa; phylum Arthropoda; class Insecta; order Lepidoptera; family Drepanidae; genus Tetheella; species Tetheella fluctuosa. Next base: position 10,295,777 of record OX578222.1, read on the forward strand.
CAGCTCGGGCCGCTTAAGTGGGACGAGACTGGGAAGGACGTCGCGACGGTCCTCGCCGACGAGGACGAAATCTTGGTTGACGGTTGCGCATCTGTATTTGTTTTCGGGCTTCTTCAGCCTCGATCTGAGCTAGGGTGGTGGCATCATCCGGTTCGCTGAGGGCGAACCTTGGCCTGCGGATGCGGGAGATAAGAGATGCGGTGTAGGTGACCGTGTTAATGATCAACGGATTCGCGTGATGCGCTGCGGTATCAAAATAACTGCGTGCGGCGCGTTTCATGAACTGTTTGATGGTGGGGAGACCTAAGTCAAGGTGGAGGTTTTCATTGCGCATGTACCACGGGGCGCCCGTGGCTTTTCGCATGAACCTATTTTGTAATACCTGAAGGGTGTGAAGATGTTTGGGAGCAACGTGAGCGAACACGGTACTCGCGTATGTCATGACGGGTTACAGAATACCGCAGCCAAATAACTTATAGTTGTGTTCCTGCGCGTGAGTAAGGTCGCCAGAACTCATTGGGGAGGGGGAAAGGGTCGGCAACGCGCGAGCGAGACTCAATTAACTGACAGTATAAGAATATTACACCAAATTGGATCTGTATTTAAGCTTCTCAAGTACTCTTTCAACTTAACGTGAAGGCTGATATATAGGTAAATTGTCCACCCGATTTTACACCATAATAATATATGATATATGGTGTACAGTCGACCAACTTTAAGTAAGATTTGAAATATTTTCGCTTGCTAACTCGCCCCGCCCAAACGATCAGAAAACCTTCTTTTACTTTTTAAAGTCGGTAAAATATCAGTAAGTGACAAATCTGTCAAATGCATTTGCTCCAATCTGTGATGGGGTGTCAGTGTGTGTGTGAGGGCGCCAGTGTTGATTTGTGTACTACATTTAATTATATATCGCTCTCATTAAGAAATATGGACAAGATACATTCCCCATTTTTTTCACACAAAGTTTTTTTAAAAACCCCCAAAAAAGTTTTTAAAAGAAATAATAAAGCAAGATCGCAGCAACAACTCGAAGATTCAATTGTGCACCAGAGGTTGGTAATAGGTAAGGGATTTGAAAAGACTTCCGACTCCACCAAGTTTGTAAACTTTGTTAACCTTTTCCATGGAGGGACGCTGACTTTGACACACTTTAAATTATTTTTATTGCTCAACCTTGCTCCTTTAGATGTTGATGTGCGTTGAAAATATGAAAAAAACAAGTCGTAAACAAGACTATTTCATTAGGCGATTATGTAAAAAAATACGAGTAATAAAGTGTTTGAATTTCGAATCTCATTAAAATAAAATATGATTTACGCTCTAGATTACATAATCCTAGCAAATTGGTTCAGAAAAGTGGGAAGAGAGCGTAATTTTTTTCAATAGAGTAGTAAATAATACATTTATTTATTTAACTTTAACTAAACGGTAGGAAATTACAATAATAAAGTTTTATTCATTATTTTGCAAGTTTTAATAATAATACCGTAGTTTTACATCGATTTTTATGACTAGTGAGTGATAAAATTTAAAAAAGATTACTCTATTCATTTTACTATTTTTATCCTGCTCAAACAGAGTCGGAACATAATTATTATTTTACACATTTATCTTTCACACAATCCATCTATCGCTTGGGTATGTGGGCCCATAATAAGTACTTTCATCAGTCTTCCACTCCTTTTGAGACCTCCACCTGGCAACAGTCACGTCTGGCACATGATTGTCATTCCTTCCCGTAACGTCATGTGCCATTGTTGACTAAAATAAAAATAAATACGCGACGCGTACGTCGACCATACAAACTCCCCGACTCCCCCTTTCCTTTTTATCGGTTGTTAAAAAAAGTTTACTTCTTTGTTACTGTCTCTTTGTATAACACCAACATATATTTTATTTATTACTTATTCCATATATTATATTATTATATAATATGTAACACAAATTTCGCACAATTCTTGCGTAAAGTCTATTCTTATGAATAGATTTTAAAATGGCACCCGCAATATCCACTTAAGCAACAGCTGCCTCATTATACCGAACCATTATCTGGGTACCACCGGACGGTTGAGATCCAGCCTGAATGGAATACAAACAAAAATCTGAATTGCTGCCATTACCTTGGCCGCATATTATGAGACGCCCTAACAGCTCCGAATTTAAGAGGCTTGCAGATGACGTCACAAGACTAACTTAAACTCGCTACAAATCACTTGAATAGAAATATTGTTCAAAGAATTCAACAATAAAGTCTTCTTGTAGAAAAAAAACATACTTTATAAAAATTTTATTTTCATCTGTTTTTATTTTGCATGCCATTCACTAATTTGAGCTCCATTTTCAACAGGTTTTAAAAGTCAGAATTTTTCTAATTTATGTAATAATCCAGTGTGGGTGAATTATTTTATATTCTATTGCTTTAGTAGGTAAGTTTATGATGTTCATAATTTATGAGAAACGTGAAAAAAAATGGAGTGCATTTTCAAATCCAATTTGGAACATACGCAGCTGAAAACAACTGAAAAATAAAATAAAAAAACTCAACTGGAGCCTGAGTTATGAGCCACCGCTAAGGCCAATAGCTCACGGTGCGGGACCAATGGTGCTCACAGACCTGTGAATTTTACATCACAATCGATTAGTTTTCATACTTCTCAGACGAACATTCCTTACGATGGTTTTCCTTCACCGAAATGCAGGACTATATTAATAATACTTATTTAATTTGAAATTAGCGAAAGGAGCATAATTCTATATGTATCTAATGTATTTAATTTCAGAAACACGCCTCGCTTATAATAGCTAAAACATAAACCTACTCTGCTAAAAACATTATATTTTCATATGATTTTTATGATTTCTCGCGATTTTATATAGGTCACGTATCACTGTACTTTACTTGTGTCTAAATATAAGTGTTCTAATAATTGCCATATAATTGTTGTTAGATTTGATTCCCAGCGTTATGTGTACCATTATGTGCCCCCGGTTTTTGGTGAAAAAATAATTCTGATTGATAAAATAAAGTCGGTTAATAAGGCATGAATAGTCTACCAATCAGTGATGGCCCACATGATAACCTAACCTAACATGTGTTGCCATTATATGAGTATTGGTGGTGTCACGTGTAACGTTTGAGGAAGTCACGACCTAAAAGTATCATTTAATAGATTTGGCTCATAAATGCCATTTTCCGAGAAAATACTACCTCAAAAGTTACATTTTACCCTACAACCATCACACAAAATGCGACAATAATCTTTAATTTTACTTAGGCAATAAAATAAAATGGCTGACCGTGACTGCTGCTGCTAACATCGCTTTGCAGAAGACATTAAATTACATAATCGTATAAAATGAATCATAAAGACCCATAAGTACTTTAACTTATCATACTCCAATAAGTAATACAATAAAAGTTATGAAATGTAGTAGTAATAAACATGATAATAAAACAACGGAAAATAACTGTTTGTAATAAAAAAAAAATATATATTGATTTCACGAACTAATTTCTTATTGCGAACAAAGCTCAACTTTATCTTGACCAATTAAATGTAAGATTGTACAAGCTGCAAAGATTGTACAAGCTACAAAGATTGTACAAGCTGCAAAGTATTGAACTATAATAGATGATGGTCTATTATTGTTACTCGCCTTACTCCTAATTGAACGTCATATTGAAAAAATGAGGAGGAATATCACGACAATAAGGAAGATGTAATTGTGGTAAGAAATCACCCAATGCTTAGCTTTTGTATTGTAAAACCTTTCTGAAATTGTACTCATTTTGTAATTTTTGTATACCTTCAAGACTAAAGTAAAAAGTTTCTTCTGGGCAAGCATTGTTCTTCCTCGGCCTTATCCTCGTCTTTTTTGGTGTCTGCGGCCTCATGCAAGCTCATTCGATATAAAAAAAAAAACATATTGAGACAAGATGGCAAAAATCAAGGTCTTACAGCACAAATAAAGGGAAAATTCCAAAAAATAAAAAAAGTTGAAAATTAAAGGTGTCCCCATACATACATAGTTACTCCAATTAAAAAAGACCTCTGAGTTGTATGGGCGCTGATACAATTTAGAGGTCTAGCTTAATTGGCACCAACCTCAAATAAGGTAAATAAATAAAATTGTGCATTTCCCGTGATGGATGAACGATTGACGAAGTTTGTACGGAACCCTCAGTGCGCGAGTCCGACTCGCACTTGGCCGGTTTTTTTTAAATGTTTAAGGAATCTAACAAGAAATATACGTTTATCTACTGATTTTAATATTAAAATTTTAGCAATGTGGTATCATGCATAAGCCACCATGTAACACAATGTTGAACATCCAGTTAATGAGTAAACTAACAACATAATTCCGTGGACGAACAAGACTAACATTCTCCATTATTCAATCGATACGATAGGCAATAGTTTGAGCTAGATATTCTGCAGTACCAACTTTAGTTCTTGCGCTGTCGGCTCGCTCGTTAGTATTGTTATGGATCGGATAAGGACTGAAATGAGTTGCAATATACCTGTTTCTATGGATATTATTTGATTTTAGTAGTCCCCCGCAGATTTGCCCACATTCTTGGTAAAAAAAAGTCTAGCATGGAGACTACTTTTTCTCCATGCTATAGGCTACCTGCGTGCCAACTTCCAACACAATTGCTAGTGCCTTTCAGGTGTTAAGAGGTAACAAACAATCTACATTCCAATAATCCATTTCTTTCGTTCAGGTCACATTCAACTACGTAAACTCAAACGCATAATAATACAAAATGTGTTTATCTACAAGTAGTTTAAGAAGTATATCAGTTATCTAATTTCCTTATAAGGAACTAGTTTCCGCCCCGCGGCTTCACCCGTTTTCCTGAGGGATCTTTTCCCTGAATAAAAAGTATCGTATGTATTATCCAGAATATATTCTATGTGTATGCTAAATTTCACATCAACATAAAGACATACACTCTATTTACAATAGTTTGGGATTTGGCCGTATTCGAAGAATGTCCCAAAATATATATTTTCTTTTATAAAAATGGGTTGGTCGAAATTTTCCTAGTATATTTAATCAGAAAAGTAATAATAGGTAAGCTGTAACAATGAAATAACTCTACGATTGCCAACTTTCAAACTTGACCTTGTCAAACTTCTTTACGTTGACTAAAATGTGAATTTCATCTAAGTATTTAATACCAACTGGATTGTTCGTAGAAAGTTTTGACTTGCTTTGCTAGTGACGGCTGAGATAGGATATCGCCTAAGTAAAATACCTATTTAAAAAAAATAAGTAATCTATACTATAATATTATAAAGCTGAAGAGTTTGTTTGTTTGGTTGAACGCGCTCATCTCAGGAACTATTGGTTCGAATTGAAAAATTATTTTAGTATTGGATAGGTAGCCCATTTATCGAGGAAGGTTATAGACTACATTTTATCCCGGGAAAACATAAGATCCCTCGGGAATGCGGGTGAAACCGCGGGGCGGAACTAGTGGTTTTATAAAACTGTTAATATATTTGGCAGGTTTTTTTGTATTATCAAGCAATCTGTGAATTTTGAGCTTTATTGAATAACTAGCTGTCCCTCGCGGTTTCACCCGCGTTCCCGAGAAAAAAAAAGCCCATGTCGTTCTCCATAACAAAGGCTATCTGCGTACCTGCGATCGTTTTAGCGGTTTAGGCGTGAAAAGGTAACAAACAAACTCACATTCGCATCCTAACTTCGTAATCCTAATCCTATCCTAATCCTAACTTAATATTATAAATGCGAAAGTGAGTTTGTTTGTATATTTGTTTGTTTGTTCACGCTTAAACAGCTGAAACGATCGCGATGAAATTTTGTATGCAGATAGCCTATGGTATGAATAAAAACATAGGCTACTTTTTGTCCCGGGAAAACATAAGATCCCTCGGGAACGCGGATGAAACAGCGGGGGAGCGCTAGTTTATAATATTAGTTAGGAAGTTAGGATCAGGATATTGGTGGCGTTTTATCCATTTACGATCAATCCAAGTGTACCTACTAGTTGTCACTAGTGAGGTGAAATGAAATGAATGCGTGTATCATAACTTGAGTTGTGTGGACCTGACTTGAGGTAAGATAACGTGATAAGAAATTTACATTATAACTAACTAACTGCGACCCGCGGTTTCACCCGCATTTCCGGGATAAAGCCTATAACCTTCCTTAAGAATTGGGCTACTTTTTATTCCGGACGGAAATGCGGGTAAAAACGCGCTGATCGCTAGTTTATATATATATATAAAACCCGACCGGAAAAATATAACACCTTGCCATATTGCAGAATTTCATGGAACTAATACCTACGTGTACTGATTTTATTATGAGCTATCAAAATATTTTCAAGTGGCACCCTCACGCAAGTTTTTTATTTTTCTAGTCAGGCTTTAGATAATAAATCCTAATAAAATGGATTTGGTTGCCATACTGAAAAATAAAAATAAAAGTAAAGGTAATTCAGAATGTTAAAAGTAGAAGTAAGAAACCACAAATAATGGAAATTATTTTGATTTACAATCACTGAAAGTAAAACCTTAGTAAATAGCTAACAATTTCTTTATACTTTTTTTTCCAATAATCATACTTCTAAGTTAAACGAGCTTCGTTCAAGTTTAAGATGAGAAAAATGGATGTTGTTTTCAACATCACAGTCTTGTGTAAGAAGGAAACAATTTCATTTCAACCACTTGTGTCGAGTCTCCATGACTATAATACTTCTTTACTGACTTGTAATTCTTTAAGCCTTTTTCTGTTCATACCACGTTATTAATCTTACTTCTTTTAATATTATAACGCTGAACATTTAAATGAGACCCTAGTATATTATTGCCATACTCGTAGTAGGATGTACTTGGCTTCGATCACAATAGTGGTAAGTGATGTGGTTGAAGGTGGTAAGTAGGTACATAGAGTCTAGAAGGGTACTAATCCTGCAAAATAGACGGAAATTATGTAGTTACTTAATTCCTACGTTCTTCAAATAGTCATAAAACTCCTTTGACTTTATAATGACAAAATGTTAATTAAAAAAACTATAGGTACTTCCTAAATAACACCATCGATTTTATTCACCATGAATCGCAAATACATCCCAACATAGTTGTTGAGATATTATTTTTAGCAGACTCTTGACATTTTTGTCAGTGTAGGTAGTACCTACAGTCTAGATTGATCGTGTCGCCGGCCGCGCCGTCGGCGGCGCTGGACATGATAAATGATACTTCGATGCCTCATCATCGCCACACTTCATTTAACACGTGTTCTGAAGTCGGAGTTTCGTGGCAGTTAGTCATTTTTGGGAATTTATGCGTCATTGTTGACATGTGGTTTGGCTTGGCCTACTGAAAATATACAATTGTATAGGCTTTATGATTCGTTTGTGTAAGAAACTACTATTTTATAATTATACTATACCTCTGAATACCTGATTCTAAGATTAAATGTATGTACACACCGAAGTCGGGATTTTAACTACCCCTGTGCTAATTTTTATTACAATCGGTAAGTTAGACGTCAAAAGGTAACATTCGACATAGGGGCCGTTCTAGTATTACGTAAGCACAAAAGGGGGATGGGGGAGTCTTTGCTTTGCTTATTTTTGATGACATGGGGGCCGGAGGGGTCTGAATCGTGATAACCTCAGCAATATTTATTAATTTACTAATCTTTTTTTTTACAAAATATAGTAGAAGTAGAGAAACTTAAACACATTTTGTAAAAATTAAACCAATACTTACGCAAGCATAGGTGAAGGGGTAAGAGCTTTGCTTACTTTCGCTGACAAGGGGGTGGGGGGGATTAAAAATTACTAAAATTCTGCTTACGAAATACTTGAACGGCCCTATACAAATTCTTGCGATCAAATAAGTAAGGACTTCGAACACCAAGTTACTTTTTTATTTATCTGATCAACTATAGTAGAAGTAGAGAAACTTAAACACATTTTGTAAAAATTAAACCAATACTTACGCAAGCATAGGTGAAGGGGTAAGAGCTTTGCTTACTTTCGCTGACAAGGGGGTGGGGGGGATTAAAAATTACTAAAATTCTGCTTACGAAATACTTGAACGGCCCTATACAAATTCTTGCGATCAAATAAGTAAGGACTTCGAACACCAAGTTACTTTTTTATTTATCTGATCAACCTTCCCTTGTTTACACTCACACCACACAACAATCTCTAATCTAATTGTATAAATATAGTCCACTGATAGAACATAGCAAGCCCATAAATCACCTGTTGCCCTCGACTCAAAACTATAGATAAGTATTCTCATTTCCTCGCCCCAATCGATAGTCAGGATTCCATGAATACCCCACAGAGAGAACACGTTTAATCCTCGGATTGTTTTCTGAACCGTCGTGTCGCAAGGTGAGGCATTCCACCATTCATCCATGTCTGCAAGGTTCAGTGGTAAGTTCGAGTTAAAAATCGAATAAACTTCAATTATTTTTACATAATAAACAAAAGGTATGTGATATTGTATATAATTGTAATTTGATAGAGTTCAATAAAGTATCAAGTTTGTATAAAATATCTGTTGAAGATATAGATATATCACCTGCATGTACTAGCTAGCACTGGCTAGATAGTTTTCTATCTACCAGTTAAGTGACATATGATTTGTATAATTATTGTTTTTTCCACGTTGTTCTTATCTTACGCTCTACAGACCTCCCCAACAAACTACTTTTATATTACGTTCTATAGACCTCCTCAACAAAGGTTATGGGCCCAGAACAATAAAGTATGTTATGTTGTGAGTTGTGAAAATAATTCGAAATTGTGAAAATTTGTAAAATACATATAGGAAGAAAAATGACTTCGAATGTACGTATAGAATTATTGACGAAGGACAACTACGACAGTTGGAAGGTACAGGTGGAAGCATTGTTAATAAAAAATGACTTCTGGGAGCATGTAAGTGGAGAAAAGCCTAAACCTACTACCGATGCTGCTATATCGACATGGAAGACCGCTGACAGAAAGGCAAAATCTGAGTTGATATTGGCATTACATCCGAATGTAGTTCGTCATGTAAAAAGGGTGGAGACTGCACGAGAGGTATGGTTAAAATTAGAGAGCTTGTTTGCATCAAGAGGACCTGCAAAGAAAGCGAATTTAATGAAAAGGCTCATGTTACAAAGGATGAGTGAAAACCAAAAGGTATGTGAGCACCTTGATTATTTTTTTGAAGCCGTCGACAAACTAGAAGAAATGGATATAACAATCCATGATGATTTATTAACGATCATGTTGCTGTACAGTCTTCCGGGAAGTTACGAAAACTTTAGATGTGCTATAGAGTCTCGAGATGAGCTTCCAAAGCCAGAGCAACTAAGAGTTAAAATCATCGAAGAGGATAGTTCAAGAGGAAACGCTCAAGTTGACAAAATAGAAGGCGCCATGTATTTGGACAAACATCAGAAGAAAATTACTGAAAAAAAAATTAAGTTTAAATGTTTTAAGTGCCATAATTTTGGCCATAAGGCATCGGACTGCAAAAAGAAAAGGGAGAAGACTCATGGATGGATTTTTGATAGTGGTTGCACTTCTCACATGTGCTAATATCAATGTGCTTACTTTTAGCATGATGTATACCATGATCCTCGGCAAGGCAAATAGCACTTAAATTATCAGCATGCATTCTTACCTTACAAAGTTGATGTAAACCTAGTTCTTTCATCAGGCTATTCAAATACATAGCTTCTTTCATAGCTTCCGCCAAGCTTACAAACTCAGCCTCACAAGTTGAAGTCGCAACGATGCGTTGCTTTTGTGAAGTCCATGATATGCTTGCACCACCTAGAACGAATAAATAACCCGTAAAAGATCGTCTATCAACGACTGAGTTACCCCAATCTGCATCTGCGTATCCTTGTATGCATAACCCTGTCGGCTTAAACGCCAAACCGTGAGTTATCGTAGCTTTTAAGTATCGAAGAACTCGCTTCGCAGCCCTCCAATGAGTTTCCTGCGGGTTTTCTGCAAACTGCGCAAGTTTTGCCGTAGTGTTAGCGATATCAGGTCTAGTCGCTACACTTAAATACATAAGCGCTCCAATTAGTTCTCTATACGGAAATTGTTCCCCTTTTATTATTTCTTTTTCACTAATAACAGGATTTCCAATTTCCATTGGTGTCTTGATAGGATTACAACTATCCATAGAAAATTTCTTCAAAATATCTTTTATATACTTCTCCTGTGATAAGAAATATTCATTGCCACTTTTCTTTATTTCTATCCCGAGACAGAAGGTTGCTTGACCAAAGTCTTTAAGTACAAACCTCCTCGCCAATTCCTGCTTGAATTGATCTATATACAATCTCTTTTGTGATCTGATTAATATGTCATCCACATAAACAACAACAAAAAGATCTGAACCATCTTTATTATGCTTGTGATACAAACAAGGTTCATTCGTCGTAGGTCTCAATCCCATTTTTCTCAGCTTCTCGTCCAGTTTAATATTCCACTGTCGGCCAGCTTGTTTGAGACCATAAAGAGATTTCTTTAGGCGACAGGTGTCACCACCTGCTTTCATTTCTTCAAGCATTTTTGCTGCTTTATTACCTACTGCAAACTTATCCTTACCTGGTTCTTTTTCCAAGACGTGTACTTTCGTGCCAAACGTTTTTAAATATTTGACATTCACAGGTCTTTCAAACCATTTTTCATATGGAATTTCACCATTTAGACTGCTAATTGGGCACCTATTACGCAAATAGCATGCAGTAGCTACAGCTTCTGCCCAAAAGCTTGGTGAGATACCTGACGATAAGATCATGCATCTTGCCATTTCAATCAACGTACGGTTCATCCGTTCAGCGATGCCGTTACTTTGAGGTGAGTATGGTGTCGTAAAACGTCTCTTAATGCCTTCATTTTGTAAAAACTCATCAAAAAATTTATTTTTGTATTCAGTTCCGTTATCCGTATGTAAACATTTAATTTTTCTTCCTGTCAAGTTTTCGACATGACATTTAAAAATTTTAAACTTTGACAAAACGTCACTTTTATTTTTCAGCATAAAGACTTCACACCAACGAGTACAGTCGTCAATAAAAGTGACAAAGTATTTATTTCCGCCATTCGATTGAACTCTCATTGGACCTACCACATCAGAGTATATTATTTGCAACTTTTCGTTGCAGCGTGAACTGGATTTCACAAAAGGCAACGACACCATTTTTCCTTTAGCACACACATCACAATCATGCAAGTTACTATCGATCTTTATTGGATCAATATCTGATTTCTTCAATACTTTCATAAGATCCCTAGCATTCAGATGTCCCATACGCTCATGCCATCTATGCAAATCAACACTTTCACTACATACCATCGACGCTGAAGCGTCTAGCTCCCTTAAGTAATACAAATCACCTCGCCGATCAGCGGTCAGTTTAACCTCACCGTTTTTAACTGCATAGGCTACGTCGTGCTTAAACGTGACTACACAACCTCGTTCAGTAAGCTGGGCGATGGAAATCAAATTACTACGTAAATCGGGAACCAATAGGGTATTTTCAAATTGAATTTTACGCGTTCGATCATCATTGCATGCTAATAACTTAACCGTACCTTTACCTTGCACGGTTGTCAAAGAATCTGTGGCTAATTTTAATTTATGACTCGCAGGGAGTATCTCAGCAAACCTTTCCGCGTCATTGCACAAGTTACTAACAAGTGCATTAGGATTGTGTGCGCGAAAGTAAAGATAGTTTTATTTTGTTTTACTTTTGTGAATCATATCGTACATGAGTTGAGGTGGTGTGTTGAAGATATAGATATATCACCTGCATGTACTAGCTAGCACTGGCTAGATAGTTTTCTATCTACCAGTTAAGTGACATATGATTTGTATAATTATTGTTTTTTCCACGTTGTTCTTATCTTACGCTCTACAGACCTCCCCAACAAACTACTTTTATATTACGTTCTATAGACCTCCTCAACAATATCTATATACATAATATATAAAAAGAAGTTATGATTGTAGTGGTTCACAGAGACTAATCGATTGGTCTTAGAAATTTTCATAATTGAATAGAATTTTCCATGGCTTTCGTCTAGCCGAAATCATTATAATTATAAATTCGTAAAATAGAACGTTACCTTATTAATAAATAAGTGATGCTTAATATTTCAAAGTTCTATAAGAGAGTAATCCTTAATCTGTGTATTGGTTTATGCAAGTCTGTTAGAACAGTTTGTTTTGCTTAATTGATTTCTCGTTCATCAATTGTTAATGTCTCAGTACTCGATCTAGTTGCATTAACCACTCAATCAATAAATACATTTTTTTCCAATAAAATGCTCTACAGATTTATTTTCACCTTGTAGGTAAACCCATTTGAAATTATATTTTTCATTTTTACCCTTCCTTTTTACCTACTGCTATGAAATTTACCTATAGAAAAAAAAACAAAAAGCTGTTAAAACCCATAAGCAAGTCTTTGTATCATCAACGAAACAGCATCAAAAATTCTGAGAGTACATTTCCCATTCCGATAAGAGTACGCACTCGAACAACAATTCCTTTTTTCCACAAACGTCATAACAAAGGGCTGCTAAAACCATTTCTCGTGTACATGAATTCCAGTTGACATGGACGTCCTTAATGGAAGCAAAGTGCGACACGCAAATAAGGAAATTGAAAACCATTCATGTGTGTGTGTCGAATACGAATCTAATATCTCTCGCATGTTAAGAAGGGCGTCATAATCTTAAAGATATGGGTTGACCTGCGGCTGTGGGCAGTCTGAAGGGAATTTGAAGGTTAATTTGTACTGAAATGGATATTTTTATTACAAGTATACGCTATTAGATACAAATAAGTAAGTTTTTGCTTATAAAAGTAAACAAATAGATAGTTTTTTTTTATTTAGGTACTTTGTATAGGCTTGTGTTTCACCACAATCTCATTATGGTAAGGATGATGTGGCTGAACGTGGTAAACATTCTACACTATAGTAAAAGAGATCACCTCTAAACGTGTTCTAATTTATCCAAGCATTTTGATTAACTTTGCTGAAAGTTATCTTAAATATATTTATTGAAATGAAAATGAAAATATTTTTTATTCGAATAGGTCTTCACAAGCACTTAAGAATAGTCAGACTCTAACGCTCGTTTCGGAAGGTTGCTTTTACTGAAAAGAGCCATTGCTATTTAAGAACATTGTGTATACCTAATACACAATGTCAATACTATCAGTACTGTCAAACTCTATCAATACTAGAAATAAGCACAAACTTGTAACCTCTGCCTATAGACTCCAGAAAGTGCAAGGCTCATTTCTAGGACTAAGTACACGCATCTATAACAGAATCCCTACTTCAATTTTAAATTTGCCTTTGCTAAAATTTAAGGAACGGATTAAAGCTGTATTAGTAGAAAATGCTTATTATACTGTAAATAATTATTTCAAAGACTCTAATGCTTGATAGATTTGTTACTTTTGTGTACTATTATTGTATTTTTGCCAAGATATTATGTCAGTAGTCATTTTAATTACTATTTGTTTTGTATTTTTTGTAAGGTTTTTATACCCGAGGTTTCTTCTATCAGGGCAAGTTTCTCAATGGCTTTCGCGTTACAGGCTTTGCCTAGTGTGAAAGTCATTGCACATTTTTCTAGAAAAGACCTCCAGCATTATGCATATTTTATTTTCTGTGTAAGCTGTAAATGTTATGCCTAATCTTTTGTTTGGTGTGTATTTTGCTGAAATAAATTCATTTTTCATTTTTCATATTATTTTGATTTATAAACCTGTTAATAGTCTCAGTGATAACATATTGTGTGTTATAATTCGTATTTCTTGAAATAGTTTCTCTTTGTATTATTTGTAGTAAGCTTAAGTTAGTCATGCTCACTTTGGGGTCTTTGCTTGCGGCGGCGTCGTGTGGCGGGTCGCTCACTTCCCTATAATATGTGCGAGGAGGGCGATGGCTGCCACATGCGTCATACTTGTGAACAGGTGCTGCTTGTGGGGGCTGGTCTGCTTAAGTTTGCAATCCAATTGTTTACTAAGTTACTCATAATTTTGATATATTTTTTTTACTGTCATATAACACACACATATTGTCAGTGAGACTAGATAAATAATTTGATGTAATGAATCTGAGATGGTTTTGAAAAGAATAATTGCTGAGTTTCTTGCCGGCTTTTCTCAGTAAAAGCAACCTTCCGAACCGTGCGTTAGAGTCAGACTATTCATAAGTGCTTGTGAAGGCCTATTTGAATAAAAAATATTTTCATTTTCATTCATTCATTTACTCGTATCTAGTATTAGGTGTACACTTTCGTAATTTACCTAAAATATTTTATCCATCACAGACAATTATGAATAGTCTGACTCTATCTGTAGGTATATCCGGTATATATTAATGCATTTGGAGGAATGAATTAGCATTTTCTAAACACACTTGTATTCAATACTAGCTATCCCTCGCGATTTTACCCGCATCCCCGAGAAAATATGTAGCCCATATCCTTCTCCATACCATAGGCTATCAGCGAACCAAATTTCATCGCTATCGGTTCAGCGGCTTAGGCGTGAAAAGGTCACAAGCAAACAAACTCAATTTCGCATATATAATATTAAGTAAATTAGTTAGGAAGTTAGAATAACATTTACATTTTAGTCTCGCTGCCAACAATTGCGAGCAATTAGATTGAATTAAAATTGAATAAGTAAAAAGCAGACTCAAGATGGCCAGCCCCGGTCCCGGCCCCCAATACAAGCAGCGGTCATGAGAATGACGCATGTGGCAGCCACCGCCCTCCAAGGTATTGTTGGACCGGAGTAGGAGACTCGCTACACGATGCCGCTGAATGAAACAGTTTGACGAGGTATAGGTGAATAATAAATTGAAAAAATCCTTCAAAGCAAAATTACAACACATTTAAAATGCCGCTTTAAAATCGGATTTTCACAAGACTTCGTGTTTCCAACGAACACTTGACGATAATATCGTTATTGTCAACGCAAAATTCCTACCCTTCCAATTTCAGTAATCGATTTCAGACGTGATTTTAATTCGATTCACATGAATCGAGTGCGTCACCATGGTGGGACGCTCAATTGACGATCGGTAATTTATCAGTCGTTAACCGCACAACAATTCATTACTATTAAATAAAACGTTGTTTACGCAATCGTGACATGTTTCCTAAATAATATGTTACTCACTTACCTACTTATTTATTCAAGTATCTTTCTAGGACAAAGGTATATTTTTCTAAAATATTTGAGTGTGTGTGCATTGTGAGTATCCATCTGAATAGGTAGAAAAAAACCGGCTAAGTGCGAGTCGGACTCGCGCGCCGAGGTTTCCGTACAAACTTCGTCTATCGTTCGTCCGTCACGGGAAATGCAATTTTATTTATTTACCTTATTTGAGGTTAGTGCCAATTAAGCTAGACCTCTAAATTGTATGAGCGCCCATACAACTAAGAGATCTTTATTAATTGGCAAACTATGTATGTATGACCCCCTTTAATTTTCAACTTTTTTTAGTTTTTTATAATGTACCTTGCTTTTTGCCAATTTTTTTTTATATTTGAGTAGATTGAATAAAAGGTAAATTGCGGTTTACGATTTATGACGTATTAAAAAAAACTACTCACTAGATCTCGTTCAAACCAATTTTCGCTGGAAGTTTGCATGGTAATGTACATCATATATTTTTTATAGTTTTATCATTCCCTTATTTTAGAAGTTACAGGACACACATTTTACCACTTCGGAAGTGTCTCTCGCGCAAACTATTCAGGTAAGAAAAAAATGATATTAGAAACCTCAATATTATTTTTAAAGGCCTACCCATAGATACCCCACAGGTATGAGTTTGATGAAAAAAAAAATTTGAGTTTCAGTTCTAAGTATGGCGAACCCCCAAAATTTATTGTCTTTTTTCTATTTTTGTGTGAAAATCTTAATGCTGCTCAAAGAATACATATACTTACCAAGTTTCAGCAGTATAGTTCTTATAGTTTCGGAAAAAAATGGCTGTGACAGACAGACAGACAGACATTACGAATCTATAAGGGTTCCGTTTTTTGCCAATTGGCTACGGAACCCTAAAAATCACATGGTTATAATTACCTAACCTGTGAAGTTTTCCGAATTCAAAAATCTTTACACTATAATGCAGCCCTAATGAAATATTTTATGAGACTAGGAATAAGTTTTCGAATAAATTCATAGAGTTAATATTTTTTAATCAATTAATAAGTACATTAAATTTATTTAAATCTCAAAAACACTTAAATCCACTTGAAAATAAGAAAACTTAAAAGTAAGAAGCTTATATAAAATAGTCTAAATTAAAAAAGTCGCTATCAGAAGGCAGCGTACCCAGAATGCTGGCGGCATTGCCACGTTGGATGGCAATGCTGATTCTCTGACCAAGATATAAGCCAGCATTCTTCGACCAGGCGTTTGGATATTTCGCGATAAGTACATATATAGAAATATTTATTTGAAATTGAATATAATATTTTATTTCTCATCTCTCTTTGTAAACCTATATAATGCAAACTCATAAATTGTGATGCAAAAATTCATATTCATAACAAACGTTTAGCTCCTTTACTTGTTCAGTTGACGTCATATCCCATTTCCATTTTATCACTGAATATTTTCATGCCTCCTTAATTACTGTAGGTACACAAACACCTACGCAATTCATCATTCTTTTATCCATTTTATTTGTTTTCAGTTACGAAAGTCTCGAGTGACGACCAAATATCAATATGGTCACTATACTTACGTGTCGTTTAACATTTCCTACATATAATATTTATTTATTTATTAATTTGCATTCCATAAGGTAACCTTAGGTGGTAAATTAGGTCTATGTAAATTTATGGACCCTGTCGGGCACAAGAACATTAGAAGTAACAAAGATTGTGATTTATTTTGAATCCGATATTAATCAGATCTATGTAATAAAAGTGGATATACTCACGAAGGCACAGAAGGTTTTGAAGATTGGCTTTTCGAAATAAACTTTTAAATATTCACTGTATGTTTTCAACCTGCCTGGGCTAATATGAGCTATTTATGATAATGATAAATCTTTACTACAAATATTCATTGCCAGCCAAATCCTAAAATCTTGTGATTTATCAGTAATTTCCCGGGAGGCCATTTCAAAATTTCCCTTTGAGATTGGTTTCCTTTAATTTCCAATCACAGTCGAATTTATAAACGTATTTCCTTAAATTGTGGAGGATTTTGAGGTTTTTCTGTCTATTTACTAATTAAAGAATTTGAATTTGACGAGTAGGTAGTTCGTAAATAAGTTGAGACTTAAAAGTATACTCCAAATAATACTCCAAGAAAACGAACAGACCAATAATACTTCATTGGTCTGTTCGTTTCTTTAACCTACAAAATGTACGCGTGATATGCAAACTTGTCGGCCGCGGACATTCAGAGACAGGACAGTCACAGACATTAGTATGTTATGAGTGTGTTGTACATTTTAATTATAGCACAAAATATCATAGTAGGACATGTAACCACATAGCGTCTTCAAGTACTTTATCTATATGTGCGGGCCAACATTTTGTAACAGGAAAGTGATTTTATGTATTTTGTTTTCTTAATTTAGTGAATTTTCATGTACATAACGTCGTCCGATGATAATAATTATTATAACGCAATGTAAAACTACGCCTAACAAAATGTTAACTATAAAAGTTTTTACCACATCTTTCTTAATTTTTATAACTTCAATTTATTCCGATGGGCTCTTATTCGGTGACAGAATCATAAAATAAGTAAACAATTCAAGTTTATACCTAATTATAAATCGTGATTTCAGCATCGTAATAAAAGTTTACGTACTATGTACGTAAACATATTTATATCATTATAAAACCCGTAGAAAGGTTAGCATTATAAAATTCTACGTTATGACGGTTCAGGGAAACCATATGGCAAAGGAGATTATACCGTTAGCAACATTAAATATTACCAAAACTTTCACGCAAATCTCCTACTTAATATGTTGAGACTAAAGTTCAAAATTCAATGAAAGTTATCACCGTGACATGTGACGGACGATCAGTATATTTATATTCATAGGGTTAGGGTCTAGGATACATTATAAATTTATGGCTGCCTATCGTTAATCTTTTAAGCCTCAAATAGGACTCGTAACCTGAAACATATTGTTTATCTATGAACCTTTTGTGTTTATTATAAATTAAATAAGATTTCAATAGGGTTGCCACGCTATTACTGAAAAAAGAATTAAAACGAAAAATTCGCTGGCTGAAAACTTTGCTTCAGAATTATCGACTCTACCCTATTATTGGCACAATTGACGTCAGCAACAAATTGCACGTGTCGATCGCAAAAAAAAACAATCATCACTTGAAATATTTTCAGCCGTTTCTTATCATAAATCTATTCCCAAAGAAGAGGGTGATGACGTTTTGATTAATTGCCACTATAAATTAACGTTGGTACATCTGCAAAATTTCATTAAAATTAAGAAAAATAACAATTTCTCGTGTAAACAAGACCAACTGATGCTTTAATGTCAGTGTTCACTGAAAGATCTCGGCGTCAACACAATTTTTACATTGACAATTTATTTTTAATAAAACGTTTTTGTTATTTTAGCCCTAGATTTTGGTTAGAGTAAAATAAACAATAATTTCTTACTTATTGGAACTTGATTGTAATTATTCCTACTGAATTGATGAACAAATTTTTATCCAGGGTCTATATTATGTATTTTAATATATTGTAGGTAGGATAATGTATCTGGCCAATACATAACTTAAAATATAATGTTGGGTAAAAGCTTTCACCCTGTTCACTCTGAAATTTGTCATTATTAGAAATTAATGAAGGATCAGTAAAAAAACCCTTTATAAAATAGGATATTTTACTCCATATGAGAAAAAATCTAAAAATGTACAATTTAGATAGCTTAGGCAATAAGCAGTCTGAAAATGTTAGTTTTAGTTCATAAAATAACTTAATTAATTTTAAAATTCATTTCAAAGTTTTCAGTTTTTTTTATCTGTTTCTAAACAAGCGAAACAGTAGCCGCCATTATAATGACGTCATACGGTGGTGTATGTAAACTAAAAAGTGTCAACTGAAGTATTATTATTTAAATGCATTTTTATGGCACTTATCGATTGAATAAAAAAAATGTGTTTTTTTTGGTGGCTTATTAGCACCTTAGGAACGAATTGAGACACTTTTCAAAAATGGGTGTAATACCCTATTAGATTGTTAGGGGTAAAAAATAGGTTTAAAAAAATAGGTCTCATATAAATAACAACTTTAAAAAAATCTGGATCTAAAAATATTCTAACTGCCTTTGACATAAATGAAAAATATGCGTGAAAAATATTCAAGTTAGTAAAAAATTATGCAAGGTCCAAACAAATTAACAAACTCCATGTACCTAATTTGCAACTTGAGCGGCGAGAAATTAGAGACTTTTTATATTTATCCCAAATTGTAGCTTGTGTGGAAACTTTTTAACGCATTGTTGATTAACATTTTGTAATAAATTATGGAAATGTTAGCAAATAATATAAAAAATAAGAGGTATTTATATTGTAAGGAGTTTCCATACATCGTCGTCAGCCACCCTACGACTGGTTATATAAGGAGGGTACTTTGAAGTAGTGGGACATTTGCTCGCTGGTGCTCGGGGTGTACGGACGTCTCGAGATAATCAATGTTGGTCGTCATTAAGGTCACGTAAGCCATTTTGAGATTCCTTTTGTGATTTAATTATTGAAGTTTGCAGTATTTGGTTTGCTGATAATTTTGGTAGATTTGCACTTGTATAATTTCCTTTGGTTTAGTTTTGATTTAAATTGTAAATAAACGGATTTCTTATTAAACTTGTATTTTTTTTATTTAATTCCGCTTCCGATGCTAAAATCAGAAGTGGGATTAAGGACTCATAAGCCCACAGTAACGTAAATTGCATAAAAAAAAAAATATGAAAATTTGTTGTCAACAAGAAGACCGTTAACTTTCAAAATTTAAATTTTGTTTTGTTTCCAATTACTGCTTACTTCACTTCTTTGTTATTTTGTGTGTGTTAATTGCTGAATAAAACGGTGATAATGAGACATACGAGAACGCCTAGTCCACGGAGGCGTCTTTCTAGGGGTGATTCGCGTAATCAAGTTCGACATGCTTCTCAAAGGTCTCGCGACCACAATAACGACAGATCGGATCGCAATTCGAACGATAGACGATGTACTTTGCGAGATGGCTTGCGTGTCCGAGATCGACGTGATTCTCACAGTACCGATGTGCACCGATCGCGTACTCGGGTTAGGCGCGAGTTGGGTAGTAGGGATCGCTCTCGTAGTGACCACCGTGTAAGATCAAGGTCACGCCCGCGGACAGTTTCACCCGTCGAGGCGTGTTCATCTAACGTTAGGGCGCGCCCTGTTCATAAAACCAATATCCTACCCGCAGTTGCGACTCCCCCGTCCGATAATATTGCACCGCGCCAGCAGTCTATGGAGTCTAGTGCCCCTTATTCTGAGGCATCTACCCTCGCTAATGCTTTGATGCAAGCAATTAAAACGATGCAACCCTCAAGGTCGCGACATTATTATGTGTCTAATTTCGACCCATCGATTAATAACATCGAAGCATGGTGCGAAGAGGTGGATCGCGCCAGGGAAGCCAACGGTTGGAACGATCACGAATGCTTGTCGCGCGTTGCATCGTGCCTTAGGGGTGACGCTAAGGTTTGGTTGGGCGAATGGGTCTCGAATGACCGCACTTGGTCTAATTTTAAAAACGAGTTTAAACCTCTCTGTCCTGGTAAATTAGACTATGCCAATATATTGTTTGAAGCAATGAATACGACTTCTGAGAAATATTCTAGCTACGCTGAATACGCTCGTCGTACCCTATTGCGCTTGAAGATAGTTCAGGGGCTAAGCGACGATTTAAGAACCCTTATTGTAATACGTGGTATAGATAATGCACAAGTTCGAGCTGCCTCCGCTAACGCCAGCCTGGCCCCTGACACTATTGTTTCATTCCTATCAATTTACACAAAGCCTTTAGCAGGAAAACGGGACAGGGTGGTTGAGCACAGAAGGCATAGCCAAGTAATGAGGTCAAGTGGCGCTTCGGCTCCGAAATGTTTTAACTGTAATCGGTACGGTCATGTCAGTCGCGTCTGTAGGCAACCAAAGTCTAATGTGCCTAGTAGTAGACCTATGCCTTCCGATTCAACTTTTAGTGCGCAACCGTCGTCGAGTAACACTTGCACATTTTGTAAGAAACCGGGACACACCGAGGACAAATGCTTCATCAAAGCTAAGTCTGAGCAACGTAACCAACGTAACGTGAACCTTTGCTCCTATCGATCGGATATTTCACAAAGTAACGATATATCTTCAGCAATTGTAGATGGTATTCCAGTAGACGTGCTTATTGATAGCGGGGCCCTCGATGTATCTCTCATTTCTTCTGACGTTTTAAAGTATTTTACGTGTCAACCTAAGCCGAGACATTGCGTGTTGAAGGGTCTTGGTGATCGGGAAGTAAACGCGACATCCTACGTCACCCTTACCGTAGAATTCAGTGACATCTCAGTTGAAGTAGATTTAGTAGTGGTTCCAGCATCTTTTATGAGTGCGCCTATCATAATCGGAACCGATGTATTGAACCGTGACGGAATTACTTACATTCGAACTAAAAGTAAACAGTATCTCACACGAACTGACAAAATGAATAAGGAGGTTAATGTAGTTTTAGTAGGCGACCAGTTTAAATTAAACACACCCCTACAGGGCGCGGAGATGGAAGGCCTTATGTCTGTCATAAATGAATTTTCGAAATTTTTGATATCGGGAACCGCCATAACTACAGTCCGAACAGGAGAAATGGAGATAAGGCTTACCAATTCCACCCCCGTCGTTTATAAACCATATAGGCTCTCGTATTCTGAAAAACTTAAAGTACGGGAAATAACTCAAGATCTATTAGAGAAAGGAGTTATTAGGCGCTCTAACTCTGAATACGCGAGTCCTATCATACTCGTGAGAAAACGCGATGGTTCAGATAGACTTTGTGTAGATTTTAGAGCACTTAATCGTATAACAGTCAAAGATCGCTACCCCCTTCCACTAATTGACGATCACATCGATAGGTTAGGCAGCTATAAGCTCTTCTGCTGTCTCGATATGGCCACGGGATTCCACCAAATCCCATTAAAAGATGAATGTATTCACTTAACGGGGTTTGTAACACCAGAAGAACATTTTGAATATGTCAAAATGCCTTATGGCTTAGCAAATTCCCCAGTAGTTTATCAGAGAATTATTAATAACACTCTCCGTGCACATATTAATGAGGGCAATGTATTAGTTTATGTTGATGATGTACTCCTTCTTAGTAATTCTGTAGATGAGGGAATTGAACTATTGCGTAGGGTACTTAGGACTCTCACAATAGCTGGTTTTTCTATTAATCTGGGCAAATGTTCGTTTTTGGTTACGGAAGTTGAGTACTTGGGTAGACTTATAAGTCAGGGTCAGGTTAGGCCGAGTCCTCGAAAAGTAGAAGCCTTAGTTAACACTATGCCACCAGTAAACGTGAAACAGGTACGACAACTTTTAGGCCTGGCAGGTTACTTTAGGAAGTACATAAAAAATTATGCCAATAAGACTGCCCCCATTGCCATTCTCACTCATAAAAACGTTAAGTTTAACTGGACCCCCGAATGCGAAACCATTCGTTTAGATTTAATTAAAGAGTTGACAAGCGAACCGGTCCTTACGATCTTTAACCCAGACCTTTCTACTGAAGTCCATACGGACGCTAGCAGTATTGGATATGGCGCTGTCCTTTTGCAAGTGCATCCTGACTCAAAGAAACATGTTGTCGCGTATTTTAGTCGATCCACCCAGGGGGCAGAAAGTAACTACCATTCCTATGAACTGGAAACCCTAGCTGTAGTAAAAGCCCTCCAGAACTTTCGCCACTATCTAGTTGGCCTAAATTTCGTAGTAGTTACCGACTGCAATGCACTTAAGTCCACTGAAAAAAAAAAAGATCTTTTGCCCCGAGTAGCAAGGTGGTGGATCTACCTTCAAGATTTCAATTTTTCAATTGAGTATCGCAAGGGAATAATGTTACCCCATGCAGACTATTTGAGTCGCAATCCCGCCTGTGTAAATCAAATCTCGAGACCCCGTAGCTGGGCTCAGATTGCACAGTCAGCTGACAATGAAACACGAGATCTCATTCAAAAACTTCAGGATGGTAGGCTAGACACTGATCGTTACAAGATTCAAAATGGAGTCCTGTACTATAAATACGTCCCTGTGGGTCAAGAAACAAGGTTGCTCTGTTACATACCTAAGGGTCACCGTCTCAGTCTTTTGAGAGTGTTCCATGACGAACACGAACACATTAGTGCAGAGAAAACTATCGACCTTATTCTCCGACACTTCTGGTTCCCTAGTCTCAGGCGGTTTGTTTCCAAATATGTATCTCATTGCCTCGTGTGTATTTCTCAAAAGAGGGTGCCTAGGGCTCCTTTACAAATTATAACTTCTTGGGAGAAACCCGACACCCCATTTAATACGGTCCACGTTGACGCATTGGGACCCTTACCAGTATCGGAAGGGTACAAATTCATTCTCCTTATGGTGGACGCTTTTACCAAATACACGCTTCTCTATCCTATTTGCCGACAAGATTCCACGGAACTTAAGCGCGTCATTACTCAGGCTATTTCTTTGTTTGGAGTTCCTAAACTTATGGTCACAGACAAGGGACGCATGTTTGAGTCTAACGAGTTCGTATCATGGATCAATGAACTGGGCTGCAACCTGCATTACATCACGCCGGAGATGCACCAGGCTAACGGTCAGGCGGAGAGGTACATGCGGACTGTACTCAACATGTTACGCATTCAAGCGAACCACAAAAACCTACAGTGGTCGGAGACTTTGTGGAAACTACAACTGGTGCTGAATATCACGAGACAGAAGACTACGCAAGTATCTCCCTTGAATCTCCTTATAGGCACAGAATCTACAACTCCCGTGGTTCGAGCGCTAGTACGTGACGTAGCAATCGAGGGTTCAACACCTAACAGAGAGAGCCTCCGTGAAATCACAAGGAGTAGAACCCGTGAACTTCTTCGAAGTAACCAAGCCAGACAAGATGACCAAGCTAACAAACGACGATGTACACCACGTCAGTTCAATGTTGATGATCTTGTGTTTGTTATAAAGTATTCTCAGTCAACAGGTAAACTTGACTCCGGCATGCGTGGTCCATATAAGGTGATTGAAGTTCTACCTAGTGGACGTTATACTCTACGTCTGCTCAGTGGCAGTTATGGTAAAACTACACAAGCTGCTGCGCAGTATATTGTGCCGTGGCAGGGTGAGTGGAGCCCTGAGACATGTGCTGCATTTTTTGAGGGTAAGTGAAGCTGATATGTTTAAAATTATACGAACTCCTCTGGTGAACCACAGAGTATGGTTACTCTCTCTGTATAGTATTCCTCACTTGTACGATTCGCTCTGCATGAGGAGATGCCTTAATACGTGTGGTTGCGGTCAGCGTTTTGGGAAGCCTTGACACGTTTGAATACGGTCGGCGTGTCGGGAAGCTTCACACGTTCGAATACGGTCTGCGTGTGGAATGCACTCGTACGTTTGAATACGGTCTTCGTACGAGTGGGTCTGATTAGCAGGCCATGTTACAGGGTTCACTGGTAGCTAGATGATGAAGTTGACTGGCAAGATTGAAGTATACAGGCCTTTGGACACTAACAGGAATATGCCTTGGCTCAATTATCCTTTCTATTGAGAATGATGTACGTGTGTAACATGAGTGAGAGCTATGATAAAGAACGATGAATGAATTGATTGTATGGAGACAGATTGACTGGTCTGTGTGATAGTGTTTCTAATTTGCTTCTTTGAGTAATCTCTATAAGTAATTGTTCTTTTGTTTTTAGATGAAACCAATGATGATGATGACACTATTCAAACGGAGCTCGCTTCTACGGCTAGTCTGTCAATGCCTTTGCTTGGTGACGACATAGATGTCGAACCACCGACCTCTCCAGTAGCGGGTCCTAGCGGAATCCAAAGGATTTGCGTCGAGGACGACTCAACGTCAGGAGAGGCCGTGTAAGGAGTTTCCATACATCGTCGTCAGCCACCCTACGACTGGTTATATAAGGAGGGTACTTTGAAGTAGTGGGACATTTGCTCGCTGGTGCTCGGGGTGTACGGACGTCTCGAGATAATCAATGTTGGTCGTCATTAAGGTCACGTAAGCCATTTTGAGATTCCTTTTGTGATTTAATTATTGAAGTTTGCAGTATTTGGTTTGCTGATAATTTTGGTAGATTTGCACTTGTATAATTTCCTTTGGTTTAGTTTTGATTTAAATTGTAAATAAACGGATTTCTTATTAAACTTGTATTTTTTTTATTTAATTCCGCTTCCGATGCTAAAAATATTATACTAAGAAAACCCTTTATTCAACTGTAATAATTCAGCTATTGTAAGCTATGCCATTTTTACCGGCTTTGCCTGTACCACGCTACGTAAGTATAAAAACAAGGTTCGTCACCACGTCTTTCTGAGCAAGTTTTAGGAATAATGGTGATCAAAATTGTTATTATTACCGCATATTTATTAAATCAATATCTTAGAATATCTTTTAAGAAGATCAGAAAAATTATTCGCAACAAATAAAACGCGGGCAAAGCCGAGACGGGCCGCTAGTCTGTAAATGAAAATTCTCCGAAATTTCCTATTTATTATCTAAATAAATTCACAAGTGCATAATAATATAATGTTTAAAATTAAATAAATTCGCATCAATATATTGTGAGTTTCCGATCACCTACCTTCCAAAACCCTGACCCTTATCTGTTTACTTCTAGGTTTGTTTATGATTACATATCGAAATCATGCGTTGAGAGCAGGCATGTGACGGATACGAGAGACAAGGAGGTAACATACGTGCCTTTCATCTCCAGACTTACCGCCCGTCACATCAAACCGGGTGTTTGAAGTTGTTCAACAATTTATCCCGTCAAACAATCTTCACAACGAAGCCTGTTTTCCGGCAGGATTCTTGGTACCTACATAGAGATACTATAGTGTAGTTGCAACTTTCGTGAAATTTCAATTTCGTGTTGAAGTTGTTTGAAATTCTAGATGTGATAGTTTTGTGTGTAAAACGTCTTCCAGTCTAATAAAAAGAATGTACCAAGATTCTGCCCACACATACTAACAGGTGATGTTAAATAAAAGCTTATAATAGTAATTGACTCAAAATTATCATCGGCGAAGCAAAAAATAAACGTTGTATAGTCACGTTATACTCATAATAAATATAAGTATAAATATGTAAGTAAAATTAAGGGAGTATAATAATATAAGTCACCTGTCCTAAACTTTTCCTTACAACCCTTCTGCATAGTTTGTGTGGCTTTGTTGAGAGGCTGACCAACCGTGCATTCTCCGTAATATTCACACTCAAAGGCGCTTGAGTCCCTCGCTACGTGTAAAAATATCCCTAAGCTACCGGTCGGTTATCTATATGTCTAGTCTAGATGGACAGTCCCGCTATTGCAGAACTAAAACATACAAATCAATTATTTTATGGTAAGGTGTGCGTGACAGCTAGGTACGTGTTCCGCTCGCACTTCATCATTCTATGTCCTAGTGTGCGAGACTTAAGAGGCAATTTTTGGACGCAATTTTTTTCAGATTCAGCTATCTATATAATAATATATAAATAATCAAAGACGAATGAATGTATTTGCTTCCCTCTAAATGTAATAATGTGACAAAACATAGGTTCAAACAAAGTAATTTATTTTCAAATTGCCTCGCTCACTGTGTACATTTGACTAAGCCTGAAAGTCTAATGGAATTCATTTCAACATGCTTTGACCTACGATTTGTGACCTATATAATTAAAACACATTCTACAAACACCTATAGGTATTTGAATTGGAGGGGATTTTAATGACATAGACACTCATTTAATTATTTATATAGCTGATGATCAATTAAAAAAAAAATAAACCAGTATATCCTTTTCAAATACGGTTCTGAATTAATCAAATATTTTTCGACAACCTTTATTCGTAACATTTTTTGGAAAGCTGTTAATAACTTCATAGATTACTAGCTGTCCCTCGCGGTTTCACTCGCGTAGCGGTTTAAAAAATAGATGCTGTAAGATTCTCAGACCTACCCGAATATGCACACAAAATTTCATAAAAATCGGTCGAGCCGTTTCGGAGGAGTATGGTAACTAACATTATGACACGAGAATTTTATATATTAGATATTATTGAAACTACAGTTGATTAATATTTTCATTTACATAAAGAATCTTTTGACGGCCTAATGAAGGAGGAAAAGTGTCGAGGCTGATTTACCCTATAATGATTTATTACCTATTGAAAAAAAATTACCAGGATCCTTATTTTTTATTTATTAAGCGAATTATTATTAAATTAACATACTACTTGCATTTTATAATTTAGCACGTTATTCATCATGTCGTTAATTTTTCACGTCTCATGAAATTATGAAAATGTTGACACAAAATAATTTTAAACGCATTTATCTGTCGTCTCAAATACAAACAGCGTCTTTCATAAATATTAAAAGACAATTAAACATAATCAAGTACTCAACACTTTAAAAGAGGGTTAATTAAAATAATGAAAGCTTTAATTCGCGCTGAAAGGAATTTTTTTTTTTTTTTTTTTTTTTTTTTTTTTTTTTTTTTTTTTTTTTTTTTTTTTTTTTTTTTTTTTTTTTTTAAACTGGAACAGGAAGGTGGTGGGTCCAGGGGACCTTCTTCCACCGTTACGCGGACTTTTGCGGTGAGCGCTGAGGGCTCTCAACCGCTACTTAAAACTAAAAACTAAAACTAAATAATTTTGGGCAACGGTAGCCTGAGGGTGCCCCCTGTGGGGCTCGACCTCGGCTCAGGACGTTGCCTGGGGAATGAGGGAGGACTTAGCATGCAAACAATTATAATTATTTGGGGATCGGTCGGATCGGGTCGGTCATCCTCCGCTGGTACTGTCCGAGAGCAATCGCTAACTAACGATTGCACGTGACTTGTGAGTGAGTCAATAGCGCCTACAGCGTCGTCGGCGGTGACTAGGCTGTCAGGGATACGGTCTAGATGGACTGACGAGGTCGCCTTGAGGCTTTCGCCTAATTTGTCCCAGTCCGTCACGACCTTGGTGCGAGAGGGTTGACCTGAATCTGGGGGACCTACGCGCGGTGTAAACTCTAGGATTACAGGTCGGTGGTCCGATTGGAGCTCGTGTAGCACTGCTAAGTCATGCAAACGTAAGTTTACATTACGCAGCAGCGCCACGTCGAGTATGTCGGGTCTGTGAGTCACTATGTCCGGGAAGTGAGTCGGTTCGTATGGGGCGATCAGGTCCACGTTGAGTGGCCCGAGGAGGGATTCAAGAATACGCCCTCTGGTATTGTTTGCGACGCAATTCCAGAGGGTGTGTTTCGCGTTTAGGTCGCCCGCCAGAATGACTGAGCTACCTAAATTGAAAAGGGATTCTAAGTCACGTTTGAGTGACATTCCTAAGTCGGGTAGGTTGTGAGAATGGGAGCAATATGCCGAGACTAGTATAATGGATGAGTGTCCAGTCATACCGAGCCTACAGATTGAAGCCTCAATGTACTCTAGGGATGGTGCGTCCATAGGGGAGCAGTGAAGGGAACTTTTATAATATATGAGGGTGCCGCCTTTTGCGGCGTTGGGTCTGTCATTGCGAATTATCTGATAATTCGCAATTTTAGGGTCCCTATGAAAGGGCTTAAGAAATGTTTCCTGTACCAAAAGGATATCGAGTTGATGCTCTCGCAGGAATTCTGCGATCTCATCTCCTTTACCTATAATGCCGTTGGCATTGAAGGTTCCTAACTTAAGGGATCGGGGTTTGATTCTATTGCGCGTGGGTGTAATATCCATTAAGGATTTACGCGAAAGTGATCGAGTTGGCAAGCGATTTTGTTAAATCGCAGCGCTGCAGATGCAAGGGCACGACCGTTGCCCTCGCTCTGTTTAATAATATCGGCGAGCTCCCTAATTTCATCGAAGTTTATGAAATCGATGAAGCGCTCCACGAGTGCGAAATCCGCATCCACACTCGACGGAGGGTTTTGGTCCCGTTTTGGTGACGGGTTTGCGCGGCGGGTGGTTTGGGTTGGCGGTGACGGCGGGGCGGGCGCTGAAGGCGCTGCGGTGGGTTTCGGCTGCCAAGCGGAAACCTTGGGAGGAGGAGGTGGTGGCTGGGTCGTGGTTTGCTCGGAGAGAGCAAACGCTTCCCTTGGGAGAGGAGGGTACTCTTTAGGAGAATTAGAGTTAAGGCGGGCCCATTGGGAGTGCCTTTGAGGGCGCAGATCGGTCTGCGCCGGGTTGGAAATGGGGGCTTTGCGCGTTGAATGGCGCGAAGGGCGGGGAGCCTTCGAGCACCCGCGGTAGTTCGCGGTGTGCCCGGTCTGGTTGCAGAGAACGCAACCAGGTGGCGGGGTGTTTTCATCTATGACCTTTGGACGGTCACAGTCTTTGGTGGCGTGAGGTGTGAGGCACTTCACGCATCGGGGGGGAGCAAAACAATTGCGGGCGGAATGGGCTGAAAGGAAAGTTTATGTTAAACGGAAGTTTTAATTTTTGTGGACTTTCTACGCCTGTTCAGTTGAAGAGCAAAACATTTAATTTACCTACTTTACTATTTAACTTTTTTAGATGTTTGACCGGGCCCATAAGTGTGGGGTATCTATGGATAGGTCTTCAAAAATGATATTGATGTTACTATAAATATCATTTTTTCTTACTGAATAGTTTGCGCGAGAGACACTTCCAAAGTGGTAAAATGTTGGTCCCCCCCCCCTGTAATTTCTAAAATAAGAGAATGATAAAACTAAAAAAAATATATGATGTACATTACCATGCAAACTTCCAGCGAACATTGGTTTGAACGAGATCTAGTAGTTTTATCTGGCGAATGTAGTTGTAAATATGGTGCGGTACATATTATGTAAGACTAGCTTCCGCCTCACGGTTTCACCCACGTTCCCGAGGGATCTTATGTTTTCCCGGGATAAAAAGTAGTCTACAGCCTTCCTCAATAAATGGACTATTCAACACTAAAATAATTTTTCAATTCGAACCAGTAGTTCCTGAGATTAGCGCGTTCAAACAAACAAACAAAATCTTCAGCTTTATGATATTATTAGTATGAGTATAGATATTTAGACCTTAGCACATTTAAAACGGAACCTAAAATGATGAAAAATATGGTAGTTCACCCAGTAAATCAAGTTTTACAAAATTTCTTTGATCAATAACATTTGACGGGATTCCAACCAGACAGATGCCACAAGATAAATAATAGTAGATAGATACCTGTTGCCCGAACCGTTGATTAATTTAACCTTAAATAGTCTATACATATAACCTGACTGACTGACACATCAACGCACAGCTCAAATGGTCAAGGAATTCGAAAATTTACACACAGGTGCCAATAACGTAGGAATTTAATAAGGAAGGGATTTTAAAAATTCAACTCTTAAGGGGTAAATAGAGGATCGCGGGTAAAACCGTGGGGCAGAAAGTTGCTAATAATCGAAGTTATAAAAAAAACAATCAAGACAACATACGAAGTTACAAATTAAACAGTCAAAAGCAAGTTCTATCAACCCAATCGACAATCATGTTAGGAAATCAAAAACAGAATTGTAAATTGGTGGTTAGTTTTTGGTCGATATGTTACCTATTTTCTGGCTGGACATCGAATTACTATGGGTAGGTAGATGGGGTAGCTGATCTTCATAGTTCAGACTCATTAAGAGATTAATTAGGGGCTTATTCGGAATAAGTGTCTGTAGTGGACTATTTATAACAATGAAATATATTATTATTAACTTGTGTCGTCGAATGCCATGACGAAAGTCGTGGGTTTAAAGAAAGCATCGTGAGAAAACTATTTACGTAATCTCTGATAACTCATTGAAAAGATTTAAATCGTTAAAGGCGCCCTTGCCATACATAAGGCGCACGAAAATGTGTCATCGTTGGGAAGAATGAGCTAACTCTTTCCGTCGTAGTCGCTTGTAGGAAGCATTGAATGGTGCACGTTACGCACACAGTCATAAAACGTGGACCGTTTTTGCAAGCGGACGTCACATCTAATGATCTAAAGCTCTGCCTCAGTGTACTACAGTACCCACCTGGCTAGATACCACCCTCTAGTTGAAAGTCTATCTCCAAACACCTAATGTGACCTCTACTATTTTTATTCTGCAGTTTTAGCAATATTTTGAATACCTCAATCAATTTATTCCTAAAATTATAGCGCGTTATAATTCTACTCGGGGGTCGCTCCCCGCGCCGCTCCCCGCACCACTACCTCTCGCCCTCAGCGCCCATGTGTACGGGCTGCGCCCGCGTGCAACACCCCATGCCGCGCCATCTATCAAGTAGTCCAATTCGCTCTATCGGGGCAGACGCACGCGTGCGCGGCTCGTGGCTGACGCTACTCTTATATTGTTGTGCTAACTTGTATTTGTGTGTTAGAGACAGCAAGTAAACGTTGTTTTTGATAAGAAATCCGCGTGTTATTGAACTCCAGACACTCTATACCACTTAGTTCACAATCCCAAACAATAGGTAACCCGATAAATGGCTACCCAACGTTCGGCTCTCGAACCAGTGAAAACGTATTTTATTCGTTTAGTGCACGACTTAGACTAAAACTAAGTTAATACTAGTGACTAGTGTGTTCCGTGTAACTATAAACTGTGTTTAAACAATCGTGCTGCCTATTTTCTGTGAACTACCTCGTATCGTATTATATACCTACCGGTCGCGTGGACCGTTCTAGAATTCGGTGTAAACGTGTGCCGTGCGTGTCCTTGAGTGACAGCGGGACGCGACGTGTGTCTTACCTTCTTCCTACGACTGCGAGCTGGACTCGCGTTGCCGGAGGCGTACTCTGCCTCGCTTCGCCAACCTGCTTGGTCTTCCAGCGCGTGAGTGGGCGCGCTCACCTGGCGCCTGTACAGTACGAACTTGGAACGTTCGACACGAGTCTGTACTTACCTACATACTCTCTATACGCCACGCCACTCCAATTTGAAGGGACGATAAGTAGACATACTCTTTTTTTTTTACTGAGTGATTTTATTTAGATTAGGTATTGAGCTATGGACGATGTAACCTAGAGACATTCCGCCTAGCCTACCTGTATGTGTTCGTGTGTGTTAGATTTTGTTTATAGAGTACCTAGGTACCTATTTCTTTTCGTGTGTATTTGTGCCGAAGAACACTATATATATAGTGCCTTCATACACACGAACTTGCCTACTAAATTTGAAGTGTTACTATAACCTACGAACTTTATTATTATTCTTGTCTTGAACTATTTATTTTAGGATATTAGGCATAGGTACCTACCAATTCGAACAATATTTTGTGTGCGTATTGTGTACCTATTGATGTGCGTAGGACATTATTTCTTTTTGTTTTATTAATTAGGTATATTGAACTTAAGAATTATACCTACGTCAATTGTTATAGGTACCCTAGACCTATCAATTCGATCAATATTTTGTGTGCGCACCTAACTATTTGTGTATATACCTACATGTGTGCTCGTCTATAGACTTCCTACGTGTTTTATACCTACCTACTTCTTGTCTTCGATAATGGCTCCGACTACACGTCAAGGGGATAAGGACAAGGGGGAGAGTGAGTCGCGAACAGGCGTCAAAGTGCCTAGCGATGTGACCGCGCCGCCACCGCCCGCGACGGCTGCGCCGCTCTCATCTGGCTCATGCATCGCGCCGACTCCGATTATTATCACCGACCAGCAACTGCTGCAACTTGCACAAATGCTCCAGATGCAGTCACCTGCAGCTTCATGTGTCTCGCCTACGCCTGCACTTCTTCTTGGCAACTTCGCTAAATGCACGGCGCGATTCGACGGCGCTAAGGACAGCGACGTCGTAGCGTTTATTGACGCTATCGAGATCTACAAGGAGTGTGTCAGCATCGCAGATGGTATTGCACTGCGCGGACTACCTATGCTTCTCACTGGGTTGGCAGCAACCTGGTGGCAGGGAGTCAAGACTTCGGTTGAAAGTTGGTCAGAGGCCGTCAATCTGTTGAAACAGACCTATGGTCCGCGTCTCCCACCTCATAAAATTTATCGAAAACTCTTCAGTAGAGAACAAGGTGATGAGTCTACAGACATCTTCGTATGCAAGGCAAGAGCCTTGATAGCCCAGATACCACCAGGTAGTCTTAAAGTAGAAGTACAGCTGGATATGGTTTATGGCTTATTGCATTCCAGGATAAGAGAGAAAGTTCCTCGAAGTGCTTTCAATTCATTCGCTGATTTGTTAAGCCAGGCACGGCGATTGGAAGACTTGTTCGAGGAGGGCCATTCTAGTCAGGGCAAATCGAGCCCCACAGAAGTAACGTCTTCGCCTGCTGCACCTATTATAGAACCTGCACCTGCTCTAACAGCTGATGCTTTAGACAAAACAATGAAGGTCAGACTAAGATGTGTGTACTGTAAACAGTACGGTCATGAGAAAGCTACCTGTTCCAGGCTACGAGACAAAAACCAACCTAAAGCTACAGAGAGCACACTAGCGCCATCGCCATATCCGCAGATCACCTGCTTTGGATGCGGCACGCCCGGCGTGATTCGGTCGAATTGTGCGACCTGCAGAGGGAAGGACTCATCAGATGTCTCGGCTTTCCAATCGGTTGCCGCGTTTTCGGCGGCGCAACCGCCTCGTAGTAGACCCGTTATGTGTGTAGAAGTGTACGGTGAAAAGGGAAAGCTATTGATCGACACGGGTGCAAAACAATCGATCGCGAGTGTTAGTTTACGTGATTTTCTGTATTATAATAATCATACTTTCGAGAAAGTACGATATGATTTTAAGTTTGCGAACGGTGTAACTAATACTGATATTGTTGAAACTGCTTTGGTTAATGTTAAGGTACAAGGGGTAGTGGTACCTACGCAGTTTATCGTATTACCAGGAGCAACCGAATCTTTATTAGGTATAAATTTTATTAGGGATGCTGGTATGGTACTTGATTTCGGTAATAATCGTTGGTCTTTGCGTGATAAGCCTGGTACTTTCGTACTGGAGTATGAAGGTGAGGGGACTCGTCTCGTCTACTCCACTGTCGACCTACCGCGCAAAGAGGAAATAATGCTCCTGACAGCTCACGAGAGCGTGCAGCTGTCCACTATCCTGACAGAAACGAAAGACAACTTTGAACCAGGGGGAGCTGCTACCACAATAGCTAATCCCAGGATCTCCGTTAACCATCATCCAAATTCCATCCCGCCGGCACCCTGCCGCGTTACACCTGCAAACCAAGAAATAAAGAGGGCTCCAAAACTGAAGGTTGGAGACTTGGCCTTGATTGATGTCCGCGTACTTACTAAGGAAATTACAGCTAAGTTTGTTCCGCGTAGTAATGGTCCTTTTGTTGTATCTGAAGTGGCGGGTCCCACCGCTTTCATACTTAGGGATAGTACTGGTAAATCTATCGGTAAATACCATGTCAGCGCCCTTACTCCATTTCAAAGGAATAGAGAAGTGGTACGAAAGCCACATCAAAGAAAATTGGCCAGGTCACACTCGGGCCGCGTTGGTGACCTGGAGGGGGAGAATATAGCGCGTTATAATTCTACTCGGGGGTCGCTCCCCGCGCCGCTCCCCGCACCACTACCTCTCGCCCTCAGCGCCCATGTGTACGGGCTGCGCCCGCGTGCAACACCCCATGCCGCGCCATCTATCAAGTAGTCCAATTCGCTCTATCGGGGCAGACGCACGCGTGCGCGGCTCGTGGCTGACGCTACTCTTATATTGTTGTGCTAACTTGTATTTGTGTTAGAGACAGCAAGTAAACGTTGTTTTTGATAAGAAATCCGCGTGTTATTGAACTCCAGACACTCTATACCACTTAGTTCACAATCTCAAACAATAGGTAACCCGATAAAATGCTATAAATGCTGCCAAGGTTCTTTGCAAAAATTGCACTTATAAACGTCAAAGCTACTGAAGTTACCAAAAGACCACCAAAAGAATTGTATTTCTTTTTATTACTTTTGAACTTCACCTTTAAATAGAATTACGGTCAAATAAAACTACGATACAAAAGCATAATACATGTAATTATTATCCTTCTACATTATGTAATAGCAATATGTTTTTTCTTTATTTAGATTAGATATATTAATAGACGCAAAAGTGGAAATAAAAATAAAATATTATATACTTTAGCTTACATAGTAATATTATTGTAATAACGCAGTAGAAAGCTATTGGTTATTTCAAAGAGGTTCTTTAGTCATTGGCAGGGTTGACATATTTATATATTGTGATGACACAGATATTTCGAAATTATCTGAAAAATAAAGTATTTTTGCATCAAACCAGCCATAAAATTAAGGTAAGATATACATAAGAACAATAGTTTTCCTTCTAAATAAAAAAAAATTAAAAATATTAGTATGATTTTACCTGCATTTCTGCATTTTCTCACGACGAAAATAATGATCATGATGATACCCATGACAAATGTCACTGCTGCTATTGAAACATAAATCCAATTGGTGATAACCCTGAAATTATAAAATACCATAAACTATTATTTTCAAAATTCCATCACTCATTGAATACTAGCCGTTACAAATAGAACACAACAGATTCCCGTTTAAAAAATGTGGTGTGGCAATTTAAAAACAGAATACAAATATTTTTTTATAAAATAACTTTTATTATGGTTGTACCTTAGAGTATACATAAGCAAGCTATAGAGCACGCCTTACTAAGTATGAATCGAAAGCACAAGTATGAACACAGAAGGGTCTCAAAAGGGGATGCGGGATACGCGGAGCAGGTGCAGACATTGCGTCATGCATGGAACATCGCTATGAAAGCGCTATACCATAGCTAAGTATCTATAAAACATTTGCTTATGATCGGCACAACGGACCGGAGCGATACTGTTACTATAGAGTAACAGCTATAGAGCTTGCATATGTATACTCTAAGGGTGGTACCCTATATTGTAGTGCCCGCCTTGCTGTTTACCACTAATGCTGAAAATCTGTCGCCAAGTACCTACCGGTGTGTTCTGACAGCTGTATTTGTGAGCCAATCTTTGTGTGGTTGGCATACACGTGAATTATCATAGTGCGATTGTGGTCAAACACAGGCTGTGGTCATATACATACATAATACAAATAATGGTGAGTAATGTCTACTGTCTTATCAAAACCTAGTCTTCTATTTTCTTATTAAATGTAAGTAAATAAATCATGTATTATTTATTTAGATAAATTATAAGAAGAATTTTATTTCATTTTATTTTAAAATGACACACGCTTTATAAAACAAGCTATGATGATCTTAGCATCTTGCATAGTTTGAACAGTTAAAATCTATTATATTTATTATAAATATTTTTATTTTTTACTTTTAAAAAGTGTTTTTAGTGTCTTAAACTTAACAAAAAAATGTGAGCCGTCACGGGACGCCTGGCAGATGTGAAACATCGACATTATTCACTTTGATTAGA
Source organism: Tetheella fluctuosa (assembly GCA_951216915.1). Taxonomy (NCBI): domain Eukaryota; kingdom Metazoa; phylum Arthropoda; class Insecta; order Lepidoptera; family Drepanidae; genus Tetheella; species Tetheella fluctuosa. The sequence goes on from OX578222.1 coordinate 10,332,469, forward strand.
AAAAATAATTAATTTTTTAATGTTCATATTAAATAACAAATAAGAAAAACATTCGTGCGCTGCACGCCATCAGCCACACCGTACACACTACTGCATATAGACTGTATATATATACTATCATATAGCGTGGCGACGCGTCACGGCATGCGTCGCCACGCCAGAAATCGGTTTTACGTGCGACTATAGATGTTTCACATCAAAATAAGTCTCAACATATTTTCACCTAACCACTTTGTACCGCGCTTTTCACTTTCTTTCCATTACCATATAAGATCAAAAATATTTAACCATTATTTACTGTGTTTATAAACTACTATCATTTTAATACATTAATCAAGTTTATTGCTCGGAGCTTCTATTCTCCTGCCTATGTCAATACATTTGAAAAATAGCTAGGAAAGTCAAATTGTCCAAAAAATATTGAAAAACCTTGCTGCTTGCTGACAAAAAATCCTCTTGCTGTCAATCTATTACCTAACATCAAAGTCTACAAAATCTTTGTTTGATTCTCCGATATAAGTGGAAGTAGGTGCTACATCACAAATCTTAAAAGTCATAAGAAAACAACTTACCATTCATAAATTTCATTAAGTTTACTCCAGAAATCAGTTTTGTTAATGCTGTCACCATCATTAACTATCGTAGAGTTACTCAAAGTATCGATAGACGATTCATTGCAAATACATTGGTTCGGAGCAATGCATGAACACCCACAGCTTACACAAATCGGTTCACAACTTTGTGTGGAAGGGTTTGATTCTCCGTTTATTTTGTAACCACGGAGACATTCACAAGTTTCTGGGGCTACACATGTCCCATTATGACATGGTTTCGTGCAGACTGGTTGGCAAGTCTTAACTTTTCCAGCGACATCCATCCTGTACCCTGAATTGCAAGCGCAAGTCTCTGGACTGACACATTTTCCATTGGGACATCCTTTGGAGCAAAATGATTCACACTCATTTTTGATAGACTTTTTGTAACCACGGAGACATTCACAAGTTTCTGGGGCTACACATGTCCCATTATGGCATGGTTTTGTGCAGAATGGTTGGCAAGTCTTAACTTTTCCAGCGACATCCATTCTGTACCCTGAATTGCAAGCGCAAGTCTCTGGACTGACACATTTTCCATTGGGACATGCTTTGGAGCAAAATGGTTCACACTCATTTTTGATAGACTTTTTGTAACCACGGAGACATTCACAAGTTTCTGGGGCTACACATGTCCCATTATGGCATGATTTCGTGCAGACTGGTTGGCAATTCTTAACTTTTCCAGCAACATCCATCCTGTACCCTGAATTGCAATCGCAAGTCTCTGGACTGACACATTTTCCATTGGGACATCCTTTGGAGCAAAATGGTTCACACTCATTTTTGATTGACTTTTTGCAACCACGGACACATTCACAAGTGTCTGGGGCTACACATGTCCCATTATGGCATGATTTCGTGCAGACTGGTTGGCAATTCTTAACTTTTCCAGCGACATCCATCCTGTACCCTGAATTGCAAGCGCAAGTCTCTGGACTTATACATTTTCCATTGGGACATCCTTTGGAGCAAAACGGTTCACACTCATTTTTGATGGACTTTTTGTAACCACGGAGACATTCACAAGTTTCTGGGGCTACACATGTCCCATTATGACATGGTTTCGTGCAGACTGGTTGGCAATTCTTAACTTTTCCAGCGACATCCATCCTGTACCCTGAATTGCAAGCGCAAGTCTCTGGACTGACACATTTTCCATTGGGACATCCTTTGGAGCAAAACGGTTCACACTCATTTTTGATTGACTTTTTGTAACCACGGAGACATTCACAAGTGTCTGGGGCTACACATGTCCCATTATGGCATGATTTCGTGCAGACTGGTTGGCAATTCTTAACTTTTCCAGCGACATCCATCCTGTACCCTGAATTGCAAGCGCAAGTCTCTGGACTTATACATTTTCCATTGGGACATCCTTTGGAGCAAAACGGTTCACACTCATTTTTGATGGACTTTTTGTAACCACGGAGACATTCACAAGTTTCTGGGGCTACACATGTCCCATTATGACATGGTTTCGTGCAGACTGGTTGGCAAGTCTTAACTTTTCCAGCGACATCCATCCTGTACCCTGAATTGCAAGCGCAAGTCTCTGGACTGACACATTTTCCATTGGGACATGCTTTGGAGCAAAACGGTTCACACTCATTTTTGATAGACTTTTTGTAACCACGGAGACATTCACAAGTTTCTGGTGCTACACATGTCCCATTATGGCATGGTTTCGTGCAGACTGGTTGGCAATTCTTAACTTTTCCAGCGACATCCATCCTGTACCCTGAATTGCAAGCGCAAGTCTCTGGACTGACACATTTTCCATTGGGACATCCTTTGGAGCAAAACGGTTCACACTCATTTTTGATTGACTTTTTGTAACCACGGAGACATTCACAAGTGTCTGGGGCTACACATGTCCCATTATGGCATGATTTCGTGCAGACTGGTTGGCAATTCTTAACTTTTCCAGCGACATCCATCCTGTACCCTGAATAGCAAGCGCAAGTCTCTGGACTTATACATTTTCCATTGCGACATCCTTTGGAGCAAAAAGGTTCACACTCATTTTTGATTGACTTTTTGTAACCACGGAGACATTCACAAGTGTCTGGGGCTACACATGTCCCATTATGGCATGGTTTCGTGCAGACTGGTTGGCAATTCTTAACTTTTCCAGCGACATCCATCCTGTACCCTGAATTGCAAGCGCAAATCTCTGGACTGACACATTTTCCATTGGGACATGCTTTGGAGCAAAACGGTTCACACTCATTTTTGATAGACTTTTTGTAACCACGGAGACATTCACAAGTTTCTGGTGCTACACATGTCCCATTATGGCATGGTTTCGTGCAGACTGGTTGGCAAGTCTTGGCGACATCCATCTTGTACCCTGAATTGCAAACACAAGTCTCTGGACTGACACATTTTCCATTGGGACATCTTTTGGAGCAAAATGGTTCACACTCATTTTTGATGGACTTTTTGAAACCACTTAGGCATTCACAAGTATTTGGGGCAACACATTTCGAGTTGACGCATTTTTCACAAATTGGCTGGCATATACCTTTAGTTAGTGCATAGCCAGGGTTACATTTGCAATTTTCTGGCGAAATGCAAGTGCCATGAGCACAACCTTTGCTGCAAACTGGCAAACATTTGTTTTTTTGTGTTATACTACTCGTATAACCTCTGTTACATTCGCATTTACCGGGATATGTACAATCACCATTTATGCACGACGGTGTACAAACTGGGTTGCAGTAAAGCCTTAAAAATAAACAGAAAATGTAATCAATAGATAATGTTGATTCCTCAATATTGTAAACCTTAAACATGATGCAATATATATGAGATTTATTTACAACAAATATTTACAATCAATATATAAAATACAAACTATGATATAATGATGCAATTGTAAAATTCATGTTAAAATATTTACCAATCAATATTCTGTAATAGTATGAGCACCTAAGGAGCTATCTTAAAATCTAAGTACATACCTGAAAAATGTACTCCTCTTAAAGTCTTTTTCGTAACCAGAGCAACAGAATTTTTCTTCTTTTGTTATTGGGACCTAAAACATAAAAGATTTTTTTATTACTTTTCCTACCATAAAATACCATAAAATTTGGTAGGTATATATTCTTATTCCTTATTGCTACTTTAATATTTGGTCTATCATTTGAAGACTGTATGTATGTTTTCTTTGCATTTTTGTTTGAAAAGTATTCATAGTCTATATTTATTATTATTCACTAGCTTGCCGTCCCGTGGATTCTCTATTTTACTTTTTCTGTGCAAAATTTCAAGTTTCTGGTTTCTTTTCAAAAGTATACGTAAATATGTGGGGAAAAAGACTATTTAACGCAGGCTTAATGTTTATTATGACTTCTGGCACCCTACTTCAGAATAGGTACCTACCTATAATTTAGAAGGAAAATAAAAATATACCTATATAAATCACATAATATATAGATATATTTTACACTCATACACTTCAATTTTCAGCTCCTTTAGGGGAAATCATCCAAGGAGTCAGTATTTATTTCATGCTTTTGCGCTACTGTCTCAAATTTGATGTAAGGATAATTCGTTCACAGAAATTTTTACATGTGTTTTTAATGTCTATAGCAACTGTTAATTTAGTATAATCGAATGGTAAGTGATGTGTATCAATGTTTTGTGTCGTACATATTCGATGCATGGCGAAATCTATGTTTTATTTTGTCACAATTTACCTAAAGTTTCCTTAGACCGAAAAGTAGCCCCAATATCCCAAAATCAAGTGCAACCATTATGGGCTATTCTTGCTCCCTAATTGTTCCAAGTGGAAAATATATCGTGGATTCGTGATTTTTTCAGATAAAAAGTAGCCTATATGCTTCTCCATAGCCCATGTTACTCTTCTCCTTTCAATACAATTAGTTCTTAAGTTTAGTCGTGAAAAGTGTATGTGCTAGTTTAGTTGATTTAACAGGGGAGCGTTCGGGAGTGCTTTTCTATTATGTTAGAATTTCTTCTATTATTTCTATTATATTTGTGCAACAAGAGAGTTGTTTTTGCTGCGAGTGCTGATTTTGAATCCTGAGCAAGCGAAGGATTCAACGATTGATTCTAAAGTTCAATCCTGGGTGTGGCGAGGGATTCAAAGGCACGAGATGCAAAAAACTTTGCTCTCGTGTAACACACATAACTTTTCACTTCAGCAGCGAGAACACTTTAGGAGATAATAAATATTTACAAGTTAAATATCAGTTTTATTTGCAATAAATACTTATATTCGTTTAAATACAACAATAAGTAAAAAATTCAATAAATTACATCTTAATCTTTTAGACATAATTATCTTTTTGCAAAATTTCTTTAGTTAGTACGAAATTCCCAACGTGTTTGTCTTTGAGGTCGAATTCAAAATCGGAACTTCGAAAGGGCTGGTCTTTGTCTCTATCTCTTTCTAATGGCGGGAAAGAGATAGAGTGTGAATGTTTCAAATTGTATGATTAACTCAAGGCTGAATAAGATATTCGCGGCTTTCTGAAAAAAATATTAAAAAGTTATTTTGTCTCAATCAGTGAGCAAAATCGCATTTTGCTCACTGATTTCAGGCAGCAAAACCTACATGTTTGAGCTACTGAAGTGAAAAAATATTTTTGCGATTACATTTTCATAACAAAACTCTGGAATAAGTTTGCAGCTCGGCCTGTTTTGGCTTGCTGAGAGTAAAAGTATAAAGCCTCTTTTGACATTGTTCTTGTGAACTAAAAACTATCTGGCTACATAAGCTTACCGTGCGCCACTTGTTCTCTACTCTATAGCCCCATCTTGTTTTTTTACAATTAATAAACCAACAACCACTTTTTCTATATGTTTCTCTAAACGATACTTGCACGGGGATTAATTTGGTTGTATAGTCGCTGAAAAAAAAACAGTTCATTAATAAAAGTTATAATCATAAAGATTCGTAGAAGAATAGAGGCAACGGACATAGCTCGAATAATTAAATTGATAAACCTTGATTAGTCCCAACACCGTGCATACAAAAGACAAAAAAAAAACAATTGTAAGGTAAAGCCACATCTCTCTTGGGGAGGTAGAGTACCTGTCAGCAGTCCTTGTGCTGAATGAAAATGAAAATGAAAATATTTTTTATTCAAATAGGCCTTCACAAGCACTTATGAATAGTCTGACTCTAACGCACGGTTCGGAAGGTTGCTTTTACTGAGAAGAGCCGGCAAGAAACTCAGCAATTACTCTTTTCAAAACCAACTCAGATTCATTACATCAAATTATTTATCTAGTCTCACTGACAATATGTGTGTGTTATATGACAGTAAGGAAAAAAAATATATCAAAATTATGAGTAACTTAGTAAACAAATGGATTGCAAACTTAAGCAGACCATGCTGAATCCGATGATGACGATAAAGAAAAAAAAATACTATGATAGCGGAATGTCTTCACGCTACATTCCATCTCTCCTCCCAGACTGAGTCTGGAGTGGTTAAATTGAAGTACTTAGTCCATAATTACTGCTTAGGGGAGGCCTATGTCCAGCAGTGGACGTCTTGCGGCTGAGATAATGATGATAGTGATGATAATTACTGCTCTACATTGCTATTTCTGTAATATAACATTTGAGATAATGATGATAGTGATGATAATTACTGCTCTACATTGCTATTTCTGTAATATAACATTTGAGATAATGATGATAGTGATGATAATTACTGCTCTACATTGCTATTTCTGTAATATAACATTTGAGATAATGATGATAGTGATGATAATTACTGCTCTACATTGCTATTTCTGTAATATAACATTTGAGATAATGATGATAGTGATGATAATTACTGCTCTACATTGCTATTTCTGTAATATAACATTTTCAGTTTTTATATATACACTAAACTCATGTTTAAAAATAACTAGTGGATAACCGGCGTGCGCTATTGTTGCTTTTATATGAATCCGGTTTGGGGCACATCGGTTGGATGGTTTCAAAGTCGATGTCGTATAACGGACATAGGTAGGTAGGAAGAAACATTTTTTGTGTTTTTGTGGGATAAAATATCAATGCCAATGTCACTGTTCGGTCCATACGTTCGGCTGCGTGAAAGGAATAACTAACAAATACACTCTCGTATTTATAATTGTAGGGATTATAAACTAGCTTTTCCGCGCGATTTCACCCGCATTTCCACAGTAAAAAATAGCCTACAACCTTCCTGAATTGGGCTATCAAATGCAAAAATATTTATAGAATTTTTCAAATCCGACTGGTAGTTCCAGAGATTAGCGCTTTGAAACAAACAAAAAAACAAGAAACTCGTCAGCTCTATTATATAACAAATATCTACTCTGAGAGCTCGGATCCGGAACGAAAAAAAAATGCCCCATATCGCTGCCCAAAGGAAGCGTGCCAAGAAAGCTGGACGGCAATGCCAATTCTTTAAGTACATGCCAGCCCTCTGATTACAAGAGACCTCAATGAAGCCTCTTTGAATGAACAATGAGCTTCTAATCCTGAATAACCATTAAAAAAAAAACTTTAATAATACCCGATGCTACAAAGGTATTCATAAAAACATGGTTTGAACACCAATGCAAACATAAACATGTGGGATAAAGTCCATTGATATTCATATACCTACATTTATTGGAATATTTCCAATCAATAGTTATTTATAATTTCCGAATAGTCATATAGTAAACTTACTACCTATTATTAATAATTTTTATGATTGGCTATTTATCAAAAGCCATGATATTTTTTATGTCAGAGAGCTGACAAGCACGCAGGCTGGTGGTAAGTGGCTACTTCGCCTATGGACATTAGCAGTAACAGTGGAATTGCTAATGCTAGGTATATATAGGTATAATACTAATAAAGAGGCTTGTCCTAACTGACTGACTGATCTATCAACGCACAGTCTAAACTGCTGGGGCTAGAAACATGAAATTTTGTATACAAATTCCTTAAATAGCGTGAGCATCCACTAAGAAAAGGTTTTTCAAAATTCAACCCCTAAGAGGGTAAAATAGTGGATGTACGTTTTTATGAAACATTGTCAGTTTTGGTGACAAATTCTTGAAAATTTGTAAATACAATTTTTCATCATCAAAAATCATCACCTAAATAAATAGGTATATGGTTAAAAGTTAAGAATTAGGTGTTTCTTAGTTCAAGTTTATAAAAGATCACCCCATATGAGGAGAAAAGGGGTAACATAGTTTGTATGTTTATCAGATTTATATGAAACTTGTTAATAATATTCTTCAGCACGACGTCGTTTTTCGAAATTAATTGCCTAGGGGGTAAAAAGGGATGCAAAATGTTTTATAGGAAAACAAAATTTTGTGAATGAAGTCAGTTATTTGTATGGATCCGAGTTTCTTCTTATAAAGTAGTGGTAAAGTAAGTAGGGATTTTTCAAAATTCAACCTCTAAAGTCGCTGGTGAAACGGGTGGGACGGAAAGCGAGTACTCTATATATGTGCCAAATTTCCAAATCCATTAAGCCGTTACGAAGTTGAGTGGTAACAAACATCCAACCAAACATACAAATATTCATATTTAATCCTAACTTTATTATATTATAAATGCGAGTGTGACTTTGCTTGTTTGTTACCTTTTCACGGCTAAACCGCTGAACCGATCGCAAATTTGGTACGCAAATAGTCTATTTTTATGATTGTTTTATTGCTTTACGAAAAATGATCACGACGCCACTTAAGAAACTTATAAATTGCAACTTACGTTACTGTCTTAGTACAGACTCCATTATCACACTCCACTTGACTACATGAAAATATTATAAGTAATATTAAAAGCACGATCATCTTGCCTGTAACCATATTACAAATGAACTGATTTGTACCCTTCAATGTATAATCTTTGCCTATTGTTGGTGTAGGTACATAGGGACTTTGCGGTTTGACAAAAATAAAATAGCATATTATATTCTCTCTATACAATTTACAATACATATAAAACATTAAATATTCTGCATTAAAATTTGCACTTACAATACGAAATAGGTAATTTTTTTTTTTTGAGTTACCCAAGTCGTATTAGAGGTAGTAACTTTAGGGTGGACTTTTATAGTGGTTCATTCCAGGAGCCTGGTTTCAGGTATCAACGGATGATGTATAATTTGGTACAAACCTCATGGATATTTTTCACTATTTTGTGCTCATTTAAATAATAATTTTCTGTGTCTGTGGTAGTTTTATGGGAAATCCCATACTTTCATGGTGAAACCAACAGGTTCTCTATATAAATCTACTAGCTTGCGCAACGCGGTTTTGCCCGCGTGTCCGAGGGTACTTATGTTTTTCCGAGATATAATATCCAATATATTATTTGAGGGTATGATCTATCTATGTGCTAAGTTTCATCCAAATCCGTTCATCCATTAGCTTTAGTCGAGTGGTAACAAACGTACATACAACAATTCGCATTGAAAATTAAAGTGTCTGTCTGTGATTCCGAAATAAAGAACATATATTTTATACATTACCAAGAACACGTGTTTAAAATCTTTGTCTGTCTGTTTGTTTGTTCAAGACTTCAGAGAGTAAGACTACTTTTGGCCAAAACCTAGTTTTATTATATCAGCCATTACTCATCAATTGATTTTTGACTAATTTACCAAATTTAGTTTGCTGTTTGTCATAAAAATATAGATAGGTATATTATTTGACAATGACAGGATGCTGGACTATTAAATGTACATTAAAACCCTAAAAATTAGTTATGATATTGTTGTTAAAATTTTATGAATTAAAAAAATATTTGAGTATATTAATATTTATACTGGGTGATTTTATTATCACTGGCAATACTTGCACGGGTGGAAGTACTCATTAAAATGAACAACTTTTATAATGGGACTAACTGTGAAATCATGAAAAAATTATCAGCTGTTCCATACAAAAGTTCAATACCTACTCGACCAAAATGTATGAAGCAACCGTATTATTTTATGCGATATCAGAGTTAGCCCTATAATAAAAGTTGTTCACATTGATGAGTACTTCCACCCCTGCAAGTATTGCCAGTGATAACAAAATCACCCTGTATACTTTGTGCATAATTAAAATAAATATTGCTCATAATGGTCAGTAGTACCTCATTTTAATGTTATTATCCCTACTAGCTTCAACGCGGTTTCTCCCGCGTTCCCGAGGGATCTTATAACAGAATATATTCTATTTGTGTGCGAAATTTCATCGAAATCAGTTTTGTAGTGTACATCCATACTCACAAACTTTCACATTTATAATATTAGTATACATACTATAAGCTGTCTTAAAACACATTTACATTTTTTTTATATACATTTCAGGAAGATCTACCGTTTTCAATGGAGGAGTCTACCACCTTGCTCCTCCATAAAGCGACCAAATCATTAGAAATATTTGAATTGAAAGGAGTCAATCTCCATTCCCGAATGCCGTTACGAGTACTACCAGTCGAAACACTGAAATCGTACTTAAGAAGAGGGTGTTAATTATAATTATTGTTAAAAGAACATGTTCAGGCGCTTCGACGTTCATATGTGCATTATGTCTATTATGTCTTGTGTTACTTTGACTTTAAGTTTGCTTATCTGATGAATTTACATACGATAAAAGGAGCAAATTCCATGAACTTTATATTAAAACCCTACATACAAAAATAGGTATGTCTTACATTAGTCAGTATCGTTATTTTTAAACATAATTTTTGTTAGGTATATAAATATTCATACTGTGCGTCATTTATTACTGACTAGTTCTGCTCTGCTGTTTTATCTGCACTCGTGATAATTTCAAATTAACCCGAGAATTAAAAAATCCTATCGTATGTTTTACTCTGGAAGGGTTTGTGCCAAGTTTATCTAAATTCGTTCAGCATAATTAAGTTACAAACAACCGTACATTTCACATCTTTTAACAGACCTATGGTTTCCACTGCGAATGGCATGAACAAAAAATTAGAACCAAGACAAGCGTATTTTTTAAATTTGGATTTTTCAGCACCGGTCGCAGCCGCCCCAGCGACTTTACAAGTCGCCAGTAAGTGGGAAGGCGCAAGTGTAAAATGCTGGATACAAAAAATATTGAAAATATCGTTGCTTTCTGAATTAAGAATTGACGTTTTCGCGCTTCTTTGGCGTTTAGGTACCTCAGTACTCACCGTGCGGAAGCGTTATTTCCTGGTTATTTATTTCCATATGTACCTACCACTATAGGAATTGATTTCGATTGTTGTGACTCATCGGTCATATGCTCTCGATGTGCTGCGTTTCGGACGCTCACGGATAGTATTCACATTTATTTATACTACATACATTAATTCTCATAAATCAAAGGAACATTATTTAAGTTAAAATTAAATTAAAAACTTTTTTTTTTGTAAAATCACATTTGCTATCTCTGCAGGATAAATAAAAAGAAAACTAGGAGCCGATTTTAAAATTCAAGGGCAATTTCATGACAAATTAGAAATACCTAGAAAAATTCATTAAAGGCAGCTTAGGCGGAGCAATTTTTTAGGATTTGCTGGCTTGTCTGCACCATGTTTCACAATATTAAAATAAATGGAACGTCATTTGTTAAGATTTTCGTAAAATATTAGTTTTATCTTTTACTGATTATTTTTATGATTTAAATAAATTTTGAAATAAATTATTTGATGTACGTAATCCTAAAGATCTCTATCTCATACCTACTTCACCTATCCATAAAAGCTCTGTAGTAAAAGCACTCTCGGAATGTCTGATTTTTAAGAGCCCATTTTACAACGCTGCGCGGAATATTCTTTAGCTGTGCATTTTCGTATCCAAAATTAAAATAGCATCTCAAGAGACACATTCAACAGGCGAAACGTATTTAAGGCTTCAGTCTCCCTAAAATCAGTGTTCTTGCGGAATTTATCAGAAAAGAAACATTTTTTTTTAGTCATCAGAAAAGCAATAAATGAAATATATTTTACGTTATTTTAAAGTGTGAGATTTGAAGTTTCCAATACATATTTTATTTTTTAATTTGACGCCACTTTTATTAGCTTTGTGAGGCTTTAAACATACCTCTATTTACGTTCCACGCGTAGAGGGTCTCATTCATGCACACGCCACGACACAACAAAAACAAGAAATGTATTCAGATTACATTTGTCGGCAAATCCTCTTCAATAATCTTATCTAGTTACTTTTTTTCCAAATTGTCTCAATTTCTTATTTAAACTGCTTTAAAACGTTATAAATTTCTGAATTTGACCCTTGCAACATATATTTTTTTCTATTACAAAGTAATGGTTTAGAGAAATCACACTTTAACCACTCCGAAAGCAACTACTTATCAGTCGAATAAAAAATATGCATTAAAAAAATCATTTGAAATAAATTTACTGAAACTTGAGTAAACCCCTAGTTTGATATGGATTCTCTGTACCTACTTGCTCGCATTATCTTTGCAGCAATCAGGACGACAATAGAATAAAAATGTAAATTAAATCTTAATCATTGTAACTCATTAAGTTAATTAATATCAGGAAAGCAGTTAAGGAAAGAGAAACGGACATTCCTCTCATCTATATATATAAAAATGAATGTTTGTCTGTATCCATTTTGCCAGCCCTTAGTAAAGTATTCGAAAAAATAATTTTATCGCAATTACTTGCACACTTTAATTTAAATAAACTATTACATAGTGAGCAGTACGGTTTTACGAAAGGTCGTTCTACAATTGACGCTGGGGTAACACTTTTAAAAAATATCTTTGATGCTTGGGAGAGGTCGCAGAATGCCATTGGTGTGTTCTGTGACCTATCCAAGGCTTTCGATTGCGTTGATCATGGAACACTTTTACGTAAACTAAATTATTATGGGGTAAAAGGCGTGGCACTTGATCTTATGCAATCATACCTTGGGCAGAGACTTCAAAGTGTCGATGTAAATAGGGTTAAATCGTCTGGTTCTCCTGTGCGTATGGGTGTACCGCAGGGCTCTATTCTGGGTCCTTTTCTATTCTTAATATATATTAATGACCTTCCGTTTTATGTTAAAAATACCTGTGGAATTGTACTGTTTGCTGATGATACCTCACTGATTTTTGGTGTTGATAGACTGAAATCCAATTATGACGATGTAAACGGTGCATTAACAAAGGTATTAAATTGGTTTACAGTGAATAATTTAGTTTTAAATGCAAAGAAAACTAAATGCATTAAATTTGCATTACCAAATGTAAAAAAAGTAGACTGTAATTTAATGTTAAATAATGAAGCCCTCAATCTTGTTGAGTCAACAGTATTCCTAGGGATTACTTTGGACTCAAAATTACAATGGGGCTCCCAAATTTCATCTGTTGCGGCGAAGCTCAGTTCGGCAGCTTATGCAATTAGGAAAATTAGACAACTTACAGATGTAGATACAGCTAGATTAGTATATTTTAGCTATTTTCATAGTGTCATGTCCTATGGCATTTTACTTTGGGGTAAAGCTGCTGATATAGAAACCATTTTTATTTTACAAAAAAGGGCAGTGCGAGCTATTTATAATTTGGGCTCTCGAACTTACCTCAGAGATAAGTTTAAGGAAATCGGCATACTCACAGTTGCATCTCAATATATTTATGCAAACATATTATTTGTCCATCAAAATATTAGTGATTTTTTGAAAAAATGTGACGTACACTCGATCAATACTAGGAATAAGCACAAACTTGTGACCTCTGCTTATAGACTCCAAAAAGTGCAAGGTTCATTTCTAGGACTAGGTGCACGCTTCTATAACAAAATCCCTACTTCAATTTTAAATTTGCCTTCACAAAGATTTAAGGACCGTATTAAAGCTGTTTTAATTGAAAAATCTTACTATACTGTGAATGATTATTTAAAAGACGATAATGCTTGGTAGATTTGTTACTTTTTGTGTATGTATATTAATTTTTGTGTAATATATTATCATAATTTTTTTAATATTGTTATTATGATACACTTTTTTTTGCCCTATAAACATGTGAATGGTAACAGTGATAACATATTGTGTGTTCTTATTCATATTCCGTGAAATTGTTTTTCTTTTAGCAAGCTTAAGGTAGTCATGCTCACTTTGAGGCCTTTGCTTGCGGCGGCGTCGTGTGGCGGGTCGCTCACTTCCCTACAATATGTGCGAGGAGGGCGATGGCTGCCACATGCGTCATACTTGTGACAGGTGCTGCTTGTGTGGGCTGGTCTGCTTAAATTTGCTATCTATTTATTAACTATGTCACTCATCATTTTGTTTCTTTTCCTTTTTGTTATAACACACATATATTGTCAGTGAGACTAGATAAATAATTTAATGTAATAAATCTGAGTTGGTTTTGAAAAGAGTAATTGCTGAGTTTCTTGCCGGCTCTTCTCAGTAAAAGCAACCTTCCGAACCGAGCGTTAGTCAGACTATTCATAAGTGCTTGTGAAGGCCTATTTGAATAAAAAATATTTTCATTTCATTTCATTTCATTTCATTTTCATTTCATATGTCCTTTATAGACTCCGAAACCGCTGAACCGATCGTGATTAAATTTTCAGACAATCTTCATATTAGCCCCGCGGGTGTTCCTGTAAGGTTTGGTGGCGATCGGAGCACTCGGGACCGCGGGTGAAACCGTGGGGCGGAAGCTAGTTTTAAATAAAAGGTAATGTATCTTCTAATCCGCTTACTGCCATTTGTGGCTTACGCTGGGTAATGTTGTATAATAACTAAAAAAATAAATATCCTCGATCTATTAGGTACTGAAAAATTATCCTAGGTAATGAATTGACATGCAATAAGTTTAAATTGTAAGTACCCTTTTTGTGCTTTTACCTTTATACTAACTGTAACATACATACAAAGTAGCAAAGTTTATCAGGCAATTTTTAAAGAAGGAAACTTTAAACAACCTTTCATTTTTGCCACTTCATTAGCTATTGATATTTTATGACGTCAAAGAAAAGTTTATGTTAAGCTGTGCATTGAAAATATTAAAGAGAGAACCATTACATTGTTCAGTGATGTGATTTTTAGATTATAAAAGCTGACGAATATGATAATAATTAATATGTAATAGTTAATATGTTATAAAGAGGCTAAACTGAAAGTAATAGCTTTAATTATAATGATTTTGTTGAGGATAACTATTACTGATAAGAGTTTTAGGGAAGATTAGGGGTATTTTCAGGAAAAGGAGACAGGAAAGCGTGAAATTATATTCAAAAGCAAAAAAATAATAAGCAGGAAAAATAATATAACAGAAGATTATAAAGGTTGAGTTTGCCACATTCTCCCCTTTTATTACATTATTATTAGTAAGATGGTAAGATAAAAAAAATGTTGAAATCATTATGAAAACTAAAGAGGTTTATACTCTAATGCAGTATGTCAGATTTATACAATTGAAGGATTTGTAATCCTTAAATTCCAAAAGTAACAAAGTAAGATGTATGTAAATAATTGGGTACAAGATAATAATTGGTATTATACTTCTATACCCATGTTGGGTAGGTACTTTGTTGTAATAATCAACTATGTAATCGCGAAAATATTTCAAACATTACTTACAAAAGTTTGTGTCCATTTAACATTCTCTTATACATACACTTAAATACCAGTTTCATCCGAAAAACCTTTTTAATCTATTCTTATTCTTGATTTGTCAAACAAATCATATGGCAATTGATTAAACAATATCGGAGTTAAACAACGCCGCGTTCGTTTGCCGTAGTAGATGCACCTTGCTTGACCAAAATATTCAGAGTGATTTTGTTATCACTGGCAATACTTGCAGGGGTGGAAGTACTCATCAATGTGAACAACTTTTATTATAGGGCTAACTCTGATATCGCGTAAAATAATACGGTTGCTTCATACATTTTGGTCGAGTAGGTATTGAACTTTTGTATGGAACAGCTGATAATTTTGTCATGATTTCACAGTTAGTCCCATTATAAAAGTTGTTCATTTTGATGAGTACTTCCACCCTTGCAAGTATTGCCAGTGATAACAAAATCACCCAGTATAAATATTTTTTCGAGATTTTTAGATTTTCTTCCATAGTATAAGTTTTTAGCATGATGAATCTATCTTAGGTTTCTTAATGCCATCTCAGGTAATCCACCCAGTATACCCTAGTAAGCCTATCCCACGGATGTAAAAGCCTATCCATAATTTTAAAAAAAAACTTCTGATGTCTAAAAGCACTCAACAAAAAAGTGTGTTTGTTTGTTCACGGTTATATCGACCATCAAAGTTTTACTAATTTGTCCCGCATTCGTAAGTAGGTACTACCTTACCTACATACCTTTGTAACGTAAGTACCGAACGTCCTGTTATAACTCCCATGGTAGTAATTAACTTTCATCCAAATCGTGGAAATTACTTGAACTTCGTGAAAGTTCAACGTTTGTTTTAATGTGATAATTCGTTGGGATTTTTTTTTTCTCATGGCGCATGTCAAATATTTTATTATTTTCAAGTAGAATTATCAATATTGAGCATGGTATTTTTTCATATGTGAACTAAAACATTAAATTAAGTAATATATTATGTTGTCAAAAAACCATAAAATTTTATAATATTCAGCTTAGAAACACGAAAATTTACCTGTAACAAAATATTATAACTTACCTACTCCAAAATGAATTTGCACTACTATCATAGAATATTGAAAGGAACTCTAATCTTACTGTAATAATTCAGTACCTACTGTTTTTGAAGTCGAAGCAGGTGCTCTATGGAACACTCTGACAAAATGATACCGCTGTATTTTTTAACCCCCCTTTTTATATCATCAGCGCTCAATACTCATTTATTTTCAAACCTATATAGAATGCTAAGGTTTACAGTTCATGTTCAAGCGGTTCAAGTGAGATCACCAAACAGAGCCAACAAAACGACGGAAAACTGTGATTGGCAGGTTTATTTGAATAATTGGGCCGTAAGGAACCGCGTCTCAGTAATTCATAATAAAAACCACAACCGACTCGCCGTCTTAATTTAACTCCTGAATTGTAAATTACTCCGAGATAAAACACAATTTGTTCGTTAAATGTTTAAATGGACGATTTTAAATGTTGTTAAATAAGGGACGGTCCATAAACTCGAAATAGTAAGCTGTTTTGTTAACTAAATATTCTTTGATTAAATTTCTTAATGATTGTCCGCGGCTTGTAAATCGATTAACTTATTTGGGTAGGTACATTGAACTTTGACTGTAAATTCGCCGAGTTGTTTGAAACACAAATTAGTGGACATACCCCTAATATTTGGTGTATTGATTCGATTTACGATTCGGTACGATTACGATACAATTTACTATTATAAATTACGTTTTGCCATTTCTGTGCCAATTATTGCTAAACATAACGCCCAGTTGTCAATTACGCGATATAATAACGTAGCGTATTTTTCTTTTTGCTTTGATCTAAGACCAGAGATGCCTGTGGGCTATAAGCAATACCGCGAAATATCTATAATACCAGTGCCTCGCAAATTCTTTAGATTTTTCGACATACGTACCTTCATACATACCTGAGTTTGAGTGTCATATACAACTTCTAAATATACATGATAATATACAGTTGAAAGTACTCATTTCGACATCGGTACATGATCGAAATGACGGTTGTAATTATTTTTAGGTACCTACTAATTTTTAATATTTTTTAAAATAAATTTATTCTGAAATCGCGAAACTAAATCTATTTTCTTATATCAAATTGGCATTGTTGCTGCCGACAATTTTAAATCAATTGACCGATCGTCAAGTCAGTCTTTTATTTCCTATTCCAAATTAAATTTAAATTTAGAATTTAAGTGTCTGTTTGCAATATCAAAATACAGATTTTTAGGGTTCCGTAGCAAAATGGCAAAAATCGGAACCCTTATAGATTCGTCATGTCTGTCTGTCTGTCTGTCCGTCTGTCTGTCCGTCCGTATGTCACAGCCACTTTTTTCCGAAACTATAAGAGATATACTGTTGAAACTTAGTAAGTAGATGTATTCTGTGAACCGCATTAAGATTTTCACACAAAAATAGAAAAAAACAATAAATTTTGGGGGTTCCCCATACTTAGAACTGAAACTCAAATTTTTTTTTTCGTCAAACCCATAAGTTTGGGGTATCTATGATAGGTCTTCAAAAATGATATTGAGGTTACTAATATATTTTTTTTTGTAAACTGAATAGTTTGCGTGAGAGACACTTCCAAAGTGGTAAAATGTTGGTCCCCCCCCCCTGTAACTTCTAAAATAAGAGAATGATAAAACTAAAAAAAATATATGATGTACATTATCATGCAAACTTACACCGAAAATTGGTTTGAACGAGATCTAGTAAGTAGTTTTTTTTTAATACGTCATAAATCGTAAACCGCAATTTACCTTACATTCAATCAACTCAAATATAAAAAAAATGGCAAAAAGCAAGGTCTTACAGCACAAATAAAGGAAAAATTCAAAAAAATAAAAAAAGTTTAAAATTAAAGTCCCCATACATACATAATTACGCCAATTAATAAAGACCTCTGAGTTGTATGGGCGCTCATAGAATTTAGAGGTCTAGCTTAATTGGCACCAACCTCAAATACAGTAAATAAATAAAATTGTGCATTTCCCGTGATGGACGAACGATGGACGAAGTTTGTACGGAACCCTCGGTGCGCGAGTCCGACTCGCACTTGGCCGGTTTTTTAATGTATATGAACATATACGTGTGGCCTAGAATCGAGGATAATATTAAAAACGGATGCTCTATAGGTCACTAGTAATTTATTAATTATGGTCCCAACTAATTTAAATCAAAACTTTACCTTTTGATTTTTTCTAACAAACTTAATCGTAACTTCAATGTAATGCAAACAATGTAATAGCTCAAATCGATCGATTGAGTTCGTTCTGCATCGTACTTATTCGGAGCTACTCGGAACGTCTCTTTGACAATTAAACAAGTGTGTCGGCTGATAGAAAGATAATACTTATTATCGCACTTCAGTCAGTGGAGTCATCCAAGTAAATATTATTATTTTCTGAAGTTAATTTAAGTTATTTTGCACTCAAAGATTAAATAAACCTCTTTCAAGTTAATAGTAAATTATTTATTGTACAATTAACAATTTCTCCTGTTCCACATTCCATTACGGGTAAATGTGGCCTCATCAGGCCAGATGATATGATGCAAAAAGTTGTTGTCTTCTTGGTACATGGCTAAAAACCATTGAGAAAATTGAGTGCGAACAGGTAAATCTCTTGGTAAAAGACTGGACTTTCAAAAACTTAAAAGGATGTTGCTTCCTTCTTCTCATTACTTTGTTTATGGTGCGGTGATTGACTCCAAATATTCGACCAGCTTTTCTAGTACTGGAAGTGGGATGCTGTCTAAAATATCGAAGAATTCTTCTTTCCAATTGCCAACTGACATTTAGAGGTCTGTTGCCCTCGTATTGATGTCCGGGGACAAGAGCACGGTTATCACGTAAGCGTTGTACTGCATTTGTAATCACGCGAGCATTCCTCGGGTGCCTTCTGTTTGGAAAACGATCACGGTACAACACCAGGGCACGTGATGCATTACCACGAGCTTCTCCGTACAATAATATCATATCCACGAATTCATGTGAATCGAATGGTCTAGGCATTTTCACATAAAAATTGTGTAAGTAAATAAATCCAATTCAAATTAAAATTAATATTGAAATCAATGAAATTCCGTGACAATATTCTGACGTTGCTAATTAAAATTATTATTTTAAATAAATTTACAAAGTTTTTAAAAAGGAGATCATAATGTACAAAAAGAGTAGCAAAAAGTTCGCTACTCCTTTAATTCGGCAAAACCACATATTGAATCTACTTGGTATTGACATGTCATGATGGATAAAATTGAATAAGTTATGTAAACAGAGAATTGTCATTGCGATATTTTATAATGTACTACATACAGATTTTAATTAATTTGAAACAGATTTTTATGTCGTGGAAAGTAGTGGGGATCGGTTTTATTCAAGGAGTTAAAGGTTAATTCTCTAATGGATAATACCCCTGTACCATGACTTTGACAACGTTAGCGATAATATTGTTTTGCAATAATACACTGATTATGAATCGTAACTTTAAATTCTTATTGTGTGTAATGCATGGGTTTTGGTTAACTGGGATCATTTCAGAAAAAATACTAATACTCTAGAGAGTATCTGTTTTCAATATTATCCCCGGTTCTAGGCCACATACTGTATATGGGGTAGTACTTATAATCAAATGTTTGTCTATCTGTTTCCGGCTAATCTCTTTTAGCTCTGAAACTCAATTTTAGTGTGCAATTACTATTATATTGATAGTTCTGTGATTCTACCTTTGAAATTCAAAACTAAACTCTAAAACTAAGCAAGTTTATCTATTTATAAAGTACCGCATCGCATCAACACCAATATACTTCACTAACATCAATGTTTAACGAAACGTGAAATTACAGTCAATGATAGCTGACAAGTGTTTGCTAAAAATAGTAATATTTGAGGTCACAATTAGGTTGGTCTGACGGCCACATAACTCCGCGGCATCATTGTCGGCGGCACGCGACGCGACGCAACTAATTATTATTGTGTTAGTAAATAACTGACCTAATTATACCGAATTAAACGCACCTTAAACGTACTTAGCGTACTTACTAATCAGAGACAATGTAATGGAAATTAAAATAAATTTCAACACAAAATTTAAAAAAATACGGTGCTGAATAATTAAAAAATTAAAAAATACTCTTGTATTGGTCCTAATTTTTTGTTCATGCCGTTCGCGGTAGAAACCTTGGGTCAGTGGGGTTCGAGGCTCGCCCATTTGCTCGGATTTTATCATCCAAGCCTATCGAGGCATCGGGAAACCGACGGGCTGGGAGCTTTTTCCGCCAACGCATAAGCTGCCCAAAAAGGAACGCTGCCAGCCTGTTGGGAACCTTGCCTATCGACAGCAGCGAGAGTTTTGAGGATATTTCTATATATTATAGTTCGTATTTTATAAAATGATTGTAAATACTTGTTGTAAATAAAGCAGTACCTATAAATTAAGAAATATATAAAAGAAAATATTAGGTAGAGCGTTCATATACGATAAAATTAAATAATCTTTAATCTGTAAGTTAAACAGCATACTATAATATATGATGGGTGGTGGTGATGTAGAGAAACAACTAGCGATGCTGATCACATGTTTAATGAATCCTCCTCCAATACTTCCACTTATATTCCTTATATAGCTACATCTTAATTCCACACTTTATTAATGACAACATCGTTAAGCTTATATACTAATATATATTAAACTAAACGTGCCATTTAGAAGGTCTACCTGATCACTTCAGATATCAAAATAGCTAACGTATTGGAACGTCAATACGTGAGATTTGTTCTATATTACACCTCCCCTGAAATGATAGGCATTCCTCCCTTCAAAAAGAAAAAAAAAAAAATAGAATTAACATATTTCTTAGTTCTATTTTTATGAATTATTCTTGACTTACAATTATCATTGATTATTCTAACATTTACTTCGAAGATTTAGGAGTAATAACCTTTACTTTAAATGGTCCTAAATATTTCTCTGATAGCTTACTACCACATTCATTTTTAACTAAAATTAAATCACCTTTTCTATAACTTACACTATTAGAATTCACATCAAATTTCTCTTTCCTCTTTATTTTACATTTTATTAAATTTTTTCTTGCCTCTAATTGTGACTTCTGTAACCTAAATTTTAACTCTAAAGGGTAATTATCATACACATATAATGGTTCTACTTTTTCACAAAGGTTATTTGGCAAGCAACATTTCTTACCGAAAACTAGTTCGTAAGGAGTATACTTGGTTGAAACATTAATAGATGTATTATAAGCGAAACACCAATATGGTATCCAAGTACTCCAATTCATAGATTGGTTTTTTGTTTGAATTCTTAAATAACTACCAAGATGTTTATGCCAATTCTCTAACGAACCAATACTCTCATGATGATAAGGAGTAGAATTAATTTTACTTATATTTAATAATTTACATACATTTTCTAAAGTTGAATTTATGAATTCTGTTCCACAATCAGTCGCAATTTCTTTCACTATTCCATATCTAAGAATGAAATTCTCTACAAAAGCTTTAGCTACTGACTCTGCTGTTTAGTTAAATAATGGATAAGCTTCTACAAACTTTGTTAATTCACATTGTAATGTCAATATATATTTATAACCTAATTGGTCTACATCCAAAGGTCCAACAATATCTAAATAAACTTTTTCAAAAGAAGTAGTGGCTGTCGTAGTTATCACTATTTTCTCTTTAGTATTCCTATTACTGTATTTCTGTTTCTGACAATCTTTACATTTAGATACATAATCAGCAATATCTTTATACATACCATTCCAATAGTACTTACTCTTAATATTGTTAGTCATTCTAGAAATACCTGCATGACCACTAGTAGGTAAAATATGATAATCATTTAGGATAACTATTCTTGTACCTTTATCATTTATTTTCTTTACACCTTGTATTATACATAATCGCGGCAAATTTTCTATTTCCGAGATCTCACGTATGAATTTTTCTAGAAAAATCTTATTACTCTCTTTTTTAATAACTACAAGCTCTTTTATCTCAAATTGACCACAAATTTTTTCAAGTTCTTTTAACGCTACGTCTTTGCGTGCCTTCGTTAATAAAGAATCTTGATTTAAATATAATGTGTAGTCTGAAAAAATAATATTTGAGAAAATCATTTTGGGAATGGCCATTCCTAAAGACTTTTTAGTCTTATTAAACTCGCTTGTACTACATAAAATTATTTCATTACAATCCAAGGGTTTCCTGATGATATCTACAACTTTAGGCTGATCAGAACTAATTTGGAATTCATCATTATTATTTTTTTCTAATTCCTTATGTTTTGAGCGAGTTAATACTGCCACAAAACCTGTATTCATATTTTTTAATGTATCTGATGTTATAATAATCCTAGATAAAGCATCTGCAGTAACATTATCCGATCCCTTTATATACTCTATATCAAAATTATATTCTTCTAAATAAAGTCGAAACTTAGTTAATCTACTGCTTGGTTCAGTCATTCCAAATAAATGTACTAAAGGCTTATGATCCGTATAAATTTTAAACCTTCGACCATATAAGTAAGGTCTAAAATGCTTTACAGCCCATACTATAGCTAAAAGTTCTTTATGAATAGTAGGATAATTAATTTCTGACTTATTTAACTGACGACTTGCATACGCAACTGGCTTATTATTTCCATTGGATAAAATTGCTCCTAACGCTAATCCTGATGCATCTGTTTGTAATTTAAAAATATTATTATCAGAAAAATCTGGATACTCTAAAATAGGTGGACTTATGAGAATACTTTTTAGATTTTCAAATGCTATTTGACATTCATCTGTCCATTTAAATTCTACGTCTTTTTTGCATAATCTATTTAATGGATAAGCTATTCCTGCAAAATTTCTTACAAATTTACGGTAGTAATTACTAAAAGCCACAAATCTACGTACTTCATCTACTGATTTTGGTACAGGATATTTTTCTACTACCTGTATTTTATTAGTATCAGGCAGTATTCCGTCTGCAGAAATAATATGACCCAGATAAAGTATTTCTTTCTTTAGAAATTCACACTTAGAAGGATTTAATTTTAAGTTGACCTTCCTAAGTCTTTCAAACACATCTATCAAATTTTTATTATGTCCTGATAGACTTCTTCCAATTATAATTAAGTCATCTAAATATACAAAACATTTATTATAAAATATAATATACGTCACGGTCGCCATATAATATATGATGGGTGGTGGTGATGTAGAGAAACAACTAGCGATGCTGATCACATGTTTAATGAATCCTCCTCCAATACTTCCACTTATATTCCTTATATAGCTACATCTTAATCCCACACTTTATTAATGACAACATCGTTAAGCTTATATACTAATATATATTAAACTAAACGTGCCATTTAGAAGGTCTACCTGATCACTTCAGATATCAAAATAGCTAACGTATTGGAACGTCAATACGTGAGATTTGTTCTATATTACATCTTTAATCTGTAAGTTAAACAGCATACAACACAATTAAATGCCCACGAGAGTATAACTAATGTCCTAAATAAACAAAAAATATAAATATTTAAGCACATAAAAGTAAAATATTCAGCGGCTGAAATCGACTTAGTAGCCGATTCTAAACCAAATTGAACGTCTGCTTGTGTTACATGTTGTAGGTACTTTTATGAACCTATTAATCGTATACTTAATTAAAGAGATTTTATTTATTTATTTATATTACACAATGTACACAGTAATAACAATAGTACAGCTAAACTTAACTATCTTAATAGGTACAAGACCCTGTTAGGGTGTTGCAAAAAAGCGGAAGCGGTTTTTCCATCATTGAACCTTATAATAGATCTAGATAAGACGATAATAGGTGTCTAGATAAACATATGGGGCGTCTTCTAGCTGGCATGGAGATCTACACTCTTTGGTGTCTAGATAAACATATGGGGCGTCTTCTAGCTGGCATGGAGATCTACACTCTTTGGTGTCTAGATAAACATATGGGGCGTCTTCTAGCTGGCATGGAGATCTACACTCTTTTTTAAAGACTCAACAAGTCTTCGATATTCGTTTGTCTGCGATTTGGAACTAGACTAGACTTTAGACTAGAAGTGATCGAAATACCTAAGATTATATATAAAAGATAAACCTGTGAAATGTCGTGTACCGTAAATTAATGATGAATTTATATAATTATAATTAAAGAATTTCATCAACGCGGAAATAAAATCTACCTCAGTAATCGACATACGAAAAAAAGGCACGTAAAGAAATCATTTTTGTACTATATTTATTATTTAATGTCTGGAACAAATCGCCAGGTGTGTGTGGGCGCTTACTTTCGAAATAAATCCAATATTGTGGTGGATTGAAAATAACATGAAGTGACATGGATTTCCTTGATGTTTAATAAAATATTTACACATGTGAAATCAGGATCTTTTGTAGGTTTATTATTGCTGCCACTTTCGCATGAGCGCTGAAAGCTGTAAAAATACTTTTTCATTTGAGCTTGTAGAGATGAAAACCTTATTATTATTCTCAAATGGTATAAAGGTAGGTATTTATTGAACCCAAATAGAAGAAATCTTCGAATACAACTCTAATAATAAACACATACACTTAGTGCCTTAAGCATAGAACGAGAATCAAAACTTATGCCAAGTTTAAGGAATATACTGAGTTAAAGCTTAGCTTTGAAATAAAGCTTATGTAATAGAGACACGTCCCAAATTCAATTGATTTAAACATGCCTCAAAACTCCACTCTTTGATTGATGTTTTAGGATACAGAACTTGTATATAACAGTAAGTTCAACATTCCCCGGATGTAAAAAACTTGAGAGGAATCTTAACCAAAATTGAGCCCTTTTTTTTATTTGTATTTGACGTTTCTGAAATTTCCATTTCGTTCTACGATTTGGAACCTGTCTAGACGGAGAATTGACGTTTGAAACAATTGTTTTTGTTTGAATTTACTACGATTCTGTTGTTACAGTATAACAAAGTATTTAACTTATCGGTATTTTATGATTTGCTACGTTTCCTTGAGTGCTTTTTATAAAAAAAAAACTTTTGGACTTTTTATATCGATATCTGAAATTGTAGCCCTTGCTAGCGAGGAGACCCGCTTTGCTCTATGCATCCCTATTATTATTCCTTATTATAATAATAAAAATAATAATTATTATTCTGGGACATAAATTCCTCACACACGGCCATCTGACCCCAAACTAAGTAGAACTTGTACTATGGAAGCCAGATAACTGATATACTACATATACTACTTTTCTATTGTAAATACATACATATATAGATAATTACACCCAGACTTAGGACAAACAGACATGTTCATGCACACAATTATCCTGAGTGGGAATCGAATAGATAGAGTATCTTACCAACCACGCCAACCGGCCTGTAATTACGAAAATATGTTTGTTGATTTGTCTTTCTTTTACGCAGCAACAGATACATGTGATTTTTTGCATAGAGATAGTTTAAGTATCGAAGAGTAACATAGGCTACTTGTATATCAGAAACGCGGGTTAAATTGCAGGGCAAAAGTTTGTAAGATATGAAATAACAAAAAAAATACATCATTGATGTGTATGAACGCAAATATGTATTTGTGGTTTTATATTGATCCACGTGAACCCAATGGTATGGCACTAAAATAAATTTAGTGACGTGATCCCGTAAAGCAAATAATTGCACTCCCCGACCAACGCTTTATAGTTTAAACTCGACCCGTATGTCCAGCTGTGTCGTTGAATTTCATTGCGGACCGTACTCGTAAAGTCTGCCACTCAATTCTATTGAAACCTGGCTTTAAAATCCCACAGCAACTAAAATGGGATATATTTTACCCCCGACGACATGCGGTGGAGTTACGATTCGTAATCTTGTTTAGCCAAACGAAATTTAAAAACAAACGTTAAAATTGTACTTGGCTTCATTCTCAGTTTTGTGAAATAATTTCACGAATAATAATGTTAGCTTGCGTAAAAATAATATTTAAATCTCATTTTGGGTTACCTTTTCCTGTGTTAATCAGGGAGTTGTGAATATTTTTTGTGTTTTGTTATTAAAATTTATCTTTCATGCGAGATATTTATAGAATACCTAACCTAACACATTCACTGCAAGTAAAGTTTTTGTATTTCTACTCGTATCATGTATGGTGTAACAATAAAGTGTTATCTATCTGTCTATCTAGCATCTGTCAGCATCACTGTCATCCCGTATCTCTGTTGTATGCAAGCTTCCTTCCTTCTGCACCATAAATTATTGAGTGTTTTAATATTTTCATGATTGCTGCTGGTGGTAACGGAGTCCTCCCGAGGACAACACCTATGTCCCCCCCCTGCCCCCAGCTATAAGTAGAGCTCAATAATTAGGTTCTTAAAAGGGTGGAAGTCCTCAATTTGCGTAATAACGGGAAACCCCGCTCCCAGATTACTTGCGACGGTGGAATGGAACCGCACACATTTCAATAAACCTAGCTGCTGACACTAATGTTGCTTCCGAGTGTCACCTATTCTGGAGCCCTATTAAGTTTGTTTTTTTACGCCAGAAGTCTGACATACAAACAGGCAGGCGTTGCACCTGATGGTAAGTGGCTACCGTCGCCTATGAACATTAGCAATACCAGGGGTTTGTCATTAGCGTTAAGTACCATTTTACTTCATATTTTTGTTGCGATTAGGACTTATTTACTTACTTATTCTGTGACGAAATCAGGGAGTCCCCGTTCTTTTAATGAATGCATAATGATATCTTGCTCATTGTAGCGACTGGCAACACCGTCTGTATTGATTTGCAGGGATCCCCCGTATTTTATTTTGTGCTTGGATCGTTTACGACTAATATTCAGCGAGAATGACGTCTACCTATATAAAGAAGAAAGTGTTCAATAAAAGTTCTTTAGAATTACTGTAGGATTTTAGACTTTTAAATTTAAATACTTAAATAAGAGGGCGGCGAAATTTTCCTCCGCCCCGGGCGGCTGACTCCCACTACTGTGCTCCCACGCTTCGCCACAGTGCCAATGTGTTGCAACAACAAAGTTAAAAAGTCAGCGGCGATTCACCTTCTAACAATATTATCAAGATAAAAACTTGAAATGGCAGGCATCCCAAATACCTCAATAAATAACTCAGCAACCAGTCCAGTAAGTTCCCTTCATTCCCTTCTTTTCTGCTAGTCTATTCACTTAGCGGGAGCTGTTTTTGGGTTTATCTCTCCAAAGTACAGGCAGAGATAGTACCCACTAATCTTTAGATATTCCACTACGTGTCGGATATGTACTTATCTACACACACATCTTCTTAAAGGAACGGTCGTCAGATATGAAATTCAAAAGGAAATAAACAAATATTAAATATCTTAGGGAATGTCCTATATTCACGCTGGGATATTCATAAAAAGTTTTTAGTAAAAAAAAAGTATTAATTAACTTATGAATTAATCATAATCAATAATTCGCATAATTTAAAGTCGAAGAGGTTTATTCCGTTGGTCAAAAATGCGCAACAAGTATGTAAAGAAATTAAATATTGAATATTGTGATCGAAACATTCATCAAATTCGTTCTGTATTGAATATATAGGGTTGTCCCAAATCACCATGAAACCTGATAGTATTAATTTGTACGAGTAAGATAACTGAAAACTCTTTTCCACAGCGTACCAGTACCTAATTCCAAACCAACCAACCACTTCTCATTTATAAAAAAGAAAATATTTTCTTAATCAACATCAGTATTAATGCGAAATAAGCCATCCGTCTCTAACAAGACAAGTTTCGAGGACAAAAGTTATCAATTACGAATACGACATGCCCTTCACGATTAAAAGACACGAATCCATCCAATATCTCTCGAAAATACCAAACAATATCCGTATTTCCATCCATTGTGCGGGATATGGCTTATTTAAGATTACCCACGACAATCAAACTGAGCATTATTGCGAACATAGGAATTTTCCTAGCTTATAGGAATCCGGCGATATTGAATTCAATATAATAAGAGCTACGGCTCTCCAGCGACGGCTGCTGCACGTCGGAATTTGTTCTAACGATTCTACGGTACATCGTTAAGAATGTCTCTCTCTATTAAAAAGTAGTTTAAAGTCTTTATAAAGCTTTAACAGAACTATCAATATAAAATCATACCTACTTAATCATTCAATCGATTGTTCGTTTCAATATGTTCCTACTGCTACTAATTAGGATGTGGTATGAGCTCCCCATTTCGGTTCCCTCAGCGCTACGATAAAATTTTGATATTTATCTGCAATTTTACCAACAGTACCTACTACAAGTATTCTAATCATGGAGCAGTGCTCAAAATTCATGCATGCTATAATGACAGAAATACACTTACAGTACTTATACAGCTTACGTAGTCAAAATTATGGAGGTCTCGTATCTATTATTCTAATATTTGACTTTCCAGAATCTTCAGAATATAAAAAATAAGTATTAAAAAATATATTTTCCACAACAGTGGCTTGCTTGTCGACTATTTATGTTATTTATTTTATATGTTTATTAATTTTGTTTGCAAACAGATATAGGTACCTACTGAAAGATTAGGGTCCAAAAGATTATTTATTCAACCGGACTAAAATTCGTTTGTGCGTCGGAAAAACGTTGGACAAAGATTTCATTCAATATTTACATTAAACACAAACGTCAACGCACATCAAGTTACAAAAATGTGGCAACTCAAGCGTTCTAAGCAAACATTAGAAACAACAATCTACAAAAGAAAGTACCCAATTACGTATCTCCATCCACTTCACTTGTAAGAAGCCTCTTTACAGCTTCCCGGGATATATTTTTAAAGCAAGTAGCGGTTTCATTTATCAAAGTCTAACTAGGTACCTACTTGTATTAGGTCGCGCGGTTTTACACTCGGGTAACACAGGGACATTCATTTTATTCCCTTCGACACGGTTTAAAAGAAGTAAAAAATGTAGAACGATTGTTCAATTTATATTGTCCAGCAAGTAGATTGAATGCCCAGCTTTTTGTGAATTGGCAACAATTGAGTGATGCCGTTTTTCAGTCAAATTTTGGCGGACGCGAAAAGTTTTACAGATGAGCTTTCATTCAACAAGTTTTTGGTAACCCTGCCTGCGGGTGGCGATCTAAACGCATTTTTTTAATATTAATTGCTTGTATGTTCACATCAGTTAATTTTACCTAATTGTATGTTATATAAATACTTGTGAAAGGTTATAATGTGACCTCCTTTGAACCGATTTCAAAAAAGGAGGAGGTTCTCAGTTCGTCGGAATCTCTATTTTTATGCATGTTCCCCGATTACTCGAAGACGCCTGAACCGATTTGGAAGATTCTTTTTTGTTTGAAAGCGTATACTTCCCAGGTGGTCACCATGTCATCATTGGCACCAAGTCAGGATCTGATTGTGGGATCCCAGAAAAATCGAGAGCAATCCTCAAATTTTATACGCTTAATGTGTTAAATATATATTCTAAAACTATTTTTATTTATTATGATAACAGTCATGTCAGTGCAAAGCGAAGTTTTGCTGTTAGCAAAAACCTTCAAGGATCATAATAATTTCTTATAACTGCCCGTAAAAATGAGCAATTGGCTCTCAAAGAAAAGATATCCTACTTAAACAAATAGGCAAACCTAAATCTGTTACTTGACGACCCTGTAAGAAATATTATCAATATTTAACCATGTTCCGATCCTACACTTTTGCAATTTTCCTGATATTGCAAACGTACATAAGCGGCAACTACTTTCCATTATCTGGACCGTCAGCCTCTCACTCTGTGTGTTTTACCTTGCATCATCTTTCTTCATAATTTTTAATCATCTGAAGGATATTATTTCAATACCTCAGTCTATATTAAAACCACTTTCTCAATATTTCACCCACTTTTGATAATCACCGAAGTTAGATAAGCTACCCTCATACTACTGAATCGAAAAGTTCACGTAAGCGATTTATATCCGGGAGTTTTAGAAGTTTATGCCAGAATGATACAATCCACATCAATTCGTCATTCTGTCACTCCCTCAAATAGCACTGGAAACTAGGCTTATGCCCCAAGGATTCTCTTGCTTTCAGAGAAAACAAATGTATTCCCGTAGCTAAAAGCAAGTAGTGGAAAGGCATCAAAATCAGTACAGCAGAATTTGCATGACAGCTAATGTATTTTGACATGTGATAAATGGTGTTTACGTATTTAAGTGCTGTTCTGGTTCCATCCTCCTCTCTAATTAACCATTTACACTGCAGCTAAGGATTTTATTGCTTGAAAACTTATTGGAACTTCTATGTAAAACAATTGAATGAATTGAAGTGAATCAAGTTATTTTTACGGTGTAAATTCGCTTGTAAAATGGGCGTGAGCGAACGTCAAGTGATACCACTCACCGTGGAACACACCCTTATACGCTTCTATTACATAAATACTAGTAATATATTTTATGATCTAAAATTTCCTTTTAATGTCTCTGGAATCGTTTAAGCCTAATTTATGACAAAACCAATCGCAATCATCAATTAAATTACATTTATTCGTAGCGCATTTAAATTCAAGCTTGCAACCTTATCCCGAATATAGTCAATATTCCGCTACAGAGCGATCCAATCTTTTAGGAAAATAAAAGGACTTTAGGCTCGCACACCCGTCATTACGGTATCTGGGGAAACTCTAGTCTCCTTATGACCCTTTTATATTCCCAGATAGAGCATGGGGACGTAACACGATAATAAGTAATGTAAATAGGTTGTATTGGAATAAACAATCTTTGTGCACAGCTTGCGAGGTGTCATGTGTACATTCCGTTGTTGGTTATCCAACATCGGTGATTATCAAAAGTGGGTGAAATACTGAGAAAGGAGTTTTAATATAGAGTGAGGTATTGAAATAATATCCTTCAGATGATCAAAGATTATGAAGAAAGACGAAGTAAGATAAAACACACAGAGTGAGAGGCTGACGGTCCAGATAAAGGAAAATAGTTGCCGCTTATGTACATGCGAAATCACTTACTACGGTGATCTCTGGCCCAGAGGAAGGTCCCTTATTATTTTTGTAGTTAAACAAAAGCCTATCCAAATAAAAATTAAACAGGCAAGGGTGGGTTCAGTCAGAACGGAAAGCAGCTCAAGCATTTTTCCACGTTTAAGTAATAATAATGTTTATCCAATTCAAATAGAATTGCAAATAGTTTGTATGCAAAATATAAAAAGAAACAAAGGAGTGACGAGCTCCTCGCGTTTCTTTATTCGAATGTAATTAAAACCATTATAACATGAATTAATCACATTCAAAAACAGTCCAAAAATCCTATGACTGCAGTTCTTCGCTTTTTTTTTGTTTGATCTTATATAGTTGAGAGCCTAGTGATATAATGCGAAAAAACTCAATTGTTTTCACAAATAAACAGATTAGTTTCGAGCCAAATGACAGTCGTCTGTTTGTTTGTTCCACTTTCATAGTTCAACTAGATTACGAATCGGAAGCAATCTTGTTTCTGTTCATTTATTGAATCAAAATATGGAATCTCTCTCGTTATACATTTCATTAACAATTAAAAAAATATATCCTACTCATTATTATTAATGTGAAATTTTGGGTGGATTTATTAGTCAATCAAGTCGTGAAGGCTTATCAGATTTGGATGAAACTTAATACAATAAGTAGGTATATAGATACCTTTAATCCTGGGAAAACAAAGCCGTCGGAAACAACCGCGGGATAGACCCAAAAAAGAATATTATTAAGCAAGCAGCATTTCGATGTAAACAACAACTTAATTAATAAAGTTAACAAAAATAATAATATAATACGATTAGGTATTTACGAACAATGGGTATTCCGCTCAGGCCCATTCAAAAGTCCATTTCCGTTTCGACAATACAAAATTACAAATAGGTACCTTATTATTTTTAAGCAAATTTATGAATAATAATAAAACTCATTGTAACTTAAATTACATTATGATATAAATCTAATATACCTTAAATTACAACTTAATTATATATTTTGTATACTTAGCTATTAATGTTTTTCTCTATTTTGTATCTGACTGTACTAGGGTTAGACCCAAGGGGATCTTGATTTAGCTTTATTTTAAAAATATAAAGTCACTAGCTTACCACCCCGCGGTTTCACCCGCGAACCTCTATTTTACCCCGTTAGGGGTGTAATTTTCAAAAATTCTTTCTTAGCGGATGCCTACATCATAATAGCTATCTGTTTGCCAAATTTTAGCCCGCTCCGTCCAGTGGTTTGAGCTGTGCGTTGATAGATCAGTCAGTCAGTCACCTTTTCCTTTCATATATACAGATTATTTAGTCATACTGAGTAAGGAGTCTAAAAGTATGTGTACGATTTATGTAGTTAGAAATATACCTAAAGAATATTTTTTTCCTTGAATAAGTTAGATTTTTTATTTAAAGCTTGGTGCGTAAGCCAGCCAAGAGCCTGTAAAACCCATCAGGATAAATCCTGACAAATTGCTACCCTATTCCCAGAAGTATATTACACTCGTAGTTATACTATTGTCGTTACCATATTACCTATATTTATATATTATCTTTCCGCCATATGCGACCAAATATTACCATAGACTTTGCCATTCTACAAACGTGTTCCTCCATTAATTTTATTTTCCTCACAACCTGCGTACGAATCTATTTACTTTGACTTGACAGCGTTTAAATTGAATACCATTTACGTAAAATTACGTTGTTTTTGTGTATAAAATACTTTTAGCAAAGGGTTTATCAACACTTTGAAGTTCGGCAAGGATAAATCTTCCACTTTCCATATTTCCTAAAATAAATTGTGAAAGATCATATTAAGGTAATCGCTTTTTTAGTATATTTATTTGAATTCTATTTCGGATTATAAAGGTAAGTAAAACTGACAGGATTATATCTATCCATGTGTACATCAAGTATCAAGTATAAATTGTGCATATTGAAAATAAACCTTATCTCATAGTTCCAGATTTCAATTTCGATTGTCAATCTCGACTGAAAACTTGACTTACGTTTTGATTAAAGTTCTATAAAACGGATCTTAGTATATTTTCATAGAATTTACTACAAAGGGCTAAAATAAATTGTCATAGTAAAATAGACATGAATTAAATGGGGCTCTTTATTTATTTATAGGATTTTCTGAAGCTGAAAATAATTGTAAGATCCGGGATTCAGCTAATTGATTAACCCAAGGGTGTGCATGACAAATAATTTGGATCTCCTTTTATGTATGTCTATGACAAATATATACTCCAGGTCCATTTACATTTAAGGTATTGGTATATACTATACATAGACAGGTACACAAGCTTTGATAGGGCTATTTTATTCATGTTTGAAAATCGCTTTCGATATAAAACAATTCTTATATCTCTAAAAATATATCTAAACATTATGTCAATATAAGCAAATGTTATTTGACTAAAGCAAGACTCAAATAAGGGATTCCCTTTACGATACTTCTCCGGCAATATAGGGGTTGAAAGTGTACTCCCTCATTCTACTGAAGATATAAAGAAAATTACGTTACGCGATATCTTCTTAATCAACTCAAAGATTCCGACTTCATTGCCTGTACAGACAATATGCTGAAATAGAATATTAAGAAAATATCTGAGAAAATAAAATAAAAACGCAAAATTCCAACCAAATGGTCGTTATCACACTAGTAGCTTATATATTACTAACTGTTTCCCGCGGTTTCACACGCATTCTCGGGATAAAAAGTAACGTATAACCTTCCTCAAGAGTTGGGCTATAAAATGCAAAGAATTTTTGAAATCCGACTGGTAGTTCCAAAGATTAGCGCCTTTAAACAAACAAACAAAAAACTCTTCTCCTTTATTATATTATATATAGATTATAAAGTATGTTCATTGAGAAGCTACGAGGACATCAAAACCAATAGGTTAAACATTTCAGTTTGAAATCAAACAGTGGAATCGCTAATTCTCCCTCGACTGTTTGCACATATTTAAGCGAACACCAGGCACGCCCTACTAGTTCATTATCGGCTTAAATTTCTTCCATTAGCTAAAGTATATGTATAGTGTATAGGTACCTATCGACCACTGTACAGTTGATATTATAATATGGTGTCATTTACGTGTTCTTTGTCAAGGATCGTTCTGATTTTTCCATTTTTACTTCGGTTGCTTCATACATTTCGGTCGAGTACCTTTTGTATGGAACAGCTGATAATTTTTTCATGATTTCACAGTTAGTCCCATAATTAAAGTTGTTAATTTTGATGAGTACTTCCTCCCCAGCAAGTATTGCCAGTGACTAAAAAATCACCCAGTATATGTGCCAAGTTTCACCACACATTTAGACGTTTATGCGTGATTGAGTTAAAAACATTGTTCAAACTTCCACATTTATAATATTAGTAGGATTAAACTTACTTATTTTTGGTGACATTATTTGTATGCTCCGATAATTAGTTCATATTTTATATTATGTCTTCAAAAACCTTATTTCTAAAATATTTAACTAAGTATGATGTTAAAACAAATTATAGATAACGAAAGTTTCTTGAAATGATATTACGAATGTCTTTGATAAAATCTCGATTCAGAATTTCTAATAACATGTTACATATTTCTAAAAGCTTACTAATTTAGTAATGCTACTACCTACTAGTGTGTATGTTACTAAAATTAATAGTATTTACTACATGACTGGTAACCATTCAGTAGAGCCCCGAGGGCTTATGAGCGATCAGTACTAATAAATAAGTTTTACCAAATATAATAATTTATGTAGTAAATTAAGTGTTGATTACATAATAGGGTAGAGGGGGGTGAAATCAGATAGCGGGTAAAACCAGATAGCAGTCTATTTCACATTTTAGCTATTTCCGTCTCGCTTTGTCACGTGAGAAACTTTCCGTAGATGGCTATGGATAGATAAAAATATAGGTAATTGAAGTAAAATTTGTACTTATTTTATCTAGAATCAGATTAGTAACTGTTTAGGAATATGCATGCAAGTAATTTATATCGCAACAATGTCTATTTGAGCAATTGATATCGTTTTCATTACCTATCTTGATCGATGAATAAATACGAAATTTTCATATTTACAAAAACACATGGTCTTTGGATGCAACCAGACGTGGTGATGTAGGGTATCCGATTTCACCCCGTCTGGTAAAAACGCCGGGGTAAAACAGCCATATTGACTGAATCACCTCATAAAAATGAACTGTTACTGAACGCAAAGCACCACAAACACCTTCACTTTAAGGAAAGGGATAGGGAAAAAAACAAGAGCCGGCAAAGTTACAAAGAATCAAAGAAGCAAAGAAAATAAAGATGAGAAAGATGTGGAATGTACAATTTGTTATGAAAAATATAGCAACACAGCTTCTACAGATAGTTGGATACAATGTACAGTTTGCTTAAAATGGGCCCATGAAGGCTGCACCGGGTGTACTACACAGGAACTGCTGTTTTATACATGTGACGACTGCAAATAATTAGTATCCGCTTTTACCCCATCTTTAAGAATGTGGTATCCGGTTTCACTCATATACAAGGGGTGTAATCGGATTTTGTTGATATTTTCTCATAAATAATTGTTGGATCTCTTTAATTACATGCCAAAGCAAAGTAAATAAGTTGTTAATTTTCACGTTAATTTTTTTTCAAATATATCTCTATTCAATAATTAATAACGATTTTTTTTCCTTAACTATCCGGAGTCACCCCTCCTTCCCCTATAGTCAAACATATTACTTTTTTCTGTTGGTACAATAACGTATGAACATAATTTTTATTTGTTTAAGTACCAGTAATATAGATTTTTCTTTCTTTCTTAATCTTTATTAATAAATTTAAACAGCAACCAAAATATATTTCATAACAATTCTTGCAATGCAACCATCAAAATAAGAGTAACAATTATATCGAAGAAAATGTGTGTATCGGAATTGAGAAAGGCATAAGTCGTATCTAAGTGTATTTATAATTCTCAGGTATATAAAAGTTGGATAATAATGGGAAAAATATCCCAGGATACAACGAATCTACAACAAAGTTTCTAGTTTATAGACTCACTATAGTATATTCCGAGTAAATCGACATTCTATTTTATATCTTACCATACATATCCTAGGACCCAGATCACTTTGACAGAAGTAAAGATTGGAAACCGGCTCACTTATAGAGATAAAGAGCTATTTTCTTTTCTATCGGTTGGCCGTTCATCAACCGTCTGGGGAGGCCACAATATACCGCGACACTTTATACTGTGCTCGCTTCACTACTTGAGTAAGATGAAACATAAATCAAGTGAAGCTAATTCTTTAAAGCTTGCGGTTTAATATTCCATTTTCTTTTTCTATTTATACTGGGTGATTTTGATATCACTGGCAATACTTGCAAGGGTGGAAGTACTCATCAAAATGAACAACTTTTATTATGGGACTAACTGTGAAATCATGAAAAAATTATCAGCAAACATATTATTTTACGCGATATCAGAGTTAGCCCTATAATAAAAGTTGTTCACATTGATGAGTACTTCCACCCCTACAAGTATTGCCAGTGATAACAAAATCACCCTGTATAAAAATTAATTATGTACTGGAATTGGACGCTTTATTTTACTATATTTTAAGAAATGGAGGTAAGGTAGTAGAACTCTTAGTGCAGAGTTCGCCCGGGGAAGTACCTACTACCACCATATCTAATTCCGCCGTGAAATAGTAGTGCACTTGTATTACTGTGTTTCGGTTAGGAGGGTATGGGAGCCGGTGAAATTACAGGCACAGGAGACTTAACAACTTCATGTCTCAAGGTTGGCAATGCGTGAGAGATACCCCTGGCAGGGAAAATATAATATTGTATTTTCTTTGGCCGTGGTGTTATGAGCGTCTATAGGCTACGGTAACGGCTTACCATCAGGTGGGCCGTAAGCTTGTTTGACACCTAATTAGTATAAAAATAATAATAATGAGGTCCAAACTGAAGCATATCGCCAAGTCTCTGAACATTAGCCTGAATTGTCAACAAAAATTACCTCATGCAATGGGTACTTTCGTGAACATACACTAAAGTTGGATTAGATCTCTTACACATTAAGAGCTCGTTTGTGCACGCTCATAAACGCGTAACCATGGCGACACGTGTCACTATGGCAATCTGGTTCAAGCGCGGAGACACTGACTTCTGCCTCGTAATACGTACAACTATTGCCCAAATTGTTTCGCGCGTACGGGCTTGAATAATGAAAATTAAAATGAAAATATTTTTTATTCAAATAGGCCTTCACAACCATTTATGAATAGTCTGACTCTAACGCTCAGTTCGGAAGTTTGCTTTTACTGAGAAGAGCCGGCAAGAAACTCTTTTCAAAACCAACTCAGATTTATTACATAAAATTATTTGACGGGCCGGTTAGCGTGGTTGGTAAGATACCCTATCTATCACGCCGCAGGTCGTGGGTTCGATTCCCACTCAGGACAAACATTTGTGTGCATGAATATGTCTGTTTGTCCTGTGTCTGGGTGTAATTATCTATATATGTATGTATTTACAAAAGAAAAGTAGTATATGTAGTATATCAGTTATCTGGCTTCCATAGTACAAGCTCTGCTTAGTTTGGAGTCAGGTGGCCGTGTGTGAGGAATAATGTCCCAGAATATTTATATTTTATTTTTTATATTTATCTAGTCTCACTGACAAATATGTGTGTTATAACAAAAAAAAAGAAAAGAAACAAAATGATGAGTGACTTATTTAATAAATAGATAGCAAATTTAAGCAGACCAGCCCCCACAAGCAGCACCTGTTCACAAGTATGACACATGTGGCAACCATCGCCCTCCTCGCACATATTGTAGGGAAGTGAGCGACCCGCCACACGACGCCGCCGCAAGCAAAGGCCTCAAAGTGAGCTTGCTAAAAAGAACAACAATTTCACGGAATATGAATAGGAACACACAATATGTTATCACTGTTACCATTGACATGTTTATAGGGCAATAAGCAGGGTTACGGGGGCTTTAGTCTTGGACCGAGGACTGAAAGCCCAAAAATTTTGTTATTCGATTCGGTCCGAAAGGAACAAATGCTCAAAAGGACGTTAAAAGATCACGCGCGTTTAGTTGTTTAAATACGCCCCGGAACGTCACAATGCCTCGTCTCTATGTTTGTGAAAAGAAAAAATTATTTGAACAGACAGCAGCCTTCATGGAATTATTTATGTTTTATTTCTCTGTCAAAAAATTTACTAGAGCATAACTAATCCCGCCGGACGTCTCTACGTCGAATTTTCCGAAAGTAGCTATTTCTTTATCGTAGTAAAAAAAATATTCAATTATTTTTGCAGGAAATACGAATTTGAATTATTTAAAAAATATATTAAAAGTTATAAAAACATACGTATTAACTAGTAAAATAACTCCTACTATTAATGTGTTTAAATTTAATGAAACAACTAACTAAACTAAATAATATTATAAAGTGAAAATAATTATTTTGATGATGGAAAAACTTCTTCAGAAGCTATTAGAGATTTTTTGTAAAAAAAACTTCTAAAAGGTATACAGCTAAATAATCTCCTTTTCTTTGGCATTTAAGAAGAATTGCCAAAAACTTTTAATTGATGAATTGCAGAAGCGGGACTACGTATTTTTTCTTCGCACAAAGAAAAGGTAAATATAAATTACATATTGCTTCCTTGAAGCCTATCCGCTAGTTATTTTGGTATTAAGGTATAGTTTACTTTGCTAGGTAACACGTACGCCATATATCACGGTATGACAAGCGAGGCTGGAGTTCGAAATATTACTTGCTGTATATGTTTTTTAACCTCAAATATATATTTACCATAGTATTGATATT
The DNA here is from genome assembly GCA_951216915.1 of Tetheella fluctuosa. Lineage (NCBI taxonomy): Eukaryota > Metazoa > Arthropoda > Insecta > Lepidoptera > Drepanidae > Tetheella > Tetheella fluctuosa. Next base: position 10,371,545 of record OX578222.1, read on the forward strand.
TCATATAATATTATGGATAAATCTGCTAGAAATTGCAAAAATAAATAAATAAATAAATAGTGAAGGCAATATCTTACTAAAAAACACTATTTACTTATTTAAAATTCTTTAAAAAAAAATCTTCACAAGCATTTATGAATAGGCTGACTCTATTGCACGGTTCGGAAAACCAGTAGGGAATTAACCCTACAACGGTGTTGCAAGCGTCAATACGGTAACTGCTTACCATCAGGCGGGCTGTTTGCTTGTTTGCCACATTAGCGGTTTAAAAAAATTAAGGGTTAAACAGTTTAACAAACTCTGTATCCATCTATAGGTATCCATAAATTATAACTATCAATAAAATATGAAATTATTTTCCCCACTTTATATCTATAAGTTGTTGTTTCTTAGTTATACTATATATATATATATATATATATATATATATATATATTTATATAGTTTCTATCTATCTATATATATAAATACTATACTATAAATAGTAACACGTTTTTACACACTCGAGTGAAGGTGTGTGATTCTATCATAAATTAATTAACCTAATATTCAACCCAAGAGGTGATAAGTTAATTCATCCTTAGTTCTATACATATAGAAAGAGTTTTAAAAATTCCGAACAACCCACTTAATTTTTCATTAAATATTAATTATTTATTTTCGTATTTGAAACAGATTACCCATCAAGGGTTATAGGCCCTTGCGACAACTTAAATTGGAATAAATATTGAATCAGAAAAGGCCTGCTATATCCACCATCGAAATATAAACTGACTTCAAACAATGAAGGTTGAATAGCCCCTGGGAAACGTGCCTACATTGTTTCTGTACCTACTGTGGGTTTAATCTGGAATAATTGGAGTATAAGGAAAATTCGTTTTAATTTACCTTTTTCAACAGCTCATTTTAGTTTTCGTACCTAGTAACCTTTCTTATATTCTTCCAACCATTTTTCCGACAAACTTCAACTTTCATAATGAAACTTGGACAAGAAAGAAAAGAAACCTGCATCTAACTACACTCTTAAATCAAGTTAAATTAGTTTTTTTTTTCAGGGCCAGACCCATGCTATCATGTTGGACGACCTCAGTCCAACAATCGCATCGAATAAGACTACATCTGGCTTCGATCTTCATAATTTCTACGTCAATTACTACGATGAAGCCAACAAGAAATATGTCAACGACAGTCAGAATATTACGGAGGTATGTCATCATTGTTAGAATTTAAAAAATCCAAAAATTTACTTCCGATATGAAAGTGGGCTTTCACTAAAAAGTATAAAATAACGATGTTTCCTCTATTGTAAGTAGATACTGCTTTGAAGTCATCGAATTTGAGATTCTGGAACACTACTATGAAGTCGGTTTTATTTTTTGATAAAATTTATTTTTCAATTTCGAGTTTATTAGGCGTAATCAATATTTGTCACTGATCATATTCTCGATCATGTCATTAATAATTATCAACAATATTGAATAATATGATACTTTAATCGCGATATTCGTGTTATTTTTCGTAGAGGAATTCTGTTATATCTTCAAAGTCCATAATTAAAGTTCAGACCATAATAAAATTTATATGGAATCACCATGGAATAATAGAATACAGTTTAAACTATCCAAAGCCGTTTTCGAGAAATCGATGAATGTACATAAAAAAACATACGCGTCAAACATAAAACCTCCTCCTTTTTTGAAGTCGCTTTCATTGACTTCAAAACAGTACCTAAATATTAATTACACAATCAGATTACAGTTCCTCTACATCGTTATTACATAATTTTGAGTGCAAACTCGCTTTGAAATCGGCTTTACTTTTTGTTTTTTGATCATTTTCGAGATACCGTGTGTCAAAGTTTAAAAAATTTAACCCTAGACACTTTTGTACATCGAGAAACCAGCATACGTAGTTATGCCTACATACAACCCACAACTATGTCTCCAACCGAAATAAATAAAAAAAATCTATAATGAAATGAAAATTAATTTATTTGTCACAATTATGCGTCATACATACATGGTAGTGGTGTGATTCTCTCATAAGATTCTAACATTTTCGGGATTATCGGTTGTTGTGTCAATTTCAGTCCTACCCAGTATATGGGTGAGTGAGACGTGTAATCATTGTGACGTTGACAAAAGTATTGACTTACAATACTTTTATTACTTTGAGCATAAAGCCAACTATGCTCAAACTTTTATTAGGTTCATCTTTGGCGTTCCAGACTAAGGAATCTTGACTTATTTTCTTTTTAAATGGAATATGTTTGTGTTTTGACCACACTCTCATCGTGGAATGTGATGATGCCCAAGGTGGTAAGCAAACAAAGCCACTTAACGTTTTTATATTAATTAAATCGATGTTTACAGCATGATAGTTTTCTAAACATTGAAAAAAAGATCAAGAGTGACAGGATATTCGAAGACAAAGTTCCTTATTTAAAAATTTAAAAATAATATCAATGACAAGGAAGAAATTAAATATATGGATGGAAAAAAAAGTCGCATCGTTACAAGGGATGTGTTACCATCTATAATATTGTGTTGATATGTAATAAGAAAATATGTATGTGTCAATGAATAAACAACGAGCTAATATCTCAAATCCATTAAGTGATAGCTTCATAAATTAACCCATTTGAGAAACCTTCCTACCTAAGTACCGAATCCTAAGTAGGTTTATCATTCTCAACACCTGCTATTTACCTGAACGAATACGTCTGTCTAGAAATCATTATTAGATATGAGTGAGTACCTACTTATGTTATATTAACTGTGGAACGTAGTGATTGTCTGAATTGAATTAAATTGCGTCTTACCCAGGCACCTACTCACTAAGACCATTTTGCATCGCAACTAAAATAAAGGTAACGAAAATAACGTCACATTGTTTGCCAATGACATGAAGGTGGTCAGTAAATAAAATGTCCCAAATGTCGATGAATTTAAATTGCTAAAGATTTTAACAATTTTTAGAACCCTAACTTTGAGATTTTTACCATCCAATAAAGCTGATTTGTGTCCATTTTCAAAATAGCCTGATATTATGACATCAAATAGATGTTATTGGGTCAAAATAATAACTACTGCACAGTTTTCGATAGTGCTTCAAAGTATAAATGGGACCCAACTTGACGAGGCTCTCTTCAAAAGTAGGTAAGGTAATCGGTTTTTATATTGATATTTGCACTATTTAAGTTCCCTTTTCTATAAATCAAGAATAATAAGATTTCAATTGCACTCTACAATCACTCTGTGATACAATCAACAATAAAAATGTTCGTTATATTATAAAGTCGCACCACTTCACTCATAGAAAAAAAAACATGTAATATCATTTTCGCGTACAAATTATTACACGGTTATAATATCTCATACGGTAGCTTTTCTCTTTGTTCCACGTATAGGTAGTCGTCTCCATTACAGAAATTAATTAAGTTTAACACGCCACAAAGATTATGTAGAAAGCTAATAGCGGAATATGACTTAATTTTCGAAAACAAACATATCCAACACAATTGTTTATGTCTGCACATTATCTATTGTCGTATTACGTATTTTATTTCTAAAGCTAGTTTTCTTATTTCCTTCTAAACACCCAAGGGTGCACAATCTTTTGGAAAATTTAATCGGTATTAGCTATATGTTCGAGAACCCCTGTACTCCTAAACTAATGTAATCAATCAATTCTATCTACCTACTTTAATTTCTGCCATTTCGTAAAGTTGCAAACTTAATTCTACAAAAGACATTGTTATTTTCTCACAAATAACTTCTGGCAAACGAAACAAAATTATACAGTAGTGCTGAAGGCGCATGATCAGCCACAAGTTGTGGCATTTTATCTTACATACATCAATATGCCGTGAACCGCTCATTTACATACCTATGCAATTTGCGAGATTTCATTTTTATTCATTTTGATTTTTGTCTCTATCTCCCGATACTTTATTTATGTATGAGCTCCAATTGCCACAATGAAACAAACTTCACCTACAAAGATTTTAAAAACTTTTCATTCAATGTCAAATGTATGATGGGTGATAGTCACCCCTGGCTGGCTATTACAAGTTGAAATCTATCGCCAAGCAACTACTTTAATATTCCGGCAGCTGCAATTAAGAACCAGTTTTATCATGGCATTTGGTGGCACCTTCGGTAACATCATCACATCACATCATTGTGGCCAAACTATGAACAGGTCATAAAATCATAAAAGTCATAAAAATACTACAGTTTAATAACTCTGATATCCTACACAGGTCTACCAGTCCTTCATCCTGCCCTGGTGGCGACAGGTGCTCTGGACGCTGTTGTTTGCTGGGATGGTGGTGGTGGCCACCGTGGGGAACCTTGTCGTCATATGGATAGTGCTGGCCAATAAGAGAATGAGAAGCGTCACTAATTACTTCTTAGGTGTGTATTTCATCCGAATTTTCTTGTTAGAATTGGGTCAGGTTGTTTTATTCTGTGTACTGTTCGTTCTGCAATAAGGACTGACTGTCCTGTGCATGGCCTTGTCTCTCCTCACTTGGGGTACATTATTTGGCACTAGGGCTATTGGTACGACAAGGAATAAGCATACAAATGTGAGTAAAGCAAGTATATCCTTGCTCTACTGTTCACCGAGATTTGGCTTCAGGAGAGTAATGTCTTAAAAACTAGAAATGGGGAATTCCTAATCATATAATGGGGCCCTTTATTTTGCAATATATAAGGTCCTAATAAATGAAGTACGGTCCTTTTGAGGGATGATAGTATAGGTCATAAGCTAAGTGAAATTGTACTTCATAAATAAAAGTAATAAATAAATAAAATAAATGTTTTTTTATATTTTTTAATAATAAATTTTACACCTGATTATGCTGTTAATGGTTTTAATTAATGCTTAGTATTGATGAAGTACAATTTCAGGTTTTTTATTTTCATTAAAATTACGACCGAATATTTTTATTTTATAATTTTCGGAACACTTACGACCATATACTATCCCTACTATCCCTCAAAAGGACCGTGCTTCATTTATTAGGACCTTATATATCGTCAATCTAATAATAAAGATTTCAATGTCAAATGATTTAAATGTTATGATAAAAAAAAGAATTTCGTAAAAGCTCTTTAATTTGCCGCTTCAAATTTTAGATGGTACCAAAACTTAACAACGTCATGCGGGCCCCAAAATTAACTCGCGTGGATTAACATTTAATTCCGTTTAGTCTTTCAGACTAGATACAATCTGACAAGTGATGAACTACTGTAGCAGGAGTTATAAGTAATAGTATATTCAATTATTTATGAAGCAACAACTGGGAACTTCTGATTCTATGGGATATCTCAGTTGGTAGTGATGGTCCATGCCGTGGCTAAAGTCATAGTTTTGAATCCAAGAATGAACGTGAGCTTCTGGTAGAGGAAAACGTTACAAGTAAACCATAGCACGGTGGTAAGGAACTCTATTGTACCCACCTACCTGGCTACCCTCAAGTTGAAAATCTCCAAGCACTTACCATATAAATGTTAATATATTTTCTTCTCCACCAGTAAACCTATCAGTGGCTGACGCAATGGTGTCAACCCTCAATGTGACCTTCAACTTCACATACATGCTGAACTCCGACTGGCCTTTTGGACACTTTTACTGCAAGTTCTGCCAGTTCATCGCCGTGCTCAGCATATCTGCATCTGTTTACACGCTCATGGCTATTAGTATAGATAGGTAAGTGATGATACTACCTCTCTCTCTCCTCGGTAAGTGATTTTGCTACCTCTCTCTCTTTCTCACACCCGTGTAGGATTAATAAAGCTAATTATAGCTTCTTTATTTATTAATTACTGGCTATATGAGAATAGCAAATAACCTGTTACTATCGGTCAACTTAGCCTGGTTTATAGAACACCTCTCATTCATGTAATAGCTGATGTAAGTGACATCGTAACGAAGACTAATACAGTGGATTAAGAACATGAAAACTTGTTATTGGCTTCATAATTACTTACTTATTCAATATTTTAGGCAATAAATTTTACTATAATTTTTTTTTTTTAAATCGTCTGCATTAGACCGTTACCATAATATTAAGTATTCTGTGCCGTTACGGTCTTTTCATGAATTTGACGTTTCACTGATTAAAAAACGATTATGCTATCAATAGTTTAAAACATAATGTAGGCACACATCATAAGTAGACCGACGCAAAATTTTAAGACTTCCAGACTAGAATATCTTCTACTGAATCCTTGATATCAGTTTTTAGTACAATAGGTATCACTTGCATTTTTATATTTGTATCATAAAAAATCCCAAGGATCTTGAGCTAATATTGTTAAAACCGAAGAAAAATAATTCTTTACGTTGTAGTAGTGAACAAAGGGAAGCTTATTGGTAAAACGAATCAGAAGAAAACTTGCAGAAATAAAACACCACAAACAATAAAAATGTTGTTAGCTACAGACGAACTGTTCAATATGCGCATTTCTCTCTTACTTTTATTTACTACGTTCAGTGTTACATCACTTATATCTAGGTTGAAGTTCGATTCTTCCTTTACTAGTGGATATTTATGCTAACCTGTTATCTTTAAAAAATAAACTACAAATTTACACAAAATCACAAGGTACTTGAGTAGAAATTACTCCTAAACTAGGTAAAAAGGTATATTTGCTAAAGCTATCAAAATAATAAATATTCTAATATTCTAAATATTCTGGGACATTATTTATTTATTTATTTATTATATACACAAACAGCTTATAAATAATACAATTATAACTTATACATAAAGATAATACATGAGCCAAAACAGTTTCCACAAATATATACTAACATTTACGCAGATAACGAAAAAGAACGGTTCAACAAACTAAGTTTAAACCCATAGAATGGCAACAGAGATAAATAATAAAAAAATAAAAATGAATATAGTTAGAGTAGCCAAAAAAGTAACAAGAGTTTAGACAAATAATTAAGTAATTTACTCATCATACGTAACATTATGTATGTGCTTCTTGTATCTGTTTATTATTTCATGAAATAAGTCGATGTGGTAATAATATTTATTATATGTACTGCAAGCTCTTACAATAAATCGATTTCTAGAGTAATTTGTTCTACAATTAGGCACAGCAAATAAAACTTTTGATAAGGTATAAAATGTAGTACATTTAAAATTAATGTTACCGAGTAAGTATGGTGAATCTATAAAATTATTAATGATTTTATATAGAAACAATTGATCTCGACACTCGCGTCTTTTTTCTAGTGAAATTATCGTATGTTTTTGAAAATTGTTAAATTTGTACTCTAGTCTCTTAATAAACTTATTTTGAATGCTTTCTAACATTACAATATATTTAGTGTAATTGGGGTCCCACACAGCCGAGGCATATTCTAATTGCGGTGTAACAAATGCATTGTATAATGCGATAAGCGTGTCAGGATTCTTAAATTCACATCCTTGACGGAATATAAATCCCAATATCTTAAATGCTTTAGTAACGGATTGTGCGATATGTGATTCGAAATATAAACCGCTATCTAGTAGTACACCCAAGTCTCTCACCACATTAACTCGTTGCAGAGAATTATTAAAAAAGACAATAATTGAAATTATTGTTTTTTTTTTTTTAAATCACATTGCATGCGGTAAAAATCAATATTATTCCTCACTATGGAAGCCAGATAACTGATATACTACATTATACTACTTTTCTTTTGTAAATACATACATACAGGGTGATTTTGTTATCACTGGCAATACTTGCAGGGGTGGAAGTACTCATCAATGTGAACAACTTTTATTATAGGGCTAACTCTGATATCGCGTAAAATAATACGGTTGCTTCATACATTTTGGTCGAGTAGGTATTGAACTTTTGTATGGAACAGCTGATAATTTTTTCATGATTTCACAGTTAGTCCCATTATAAAAGTTGTTCATTTTGATGAGTACTTCCACCCTTGCAAGTATTGCCAGTGATAACAAAATCACCCAGTATATAGATAATTACACCCAGACTCAGGACAAACAAACATGTTCATGCACACAAATGTCTGTCCTGAGTACTCCTGAGTGAAAATCGAACTCACGGCCTGTGGTGAGATAGATAGAGTATCTTACCAACCACGCCAACCGGCTCAACAATACAATAATTAAGATAAGATTATAAAAATCGATAATGCCGGTAGAGCGTTAAGTTTACCGTTTTATATACTTGAGTAATTAACTATGTAACTTGATCCTTTATTAGAAATTAATGACTTAAACTGGGAACAGATATATATGAGCTTCAAATAATGATACTAACTTACACTTTATTAAGAGACATTGAGTTCGCTTTGTTCCCAAAATCAATACAATTCGATACAGATGCCACACGATTTTCAACTTAAAACTTCGAATTTTCTGTAGTGTCACGTGTTGAAAAGTCCCACATCTCTTTTGAAAGACATAGTCCAGTGGAAAAGTTACTGGAACATTCGTTCCGTATCTTGTTAGGGTCTAACAATTGTTCAGAACTCGATGGGGTTTCCTATAAATTGTATGGAGTTGTTTGGAAGGAATGAATGAAGAAACTTAAGTACGAAAGTTAATCAAATATTTGAGTAAAACTCTACTGATTATTGCTAGGATTTTCAGTTTAGAAACCGGTTGCCGAATGCCTTCAATTCACATTAATTAATTGACGGGCCGGTTGGCGTGGTTGGTAAGATACCCTATCTATCACGCCGCAGGTCGTGGGTTCGATTCCCACTCAAGACAAACATTTGTGTGCATGAACATGTCTGTTTGTCCTGTGTCTGGTTGTAATTATCTATATATGTATGTATTTACAAAAGAAAAGTAGTATATGTAGTATATCAGTTATCTGGCTTCCATAGTACAAGGTCTGCTTAGTTTGGGGTCAGATGGCCGTGTGTGAGGAATAATGTCCCAGAATATTTATTTATTTATTTCACCTTAACTATATACGTAACAACAAAAGTAGGGTGGCATATTTGTTACGTAAGGTTTAAGGTTACGACAAATAGTTATATTGTCAAGTCCTCTCCCTACTTAGGGTTAAAACTTACTATCTAATGTCTATGACTTATCTTTAATACAAAAAATCCATCCATACATTATATTATATAATCTACCTTAAGATTTAGCGACTTTATTTACATATTTACAATCAATGTATAAAATACAAACTATGATATATAGAAAACATCCTCAAAGCACCTACCTTTAGTTAATCCTACGGATCAAAAGACACATCAAATATGTATAGGTAATGATTGATTTATCTCTAGACTCTGTCCTTTTCCATAGCTAGTCAATAAACAAAGATAGAAATACTTTAATCAGCCAATAAATTCTAATTGACGCTGCTAATGTCGCTGATGATCGGGATTCTTCACATTCGCATGATGCCAAAACTATAAGTATATCTGAATATTGAAGCCCATATAACAAGAATTTGTATTTAGGACACAATAACCATTGTAACTAGTACACAGCCTCGCTGATTTCAATTCTTGCTTCCATTTAATTTGCTCGGCTATCTCTTAGCCTCGAAATACTCATAAACTTAATTATCTCCGGAATTATATTTGCGGCGAGTTCCAACAATTCCTTGTTTTACTTCAAGGAAGTTCAGTATAATAGTCAAAGGTATACAAAGTACATAAATAATAATAAACAATATACTGAGTAATCTTCTTACACGGCCATTTGATTCCCGGCTTTCCGGGTATTATATATTGCATCGGTTAGAATATTCTAGCAATCTAGCCCTTTGTCACAAAGGTTTTTCTCTCACATGCTTATTTGGTTCGTCAACCTTCGTACACAAACATGTTGTTTTACCAACCTTATTGATTTAAAGTTATAGGAGGTGAAACTCTAGTAACAACTAGTTTAATTCCGTTATTCAAACAAGAAGTTTATCATTTGTAATAGGTTAGGTTATGCGTACCCCCATTTTACCCCCTTAGGGGTTAAATTTCCAAAAATCCTTCCTTAGTGGATGTCTACACTGTATAAGGTATCTATGTGCAAAATTTCAAATCTCTATCGGTTTGGGCTGTTGATATATCAACAGTCAGTTTAATAGTGGTAGAGCATAGCGAAATGTCGCTCAAAGAGCAGCTCGACTGAGGAAGTACCTCTACCTTACAGAATACCGCAGCCAAATAACTTATAATTGTGTTCCTGCGCGTGAGTAAGGTCGCCAGAGCTCATCGGGGAGGGTCGGCAACGCACGAGTGATACCCCTGGTATTGGATACGTTCATAGGCTACGGTAACCGGTTACCATCAGGCGGGCCGTATGCTTGTTTACCGACAATGTTGTATAAAAAAAAGTCTGTCAGTTTACCATTTTATACAGGATGATTTTATCTCAGATAAAATTGAAGTGTTTTGTAATGTCAAAATAACAGATTTTTACTTAATGCATATGAAAGTATTTTGACCGGACTTTCACTGGTAGATAGGTGATATTATAAGGAGTAACTTAGGCTACTTTTATTGGTTATAGATAGATTTTTATACTGGGAACACGAGTGAAACCACGAGGAATAGCCAGTCCATAATAAAAAAATAACTTGCAGTAAGTTAAAGTAGGTATATAATATTGTTTCATACGATTACGTAGTTTATATGATCACATAAAAAGTCAAAGTCAGCCGTTACTCGAACTTTACCCGTGAAAGTTATATCTTTTCGCTTTATTAATTCAAAGCGGTTTCTGTAATAAATTAAAGTCTATCAACTTCTCGTTGAGCTTTTAATCTCATTATAAACGATTACAGAGAAAGATTATACTCTTCAAGTTAGGTTTTTGGAGGGTTTTAATTAATATTACCTTAAAAAGAATATTACTTGGCTTGGCAATTAAAGTAACTTTTTCACGATATGCAGTTAAGCATAATTTGAGAAATTCATGAAGTGTAGGTACTTAGTTCATATTTTATACAAGCAAATCCTCATTCATTTATTTTGATTTAGAAGTTACAAGAAAATGCATAGAAAGCGTACCAAAATATGTAAATAAACCAACGTTAAAACGCTGAATTCACATTTGGAAGTGATTCCAGTGAAAATGCTTAGCCATGCAAGAAAACCAGCGCTAATTAGTGTGTATATATGTAAACTAGCGCTCCATCAGCATCGTCATGAATAATACTCGATGTATTAGACTTATTACTGTTTTTTCTGAAGGTATAGAGATAGGTAATACGTATTCATATACTATACTCATGTATATACGGCTACTGGACAACATGTTTAATTCATCCTCCAGGAAAAATGGCTTGTTGAGCAGGCATGTTATGAATTTGACGACTGAATTTTTTTAACATAAATTACGTAATTATTATTATACTTATTTAATTTTTTATTACAATTATTGTCTCTATTGAATATGACCTGTAACTTGTTGTTGCCTGTAAAAATTATGAACTATACTAACTGATGTTCATCATCTCGTTAAATTCGAAAGGAATTTTCTGGCGAAATAACGATTGCAATTTTGAAATAACACACATGATAGTAGTACTATTGGTTTGAAAATACTGTATTCGTAACACCATAAAATTTAAATGAATACTTTAAGAGAAAATCCCATTTGAATTTCTCTAAGTGTATATTTATGCTCATGACTGTACGTAGCGATATCTTCAGAAACGTCACAGATTACTAAATAGTTACAACGTCCCCATTATTATTCCCGAGATTCTCAATCAGAGATAAACTTCTAAGCGTGAAAAAAAAAAAAATTCAAAACAAATAGAATGAAAACGGTTAGAAAAGTATTCAAGTAACAGTTCTATATGTAGAGCCATGGTCACCATGCGTATGCACATTGCATAGATAGAGGATACGTTTCGAAACAATTTAATACAGACAGACAGATCAAAGCTTTAGATGTCCATTTTCATTACCTGCGACCTTATTGTCTCTGGGAAGGAACGTGCATCCCGTAGGAATACGTCCGTATGTTCCGATGCAATTTTATTGCATTGACATGTTGCAGCCAGTGAAATTGAGAAACGTCGTGTAACACAACACAGACAAAGATAGAAAGACCCCGCGCTAGAAAGGGCCCCGCGCCGGTTAAAATGCGAGGAACTTATTTTTGGAATGATTTTTTATTTTTTGAATTTTACTGTGTGACTAAGAACAACAATTAAAAACCTAGAATTTGAAGGAGCTTTATACACTGAAGTCCTGGAAACTTTCGCTGCGTGGCCAAAATAATGCGCTGATATGATGTAGATTTGCAAATTCGTGAATAATTTTTAAAAAGCATGACAAGTTTTTTGTAGCGAATAAAATTAAAGTTATTTAAAATAAAATAAAAAAATTAAGAAAATCACGGTGCAAGGTCATCACAGTAAATAAAAAAAAAACATGAAAATATGTCTGCACAATCAACTCTTATAGTCAGAAAACTGGATATGCACCTGTACCATAAGATTGGAGAGCCCGAACCGATGGCCCTTGAGGCCCCGCGCTGACTTAATCCGGCACTGGGTAGAAACATGATTCCACAGACTAGACGCGACATTCATTAGTGAAGAATACGTCTAAGAAGACTTAAAGTTAACTTAAGTCCTAATTTGTATTATTTATAAAAATAAACCTATATCAACCAACCAGTGAATAGTAGGTACTTACTCGAGTTGATCTTTAATGGGATCTCTCTTATTGATTATCTCTCTTTCCTATGAGTTCCTTAGTAGATGATCAAATCAATTTCAGGCTTTCTCTTTGAATTGAAATTAGACGAAGTATGATGATTTAAAGTATTACATAAACATAGATAGAAAAAAAAATACTATTAATTAAATAAAATCGCACGTTTGTTTTAGTCGTAGTAATACATATAGGATTTTCATTTAATATTGTTAGTGAAAATCAAGTCTTCTTTTAGTTTTAGCACAGATGTAGGTATCCAATCAAACTGATAACTGCATTTCCTTATCATAGAGCGACATAAATTGCTGTCACGCTGGCATGACGATGCGCGACGGTCACCCGGCGTGTGAGCGACGGCAATCTATTTGTGCCAAGCGACAGAGACAAGTTTTTACGAGTCATTGAACAAAATTCCGTTTGCTGCGTGATTATATTTTATCTACATCTACATAGATATAATTTTGGTTTTATAAAACTACTACATATTTTTAAGTGTTCCGTACCCACATGATCACAAAATGGAAGACTTATGGAATCACCTCGGTGTCTGTCTGTCACAAGTTTCACGTATGGATATTATAGCACGGAGTAAGGTTCCATCTACCTATTAGTTTTGGACAGTAAAATGGGAAGACATTGTACGAGGCTATGATGTGGGGCTGAAAAACTCTTTGAGGCACGATTGAAATATATTTAATACGCTAATTATGTTTAATTTTATTCAATAAAAGAAAAATGCTTAAAAAAATTAAAAGATTTTTTTGTAAGTTTTCAGAATTTCCAGTATCACTTCTGGAGTCAAATATGAAGGAACACTGTCTGTGCAAGAACAATTTGCACTTGGTCGGTTTTATTCGGTATTATAAACTCCAAAATTCATAAATCGGGCTATTGTGAAACGAATCTATGTTGTATATTTTATAAGCTGTAAAAGTGTAGGCATCCGGCCATATGACTGACTGCGTACTTTGTAAATATTTGATATCGATTAATCAATAGGTGCATCCACAACATTTCGATACAATATTTTAAAATCTTATAGCTAATTTGTTACTCAATAACAATTTTTCTAAAACATTTTCTTCCGCAGATACGTGGCCATCATGAGTCCATTACGCCCAAGGCTGGGCAAACGAGCAACTCTGGGCATAGCTGCTGCCATATGGGTGTGGAGCTCCTTACTAAGCAGCCCCAATCTTATCTACTTCACTACAGATATGGACTTTCTACCTGATGGGAGCACCAGGTATGATGTAAAAGAAAATCGTTTCTTTTTTGAGAAACGTCGAATTATGTTATATGTATGTATATGGACGTGGCAAAATTGCCACCTGATAATTATAAAATCACATATTACATGAGCACTATCCATCTCTGCAAAGGATATAAAAGCTTGTGCATACCATTGTGGTAGGGTACTTTGTAGTACCGGCCTGGCTGGCTACCGTCGTGTTCATCGCCATATATCATGATGAAAGTCTGTCGCCATCCTATCGGTGTGACTGGAAGCCTTGAAAACCATTTGGTTCTAGGCTTTGTGTGCTTACCACCTTTAACCACGTCATTAGGTACTTACCATGCTAAGAACTTTTTCATGAACCTCCAAGCTGTATTGATAATATATTTTACAATGTACATCTACAAAAGATTCCATATCTCACATAAGTTTTCCCTGAACATGCCCAATAAAACCTTTTTCAAAATAAAACGTAAATACCCACAAGAGTTTCAATTCAACATAAATCCATTTTAAGAGATCGTCAATCGGGTTCAGTTTAAATGGACTACATTACAGTCGGAGTATGAGGTCCCCGAGGTATAATTCTGCTGGTCCAAACGTAATTGTCCGTCTGTATAACGAAAACAAATCCCTGGTCTTGAACGTTTTTTGGGATGTACATAAGAGTAATGGAGAGAAAAGAGATTCGAACTGGATTTAAAAAATAGCGATGACATGTCAGTTACGTCATCTCAATGATCTTGAACTTTCGGTGTAAAATATTTTATGAAAACAACATTGTGGTAGGTTTTACTCTCATGTTAAAAATCAGTCGACACTTACCAGTGTGTTCCAGTAGCTGCACTTGAGAGCTAGTCCCTTCTAGGCTTTGTGTGCTTACCACCTCACCACATACCGTGGTAAGACTGTGGCGAACTCTAACACAAGCCTTACACAGAAAAAAAAAAGTGTAATTAATTTGAGTAGGTTTTTCCCTATTTTAGTTGGTATGGGTAGCCCCATTATTATGACAGTACTAACGTGACCATCTACTTTTAGAGCTGTCTGTAAAATAATTTAGATATTGTTATACGAAAATGTAATCCTGTATTATCCATATTGCTCGTCTTAGTAAATCTTTCAAAAGATAGAACATAGGTACATACTAAGTAATTGCTAATGATAATATCTGGAGACGACATTTACATACTTAATTGAAAAATAAACAGTCGTAAGCCCTGCTACATTATTAGAAGATTTCTTAATACCCATTGGAAAGGTTTCCATTTACGCAACCACATCAAACTTTATATAAAATGGCAAATACATTGAAAAGAATACACAATCTTACTTTGAGTTTGAATTACATATAAAACAGTTTTTAAAATTTTTATTTTTATTTAAATTTTTATTATTGAAACTTTGTATACACTTATTATAGTTTGTTTTATATACTATTATTGTAAATAATAATCCTAACTATCCTAACTTCCTAATCCTAACTAATATTATAAATGCGAAAGTGAGTTTGTTTGTTACCTTTTCACGCTTAAACTGTTGAACCAATCGCGATGAAATTTGGTAAGCAGATAACCTATGGTATGGAGAACGACATAGGCTACTTTTTATCCAGAAAAACATAAGATCCCTGGGGAACGCGGGTGAGACCGCGGGACGGAAGCTAGTAATATTATAAAAGCGAATGTGAGTTTATTTGTTACCTTTTCACGTCTATGCCGCTGGACCGATCGCGATGAAATTTACTTTTTTTCTCGGGAAAGTGGGTGAATCCGCTGGCTCAGCTAGTTACCTATTATAGGTAACTAGCCTTTAACCTTTTCTTCGATCTTAAGATAAGTTAAGCTCGGCTTAGCCTTAGTATGTAAAGGAAACTCTGTCCAACTAACATTTCAATTATAATTACAGGAGAGTGTGTTTCCCGGAGTGGCCAGACGGCATAACTACGAGATCCCAACTTGAATACGTGTGAGTAATTACACATGTGAATAATTGAACGTCCATCTTGACTTATCAATGTACATTTTGTAATTTTAATACCTAAATAGTATGTTTTGTAAAGATATACACCTACAATTTTGGGACTTATGTCATAACAAATATTGTTTATGCACAGTCAAGAATTATTTCAATGTTTTTATTGTTTGGTGTTTATTGATGGCCGCGGTGAAAAAATAAGAAGCTAATTTTAAACGTAGCTTGTTAGCTACGCAAATGATTGAGTACCAATGAATGAATAACGGTTCTACTATTTCTAAGAATGTAATTGAGACACAGATAGATTTTATTACTAGATAGCTAGTGACCGAAAAGTTAAAACTTTCGACGACGTCAGTTTCCCATCAGTTCACTCATTAATCTTACTATGTCGAAACCAAAAGGCAACATTTACGAACTCTAACCTTTTCCAACATTGATTGTTAAAATCAATTTACATTAACCTTTTATGAAATAGTAATTTATGATCCTATTATAAATAATCCACAATAAATCCAAGTAAGATTTAGTATAGTCACTGAAATTGGAGACATTTTCTAAGTATTATCCGTAAATAAAATAAATTACCTTATTATCCTAAAATAATGTGACATGCGAGAGAGACAGTTAAGAATGTCTAAGGAAATATAAGATCCTTGGGAATTCTCTATCTGTATTATTATTGTCTGTTAATACACCATTTAGGTTAGTTATTTTTCATAAACTCATTATTACTTATTGTTAGTTTAAATCCTTATAATGTTAGTTTTAACCATTTAGGCCCAATTTTTCAATCGCTGGATAAACCTCAGATAATCTATTCTTCAGATACGTCCATGTAAAAAGTGTTCTAATTTCGAATGAACAGCCAGATAAAATTTATCTGCCCATTGAAATATCGGGGCTTACTCAATTCAAATCATCGAAAATAATCATCCGAGTAACAGCAATCGCGCAAGATGGACGCACCAAATAAATTCCCTTGTCAAACAATCAATCACCGGCCTGTTAATTCCTTCAGCTATAAAAATAACTGAAGATAGGATATCCTAGAAAAGTTTTATGTAGAGAATGATGGGAATCTACATAACAGACTAGACACGAACATCGTTAGTAAAGACTATGACATAAAAAGAACTTATTAAATGTATATCTCCAAACTAAATATGTCCAGATTAAGACGATGATTATTCTAGACGAAAAAGGCACTCTTAACACCTCATATCCACATTAATTTATCTACACTTATACAGACACTGACAGCATTATTTTCTGCCCGGATGACAGTTTTTTTTTTTCAGATACAACGTGGCGTTTATGGTCCTCACTTACTTTCTGCCAATATTTTCTATGACGTACACGTATGCCAGGGTTGGTGTTGAGTTGTGGGGGTCGCAGTCTATAGGTGAATGTACCCAGAGACAGCTCGACAACGTTAAGAGCAAAAGACGGGTAAAGAAAAGATTTATTACTTATGTTTTGCTTTACCTTACTTAGTATGACGAAATCGTTGTTGATTATTAAGATTTGAGATGAATTTTAAATTATGCTAAGACGATTTTCGATATCACAACTTATTTTAAAATTAATGAATCTGTTTCATAAGCCCCGACGAAACGCACTGCGGTCTCAAATTCTAATAATGAAAAGAGGATTCCCCTTGTTATACAAAAAAACTCTATCAATACAGTATTATCACAAATCGCCAATTAATAAAAAAAAAAAACTGGTATCAGTAGCCAGTTTTTCTTTCAATAAATTCTCTCTGACTTACGGCCGGCCCAGTGATTTCCCTCGAGATTGCCTGGACAGGATTTCCTGCCTCATCTCCAAGATTCCAATGATCTCAGCAAACTTATCACAACTTTAGTGGAATCACCGATAACTTAGCATAGAGTTGCGTGCAAAGTTTAGCGAATTGCAAATCAAATCGTAAGCTCAAAGTTTGTGATAAACTTCGTACATTTCTGACAGCTGATTTCTTTCCAGGTGGTAAAAATGATGATAGTAGTCGTGGTAATATTCGCGGTCTGCTGGCTACCATTTCATGTTTACTTTGTGGTGACGTCATACTATCCAGACGTAGTTAACTACCCACATATCCAGGAAATATACCTCGGCATCTACTGGCTGGCGATGAGCAACTCTATGTACAATCCAATAATTTATTGTTGGATGAACTCCAAGTAAGTTTGGGGGAGCTGTAAAAGTTTTATTACTTAAGATTATATTCATGCGACTGTACCGAAATCGTTTGAGCGTTTTGAATAAATTATCTTTATTCATTGATGCGTGAATGCGATGATCATTTCATGAAAAGAAGGCTCGGAGCTGCAAGTTACTAAAATTACCATTAAAAAAAATCTAGTAAGTATAGCAGAGATTGAACAATGTTTCATTATATTATTTAATTTAATTGTCAAGCTCTCCTAGAAGTTTTAATATCTGTATGAAGAAACTTATTGATAGATTTAAAGTAATTGCCATATAATCTATCAATGCTATTTCAGTATGCATAACCTGGTGTTGCTGCAGGTTCAGAAGAGGTTTCAAGCAATTTTTCTGGTGCTGCGGCGCTCTGGGCGGCGGCGGTCTGACCAGACACAGGGCCTTTGGCACTGAGCGCCTCGACAGATCTATGCGCTCACTCTCTCCTAGTCGGAAGAATGGTACGAGTAAGTCTGTCATGTCCTTTATTTTGTGTATCAAATGTAGCTCGGTGTTGTCGCTTCCAAAGGGCATTGCAGATTTCACGAAGTAGATATTATGGCTCAAGTAGCAATACCGTAATGCATTTGCGCCTTTTATTTTGTAGGTACTTTTGTGTTCTGTTACTCATTTCGTGATGGGAAAGGTTGACTAGAAATTCAATTAAGCACTGTAAATAATCTTTGTGTGTACCAGCAATTCAATTTTATGAACCCCATAGTTTGTGTTATGCACAAATTAAGCGAAAATACACAATGGTTCTGTTACTTACATATTCATAGATCAGTGCTTATTCTTCTTCATAGGTTTGTTCAAGACGACAAAATTCATCAAAAATCCTCCTGGCTCTCCCCACTTGCTTCATGCAAATAAAATACACAAGTAAGATATAGTATAACTGAGGCCATAACTTCAGTAAATGACCTTTTTTGGTGTTATGTTATACCGACAATCCTTTACAATACCCATTTAAGGCTTCAAATCAAAACCAGTAGTTAGGCTCGTATTTATTTTGTCGTTAGCTATGTGTATTTCATGTCGCTTCCGAACCACATATCTCGCTTTTGTCCAGCTTAGACTCCAAAGACTATAAGCATCCTATAATTGACAACCGTGAATAACCGGGTTATGGCTTTCAACACGAGAGACCAACTTTAAGATTTACCTCATTTTTGGACCAAAACCCAACCCCTGTGCTTATCGAACCAGTGGGGCCTAGCACAAACTACTTTCAGCATTGTCTTTACAACAAAATGTGAGACAGTATAGCTTTTATGTCTGTCAAAGCACCCCCTTCCCTGCAAGTGAAGAAGTCTAGCCACAGTCCTGCCGAGACTGCGATGTAAGATCTAAGCGATGTGGTATAAAATTGCGAAAACTATCGTTTAAATCGCATCGTATCATTGGAAGATTGGTATAAAATGGTTGATGTTTTTCAGGCACGATTCGAATTTCGATGCATAGCACTTACAACAACACGATGGTGAGTTCAGCCTGACAGCGGCGGGCGGGTGCGGGCGCGGGTACGGGAGAGCCGAGCGATGCGGTCGAACGTACCTGGATATGACGCGCAACCCGTCCGCCTGCGCAGCCCCCGCGCACACCACACGACTTGTACGCCTGAGACGAGACCAGACTGTAGGATAGAGTCTCGACTCTAGTTTCGATAGTAAATTATTTATAATGGAGATACCTAATTAAATTTATTTTATGTATTTGAGATTAAATATTGTTGTTTAGTTTGATTTAATTGTGATTATGTAAACACAAGTTACTTTAGTATTCTTACAATACTGTTACGTGAAACAATAAGAAGTACAATAAATCTTTCATCTTTTATTATTTTATATGGCTTTTTATAATATTAATTAAAGATATTTTTAAATTTAATTCTAACACTTTTATACATTTCTAGTCAGTTATTTTGTGTTGGCATATTATATTTAGAAAAATCATGATTATTTTAAATTAAATTTAAGTCCCATATAATGTAAAATCTAAGCGAACGAATTTGTATTGTATATTGAAACTCTCGAATTTGTACATAAAGAATAATAATTATAACCTTACATTAGACAGACTAAACTAGAGGATAAGCTCTAGTCTCTAGTAGGTACTCAGTACGAGACTAGAAATCAAAGATTATTTATTTGTCATCAATTTCTAAGACAAGTTATGCATCTATATGCTTCTAAGACTAAATTTCTTGTCATGTATATTACAATTGTATATTGTGTGATTATACTTATTAATAAGTTAAAATATTAATTTTATGCTACTTGTGAAATTGAATGCAGTATAGCTATGAAGAAACTAACAAGAGACTGGATGAACACGTAGAAACGGACGATAGTGGTCTGTAATTAGGACCAATCTACTGTAATGGGGATTTCTTTTGTAGGATAATCCTCCCTAAGACCCTTGAAACGCTAAGATGTCTATAGATATTGCCAGCACGATATGGCATATGGTATAAAATATAAGCAAATGCAATGTCCATAGATAATTTGAAAACCTACTTACTACTAGAATTATTATAAGTGTGAACGAACGACCACTATTAAGTGCGTCAAACATGATATAGATAATAATATAATATTTTATCGATAAATGAGACAGTACTATACTAGGAAAATAGAAACAAATACCTACCTTCACTGTCCTTCTATTTCACTAATATAGTCTCTAAAAAAATATTTAAAGATATCGTATCTTCGCCGTGTGTGACGCGCTTTATAGGTACTATAAGAAGAAAATACCCTTAAAATTTCATGGTTCTATGACCAATTAGCTTTTGACTGAGCGTTGTCTATCAGTCAATAAGTCAGTCAGTCACGGTACTGTATAGAGCTGTATATTTGATTTGAAAAATGCTGCGAAATTTCCACTTTTTGAGATAACTTGAAAAGTCACGAAACACGAATTCATTTCATTTCACTGCACTAGTAGTGCACTTGGGTTGATATTTTATGGTCAAAATGCCACCGATATTTTTCAATAAAACTCAAAATACCTACTTACACGATTCTATAAAAATAAAATAAAAACGCAATGTCACTTTGAGAGTTCCCGCCAGAATGTCAAATTTCCTTTTAGAATAATATTTTATTTTACACACTGACGGCTAGTTTTTTACAAGTAATTAAAATTCATGCAGAATTCAGAAATTGAGACCAAGACACTTCTTGTTTAAAAAATTGTAATTATTTTTAGAAGTAGGTAACAACAATATTCAATAATTTACATGATAATGTACAAAACACAACAAAAGATCGAAATCAGAATTGGTATTTTCCATTAATTTAAGCAACTTTTATATGAAAAGTACTTGATCGAATCAAAGTCCTTATCAATTAATTCAACAGAGATTAAATTGCTTTTAGCGGACTGTCGCCCAACGAACGGAGTTCTCCGAATAACCAAATCGACCGGATTATTTTCATAATTATTTCAACTGTACATAAATAGAAATCTATTTTCCACAGATATCAACAAATAATATTGACCTATCGGTACTAAATCAACGCAGCAACTTATATAATACAAAAGTTGAAAAATAACAAATAAGTCGGTACATACTCTAACAATCTAATCAAATAAATAATTGATGTAAATATTCAAGACCTATTTTATTGGATGTAAATAATTTATTCAAATTTTAATAAAATTGCTATAACATATAAATTACAGAGTATTTCTCTAAGTTACTTGTATACGTAAATGTAAATAAAATATAGTAAATAAGCACATATAGATGTTATTTGTAAATATAATATTTATAATGTATTATTAACTAATATTTTTTTATGTTAAATCATTTACTTATTGATATATCTATAATGAACGTCTAGAAGCTCTATGTGAAAATAAAATAAGTGGATATTTGTTTTTTTTTTAATTAACCTAAACAACTACATACCGAAAATATTATCATATCACCATTTAAACACCAGTTTAACACTAGGTATTGAAATCAAAATATTAGTTTTCTTTTTTTTTTAAATAATTTACTAAAAAAAAATTGAGAAACTATTTGACGCGCTGGTCGGCATGGTTGATAAGATATCTTATCTATCACGCCGCAGATCCTGGGTTCGATTCCCACTCAGGACAGACATTTGTGTGCATGAACATGTCTGTTTGTCCTGAGTCTGGGTGTAATTATCTATATAAGTATGTATTTACAAAATAAAAGTAAGTATATTATGTATTATATCAGTTATCTGGCTTCCATAGTACAAGCTCTGCTTAGTTAGGGGCTTTGGGTTCAGATGGCCGTGTGTGATGTGAGGAATAATGTCCCAGAATATTTATTTATCTCACGCAGACGTAAAAAAAAACTACAAATGTATAATATACATTATAACAATGAAATATTTTGATAAGCGGCAGCGAGAGTATCATATCATCATACCCTAAACAAACTTTTGAGTACCTATTCACTATTTAAGCTTCTAAACATTAGGTACTCAAGGCATTCTAAAGAAAGTGCCAACAAGTAAGTACCTAAAGTTTCATAATTATTCCGTACCTACTATAATATTTAATGTATAACTTATTATAATTATGCTTTTAGTAATTATACCTAGCCGTCTACGTCTTTTGCTTTTTAAATTTATTTATTTCATCAAAAGGAACAAATTTACAGCATTAAAAATAATATTACCATTTTTTTTCCTAATTTGCCAATTAGGTACTCCTCTCAAGAACTTTTAAATGTAAGATCATCTCATGTTTTTTTTTTCAGAAACTGACAGTACCAAATATCCTAGCAGGCCTCGGAATAATTAATTATACATTAAGCAGGTATTATGAGGACATGTCATCTATTTCATCCTACAAAAATATCAAAGTGTTTTTAGTACCGAGATCGTATTTCTTTCATAACTATGACTATTTTACAGTTCAGCAGTTTATTGACCCAAGTATGTACCTACCTATTAACATAAACATACGTTTTAGGCTGGGAATACACGTTAGATTTTTTCATCCGATAGTCTGCGGATGCGTTGGAGCCATTACTTTGTTTGAACATACAATACACGTCCGATTCTATAGTCGGATCGAATAGTATTGAATGTTCGCCGGCTTCCGATAGTCGGATCTGACTATCGGATGAAAAAATCTGACGTATATTCCCGGCCTTAAGAACACTTTACATTAGTAAAATGGTCCTGGTGCATTTTTTTTTATTAACTAAAATAAATAATAGGAATAATAATAATATGTACAATGATGATATTAAATATGATGTAGGCACTATCTATTTATACTTTTTTGTGTTATTATTAAAATTATTATACTTTATAATATAAATGATCTAACAGCGTATTGTTTGTTCGTATAAATTGGGAATTATAAAACAGTTACCTAATCCCGAAACTGTGAACCTTTTGAATGAAAAACAAACATAATCAGAAAGACAAATATTTGCATACTAATACAAATAGTTACATTACTCCGACTACGACTAATATCATACTTTCTTCGGAAATTAACATGATTAAATTTTATAGTTTAAATACATTTACCTAATGTTTGATCATCTGCGTATTATAGATCCAATTGAGGTAGGTACCTACTGAAACAACCACACTCGACCGGATTTAAACATTAATATTTTTGTTGCTTTTTTATGTGTTTATGCACTTGTTGTTTTGAAATTATAAGAAAAAAAAACAAGATAGCCAGATTGTCCAAGAAATATAAAAAAAATGACACCTTGCAGAGTTTCTTGCCGGTTCTTCTCAAGGCTTCCTTTCTAGTCGGTTCGGTGGTAACTTAAGTAACTTAAACGTTCATAAGACTGTTAGGGCCTTAACTTTGAAAATAAATGGCGTCGATTTTGACATGCTAAGTAGCGAGTTAAGTAGTTTTCTATTGTAGTGTTCTTATCGATTGAGAAGGCTTAAATTGAAAACGACTTCTTAGCTAATGAGTATGTACCTAAGTGTAAATCGGGTCCGCAAAGTTAGGGTTTTCGCAATAAAATAATTAATCAAAAAAACGTTTTTATTCCAATTCTTTGTTCCTAAAACAATTTAAAACACGGTATACCTCCGTAGCAAATTTTTTTTATGTAGGTACCTGTAGATTGCCAAGTTTTACATATATCATCCAATATTGTAGTAGATGGCGCGAACTTGCTAAGTGTCGTTGCGTTATCATTTTATTCTCATGTTTTGTATTCAATACTAGCTTTTCCGCGCGGTTTCGCCCGCGTTCCCCAGGGATCTTGTGTTATCCCGGGATAAAAAGTAGCCTATAATAGCCTTCCTCGATGGGCTATCCAACACTGAAAGAATTTTTCAAATCGAACAAGTTTCTGAGATTAGCGCGTTCAAACAAACAAACTCTTCAGCTTTATAATATTAGTATAGACTAGTTTCCCCCCGCAATTTCACACGCGATCCAGTTGTGATTAAGATCCATGATTAAGTTTTCTGTCCTTTGCAATTTTCAGCACAATTTTCATAATTTTCTTTTTCCTTCTACAAAGTAGGTATTAGAAAACATTTAAAAAAAAAGATGAATGAAATCGGTAAAGTCGTTCTCAAGTTATGAGGACTCTTGAGATTCATTTTTATATATCCTACACATATAGATTGGTGTATTGTCCAATAAAACTCTATCCAAGTGCACTAGTGAAGTGAAATGAAATGAATGTGTGAGTTTTAAAGTTGTCTCAAAAACGTGACGAGTTTTAGTTGAACGGCCACCAATTTACTAAAATCAAGGCCTTGACATGAGTATATTAAAGTGATTTAGTAAATTGTACCTAATTAGATACTAGTTTGATATTATAACTTGACATTGTAATACACAAGCAGATTGATAGATACTATTTAAAAAAAAAATTGTTACAAAGTCACGACACAGCGTAAATACATACAGTGGTCTATCGCGTTTGAAGTCACGCGAAATGCCGCTTTGTATAGGCGTTCGTAATTGCTCCATTGTGTCCCAAGCGAGTGTATGGCAGCTTGGGCTCGCAACCCTCTCTCAACCCGCAAGCCCCGCACGATTGCTCTGTCTAGACGTGTCTGTTGGCCGACTGTAAGAAAGAGTTACATAGACTGTGGTCACGACGCATTGTTGCTGCACATTTATGCAGTAGCTAAATTGGATGCCATAAAAAATTGACAATCAGCGCGAATGATCTCCTGAATTAATAGTAATTTATAAATAACTTAGGTAAGTACTGCTTATGTTAAGTAAAGGAAATAAATATGAGAAAATTAAGTTACCAACATCATGGTACAACCGATCAACTAGACTGAGAGGCATTGTTAGCGAGATTGGAAAACTTCTCAGAGTGCGCTCGTCCCCTAATAGAAGAAAAAAAAAACGAAAATACCTTAAACTAGGTACAAGTTGACGCAAAACTCCTGTTCCGCAGCTATACGGTGCCAGGTAAGCACCACGTAAAAATCGTCGAGTTATGAAAGCCGTTAAATAAAAATTAATGCATTCCCGATAACATTTTTTTCTTGGGTGTTTATTGCATGACGCCATTTCACACAGGAAATATTTGTGGTTCGTATAGTTGTATCTATCTACTAGGTAGTAGCACAGCGTAAAAAACATACAGTGGTCTATCGCGTTTGAAGTCACAAGAAATGCCGCTTTGTATAGGCATTCGTCATTGCTGCATTGTGTCAATGTGCAATAAAATTAAATGTGTAAAATAAATACAAAGTGAGGTTAACGATTCCATGAAGGTTATGATTTATTTAGGTACATCTTCATTAAAACACGAATCAGAAAAGAAATTAATAATTAGGTACTTATTTTTATAAGTCTGCAGTGTATCAAACCTTTGATCATCTCAAAAAAGTCTCACATCACGAAATAAGTACTTATACCTACGAGGTAATACGAGTGTGGGAGCAATCTCGCAAGACCCTTATGAAAATATTTTAAGGTGAAATTGAGTCGCTTCGGAAATCTGTCGGAGGGAAATTAATTATTGCTGACTTTCGATCGTTCTCATATTGCTTTTGAAATGAAATTACCTATTATAGGGGTAAGGAGGTTGGAATACTTATATACCTAAAGCATAATAACCTACCATAAAAGTAGAATTTTGAATTCATTTGAGCTTTGTTACTTGATGGAATAGAACTTGATTTATGATTCAATTAACGTAGATTTGCCCCTGGTATTACTTAAATAATAAATAACACAATCAAAAGTTACCATTATTATAAAAATATAAACAATATTATTACAATTAAAAAGGAAAATCGTCACCAAATGGGAGCGTGCCCAGAATGCTGGCTGCATTTCCACGTTGGATAGCTAAGCTTATCCGTAGACTGAAATAAAAGCCAGCGTTCCGGTCACGCGTGTGTTCCTTTAACCACTCCGCCAAATCCTTATATATACCTACTGTGTGCCCCTGGTCCCCACGGGCAGAGAGTTTCTACACCAAACGGCTCAAACATGTACCCTCTGTCGAGATATGCATACTTGCGCCGCTTGAGGCACTCCGCTGATGTTGCTACGGAGCCAGTTCTCTCTGATGTGTCTGGAAGATGAGACGGTGCCAAGGTATCAAGACAGGTGGCATCCCAAACCAAGGGTCGTCCTAACATCCAGGACATGAGATAATTCCGTCGGGTCTCTTACCATCGTTTCTCATGAGGCCACGTGCCTCGAGTGTGGCGGCCACACTGACGTTGGTTAAAGTCCGTCGGATGATATCGTTGATAGAATTATGACGGGGTTGATGGATATATTGTCAATACAATTGTATATTTTCCCATTTCTTAATTTTTTTTTTTCAATTACTATTATAATTAAACTCTATTTAATTTTAAACCTAAGCAGTATAACCATAGCTATAAGTATTTATAGTATGATAGGGAAAGTGAACCAATTCTTCATCAATAAACGGGCTATTCAATGCAAAAAGATGTTTTCAAATTGAACTAAGTAGAAGTTAACTGCAAATCGAAAACTCTATAACAAATATAGGCGGACCATTGTCGTACCAAATGGTATTGAAGACGACGTGGTCCCGGAATTCCCGAACAAATTCAGGGTCCGATATAAACCCGAAATTTGCTACGATCACCTGACATTTAATAACGGATGACTAATTGACCGTCCAAATGAAAGGACACGCCTAAATCAAGTTATTAGATGGTTTTTCTCTTCTTAATTAATTTTTTGTTGAGGATAGGACAATAAAAGGGGCTCGAGCATTTTTCGACTGAAAATTTTATATTACAAAAGTATAATTTACAACGAGATCGTTGATCTATTTTTTTATTATTCTTTATTGACAGGTTATTTAAAATAATCGATTTCAGAATAGATTATACGAATGGGATTCATGTAACAGGATACCTCTAGGCGGATTCAATTCCGAACCAATATTTACATTGGGATCATTGGGGCCGAGGGTGATTTGCATCCCAACTATTGAAGCACCGCAAGGGTACCAAATGCTACACTATACAAATATTTATTCAACCATAATATCTATTTGGGTGATTAAAACCGGAGGTTGATTTGCCAGGGACTATTTAATTTTATCTAATAGATAGGAACTATCGAGATTCAATTAAGAAGTTTTGAAGGTTAATAGGAATTTTGTAAGTATACAGGTACCTAATTAAAACTATGGTATTTTAAACTTGTCCTATTCATCACTGGCATTATGGTGAGAGAAAAAATCATCATGGAAACCTGCACATCCGAAGTTGATAATTATAAAGTCCCAAAATCCGCACATTAGTCCGCGTGAAATATAGCGTCAATTCTTTTTTTTTTACTTTGTATAGTTGTGTTTGACCACAGTCTCACCATGTAAGTAATGATGTGGCAGATGATGGAAAGCACACAAAGCCTAGAAGGAATTGGCTTTTCAATTTGAACCAGACAGGTTGATACTACAAAGTACCTACCACAGTACTTTGGTTTCCTCACGATGTTTCCTTCACCGAAAGCTCTAGCTCATTATAGAGCTCAAACCCACGACCTTCGTCACGGCATTTGACATCACACCACTGAGCTATCATCGCCTTATCATTTTATTTTCTTTTTAATTCTCAAGAGTTACCTTGTTAAGTTGTTAAGTTTATTTAGCTGCAGTTTTGTAGTTGCTTTTCTGTTCAATAGACACTAATATTATTCTTAATAATTTATTATTTTTCAAAAAATACCAGGTAGGTAAGCATGTTTACATTTGAAAATGCTCAGATCAAGATTTAAGCAGAAACTGAAACTTGAACTCATAATCATTTATTCAGTTTAGGCCCTAATAAGGCACTTACGAACGTTACATATGATTTACCACAGGTTCGGAATACACTTGGACTGTGAAGACTCTGGCTGGCAAGAAAATCAGCAAGGCATATTTTTATAAATCTTTCTTTATTTTAATTAATGTATTTAATTACAAACGACAAGGTTTATAAAATTATAATAAAAATTATCGGAAGGGATGGAGATATTATGAGGCTCTACCAACGGTTGAGTGGTGGTTAGGTAAATGAAACAACCATGGTCACTTTGGTCAATTTATATATTTACCAAGCGCTCTACACTCGGTAATATTGTCGAAACGACCAAGGTAACCTTTCCACTCGGAGCACACAGCTGTGGATGGAGCACAGCGCACAGCACCACTACACACGTTAAATTGGTTGAAACCGACCAACCGAACCCAAGTCATATGTACCAACAAAACCTAAACTAAAACTAAACTGCACAGTATGTATGTGTAGCGTGTTTATATTATGTTTGTGATGTGTAGGTAGAAGGATATAGTATCTTGACAATAATGGTATTTTAGCAGTTTAGCTACTTAATCCCGAGTTTAAAAATAACCCGGCTAATCTTAAAGGGTAAGGACAAGAAAGAAAATAGAGCACAACCTCGTGCACAACACAACTGACTCTGTTCTTTAATCATAGACAAACAAATAATCAGCGCGAACTACAGAGATCGTGAAACGGAACACGGATCTTTGGATTTAATGGAATGGATGAACGAAACGAAAATTATTATCCAATATGGCTGAACACTGCCAATGGGGTTATTCGCGGTTATTTTTATCATATTTTCAGTAAAATATAATTATTTCATGTGAAATTACGTTGCCTTACATTAAAATGTAAGTCAATGAACCTAATGAAGAGTTTTATGTGAGTAATTTATTCGGAAATAGTGTTTTACCAGGCAATATCCTTGACATGTCATGAGAAAGTTGCGGATGGGCTTTCGAATTTTGCCTATATTTACTACATAAGCGTTTGCTTTACAGGTATGCCGAAGATGCCAGTTAATTCTGTGTCAAAATCAAATAGAGGAGTTCACAAAACTAAATTTTCGTTGTCGTTAAATAGGAATAATGCTACAAATTTGAGCAACGAAATTAGGAAACCTCTCGAGAACCTAGACCTTTGTAAACAGACTACAAGAGATAATAAAGAGAACAAGCCTGTGAAACGACGTTTCAAGCGTAAATATTCGAATACTTTGGGTGATGATGCAAAGAAACTGAAGACGTTATCTGAACAGTCGAATCCTGGAGGTACGTAATGTTGTATAGCCTACCGGTTTTTCGCGCTGGGTCACTCTTCACCTCAGTCTTTATTTATCTAGAAACCTTATCAACAATTATTATGTATGTATTTGTTGTGAACATATATATGATATTATTAGTCATACCTATCCAAATTGTAGAATCTGCTGCAATACAAGATGGCTAGCCTCTTTACAAAACAGCTAATTTCTGTAAAATAGATAGTTAACGTTTTTCCGGATTGTTGTAGCAACATGTTTAACGTTTAATGTGTGTTTGTCTATTATTTAATGTTATGGAATCAACATATAGTTTTAATGTTGTCACAATCTAATAGGCCCATTTTGACACCCCATACATGCATCCATGTGACATAATAGAGACAAATATAGCGTTTGTGCAAGTTTGTAACATTTCATAATGTAACAATGTGTTATAAAGCAACATGGTGACAATGGTTTGTAGCTAGATCATGATGTCACCTATCATTCTGGTACAAAAAAAACTGTACAAAACAAAGTGAAATTCAGTGAATTAAAAATGTTTCTGATGCAAAACTTTAGACTTTATTTAATATGTACATGTCCACATATTAAATTAAGTCACAAAAACATAGTCAAAGTCAGGGTCCTATCATAATTATGTTGAAAATATTTTGCAGATTACATATTCCAACAGACAGACACAAGCGCATTGCAAGAATATCCGAGAGGCATAAACTTTAGTTGAAAAATTTAAATCACCTTTAAATTAAACTGAAAGTTTATATTGCAGAGAAATTGGAACCTAAAGATATACTGTTGGAATTACCAGCCACCTCTGCCATGTTGAATGGCCATCACCCATCAGAAAATCAATATGGAGGGGGTGTTCAGAAGAAGACTCCAATTGCCACACTTTCCAATTTGGGGAATACATGTTTTCTCAACAGTGTGCTGTATACTTTGCGGTAAGATAGCTACTAGTGATGTTGACATTTACCAATTTACTAGTAAAAAATAGCAGCATTTTTAGGTTATAATATTTAGTTTTTTGTTTCTGTATTAGATTTAGATTACCTAACTAGGAATAATCATTGAGTAGGCACTTAATGCTGAAAAAATTATCCAATGACTTTATTCTTTAGATTATAAATAATAAATTGTTATCTAAACAACACATAGATACAAATCTTTGCTGAGAACAAACAACTTATTTTCACAAAAGTAGAATACTAGAGCTTGAATTATAATAACTAATATTAAGAAATACCCATAGTTGTGATAATGTATTAAATTTGATAATAATATGACAATGAAAATTTTGTTGGATCTGTTTTTATAAATGGTTTAGTACCAACCAATCATGTGGCTAAATTAATATGGCATTGCTCCATGCTAATTGAAGGAATGCCTGTATTGTAGGCATGTAAATTATACAGCAATGCAACTTACTAGTATAATTGAAATGAATTACCTTACTTTTAACATGTATTACTAGAAATAAAGTATTTTTTTACTCATAAAAATATACTTTAATCCATTTCATGTTACTATTACCAACACCATAATTAGAAAGAATGAAATACATTACATACACCTGGTACCCATAACACAAGTTAAATCTTACTTTGGGTACCAGAGTTAACTGCATTTTTCTTTTATACTTTTTATGGTAATAAATATATTATTATTATTATTAAAACTATTGCAGATATGCTCCCCGGTTTCTCCACAATCTCCACCACTTAGTATCAGACCTGGCGAGCGTAGAACAGAAGCTGGGCAGCATCAGACTAAAGAGCTCATCTCTTGGACGAAGTGCCGCTGGTTTGGCATCATCTGGTGCCAGGTCTTGGAGCAGTAAAGACCTGCTATCTTTGGGACAGTCAGATAACAGCAGTGGGAAGAGTAAAATACAGGTATGTTGTGGTTTAAATAATGTATCCATTTAGGGCTGACGCTCAATGACATTCTAGCTGGAGTCTTCTATGTTTCAGTGTAGTATAATAATAATATACCGGGACATTCCTCACACACGGCCATCTGATCCCAAACTAAGCAGAACTTGTACTATGGAAACCAGTTTACTGATATGCTACTTTTTGCTACACTTTATGCTACTAGTACTTTTTTTTTACATTAATAAAACCCAGACTCAATACAAACATACATGTTCATGCACAGAAATGTCTGTCCTAGGTGGGAATTGTCCCCATGACCTCTGGAGTGATAGGTAGGGTATGTTACCAACTACACCAACTACACCAACCAGCCCGACAAGTATGAACCATGGTAGAATCAAAGGTAATGTTCATAAGTGCCTTGCCAAGGCTTAATCTGAATTAGTGGGTTTTGACTTGAGTTTGAATGTGAGATGTTTCAATAAAATTACAGTAAACATTAAATAATGTTGCTTGTTGGTAAATTGTCCTGTGTATTTGTTGCTTCTTTAAATTATTATTCAAACTTAGTGAGACATACAAACTATTATGATTTATTGAACATCTTTCAAACGAATGTATTGTTGCAAGCGAAAGTGAGTTATGCAATGATTTCTTGGCTTTCCAATTCATTTTGTTGTTTATGACTCCATTGTGTCAGTGATGACTCTGTCAATGTCATAGTGTAAAGGTGGGCAACCCATTGACAATCCCCTTAGTATTGCTAGGCGACTGTGGCCTTACCATAGATTGGTTTTAAAAGAAATACTAGCTAAAATATCGATTAAAAATAAACAATGTATGTATTAGTAATCATAAATAGTGTTTTTATCAATTTCCATAAATAACTACTATTATTCTCATAAATTTCGAAATAAACTGTTTTGTTTGATATTTTTTATGATGTTATTTATTTGATACCATTTCATTGATAACTTCTTATTTTGAATCTGTCAATCATTGAGATAATACTGTTATTTTATCCAGATGATAAAATAATTTATTTTGAGTAAAAAAAAAATCTTCTTACTTCCTAGATTTTTGACGCACACCACTGCAAAGCTCTGTTATTTGTTTTATTTTATTAAAATTCAAAATGGGGACCTTCACCAAAATTCAAATGTGTTATATCTACATACAGATAGCAACAGAAAAGCTCCACGAAACATACTTAAGCCTCCGTGCTGCTGAAAGCAAGTGCGCAAACAGTACAGCTGATACGAGCCCGGAGCCTTTCGCAGCGGACGCCTTCCTTGCCGCCTTGAGGGATGTTAACTCTACTTTTGAAGGTATAAGAAATTAAGAACAAACCTTTAAAAATTGTTTTTGGGAGTAATAAAGATTAATTTATCTTCACTAATAATAATCCTAACTAATATTATAAATGCGAAAGTGAGTTTGTTTGTTTGTTACCTTTTCACGCTTAAACCGCTGAACCGATCGCGATAAAATTTGGTATGCAGATAGCCTATGGTACGGAGAAGAACATAGGCTACTTTTTATCCCGTGAAAACATAAGATACCTGGGGAACGCGGGGCGGAATCTAGTAATATTATAAAGAGGAAAGATTTGTATTTTTGTATGTTTGTAAAAAATAAACTCAAAAACTACTAGACCGATTTTAAAAATTCTTTCACCATTAGAAAGCTACATTATCCCAGAGTAACATGGGCTATATTTTTTCCCACGAACGCGGGTGAATCCGCGCGGAAAAGCTAGTTATTTATATGTGGATTTCATGAAAATGATTGTTTTTGGAAGCATATACAAATGCAAATCAAAAACTTCTTCCAATTTTTTTTCCATCAGAAATTCAGGAATCCAGAATAGAATAGAAGAAGAAATCCAGAATAAATAAACCATATTGTATTATGGTATATCATATAAGAATACCACATTATTTTCGAACAAATCTATTGTCCTCGTAAATATTAATTGAATTAGCCATATAGATAGGAAAAACAAATAATTTTATTATAATACTTTAGAGCAAGGAAGCACATCATAGAATTTATACCACTCACTTCTCTACACTTTACACCTGTCTTGTCTTCGATATTGTTGCGAGCGTGGGTGGGCTAGACAAACATGGCATAACAAGGTGCATAACTTTATCTTTGTACTGTATCATATCCTGCTAAAGGTGGGTGTATATTTGTTACCTTTCACTGATCTGTTTTGAAAAAATATTTAACGATAAATATTTTTGCGATGCACGTTTATGAAGGAAGGTATATTCTACTTTTTATCACGGGAATCAGCGTAAAAGCGCGGGAAACAGCTATATAAAGTATATTTTATCTTCATTGCAGGTAATAGACAACAAGACGCCCACGAGCTCCTAGTTTGCATTTTGGACAATATACGAGAGACATGTCGAGCGCTGAGCGCGCGCGCTACCAAACTGCAAGTGCATGAAAATGGACATAGGTAACCTAATTACACACTTTATTTTTACTTATCTGTCAATTATAGTTACTTATCTATGTACTACTTGTGAATAAACATTTTTTAACCGACTTCAAAAAGGAGGAGGTTCTCAATTCGGATGTTTATATATTTTTTTATGTATGTTCGATCATAACTCCGTCATAAACGGATTTTCAAAATATTTTTTTTGTTCGAAAGGGTATACTTCCCAAATGGTCCCATATAAATTTTATTATGATCTGATCATGGACTTCGAAGATATGACGGAAATCCTCAACGAAAAGGAGCACGAATATCTCGATTGAAATATCTTATTCAATATTGTCGACAATTATTATTCATATTTATATGTCGGTCAGTGACAAATCTTGATAGTTATTCAATACACAAGAAACTAAAAATGGAAAAATAAAATTAACTTTGATTAATTTGAAATTAAATTGAACTCGTTTTGAATTCTATCTAAAATTGTTATTTGATACTTTTTAGTGCAACTTAGTGTACCTTGAAGTCGGTTTTGCTTTTTGTTAAAAATTAATATGTTTGTAATTTGAGAAAATACAGGTGGTAAATTACTTTCGTACTCATTCTACATTTGTACGGTGGTAGGGTACTTTGTAGTACCCGCCTGG
This sequence comes from Tetheella fluctuosa, assembly GCA_951216915.1. NCBI lineage: Eukaryota > Metazoa > Arthropoda > Insecta > Lepidoptera > Drepanidae > Tetheella > Tetheella fluctuosa. The sequence continues at coordinate 10,406,171 of OX578222.1, forward strand.
CTGGCTACACAAGTTGATTACCTGTCGCCAAACACCTACCGGTATGTTTTGGCAGCTGCACTTGAGAGCCAGTTTCTTCAAGCCTTTTGTGCTTACCACCTTCGTTTGGCACATCATCACCGCGTTTGGTGCCAGTGACACAACGTGTGTGAACTAAAACTTCTTACTCCTATGCCAGTTGACACTCATGTGTGTCAACGGAATTCTTACTCCTATGCCGGTGACACTTATCCATGACTACAATAATTTCGGCCGGCATAGCGTAAGGGCTTAGTGAATTGTTGCCGGCGCCAAATGTGTTTACTGAAATTGTAGTCAACCACCTTCTATTTGTAAATCTATACATATAAACAGTACCATAACTAACAGACAGACAACAGCCTAACCCGATGGTCCTAGAGATTCGAAATTTGAAGGAAACATTCCTTGAGTATCCGTGGTGCACTAAGCAAGAGTTTTTCAAAATAGGGAATTTCTTTGTATAAAAGAATACATTTTCATTCTCCAGTAACGGTCTTCGCCAGCCAAGCCTAGACGGTGACGGCACCAAAACCCTGGGCACCTTACGCAAGTCTTGGAAGAAACGCAAAGATGTAAAGGCTACGGATAAACGCAACTCGCCCACAGAAGAGCGACCCCCTTCACCAGTCGACCCGGAGAAAGATGAGAAGTCCAGGCCCGGCTGGGACTTTGTTGCTGAGGACTTTGAAGGTAAAATCTTGAGACTTGGCCATGCCGACGTCGCGCCTTAAACGTGAAAAGTACTCAAAAAAGTCATCATATCTGAATGAAGTGTCATGAAATTGGTTACTTTTCATCACTAGAAGAGTATTAGGTCTTTTTAGAGCATCATCATCATCTCAGCCGCAAGACGTCCGCTGCTGGATATAGTCGTCCCCTAAGGATCTCCAATAAGACCGGTCTAGGGCGGCCTGCATCCATTTTGGATCATAGGATGAAGTGATTCTCTCATAAAATATGAAATGTAAAATATTCCAGGCACAATGATAGTGCGCACGATGTGCGTGGAGTGCGAGGCGGTGACGGAGAAGGCGCAGGCGCTGTGCGAGCTGTGCGTGCCCGTGCCCGGCGCCGACGACGAGCCCGGCGCCGGCCCTGGCTGTGGCTCCGGGGCCGCCCACGTCGACGAGCCCTTCAAGAGCGCCTGCCTCTCCACCGAGTACCTGCGCGACCAGAACAAGGTACACAACTCGTACACACATACACCCGCTACGCACCTAAATATTATGTACCTATCGGTCAGTTGAGGTCACCACGTAAACTAAAGAAATAAAGCTATGCCATAGAAAGAGACGCATTTTTAGGTGTATCTTAGGACAATATATTGTTCCCACTCAAAACTAAACTCACTCCCTAGGGTATACGCTAGGGAGTGAGTTTTCTGTACGATAAGAAACATTGGAAGTAAGTGGTTGTACGATGCGATTTATGTCATCTAACTGTTTGTGCACGTAGACGACTAATCCAAATGGAAGTGCAAAATAAAGTTAGTAGTAAATGCAAACTAGTATTTACATAATAGACTTGTGGAACATAAGGTGAGAGTATACATGAGTAAGTAATTGTAATGTTCCAGTACTGGTGTTCCCGCTGCCTGCGGTACAACGAGGCGCGGCGCAGCGTGGCGTACTCGCGCCTGCCGCGGCTGCTCGTGCTGCAGCTGAAGCGGTTCAGTGGCGGTATGGAGAAGATCACGCGCCACGCGCCCACCCCCCGCGTCATGCCCTGCTTTTGTGAGCCCTGCGTGCGGCACCCGCCCGACCATCCACCCCCACACAGGTATATTGGATTAAATTTTATTTGTTAATATTAGGCTGTATGTTTTAAGGGTGTTTACATCTGGCAACACCTGATGGCGTCTCTCTCTGTTTTCGTTTGGTCGTTTTACTTACTGTGCATTGTAGATGTTTTATAATAAACTCATATTGTTCACATAAAAGAAATCTTGTTTATTATCCGCAATTCAATAAGGTACCCTCCCTCTTCAAATAGAGGTACTTTCCAAAATCTAGCCCAAGCCCATCTAGACCAAATCAAATCAATTTATTTCCTATTGTCCAGACATTAGTAACCTAACGTTTCAGGTACATACTCTGGGCTGTCATAATGCACCTAGGCCAGACACTAACGGGCGGTCACTACGTGGCGTACGCTCGGGACCGGTCGAGCGAGGCAGGGACGGGCGCAGGCGCAGGCGTGGGCGCCGCTGTGGGAGTGGGCGGAGGCGAGGACGCGGGCCGGTGCTCGCGCGAGGGCGGCGGCGACGCGACGCCCGCTCACTCCGCCTCTGGGTTCATGCGCTCCTTGTTTTCTAGGGCGAGGCCCGCGCCCTCTGCCGGTTGCGCCGCTAGAGAGTGTTGTGTGCCCAAACCGAGGTCAGTACATTCATTATACAACCGGGCACCTACTAAAGAAAATAATCTTATTTTACAAAAAAAAATTAGAGCCTAAAATTACAGGAACTAAAAGAGAATTATATATATGTTTCATACACTGCTGTTACATATTTGTGATATTAAAAAGTAGACGTTTTTTCAGCAAGTAAATATTGGTTCCTGGGTACCAGTATGAGTGTTACTACTGCTTATGCTAGCTCTGAGCATATAGCTTATATCATTTTTTTATTTTGCACATTATAACAGGTTAGCTTTGCATAATGTTTTGTGCCAGATCTCATCCCAAAACTTTATAAGAATGAATAAACATAATAATTTTTCAGAACTGATTCCTGCTGGCTCGCCTGCGATGATGACCTTGTCAAACCTATCTCCGACGAGGAGTTTGAGGACCTCCTCGCAGCGGAACCGAAGATGCGGTCAGCTGCGACGCCGTACCTATTGTTTTACGTAAAGAATGATGTCGCTGTCGGGTAGCAGAAACAAGATCCGTCGCTCGATCAGTGTTGAATAACATGGGTCAATAACCTGACCAATTGAAATGTGTGTATAGTGGTGTGTAGTGCCGCCGAGGCCGTGATATTATGAACGTATAGCTAAATATATTGTGTAAAGTTCGTGTATAGAAATATATTGTAAAGTATATAGAGCAATTTGCAATATTTTCACTTGTTACGACCCGACAATATGGACTCGAAGTAATGTAATGTACCTACCGATGTATACCGTATGTATATCTCTGTTGAAACTGTATATCAATATGTATGTTGCAGCGCTGCTAGATAAATTTTACGAATATTGGCCTACTATAATTATCGTATGTTGTGAAATTCGTTTTAACTGAATATTTATAAAATAGCTAACATGAATGAACAATAGTGTCCAGTTTATGTTTGCATTGTCAATTTCATATTCCTGCAAATAATGAAGATAAGGCTTGATATACACTGTAACATTTTATAGTAAGTTTTATTGTTTTAATATGCTCAATGTCTTATAATTATTTATTAGATGAAATGTAATTGAGTGACTTATTGGTTTTTGAATCAATTGTAAATTCATGATTATAACATCTCATTTTATCAAAACATTGCAGTAACATTGTTGTGTATATATAAACCTTATCAAAAAGGTCATGAATCAATCAGCTTTTCCAGATAGTTTTAAATACAATGATAGTTCAAAGTTATAACAATATGAAATGAAAGTATTACAAATCAATATATTTTATGACACATTTATGTTATCCCTCACTATTAAACTAGTAACAAAAATAGACTAAGTTGTTATTCACACAAGCCATTCAAATCCGAGTTATTTGCACTGAAACTAGAGTTGCACTAAGGAGCGTTTGCATACTGCACAATTATGGTAAAAATAAATCCAGGCATGTTAGTAAGTTGTAATGCAGAGTGCCTTATAGTCAGTTATTGAGTAGTTGCGTTTAGAAGATGGAATTATATTCAACTGCAACAAACAATCATAACCATGACAAATTAACGTATGAAAACTAATATTACAAATAATGCAGCATACTATGTGGAATGGAGGTGGGTCGAAACGCAAAACTCATTTATGATACGTCACCTAGATTTGTCCATGTAAAAATGAGTATTTAAATGGCAAATTTTTCGCATTTTCAAATTGGGCTTCAGTCCTTCGTGTTTCAATTTAAAAAATAGGTTAAGAATTAAACTTGTTCATGTTTTAATCTAGAAGTATAGGATATCTATCTAAGTTTGACACTACACTCCTGAAATTACCTTTTGAAGAATATTTATTTAAATCAAGCAATCCATTGTCGTTTCACTGTCCTAGTCTTCCATTCAAATTGAATAATACAAAAAAATAATGAATCAGTATTAAAGGAACTGTAGTTGCATACAAATTGTGCAAACAACTTAGAATAGTAAAGCAGCACAGTTATTCTAAGAAAAACAATATAAATAATCACAAATTATTATATTTATAGATTATATAGGTTGCTTAAATTCTACAATTAATCATATCAAATTCTACAATTAATAATCATGCATATGCAAATGCTCCCTACAAAATAAATCAACGTAAGGTTATTCAGAAGTCTGAAAGCACATTGAGGTAGAATTAAAATAGATAAATGAATATCTTCATGACCACAACAATGTGGTTGCTTGCTACAATGCGACTGCTTTCATTTTTACAAATTTTAATGCAATATCTATAAGTATTCTAATGATTTTAAAAGACAGTAATTTAACTTATTTATTTCGTGTCAGTCAGGTTAATTAAAATATCGATCTTTTTCCAATAGTTGTGAGTAATGTTAAATTGATGTAAAGGTGAGTATTTGTCGATTATAGTTATCAATGTATTAAACGTAAAAAAGATCGTAACAATAACAAATACCACAGAAAATAAGTCAATAAGAGCCGGTATGTGTGGTGATCTAGTACCTCGGCTGCCATTTGTTTACTACCCAGGGCAAACATGAACATGTCTGTTTGTGGGTGAATTTATTATACTTATATTAACAAGTAGTGTATAGTATATCTCTAGCTCGAGGTCAGATGGCTGAGTGTGAAGAATTTCCCAGGATTTTTTAAAATAATTTTATGTAATATACTTAATATCTCGATATTTTAAAGAACTTGCAACAACAAATGTATAAAAATGCTTTGTTTAATTAAAAAAACTAAAGCTTGAATAAGATATGTTCAATATTATTTTATATTGGCATTGTATATTTTATTTTATTAACCAACTTTAAAAAATAAGTAAGCCTCAAAATACTCTATTGGTTATAATTTTAATTGATGTGGCACAATACAATTCCAGTGTAAGTAAGAATTATTAACCGTTTTTTTTTTAGAATGGAGAAAAAAAACTTGTATTATCTGTAATCAAATTCAGATCTGCCCAATAATTTTTTTGTTGAATTAATGTAATATCAACACTAGAATAAATTCCAATGTTCCTCAATCCTGAATTACTAATGTCCTTAGTTAATTTCTTATAATTTGTTGCGGATGCCATTCCAAAACCTTTTAAAAAGGTAAAATTCTTGTCAGTAGATTTACGTTTTTTGTTTACCGAACAAAATGTTATTATCATTCATTTTCATTGTGGATTTGAATAATAAAATAAGTTCAAAAATGTTCACTTGTTTTTATATAATAATAATTTATTTGCAATGATATTTAAATCTGAAAATTAAATGTAAGATGTAAAAATTATATTTAACTAGCGACCCGCCCCGGCTTCGCACGGGTAGAAGAGCATAATATATTATGCCTACATTTTTTGCATCAACTTGTTGCGTGGCAACAGGCGGGCAGTGGAGCGCGGATTGGACCCTTAGGATGGTAACTATTTGGGATGACGACTGACATATCAAATCAGCTACTTTTTATGAATTTTCAAAACGATAGGTTTTATGGAGTTTTGTATATACTTGTGACGTCATAATTATATAGCATCAAACTATTTTTAGATTGGTAGTTAAAAATCTAAAAAAGGATGCATTTGATAAAATAATCGTGGTTTCCCCTTTTTTTTTAGACGTTTATAATTAGTTTGATAATTTATTTTGAATACAGGCATATTCCCTATTGTAGCATTGAAATCGTCGCTGGTAGCCATAGCCAGTAGTTCCAAATATCATGTAATATCCATTTAAACAAAATACAAAGTAATAATACGAGCTACTACAAAAGGTCGCTCTGAATTCTGATAACCTTCTGTGTCAACCCGGTACACAATCTGGCTTCACATGTGTATTTTGCATCTACTCATCTCGTGACTTACCTACTTATCAAGGTGGCTACACACGGTGCATGTTTTAAGACTATCACAATACTACTGCTGATGTCAGGCATGACCAGTGCCTTAAGTATATTAAATAATACTAAACCAGCGCATCGTGGGAATAATGCCCTCGTCCGTAGGTTCACAGACGCGTCGTCGATTGCTACGGGAATCGGTTACATGAACAATACGGTGCGAGCATCATAAAATATGGCTTACTGGAAAATCTCGCACTTGCACGGGCCGAAACACCTGTAGAACGAGACTTGTGGTGCGCCAGAGGTCTTTTGAGTGCTTGGAACTACAATAAAAATGTTCTGTGGTGGCACCATCCGTAACATTACGCACCTTAACCACAGGAGAATGAGCTTTCATTACCTAAATTCATAGGCATGCTGAGTTATGAATATCAAATTTACAAATTACCATTGGTTCGCCAGACCCAGAGAAATAGGTTACAAAACTGAAGGAACACATAGACAGACATCGGTTTATAGTACTTAGTATAAATAGATAACTAGATGATAGCGAAGTCGAAGGTAAGTTGACTTATTGACAACATGAAGATAAGAAGGTACCCAAGTCCATTTTTATCAGTTCCGAGATAAACCTCAGAAGACCAAGACCGACGCATAAGTCAGGTTTTGTTGTGTCGCGGTTAAAGTTCGTTCGTAATTGTTTTACTTTAATAAAATTATTTGTGATATTACAAAGACATATATTTATAAAAATATATTATGAAGGCAATAGAAACACGGAATATTTCTAAAGTAAGTACTCCAATTCCAATTAGAGTAGGTATTAGGCTCCATTGAGTGACCATGACCAATGATTCTACCAATGTCATGGTAAAAAATAAAATAACAGTGGGAAGAACTAACATACAAACGAAAGTCATTATAATAAGATACTCAGTTCATCTGAATTTAATAAATCTGAACTTCTGAACAGAAAATTTAATGAGGCTTAACGAAAGAACGAGAAAGAGAAAATGGTTGCCATGGTATCAAAATGAATTCTATTTTATTTCAATAAATGATATAATTATTTTTTTTCACTTAACCTTTTTGTTACATTTAATTGATTTAAATGTAACAAAAAGGTTTTGCCTAAATAATAATTTATTTTAGCTTTTAGCCGAACAATGATGAATTAAAGAATTTAAAAATTTACAAGATATACCTACAGATAATTAAAATATGTGGATGGAAACATGAAATACGACTAGCGTAAAAACAATTTCTACCTGCATACCTACCTACTTGTCTATGACATTGATTGACCTCTAAAAGTCCTTGTATGAATAACTTCTGTCAAAGTACGACATACATAAAACTATTGTGAGTGAACTCTGGGAATAACTTTTGTAAAAGTTTTAACGAATCACGAAATTCAGTTTTAATTATGGCATTTGTAAGTAAAAACGTAACAGTTATTTGCATGTCATACTAATCTACTATCCTAGCGTCTACTGTCATACTAATCCTATCCTATTCTTATTTAATTAACATAATTCCGGTATCCATCTCACATGAAAAAATATATCAATGCGCTAAACAGAAATTGTGCATTTCTTATTCTTGGCGTCTATAACAATGATAAGCAAGGCCTTAAGTTGATTAAATTATCATTTACAGTTCAATTGTCTCTATGGCCTTTGACTAAATTAACAAGTGTCGGACAAAATATAACCTAAATCGGTGGGTCAAATTAATATTTTATGTCACGCTTATTTATTGTTATAAAGGAGTCATAAAATCGTATGATTTATGTATTTCTAAGTAGGAGCCTATTATTGGAGTAATTTATATATTTAAGTACATATTCTAACCTAATATTAGTCATATTCAATGAATAATAAAAAAAAGAGTAAATACATAATGTTAGTACTTAAATTAAGTATAAAGTCCCAAAAAGAGTATATAATGTCTTTTTACTTTTGGACAAATACCTATAAAATAGGGATTCATGATATTGAATTGAACTGACACATTTATATTTTATTTTAATTATGAAAGGATTCAATTCAATTTCAATCATTTATGACGTGGCATAATTAAGTATTTAAAATGCATAATTAAAAAAGTATTGTATGTCGTGTTTTTTTTTAACTAACCCAACAGTAACAAACGTGTATTTCAAATATGTTTATGTAATTTAGTGCTCAAATCAGATTTTCTGTTGCACCTCTCGCTAAGATATGATTACAAAGGAACATAAATATTTTCGTGTTAATATAAAAATGTTTACATTATTTTACGAAAACTTTAGTTGTACCATAGCGATTTCATCCGCATTATAGAGATAAAAAGTATCCCTTATTCATCTCTGAACTCGTGGGTGCCATCTTACATACTCCATGCCAAATTTAATGAAAATCAATTAATAATTTTTTATGATTTGACCGGGTAAACAAAGCAAACAAAAAGTCAATATACCTAACTTTCGCATATATACAATGATACGCAGTTTCGTTAGGATGGATGGAGGAGTCACATACGATACGAGACGTCTCAAGCGCAAATCAGGCGCTTGAATTTAACGCAATAATTAAAAACGCAAGAAATATTCGTACACCATTTTTTGAAAAATGTCTCAATTCGTTCCTAAGGTGCTAATAAGCGACCAAAAAAAACCCAAAATTTTTATTCAATCGATAAGTGCCATGAAAATGCATTTCAATTTTACATTTTCAAATGTCGGGAGTAGTTTGATGAAAACGCTGGACGTCATGTAACTCTACGGTCATGACGTTATTTGGTCTCTTGTAAGTAAATAAATGCGCTGATATTGGTCTCAATTGGACTTATAAAATGTTATAAATTAAAAATGAGCTGTTATCCTTTTATTAGTGTACTGCTCCTGAATGCATGAATACTAGTGTAAAAATAATAATAATAATACTTCAGTTGACACTTTTTAGTATACATACAGTACCGTATGACGTCATTATAATGGCGGCTACTGTTTCGCTTGTTTAGAAACATAAAAAGAACTGAAAACTTTGAAATGAATTTTAAAATTAATTAATTTTCCGACTGCTTATTGCCTAAGCTATCTAAATTGTACATTTTTAGATTTTTTCTCATATGGAGTAAAATACCCTATTATGTTTACAAAATACTAGTTCGGGTAACACAATAGGGTATTTGACTGACATTCAAGTCAGCAACTTTTTATGAAATGTCAAAACGATAGGTTTATATGGAGTTTTGTGTGAAATACAAGCGTGTGACGTCATAGCATACTCTTTATGGTTAGATTGGTCATTAAAATCATTTGGTTAGTGTTGGATAATTTATTTTGAATACAGGCAAATACCCTATTAATATAAAAAAATACCTAATGTTTCAAAAGCACTTCTTCCGCTTCTAGATCGGAAGCCGGAAGTAAAAGTTATACAGTCAGTTAACTGATCATATGAATGAAATAACAAAACTTTCTGCTTGCTTACCTTTCTCATTCAACTGTCAAAATTGGAGATAGCCGCGAAATAATGTAAACAACAATGACTTGATTTGATTGTTTATAAAATATTTATTTGAATTACGTACGTATTAATGTATTACCTCTGCGTTGATCACCGGGAAATATAATTGGCAAGTTTACAAAAGTTTAAAATTAGAATACGTCTATCTCGTTGCTCTACGAAAGAACTACGATGTATTGTACCGACGATAGACACAATTTTATTTGGGCTCAATAAATGCCATTGTAAGCTATGGATTGACTGAAAATAGGTGTAAAAAAAAATTTCGGGGGCTTCGCTTACCCTGCGGTGGTATTAGCGACGCTGAGTTGCGCGCGCCGTTCGCCTTTTCGCGCAGAGTACGCAACTCGAATTGTCGTACCCCGCTGCGGGAGTCGGATTTTCACTCGGAAGGGCAGTTCAAGATCAAGAAGGCCGCTTGCTTCACCTACCGGTTTCAGTGATAAATCCTTTCATTTTAACAGCACAAACATGGTTTGGCCTACTATTTACGATGGAAAAACGGAGGTAACACTTTGGATATGCATTACCTACTATTATTTTTATGTATTGGTATTGTTATTTAGCGGTTACGTGATCTGTTTTAATTTGTTGCGGTCTTTTCACGTTACCTTGACGGTATTTTCCACGTCGATTTTTTTCAGCCAGTTAAATAGTTTCACATAGCACTATAGATGTGTCTTCTGCGCAAAGTACTGTCTTCCTTTAATATAAATAGAATAGGCAATGTAGTTAGATCGATACACGTGTATGTGAGTATGTAGTACACTATTATAAAATGGTTTTATCTATCTATCAGCAATTGTAATCACTTTGCAGGTACTTGTTATAGTAAATTATTGAAAGCTAATTTTCTACATGGTAACTCTACCATGAATATGCTGAAAATTCCACATTTTCATTTTCAAAAAAAAGGCTCATGTAGTATTTATATACTTTGTAATAGATTATTGATTGTTTCATTAAATATTCATGTAACTACAGACATCTGGCTGGATACTTCCTTATACACTTGCCAAATAATGTTTATACTACAATGCTTACACCATATGGAACATTAATTTCCTAACAGCTGTTTCAATCATAAAAAAAGTAACAAATTAGTAATTCAACAATTAAAAAAAAAAGCTGTGTCCCTACTGATTTTACTCAACTTTATCTTTCACAGATTGAATGTACTTAAAGTAGGCAGGTCTGAAAACTTGGTATAGGTATATATTTTATTAATTTAATCTATGTCATCTCAATGAGCTCCCAATAAGAAAGCAAAAATAAACTTATTTATGATTATTTTTGTATGTCAGAAGGTTGATGTAAGTGGCAGATGGTATATGTATACCTGATGGTAAGTGGCTCCCGTTGCAATTTGATATTAGCAATACCAGAGGGACTATCAACCTTTTTAAACCCTAGACTTAACTGGCCATCAAGTGTAACAGATTGGTAGATATATACATATGTATATAAGCTATATATATGACAAATCAGCATAGGACAATTAATTAATCAAGTTATCAATATTGTGCTGACATTTTGTTATCAGAGAGATATGATTGTTATATGTGAATATACACTGATTTAAAAAAAGTCACAGATTTTTTGTGTTAGAAAAAAAAATTGATTGAAAATAAGTGTTGGATTTTAATTTGCTTTTTAATACTATGGCATCTTTTAATGAATTAAATTGTATATGTAATATGTGACTATTTTACATAAAACATTTTGAAATAAATAGGATCTGCAGAGAATTCGAAAAATGAATTGCATTAGCAATATTGCTTGAGCGGCCTTTTTTAGAAGGCCTGGTTTATATGATAGGAATATAAATAAATATTCTGGGACATTATTCCTCACACACGGCCAACTGACCCCAAACTAAGCAGAGCTTGTACTATGGAAGCCAGATAACTGATATACTACATATAGTACTTTTCTTTTGTAAATACATACATATATAGATAATTACAACCAGACACAGGACAAACAGACATGTTCATGCACACAAATGTTTGTCCTGAGTGGGAATCGAACCCACGACCTGCGGCGTGATAGATAGGGTATCTTACCAACCACGCCAACCGGCCCGTCCTTTATTATATTACTTACATTTATATTTTTTTGAATAACAATAATTGTTATTTTAGTTTATAAAAATAGTTTATACATCAATATGTGTTTTGAGGAAGCTTATACTTATTATGTATGTATTGTTCCACTCAACCATAGGTTTTCCTTGTTATGGAAGAATGATTTATTAATTTTCAACTACACTGTACACTGTGTAATGTACACTGCTACATGTTACTACTCTTTATTCAACCTTTTTAGTGGTACTTTGCAAAGGGAAACAAATACAACATACATATTTGTAAGTTTTATTAAGATAAAAATAGAGACTGGTGGAATATAAAATATAACTAGGTAGTTGTAGAAATATTCTATAATAACATAATCTGCCCCTTCACTTTTCACTAGTGGTTTTAAATCTCTTTGTTTCTTATTAATATCTGGCACCAAACCTCAGCAGTTAATTACAGTTTTAAAAAACGCTCTTTTAACATTTTAACTATGAACTAAATTATGACAAAACCGGTTAATAACCGGTATTTTTTAAACCGGTTTAACCCTATTTAGTCTTTCATAGCGATAAATGTACATTATTATGAATTTTCTTTACAATATAATGCACATCTGCTTGTAAAATCAAGGCAACTGATTGTGTAATAGTACGTAGATCACCAGTCGCAGTGTCACGTTCACGGCATAATGCTAATTATGAGATGGCCTGGCCATAGTGATGTCACACAAACAATGACTGATGTTCGTGATATGTAACTTTAGACTTACTTATTTAGTTACTGGAAAATATGATACCTGTCTTATCTCTTAAATATTAACACATTTATGATATATAATAACAAATAAATAAAATATAATAAATAAATAAATAAATATTCTGGGACATTTTTCCTCACACACGGCCATCTGACCCCAAACTAAGCAGAGCTTTTGCTATGGTAGCCAAATAGCTGATATACTACATATACTATTTTTCTTTTGTAAATACATAAATATATAGATAATTACAGCCAGACACAGGACAAACAGGCATGTTCATGCACACAAATGTTTGTCCTGAGTGGGAATCGAACCCACGACCTGTGGCGTGCTAGGTTATCTTACCAACCACGCCAACCGGCGTAATAATAAAAATATGTAAATAAAATTGTGTACGAACGTCTGCCATGATTTCTGACAAAAAAGCATTGTAAGGCATGTCGGGAATTAGCTAGTATATTTAATTAATGTAATTTTTTTGTGGAAAAGTTATAGGTACTAAGTTTTCTTTCTATTCTATTGTCTTATTTAGTGCTCAAAAAATCATAAACAATATAAACAAATTAATTTTTAATAATATAAAACGGTGAACATACACAAGTAGATACTTAAATAGTCTGTCTATCTATATATTAAGCCTTGAGTTTTCACAAAAAGATTGAAAATAAATTACTTTAAAAACATACTTATTTATTTATTAGCTAGCATTGTTCCTATGTATTATTTTCAATGCCATGCCTATTAGTTTATATTAATGCATGGTGATATATTTTCCAGTTATTGTTAGTCACATTAGCTAAAAATTTTATCATTTTTTAGATTTTCCTATTCGATTTTTAGTAAAAGTAGAAGTGTAGGAGAGGTTTAAAAGTTAAAGTAGATACTATCTCATAAATACCTCTAGTGAACATGCTAATAACAATAGATTAATAAATAACATAAATAATTTATTTATTCTCTTCACAAATCTTTAACATTATGAGCATTTTTTTATGTCCAAAAGCTAACTAAGGCCCGGCGCACACTGGTGGAACGGCACGGAAAGGTATTTTTAGGCGACGAATAATATAACCTAAATGTATGGAAATAAAGTTGAAATTTCACCGCGGTATTGTTTTTGTATTTAAGACCGTTAACATTGAAATCAGATTTATTTTCATACAATTAGGTTATATTTTTATTCGTCGCTTAAAAATACCTTGCCGTGCCGCCAATGTACGCCGGGCCTAACAAGCTGGCAGTTCACTTGATAATAAGGGCTACCGTCGCCTGTGTATATTAGCAATACCATTTTAAAAATAGGTAGGTAGTTCTGAAACAAAACATTTTACCTAATTTGAGATTATGTCTACATGTTCTGTCTGACAGCTCGATTATATGGGATAGACGTTTCTCGAGTATTTAAAACGTTCTCAAATCTTAAGTAGCGTTTCAGTATACATTATTTTTACACTATACATTAGCAGGTAGTACATCAAATAGCTTATGCAATAGGTAATGATGTGACAGCCTGATTTACTATCTTGGGTTCAAGGCTAATAAATAGGTAACCTATAAATACTTAATGTTTTTGAGCATTCCAGTGTTTGGCCAAGTCATTAAAAATTAAAAATAAACTATATATATATTTTTATTTGATTTAAAGACATGGAAAACGACCAACTACCGGTTAAAGGTATATTTTTTCCACCTTTCGAATTCTAAAGCTATTTATTTTTCCAGGCGGGCTCCCCCGATAAGCCAGCCATGCAGCTCGCGATCGCCGACGTGGGTAGCCACCTGCAGCACATGTGTGGCCTGGACATCGATTCCAAAGCCTCTTACGTGCGTCTATCTGGCATCATCTGTACTATTGGTAAGTAACATTTACTCTGTAGACTTTGAACTTACTTTGAATGTAGTGGGTTTGAATCCTACAATGAGCTGGAGTTTTCGGTGAAGGAAAACATCGTGAGGAAACCATAGCACGGTGGTAGGGTACTTTAGAGTACTTGTATGGCTGGCTACCACCATCAAGTTGTAAATTTGTCGCGAAACACCTATTGATGTGTTCAGGCAGCTGCACTTGAGAGCCAGTTCCTTCTAGGCTTTGTATGCTTACCACCATCGGCCACATCATCACTTACCATAGAAATTGTGGTCAAACACAAGCCTATAAAAAGAAACACGGTGAGATTGTATAAAAGCCTATCCCCATTAAAACGACAGTTCCATGCTCAACGAAAGAAAGATTTAACATGTTGAAAAACTAGCAATGCAATTAGGAAATCTCAAGTTTCACTCTGAATTTGTAGTGGACAGTGACATTAAAATAGTGCAATGAACTGTGAAAATCTAGGACACTACCTGTATTGGCGGATTTTATAATAGGACCAGTTACGCGATACCTAAGTGAGTAGGTATTTTAAAAGGCTTTAAATTTGTAATAAGCAGTTTGAGGAAGGAAAATGCCATAAAACAGGCGCTTTCAAAGTTATTGTCTACTTCTAAATCAATGTATTAAACGCAAATTGTGTTAGGAGCAAGTTCGGTCAGCCTTCATAATGAAAATCTTGCCGTTTACATCCTACGACGACGTGTTTCTTTCTTTGATACACCCTGGCATGTAGACTTAAATATAAGAATTCTACAATTTTATTCATGTACTCCTAATCACTGATGGTAAACGCGCATTTGCACCATTAGAAGTTTTCTTAGAAAAATTATGTTCTTTCGTTAGACGAAAATCTCCATAGTAAGTAAAAAAAGCAGTAGGTACTTCAAATACTTCTTAAACCTATAGACTAGCTCTAAATATGATTATTTTCTCCTCTAGGACCCGTCTCACGTGATGTAGGCGTCCTAGAAAAAATGATGGAGACAGGCATGAACGTAGCTCGAATGAACTTCTCCCACGGCTCCCACGAGTACCACGCGGAGACCATCAAAAACTGCAGGGAGGCCGAGAAGAACTACAGCGCTAAGCTTGGCTACCAGTTCTCCCTGGCCATCGCTCTCGATACCAAGGGACCTGAAATTAGAACTGGACTTTTGGCTGGTGTAAGTACTATGTCAGTTTTTAGTCAAAATTATCAGGTTTTATGGTGAAGCTGGTGAAGACGGTACGCAGTTAAATTTGATCAGTCTAGGTCTAAGTCTAGGTCCAGGTGCCCCACGTCTCTTAACTATCAAACTTAACTTGTAGGTAAATTGATTAAAGGTACCCTAATAAAACTAACAGAAGCAAGCAAACTAATTAATAGTTTAAAAACGTGAATATTTTTAGTTTTATTTATAGATAACTCTGGAGATATATTCAAATACATGAAAAATTATATCTAGGTCATGCCGGTTTCTTCACGATGTTTTCCTTCATGGACATAAACGAAAATTATAATTATTAACCACAAAATACAGTGAAAAATTTAACCCAATTAAATACAATTCTGATATCTTTGTTCAATATGTATTTTATTATCATTAACTCCTTTTAACTTGTTCTTTTCTCTACTTATAAATGTTATATAATTCAACCTGACCTTGAACATTATCACGTTGGTGCATGACTCTTGAGTTGTCTTACTGATGACATCACGCGGTGATAATATAATATTATAAATGTGAAAGTTTAGATGGATGGATGTTTGTTACTCAATATCGTCAGAACGGTTGAACGGATCTGGATAATATCTTTTCACAGAGATAGAGTATAGTCTGAAATAACACATAGGCTACTCGTTTATCAACTCTTTAAATAAAAAAAAAAGTATTTTTTCACCAAGGACACAGGGTTTTCGGTAAACTGTTTAACATTAATTTTCCTCATTCCCATCACAGGGCGGTTCCGCTGAGGTAGAATTAAAACGCGGTGAAACCATCAAACTAACAACCGACCCATCTTACGCCGAGAAAGGCTCCGCTGAAGTCGTATTCGTTGACTACAAGAACATCACCAGCGTGGTGAAGCCTGGCAACAGGATCTTCATCGATGATGGGCTCATTTCCATCATCTGCCAGTCTTCTACTACCGACACCTTGGTGTGCAACATTGAGAATGGAGGTAAGTTCAAACTAATTTAACGGCATCGACAGCCCATTCATTCATTCACCCACATTATCACTTAAATGGTGAAAATTTACTGGTAGAAAAATATCACTATTTAGATGTAATTAGTTTTCTCAGTCTTAACATGAATTTCAGTTCAAATTTAGTGCCGTAACTAGGGTGGTGCCAGCGGTGCCCCAGCACAGGGAGTAATCCCTGGAGGGGCGCAGAATTGACCAGACCCGGACCAAGTTTTGGTTCATGCATGTTAGTTAGGCGCAGATAGATAAGCACGCACCGGCCGCATAAATGGCTAGATACGGCACTGCAACTAAGTAAAAAAACGCACTTATACTTTTTATTTCAGTCTCTAAGATAAATTGTAAATTTTAAAAAGACAGCTTATGTCTGACTGAAATAATTCTAATTTCTAACCCTACAGGTATGCTGGGCTCAAGGAAGGGAGTCAACTTGCCAGGTCTACCAGTCGACTTGCCCGCAGTCTCCGAGAAAGACAAGTCCGACTTGTTGTTCGGTGTTGAACAGGGTGTAAGTAATATATCTTCACTTGCGCTGAATATAAAGGCCTTCGTTTACTAAATACTTTCTCCAGATTTGTCATCGATAAACTGTTGTGAAAAAAAAATTCCGAGGTAGTTATTTTTTTTGCTTATGGTAACTAAACAAATTGAAACTTAAATTGTTGTACATAAGATTATAAATTAAGCAAATCACTTTTCTGTTTGTACCTATAAAATGGTAGACTGACTGACTGGTGATACGCTCAACCCATACCGCTTTACCTAGAGACTTGAAATTTTGCACATGGATACCTTATACTGTGTAGGCATCCACTAAAGAAGGATTTTTGAAAATCCACCCCTAAGGGGGTAAAATAGGGGTTTGCGAGTGAAACCGCGGGGCGGAAGGCTATCTATCATAAACATAAAACAATATAACGTAGTCAAAATGTCATTTTTAAGATCGATGATTTTCATTCGCGATAGCAATAAAAACACGTGTATTATAATGATAAAAGAAATCACAATATTTCATGCGATTATAACTTTTACATCAATGTAATAAAAATAATAATCGCTTGTACAGTATTCTATATCAATTTAGGAAACTAGACATGTTTTCGTACATCCATAATATTTATATGTCGTGTGTGTACAGTCATTTTCTGGGAACAATTTTACGACAGCCTTTTGATAAGGATAATGTTAGACGTAATCTTGCAAACGTTTGGTAGTGTTTAGGGGGTTTGAAATTAAATGAGCTCATTACAAGTATTTTTAATCGTCACTTGTTTCAATTTTATATAGTATAGCTTCCGCCCCGCGGTTTCACCCGCGGTCCCGAGTGCTCCGATCGCCACCAAACCTTACAGGAACACCCGCGGGGCTAATATGAAGATTGTTGAAAATTTCATCGCGATCGGTTCAGCGGTTACGGAGTCTATGTTTGATTTGTTGCATTTGTCTCCGCCCCAAATAGCTATTAAAAAATCGGATTTTTGTTCATACTGAGAACGCAAGTGAAGCCGCGTGGAACAGCTAGTATAGATATAAAGACCCAATGCAATGCTTACATCCAGGTGGACATGATATTTGCGTCGTTCATCCGCAACGGCGCAGCGCTGCAGGAGATCCGCGCCATCCTTGGGGAGAAGGGGAAGAACATCAAGATCATCTCCAAGATTGAGAACCACCAGGGCATGGTCAACCTGGACGAGATCATTGCGGTGAGTACCATCACGTTCCCTCAAGATGACGATGACTGGCTCTGAACTAGAGCTGTTGGAACAACTTTTTTCAGTACTACAAAAGTACAAAGTACCCTACCTCGTCCTATGGATTCCTCACGATGTTTTCCTTCACGAAAGTTCAAACTATTAGGTTTTGAATCCATGACACTTCACGACATTGGACTTCCATTGAAGACTATCACGTAGTCAATTGAAGAAATACTTCGCTGAACAAATCCCGGAAACCATCCGTTTTATGGGGACAAACGCCATCGCAAGGTGGAGAAAAAATGCCTCGGTGAGCCAGTTATCTATATTTTGTCTAATGCATTTCTGGTTTTAAAATCCATTTTATTTCCTACAGGCATCGGAATCTGTTCCTTTAAGAATTATACAAACTAGCTAAACCCGAGAATACGGTACCTAATTATTTTGTCCTAGCCTATTTATATATAGATTCTGAACATTTTATTTAAATTGGATTTCAATAACATCAACTTGTTGGGTCCTTTATAACATACTGAATTATCTAGAAAACTCCAGTAGTTCCTGGACCAAATTCAACAAATAGACTCGTTACATCGTTTTCGCTCGTCCCAATCGCCGGACGACGACAATTTGCATTTTGCGAGTCAAATAGGTCAAGCGACTCCTACACTACACTGCATAATGGCACGTCATGTGATTGGTTCAATAGAATGCAGTTACTGCCGGATTTGTGATGAATGCATCATGATTGCCGTGATTGTTGATGGTTGAATACGATCACGTCAAGTACCAATAGCTATGTAATAATGCTGAAGGTTCGATTTCCTGGACGTGATCTTAATTTAAAAGGAATGTATGGAGTATACTAGGTTTTCGATAAAGGGAAACATGGTGAAGACTTGGTTCCTAGTGTGAAGTCTGCTAAACTGAACTAGGCACTTCCACTCGGATCTTGGGCTGATGGTTACAGATTTGCAACACAGCATTTGGACCCAGATTTTATTTGAAACCTGTATGTTCATAACAAAAAAAATGCACTGAAAAGATTATGTAATGATACACAATAGCGTTTTAAACAAAATGGTTATGTTTCCAGGAGTCAGATGGAATCATGGTCGCCCGTGGTGACCTCGGTATTGAGATCCCGCCAGAGAAGGTGTTCCTCGCACAGAAGACCATGATCGCTCGATGCAACAGAGTAAGTTATAACACATTTTAATTTTAATCTTTCTATACTGGTTGATTTTTTAGTCAATGGCCATACTTGCAGGGGTGGGAAGTAATCATCAATATGAACAACTTTTATCATGGGACTAACTCTCGAGATCACAAAAGATGATCAGCTGTCCATACAAAAGTTCAATACCTACTCGACCAAAATGTATGAAGGAACCATTTTATTTTTTGCGATATCAGAGTTGGTCCCATAATAAAAGTTGTTCATATTGACTAGTACTTCAACACCTGCAAGTGTCCAGTGACAAAAAAATGACCCTGTATACTAAACTAGCTGCTTCACTCGTAATCCTGTAATCTTCATCAATAAACGGGCTATCTAAAGCAGAAATATTTATTTAAATTGTAGTAGTTTTTAGACCTTTTAAACAAACTCATAAAGAAACTTTACCTCTTTATAATATTAGTGTAGATTTCCATCAAATTTGTTATGTTATGTGTAAATATATTATGTTAACCAAAGGCACTGCAAACATTCACACTAAAATTAGACAGGCAAGTTCCCCATGGAAGCGTTGGACTATAAGTTTGATTGAAATATTACAGAAATGAAAATGTCATTGTTTGAAGAGGCAATCGAAAATAGAAAAAAATAATAAATTCAAGCCATGATGTTTTCGCAAATATAAATTAATCAAGAGAATTTCTTATCAATTGTCTATTATAGTAGTGGCACGCTATGATGGTTGTTTTGACATGAGGGTATCTCTACTGTTTTGCCTATATATATATATCTTTTCCAACTTACAACGAAATCAATTAATTCCAGGTGGGCAAACCGGTGATCTGCGCCACTCAAATGCTGGAGTCGATGGTGAAGAAGCCCCGGCCGACACGCGCGGAGACCTCGGACGTGGCCAACGCGATCCTGGACGGCGCCGACTGCGTGATGCTGTCCGGCGAGACCGCCAAGGGAGACTACCCGCTCGAGTGCGTGCTCACCATGGCCAACATCTGCAAGGAGGCCGAGGCCGCCATCTGGCACAGGCAGCTGTTCAGCGATCTCTCGCAAGAGGTACCTCCGAGATACACTTTATATTTAACAAAGTAGCATATGTCCACCGTGAAGTTAAATTTTAAATAATGGTGACAGAATTTTTTAATTCAGAGTAGTAGTTTCAGTGATCCTCCTTCATCCAAACTCACAAACGTTACCCCTTTATAATATTAGTGTAGATAGTAATATGTCCGTCTATGACAGTGCCTTTAGGATTATGTAAGTTTCATTCCCCTCCTTTTATAATCTTGTCGATCCATTGCTGTAGCTTAAGCTAACATCGACATAAAACTATAACAAGCGTTTCATCATTCACAATACACTAATACAGTGGTTAATTGTATAATATTTTCGTTAGGTAAAACCCCCAATAGACCCGGCCCACGCGGTCGCCATAGCGGCAGTAGAAGCGGCCACCAAGTGCCTCGCGGCCGCCGTGGTGGTGGTGACGACGAGCGGCAAGTCGGCGCACTTGCTGAGCAAGTACCGCCCGAGGTGCCCCATCATCGCCGTCACCAGGCTGGCGCAGACCGCAAGGCAGGCGCATCTCTATAGGGGAGTGCTGCCCATACTGTACCAAGGTTCGTGTTACTATTGATGGTCACCACTAATAATAATATTCTAAGACATTCTGCACACATAATCTGATCCTTAACTAAGCACAGCTTGTACTATGGAAACCAGATAACTGATATACTACATATATAACTTTTTTAAACTATATACATAAATAGATAATTACAGGCTCAAGACAAGTAGATAATATGTTCATGCACACAAAAGTCTGGTTCTGGGTGGGAATGGCAACCGTGCCCACGACCTGTAGGTTATCTTGCCAAATATCCATTGTGTATGAAAAATTCAAGTCTTAATTATATTTTTATCTTGTTTGTACATAATATCCAATACTCATCCAGACTCATCCAGCCCGTATTCCTCAATATAGGCAGAAGCATTCTTCCCGACTTTGCAGTTACTTTCATTGTGGTAACTTAAGTTTTTCTTTAGCAATTATTCCCCCACCCCCTCTCTGCTTGGTAGCCATTAAATTTTCAGTCAATACAAATATATTAACGTAACCCTCCCTCCCCCCCCCAGAGTCTCAGGCCGGCGACTGGTTGAAGGACGTGGACAACCGCGTCCAATCTGGACTGAAGTTCGGTCGCGCGCGCGGCTTCCTCAAGACCGGGGATCTGGTGGTCATCGTCACCGGCTGGAGGCAGGGTTCCGGCTTCACCAACACTATGCGTATTATGTAAGTACATTTATCGGTTACTGCTCAAGGTAGCTGGACTGAACTGGATAGGGATATGAACGTAGTGGACTGCAAAAGGCGAAGACCACAATCATATGATTATAACGTCAAGGCGATGATAGCTCAGTGGTAATAGTGTCGGGTGCCACGGCGAAGCGAAGGTCGTTAGTTCGAATCCTAAAATTGAGCTATCGTTGAAGGAAATAATCATGAGGAAACCATAGCACGGGGGTACGCTACTTCGTAGGGCTCGCCTGGTTGGCTACCACCCAAGTTGAATATCTATCACTATGCTATAAAAGTTGCTATCATAGTTGGTGAAAATCAAATAGAACTGATGGACTCATCATCAGTAGCAATGTACAGTTATGGAGGCACAAAATCAATCAATTAACTAATTTCTATTTATGCCTCCTGTACTGTATTACTGTAGAATCATCGAAGTTCAGGGGGGCTAAAAGGAAGCTCGAGCAATATTGCTAATGCAATTCATTTTTCCGAATTTACGGCAGATTCATCAATACCAAATCTTTTTATCATGAATTAAATTGTATATATGTGATTATTTGTAGTGACTACTTTACATAAAAGATATTGAAATAAGAGGATCTGCCGAGAATTCGAAAAATGAATTGCATTAGCAATATTGCTTGAGCGGCCTTTTTAGAGGGCCAGTTCACCGAATAATTCAAACTGATCATATAGCTTGAATTTAAAGAAACCCAAATAATAACAATGCCTCTTTCTTTTACAGCAAAGTTGAATAGAGCTACTGTGCAGATGTGAAACAAGAAAAATAAATGTTTTTTTTTAAGTATTAGCGCAAGTGATAATTACAGGGAGGACTGTGGACCTGTCTTTATTATAGGTCATTTTACTCAATAACTTTGTTTTAAATATTGATAGAATGAAGCTCCACAGTTCCACTGTACGGTGATATATGTATAAAAGAATGCATCTGTAAATGTATCTCGAAATTTGTATATCTAGTTGTAGGCGTACATATTTATTTATATGAGTAATTTAATAACAGTCGTAATGTACGTTGCGTAATGCCAATAAAATGTTTGGAAATGTAAAAGTAGTTTTATTGAACTCCAGATGCACCCAAATTGTTCCATCATAATAAAATAAGAGATTTTCAGAGTCGACAACTCATCGGCAATTAGCGATGCAAAGCCGTAAAATTACGCCGGCTTATGGTAACTTACGGTAAACAATGTAAAATCGTAAAAAACGATACGACGTTGCCGCTCCTCGCGAGTAGTCGCGGTCGTCTATTTCACTTCAATTATCTATTTCACTACGGCACTTCGATCTCCTGAATATTTTACTCTTTGACTTCGATAACTAAATGACTTGTAGGTGTACGCTCGCGGCGGCTTGCTTTGACTGAGTGTCGGCATTATTTAAAATTCATTATTTGAGTTATTTAACCGAAACGCATCGACTTTAACTTCGATGACTACCTACACTAATCGGCAACGTCGCGTGATTTATTTTGCACTATACGCGGGATTTAAAAGAAATCAAAATTTAAACTGTCATAACTCGACGGTAAGTTTACGGTAATCTATATAAATGACCGTAAACTTACCGTATTTTACGAGTGTTTTTGGTAAAATTACGTAACTTTGCAACCCTATCGGCAATCCCCCTGGAATTGCAAATGTCCCGTTTGTCTGCTTGTCAACCTACCGACATTAAAAAAAAAACACCTTTTTAACTACCTGTAAATTTTTAGGAGTAATTTTGGTGAAACCACTTTGGCCGCGTTGGGAGTAAAATCATTGGTAACAGTTCCACCGTAGTAGTGATCACGCACGTTCCTACTTCCATCCAATTTTTGTTTTCGGCTAATAATAACGAAATGGCTGCAGTTGTATTGATGGAACATGTATCCAAAGTTGAAGTTGTTGAAAATGGCGAAGAGGAGGAACTAGATTGTGTAGGTAGAAGAAGAAACAGGACCCCGCTAAGAAAAAGTAAAGAAGAAGACAGGTTAGATACTAAATGAGAATTAAACTAGATATTTTGATTAGTCCTAACGCGTACTTATACATAAATCATGGTTTTTTTTTTAATAAGGTATGTACCTTTAGTTCAATATTTATTATTTTATATACATACATAATAATCAGCAGTTATAAAGTAAAAATATTTTTGAAGTTCGTTTACAGCACCCTCTACCAATAAATAAGGCAATTTTGGAATAAGTTAATACGTATAATTTCATAGATGGCGCTTTTTTCTCCAAAAAGAAGAAGATAGAAGTTTAATTGGCCTGGGTCCACCTACAATAAACGTTGCGTTCGTTTACCTATTCTTATAGTTTCTGGAGTGTCAGGGTCATGCCATTTCGGTCACCTGATTTTATGTTATACCTCCAGATAACGAATACAGAGCCATCTAGTTAAATTATATACCAACTACCTACTGAGTACAAAACGCTATCTATTGATATTTACCCAAATGAACTGGGAAAGTTCTTTCCAGTTCTCTTCTCTTTCTAATTTACATTGCGGAACTCAACACAACAGATGGCGCTAGTAAGATCATATTTTTCTATTTGGTTTTTCGATACATTCAAATTTTTACAGAATTTGTTTTTTTTTTCGTTCTAAGCTCAGCTTAACTCTTTTTAAATGTTTAGCACTTATTTTTTATTACCTATTTCAAATAAAAAAAAACAACCTTAACTAGGTACTTAAACTAAATATTAAAATAAAATATATGAAAATAATTAAAGATAAAAAAACTGCGTTTAGGTTGCCACCTGCAGGCATGGTTCCCAAAAAGCTGGCGACGTTACCTCTTTGAATTGCAAGACTAATACGTTGCCCAAGGTAAGCGCCAGCTCTTTGGTCACCTGTTAAATCAACAAGGCGTCTGGATATCTCTTTAACTAAACGATGTGCCCCCGAACCCCAGGGACCCATAGTTTCAACCCCAAACGGAAAGAATATGTAACCATCTCCAATAGAAACATACTTCCTCCGCTTGAGGCTTTCCGAGGCGTCGGCGGCTGCGCCCGCCATCCGAGATGTATTTTGGAGGTGAGATGGCGCAAGGGTGTCAGCACATGTTGCGTCCCAAACCAGTGGCCTCCCACGACTCCAGGGAATCAAAGTCATACCATCAGGCCTCTTTCCATCGTCACGTGAGATACCGTTCGGCTCTAAGATGGCCGGCACGTTCACGGTGGAAAGGGCCCGACGGATAACATCGTTTAGGGTGGCCTGGCGCGAAAGACGTCCTGCACTACGGCGACAGGAAAGACCATGATGACCCAACCGATCTACCTCGCCTCCGCAGTGACAGTTGTGGGGTTCGGTTCTGGAGACGCCCAGACGCAAACCAACTGCAATCGAAAAACTTGTATCTTCCAACAAAGTACCTATATTGATCGAAGGTGTTGCCTGGAGCCAATAGCCTGACTCGCGTTCGCTAGTAGCAAGGAGACGAGCCAGATCCCTGATATTGCCACATTCGTTAAATAAGGAATTTTGGAGAATTTTACAAAGAGGCTCGTCCCATTGCCTCTGCGAAAGGAGGCTTTTTAGAAAACTTTCTCTCGGGCAGGCCATATTCCATGTGTTTCTGGCCTCTGCCATGTACATAATCGGAATATCACCGCTAGATAGATTGCTAATAATTTTGCTATAAAGGCCAGCGGTACTATGGACAGAAGACAGAAACGCAGGTAAGGAAACACTGGAAATTTTGCGGATGCCTAAACCTCCAAACCTGATAGGAAGAGAGGCCTGGCACCAAGTTTTATCTGAAAGAAAACAATTTAGAATTTGGGCTAAAATATTTTTATAAGTAGTTTGATCCATACTTGACAGCAAAATATTATAATTCCAAAGCGGGCAACAGCGAAGTATGTATACAAATTTTGGTAGAAAAAGGCAAAATCGAATGATGTGATATGCTACATGAGAATGAATTTTTATAAGTCGGTCGGAAGTTTCTTCAAATTTAACACGTTGTTCGTCAATAAATGCCGGTAATGAATCGTCTAGAATGGGGGCACCAAGGAGACGAAGCGAATCCTTCTTCAATATTTTCAAATTTGGGGCCAGATCATTAAATTTGTGGATGATGTTATCTCTATTTTCATTAGGGATCATATCTGTTATAAATAGAATGAAATTTTTCCAATAATATTTTCAAATCTTGAAGAACAGTATCCACATCACTCTTTTTTAAATAATCTTGTCGTTTTGCATTTCAGTCGTATTGATAGTATCTAATGCAGTAATATGTGGAAGAAATCATAAGACATGTTTTTAAATTTTCTACGGTCCAAGGTATCTATTTGCCTAACATTCTCAAAAATAAGGTATCTATTTTACCTACACTTATTTCAGTATCACAATAACATCGTCCTTTTTCTTGTAAGGACACTGCTTCACTTAAGTATATCTAATAGTGCTTAAAGTTGGAAGAGTTGGAGCTGGTCTCGCGCTTTTCCGAATTTGTAAGCGGTCATTAGTCAATTACACTCAATTTAAAATAAACTTCTGCATAATTTCTAAAATTCAATAGGTAACAATATTCTACGCCCGCATTTAAATTAAATTTCTTTGAAATTGAGCCAATCGATCCTTTTCCTTCAGCGTTTTTCTCTATACTACTAATATACTGACTGCACAAATTCGCTTTCATCAAAAGCAAATAAGTACGTAGTTTCCGCACCTAAAATTATAACTGCACATCAAATTCGCGATCTGCATAGCGTTCAGTTTCTTTTGTTTACCAGATTCAAATAGTTTTTTGACGCATGAAAAAAATAAGTACAACAAACGTAGCGATACAATTAACGAGCCTCATTTACTGGCGCAACGCATCTGCTAATCTATAACAATGTCAGTCAATTTCAACAATTTAGTCAAAGAATATTATTGTCTATCTATATTTCATCGCACAAAACTCACATAGCCATAGGTACCTACCTACTAATCATATACTCAGAACATGTACCTCCACAGTCTGCAACATTTGCTCTACGGATTGAGACTGGTTCGATCAAGCGATATGACCTCAACATGTGTACACGAGACGAACAGACGGACAGAACAGATGATAATGATCTCATCGAATCATATAAAACCAATTATATTTAGCGAGGGACCTGTGTGGGAACTTTGTAGAAACCGTTTATTATGAAATGTAGTTGCTGTAGTAAGTTATGAAGACAGAAGATAGATATATACCAGAGAATGAGGCATAGTAGTCCATTTTTAAATAGCCAGTGTTTTGTACATTACCACAGAACTGGTAAAAAATATTCTGAATAATATTTCTTACGAGACGGTTCAATAGCAAGTGACGCGGTGTGTAAGTGTAATGTGTTGCGGCTCATCTTCAACAATGAATCGGCCGAGTTGTTCGGCGCCCCTAACCACCCGCTTGACAGGCCTGGTGGACTGACGGCAGTAAGCACCCCGATTCCCTAGTACTCGGCAGTGTCGGCAGTACACTAGTAGCAAGCCGCTCGTACCACGCCGACGACTAAAAATAACCGCGCGCCTTTCAGTACCGCCGCAACTACCGCGCGCGCCGCTCGCTGCGCTCGCGACTCGCAACCATGGCGGAGACAATCGAGGAGACATACGAGACCGCGGTCACCCGCAAGGTGGTCCGCACCAACCTCAAGATAGAGGAGGTGAGGTGACACGACAGTTTTATGTAACGACGCCCGCGCGTCACAAATATAGATAGCCGGCGCACGCGCACCACGCGACGCCAGCACCACACCTGCTCACATAACAGATAACACGTTTGACAGTGAACACGGACGTAAACACAGATCCTGACCCGCGGTCGCATCTGACGCACCACACACGGATCCCGATAAGATCCACTGGAGATATCGGTCTCACACCAAAATGTCTTTAGTTCTGTCACAACGCCCTTTCTATCTTTCGCCTGTCCGACGAAAGACGTCCGGAAGTCCAAAGGTATTCCGGGAATACAGTTCGAGTTGGGGCGGGGCATTCGGGTAGAGGTTCACTGTCTAGTGGACGGGACTGACGGTGTTCGGCACGCGAAGGTCCATCCGCTGCGCCTACGTCAGTGGAGGAAGTGCGCGCGCAATGCGCCTCTTCTAATAAATTTGTGGCAATCGGCGGCATAAATAGAACAGGCGTTTGAATGAAAATTTCCACCTTGACGCGTGTGCATCGACCTGTCTCGTGACATGAACACTTTGCCAGTGACCTTGCAAGACATACACAAACACAGGACTCTGATTCACAATGAATACACACAACTCACTCTTAGGTACATATTATACACTTTCTAACATTAAGCGGGTTGCATCTGCCGAGCTATCTTTAATCAACATAAAGAACAAAGAACAATAAAGCTCTTCTATTATTATTAAGCATTCGATATTATTATAAAAGTCTTTTAGATAGGACTGCAATATAAGGTCTGCTTTGAAACAAAACATCGATAAGACATTCGAGGTCTGCTTTATCACATTCCATCGGTGAAGTAACAATGAATGTCAGTCGGTTCTTTCTGTCGCGACTACTGTTCGTTTCCAAAGCGCAAAATCCAATGGAAAAACGCGCCGTAGCATATTTTCGTCTTGGCTCCCATCCTAGTTTATCTGCTACATTACGATGTTTATTCACAATACGAATGCGAGCATTAATGTGTGCGTCTGAGCCATTTGTGTTTAAGTCTTTACAGTTGCTTTGGGTGCAAAACCCATGTACCTTCCTGATGTCGTAAACATATTAATAGGAAATCATCGACGTACACTGAAGCAGTGGCCAAGACCCCGAATTTTTAAAGTATTACAAGGATATATGTATAACGATAAAAAAGCTGACATTATTAACCATATTTCTTAATGAAGACATTGGGAAGACACAGGCATTGTGGCTATTAAATTTGTATATTTATACAGCATCACTGTCCTTGCATACCTGACTAAAGACCGAAAAATATTTGGATGAATTTTTGGCATTGCCTTTGTTTTTTTTCCAACAACCAATTATGTTAAAATCATCAAAGAGACCATTAAATTATGAGCAATAAGTATAAAACTAATTAACATTATACATTATAATCAAAATAGCAAATTAATCAACGACTTTAGTAGATGAAAAAATAACAGTTGTGTATGTGAAGGCTGTAATAACAGTAAACTGAAAAATGCAAGACCTTGCCAAAGTTGCCAATGAAAAGGTAAATGACCTGCATCTGTATGCAATCAGCATACTTTCTGATCAAAAACAAGATATATAAATAGTAATTTGATTAAAGATTAAGTACAATAACATTTAAAATATAAAACAATGCTCATATACACGAACCAATTCATGATCCATTTGATAAAAATGGACTCTAGTTTGTACATCTTGCAAATTGAATTGAGTTTTCACAAAAGACTAATAATTTCCTAAAAGATGAAAGGTCATCAGGTGCATGTAATATTTTGATAAGCATGTTATTAGTAAATAATTTTATTACTGAAGTAACTACAGGAGTTCCATCTTTTGTATTGTATTGACTTCACTATTTATCTACTTATATCCCACATAAAGAAGATGAAATAAAATTCTGTGGTTATAAACCACACCGGTTTTTTGTATTCTGTGGCTTTTCACCAATTTTCTTAAGTATCAGTCTACATTGGAAATATTTTTCTTTTAAGATCAACACTTTCTAGTAATCTGTCTTTGGTTTTGAACTCATTACCAATGATTGTAAGTAAGATTGTAAGCTCTGCTTAGTTTGGGGTCAGATGGCCGTGTGTGAGGAATAGTGTCCCAAATATTTATTTATTTATTTATATTGACAGTATGAACTACTTAAAGCTTTTTTGCAAAGGCAGTAGTAGACGTAAATGGCTGTTGAATGATAATAACGATAAAGTAATGCGGCTACATCGATGATAAGCCTAGAATAATATAATGCTTTAAACGTATTTATTTAAATGTATAGAGTACCGAGTAGTGAGAATCTTGCCTCTGTTCCACGG
Organism: Tetheella fluctuosa; assembly: GCA_951216915.1. NCBI lineage: Eukaryota > Metazoa > Arthropoda > Insecta > Lepidoptera > Drepanidae > Tetheella > Tetheella fluctuosa. The sequence continues at coordinate 10,435,954 of OX578222.1, forward strand.
TAGACAGGTTGAACTCGAGAGTGATGGCGGCAATTTCATTATAAATTGTGGTAATTTAATTACAAATGCTGGAGAAAATACATATTTTGAGTTTAATAAACGTAGCGTAAATATATCGGACATTTTCTGAAAGATGTGGGTGGAAACGTTTTCATGTGGAATTATTATAAGAATCTCTGAGCTGATGTTTTGCTTCACTTGTTTTGCGGCATATAATCCCCTACGAAGGTTTAAAAACATCCTTAATTTTCTATTATATGCCAAATTTTTAAACATTATTTGTATTATTTCCTTTTCTACTGTAATTTTCACCCTCTAAATTGACATATTTTCTTACCTAACGTATTTCAAGTAATACCTACAACTGATCCATGAACAAATATAAATATAATTTATAACCACTTAAAATTATTTATTATGCCGGGGTTTGCAAGTATATTTCTGTAAAGCATAAAATCGCTTACACTAGTGAAGCTAAATGTTTTGACGCATAGAAGCTTTTATTTAAGCCCTAGGTACATATGTTAATTCTATTAAATAATATGCTATTGTAAGCTTATTGTTTAGAAAATTTACTTAGTGACGTAGTGTAAAATTCCACGATTTCTCATCAACGATATTTCAAGACGAGTTCATGGACCCGTTGCATTTACCGAATTAGCGCCTATATAAAACCATGATCAATGAAAAACACTTATCTCAAGGAATACAATATATTATAATGCGTATGTATTAACGACTAAATGGTATTGTATTTGAAATCATCGTGATTGATTTACAATATACGATAACTCAATTTTGACAGACATGACTTTATAAAAAAAATCCCCACATATCTTCAAAACACTTTCAACGAAAGCAAAGAAAGCGAAATAACGTGCGACGTAAAAGATTTTAATGATCATTGTGTTTAGAATGCCAATTGCTAATAATTACAGTTCATTCTCTTTTGTTTTGTATTCAGTACAATACGCCACGATAGTTTATGCTAAATCGTGTAGCGCACACATGTAAGGTGTAGCAAACAGTGTGTTGCTTGCTGTATGTACAGTCTTTGTTAGTAATGATATTATCTTATTTCATTCCACATTAATTATACATTACCAAGATTCCTTACTGTATTTCAGTTTTTTTTAAACCTAAGTAACAGGCAGGTTAGATAAATTCATCTTGGCCTGTGCGAGAATTCCATCATCAAGATGAGAACATTTAAACATGTAATACCTATGTTTTTTTCATTAGAAGCCCGTTAACCATCATCCATCCAATCTGTAAGTACCTACACGTCTCTTCTCTTGTCTAAAATAAGTCCAACTGTTTAATAATGCAATACAACCTTATATGGTCATGCTCAGTCATCGACGTTCTGCGAATCAAACACGCTTAAATCTCACGAGTGGAACAACTGTTCGGGAACATTGCCAAATGTGCGATTTTGCCTAATTGACGAGCACGGAACATCCCGACCGTTTGATCGCACTCCAGCGCTCGCCAGCCATTAAACTTGTGAATATAACACGGATTTCAGAAACCTCGAAAACACAGTGTATCGCTTGTCGTTCGGATGCATATACATAGTTTACGCGTGTGCAACGACCATCTTCCTTCTGTTCGGTCTGACAGACGGCCGGTGCACGCTCTGGAAACTTTAAATTGCATCGAGAATGTTAGGGTTGTTGAACGCTAATTGGCGTGACTTGTAACCTTTTTTTGTTAATTTTAACTCGTCGAGTGGCCGCCCGTCAATGTGTTCGACAGCCGATGATCGGGTCAACCAACACGTCAGCTCGCGGAAGCCGCAACGGAACGGTTGCGTCGCGAAGCGCGAAAATGGAACGCAGCGGATATAATTAAAACTGGACGGACAAATCGTTGGCGAAGAATTAACGCGCGAATTCGGTCAGCTATCGTCCCGAGAAATCGGGCGAGAGCTTTCAACGCTTGTTTTGTAACGAGTCGTGTAAGCGCCCCTGGTGAATGTAACGCCACAGCCGGCCACAGCGCCACCGGTAGCATTGCCATTACCCGCTCCGTTTCTTTGACCTTATTTTTAAAATAGATAAAGTTGCCGTTTCCTATGCCTTGACCGTACGAAAATGTTGTTTGCTTTGTTTTATTATTCTAAAACACTATTTTATTTACTCTTGTCTCATTCACTCTTGTTGCGAAACAAATTTGAAAAAAAAACCATGCCACTATTAGGTACTACACCCTTTTTTATAGTAATAAAAAAGGTTGGATCAAGAACCTATCCTATCTCAAAATAAATTTGAGTGCTTTGTTTGTTATGTCATTTTTTATTAATAAATTAATAAACTCTGTAGGTACCTACACGTAGCGGCTTTAAAATTTTCCTGTCGTAAGGGAAAACACCAGAAACTGCTTCCGAAACCTCCATATCTAGGCACAATAAGAATTTCTTGGAATCGTTAGAATATTTTTCAGTTCTATTATAAGTGTACTTGTTCCGAATAGCGAATGAATAGACTCATGTAAATAAATAACTTACGCTAAAATGTTAATAGGTTCTTTGACACCGATAAAACTTAATTCAATGTCAACATAATAATTATATAGTCTAGGTCGGAGACAGGACGTGTCTCTATTTTAGTTAAACCTATTTTCATCAAGCGCTGGTTAGGGAGGACTTATCTGAAAGGTATTCTATCTATCTCCCTTATTCAGACCTATTCGGTTGCCATTCCGAACGGAAAGGACGATTTTATTTCGTTAAATTAAGGCTGATGCGGTGTTAGACGCAGAATTGCGGCGATCGTATACCGATCGACTGCCTCATTCCAAATGGAAGTCTGAAATGAGAAAATAGGAGCCATCCTATTCAGTAGACTACTCAATCGGTTTGTCTACCTGATCGGGACCGCAATCGATAGGGTCTGAATAAGTGGGAATGTCTTCTAATCATCTTATACCTATCCTGACCTTTTCTTTAATGTTATCATATATTCTACAATTATCTTGCTTATTTTCATGGTGGGATAGCTCTTTCGCTACTACTTTTCTATCATGTTGTCGGGTCGGCAACCTGCGAGTGATACCAGGTGTTGCAAGCATCAATAGGCTACCGAACTGCTCACCATCGAGCGGGCCGTGTGCATTAGTTTGTCATCATCAGATTGAACTTTAGTAATAAAATTATGTTTTCAAATTCGAATTCAAATTAAAAACTCATTTGTTTAGAAAAGGCCCTAGTATAGCATTTATGAATCGTTACAAATTGACTCAACGTATTTGTAAATATACATATTAATTGAGAGTCCTTTGCCTGAACGCTTCTTCATTCAACTTTATGCTTCCAACACTTGTATTTAGGGTTCATTATTGATCCTAGTTTTCATTCGAAAACACCATCTTCCTATGAGCATTAATAAATCTCAATCAATGCCTTCTCTTTTACCAATTCTTATCTTGTTATTGCATTTAATTTTAGTATTCCTGGAGTTTATTTTTCATCTTTGTCTAATGACTTTGAGTTCATTAGCTTTTGCATTGGCACATTTCATGGGTACTTCAGGGTCAGGTCAAGGCATTACGTTGCTTTCATCTCACCAGTCACTACTACGTTAGGTACTTAGTTGCTTTTATTCAGGGTTATCTCAGTATATGCCAGATTCCCATTTCCTTTTTTTTTATCTAGTATTTTCGTGATAAGTCTTATTTTACCAATTTGTTTTCCCGTGTATATTTAGATTCGTTTGTTTGTAGAATATAGATTGAGTTTTTCTTCTGGGCATGGTGACCAAATCCGAAAGTATATATGGGATAGCGAAAAATGCTCAAAGGAATCTCGGAGCCGATTTTGATAAAATTAAAACTGCATACTTAGACACAGATTTAAAAAAAAAAACAATTTTACAACAAATACTTAGGTTCCGTTGATTTTGAGAAAATAAACATTTTAGGTAGGTATATTATTGCGCCATCCCGTAGTATCGCTTATACGGATCAAATTCTTGGAAGTAATTTTTAGTGGCAGTTTAACTAGGTTTTGTTATTATATAGGTACTTATACAAAAACATAAAAATATCACTTTTCTCTATCCGGCGTACGTAGTTGCCTATCAGTCAGCTAAACTAACTAATCTGACATTAAATAATATAACATCTCAACAAGTTTGTTTATCATGCGACGGTTTGTCTCATGCAATAAACTCACATTGTACGAAAATGAAAAACGAGCCGCGTGCGCGGGCGCACCGAAATAGCGCACAACGCGGCGACGCGACACGACGCGACGCCCGAACCAATGTCGAGGTGATCGCCTGCATTGTCCACTGCCTACGACATTATGTGAATATTTTGTAATACTTAGTCTTTTCCTTTTTACTTTTTTTAGTACTCCAACTAGTACTTAGTACAATTCTTTGTTTTTTTATGTATAGTGATGAAAATAAAAATCATATTTTTTTGAAATAATAACTTTAAATACATACAAATTTTGAAAAAAATTATGAAAACAAATCTATGTTCTGCATCATGAAACATTACAAAAGGCATAGCTCGATTTCAATATCTTATTCTCAAGGAATATTAAGAATAGAATAAATAAAACTACATAGTAGGTATATGTACTTAAAACCAGTAAATAAATTTATAATGTTGACAATAAATAAACAATATAATTATATTATGGTGATGAAAAATCCAAATTTAAAAAATACGCTTGTCTTGGTCCTAATTTTTTGTTCATGCTATTCGCGGTAGAAACCTTGGGTCCGTAGTCCGTGGGGGTTTGAGGCTCGCCGATTTGCTCGGATTTTATCATCCAAGCTCATCGAGGCTGAATTGGAGTTTGTAGGCAATGCAAACGCATTCTAAGTATTATATTGATGTAGCATAGAGATGAGTGATCTACTGACTCACTAATATACTTTTACAATAATCTTGAATATCATTGCATTATTCATATGAACAATACGATTTAATCGATTTATTTTGTTTGTAAACTATAAAACAGTTAGATCTACATACACGTGAGTAATTTACCATACTTTGTACGAAAATGACTATATTTATGCTGTGTACCTACTCCCTAAGGTCATTGGCACATGATTTTCGAATAGATAAATACTCGCTTCCTTTAAAACGTGATCAAAAGTGTCTTAAAATATAACTCCGTAAATACTAGAATGTAAATAGAACAACCTTAATGTTCGTAGAAACACTACTGGTCATCGATAATTTGTTTTACTTTTTTTTTATAAACTAAAGTGGAGCAATGCCCGCTTTTTTAAGTGATGCGTAAATATTTACATTTTAACAATTTTATAAATACTTGGACATAATTTATTACGGGAAATAAATAAAATTATAATTCAATAATAATCTTTTTCAGTTGGAATGTTTTTTCGGCACGAGTATACATACATATATACCAGTAGGTACTAGCTGTCCCACGCGGTTTCACCCGTATTCCCGAGAAAAAAGTAGTCTATGTCCCTCTCCATACCATAGGCTATCCGCCAAATTTCATCGCGATTGGTTCAGCGGTTTAGTCGTGAAAAGGTAACAAACAAACAAACTCACATTTGTATTTATATTAATGAAATAATTAGGTACTTAGATAAAATGAAACATAAAGAAAGACTGAATTTGAGATTTAAGTTTCTAATGCAGTAATATAGGCATTGCGTCGATGTTTAATTTCATCTAACGTTGTATTTACAACCGATGTTTATAAACATTCACTCCATATTTTTCAAACAACTTTAACATTTTGGTTATGTAGGACAAAATGTCGCTATATATATGTTTGCTATTTCTTCAGCAGCTAAGTGTATCTATATTTAAAAGTTTATTTCTATCATAGACAAAACCAAATAAGGAAGTGAGCATTGAATACAATTTAATATTGCATTTTGCTATCTTGTTTGAGCTACAGTAATTGTTTTCTCGTAAATCTTGTGTAATCCACTTGGAAATAAAGATATTTTATTATTATTACATAAATAAGTTTTTAAATAACAATAAAATATTATTTTTAGACTATTAATATTTTTTACACGCTCGGAATAGACATCCTTTTTTTTGTCTTGACGTCTTCCGAGCGAAACCGGAAGATGATTATTAGTCAATCCATCACCATCATAGAGTGGCAGTTATAGGTACCGACTACCGACTGCATCAAGAAATAAAAAAATATTATTAAAAATATATTAGGTTCTTTGAGAATCGAACACTCCAATTGTACTATAGATAAATAATAAAAAATTGCTTAAATTTTAAAATAAATTAAAAAGGTGATATTTATTAAAACTTTTTGCAATGATATTTTTTTTCGTTTCTTGACAGTTTGGTGCTAAATAATCTAGATTTATTTCATTGTTTAGTTTTCAAAAGCCGTGATCGTAGGTGATTCAAACAAGATGGATGGTTTCAAGTTCCGATATACCTAAGGTTGGCAGACAGACACATGCTTTTTAACCACTCGACGGCCAAAATAACCAACCTCACATTACGCTTTCAATCAATAACAATTATATCTAGGAATAATTATATATTTTTGTGTTTCAACAAACAATATACCTAAAGTAATTATTGAGAAGTAGGTAATAAAGACGGTTAAATATAAGTAAGAAAACAACCGATATGTATTTCCCAGCGTCTTCTATGTACAGCACATTTTATAGCCCTTTACGTATTAGTATAATTATATAGACAGGTTATCCTGACTCTGACAACCCTAGAACTCTATGCCTAGAACATCAAAATGGCCACGGTAAAGCAATGTCAAGTAAATTTTACGTTCGACCCAAATGCAAAAACCGAGTTGAGCTTTCAGATTGATGAGTCAAACGTGGGGGGCGATGGACTAACCCATAATAAACATTTCAGGAGAAAGAGTAAACATTATTGGCGTCGTTAAAATAAAGCAGTGACGATGACCCGAAGCGCATGAAAGTTTAAAGAACAATAATTGTTTAGAAACATCACACGACTTTAATGTCGAGTATAATAAATAATATAAAAAATCTAGTCAAGTCCGTACAGGTCAGTCAGGTTTTAGTAAAATGGTGCCCGTTCTACTAAAACCTGTCACGGACATTTTGAGACAACCTGAAAAGTCACGATACCTGAAAACTCGAAATACCTACACGATTTTACGAAAATAATATGAAAACGGAACGTCATTTTGCAAATTCCCACCAAAACGTCCTACCAATCCTTACGTCTTCAGTCGTCTTGTTTTGAATGATCATCCTGTGCGTGTAGGTATCCTATGAAACCTTTTTTCTGTGTTCTTTAATTCATTCTCAAAGTTTTCCCGCCCAAATATGCGAAGTCAATGTTGAACCAATTTATTTTTGCATTAAATGTTTCGAGCTTTGCCAGGTTTCTTTGATATTGATCTCAAATTCTCAATCTTTTTGCTGTTCTTTATACTGTAAACAATTATATAATAAGTACTTCAAAATGTTTTAGGTCTACATCGCGGCACCATATTGTATAAACTATTAAATACATTTTAATAATCATATATGTTTTACAGAAGACATTATGTTAAAAAACCGCCATTTATCATTTGAATGACAGTCGACACAGTTCTAATGATGTGACGACAACTTTATTCCGCGACCAATTAAACCTGATCTTTACAAAAGTACCGTGATGTGACAGCTGTTGTCAGAAAACTGCCTATTTGAGATTAGGACTTGGGTTTTAGTAGGTCGTGTTTTACTGGTTGTATTCTATTGACACACGTGCTACGATAACGGTTAAAGAAATAAAAGCTATCTAGTTTTCTGTTATTGGACTGTGTTATTTTTTTAAAGAAATTGGCCGATATATTTAATCCCATTTGAGTTAAGAATTTAATAAATTACACTCGGGGGTCATCTAACTATATGTCACAGCCGAATTGTAGAATCCGCAGCAATACAAAATGGCTAGCTGCATTACAAAACAGCTCCGTTCTGTAGATGGATTGGAATATGCAAGATCGTACCTATGCTATGATCAGCGTCACGTAATGGCGCTTTGCGTTCTCCAATGCAATTAAGGATCCGTTCACATAGACCGGCTCGGAGAGCAGAGCAAATTTTTGAGCGTATTTAAAATTAAGTTTTAGGACATTTATATAAGGTTAATTTTCGGAGAGCTTTTCACATTGGTATAGCTCACGAGTATCCTCTTGTCACAAAAAAATTGAAAAAACTTGCGTAGTTGCATCAAGGGGTACGCACGGCAATCTCTTGACTCAACTCGAAGATGACTTGAGACTGAAGCTGACCAAAGAGCAAGCAGATTTTTCAGAGTTATGCAAAGAAAATCGTGTACATTACAGTACATTCAACAAATTTTTACCGTCATTAGATGTCTACTGATTAAATACTGACTTAATTTTTTTAGTTATCATTACTGCAATTAGGGGTACGCGAGTGTGAGGTCTATCTTGAAGTGGTACGCAGGAAAAACTAATTGGGAACCACTGTCGTAGACTAAAATGCAACATCGTATACTGAAGGCTACAGGATATGCAGGTAGGTAGGTCAATAGCCTATGTAGTAAATAAGTGTGTTTCAAACTTAGAGTTTCAAAGTATTGTACTTCGTAAAGTCATCCCGACCGGTGGTCATTTTAATAAAGTCAACCTTCATAATATGTCCTAGGGCTTAAACTAAATAAATGGATTTGACTTTGACTTTGATTTCAAACTTTAACATCTTTCGGAAAAGAAATCTGCTAGGTCTGAATATTTTTGTTAATTTTTACAACACATCACCATTTTCGTTCGGCGAAATGTTCCCACTCCGATAGCATCTTGAATGATATTTATAGGTATTACTAAAATACCGTGATGATAGAAAAATTGGGTGAGAAACTAATTATCTTGTCAAATTTATTTGTAGTATAGCTGAACCAATTTTTAGTTATTATATCAAAATGTAAAAAAAAATATCGAAATTCTTTCGAATTTAGAGCTTGAACAAATTTTCTAAATCAATAGTTTCTGCTACAACTACGAGATGGCGGTAGTAATCTGATGTTAGAATTTTGTTGTGTTCACTTCTGTACGTCACCACTGACTGTTTATTTAAATCGGTTACAAGAAAGAGACCCGATCTAAAAATATTTCGAAAACAAAATAATTGAATCAGACAACAAAAAAAAAGAAGTCGACTACTTAAGTATGATACAGGGTTTATCGATCATACGAATGACCATCAATCAACATAAAATAATATTAAACCTCATCTACCAAAATATAAATCTAAATATAGCCAACACGAAACGGAAAAGGAGAGGATATCGTAAAACGCAATGAAGTGTACGTAACCTAGTTTGTAAAGCTATTTTCATATCGCTATCAGTAACAGTTGCATAATGTGGCAACAAGAGAACACCAATTAACTGATTAAATTATATGAGATGACAGCGACCGCGCCTACAGAGTTATTAGAGCTACTGTTTTATGTCCATACGTCATTCGTCTATCTGTCATGCACGGAGAGTGTATTACAAAATTTAGAGAACAAATGCATTTGCATTATGACGGTATTTCAAATTTAGAATTACCTAAGTACATTTTTATACTTTTACAATATGTACACTGCCTGCTACGTGGTAGTGAGGTCGTTGCAATAAGAGTGTCATAGAGACGACACTCGAAAATTGTATTGTAAATTGACTTTACATTGTGAAGCCATCAGACCATAGGCAAGTAATTGTACCTATTATCAGCAATCTATTCTATACTGATAAAAAAACTTGTCCTGACTGCAACGACTTCATATCATCCTGACTGACTGACTGATCTATCAACGCACAGCCTAAACCGCTGGGGTTAAAAACTTGAAATTTTGCATACGTAGGTCCAACGTAGGCATCTACTAAGGATTTTTCAAAATTCATCCTCTAAGGGGCTAAAATAGGATTGCGGGTGAAACTGCGGAAAGCTAGTGTTCAATAAGATGACGAAGCTGATTATAGAGCAATTACCAACTTTAAGAACATAAAAAACCCTAGTCAAAATTAACTAATTTCATTTGTACATTACATAACATTTAGACATTATAATTTACTATACACACAGCTGTTCATTTGTTTAATGAGACATTTATAATGTACGATAGTTATCTAAAGTCATCAAAAGCTTCAAAAGACCAAGCAATTTAAAATCATTAGATTTCTTTTGAGGATTGCAAAAATCTGAAACTGTGTCTATGATGAAACATCAGCTACATTTCTCAGTTTAATAATAAACAAAATACACAGATTTGTCTTATTGACACAAAGCATCGAAGAGCATGTAACACAGAAACCTATTTTTTTACTATCTTAAATACATGTATATCATAACCGTATGTAGTATTTCAAGGTATTTGGGTTTTAGCTGAAGATCCTATATTATGCCTTTATACTTCTACATTTTACCTACAGCTACTTACATCACACACAAGATTACTTTTGCCTACTTCTTTACCTGTAATTGTGTGATGCCTTACTTAACCATGTGTCCGTAGCTTTCAAAGAGTTCCTACTAATAATTCTTGTTCTAAATTATAGCCGTTTATTTAGTTTATGCCCTAAAGTATCAACCAACACCAAATTCTAATTCAAAGCATTGACTCCACCACCGACTCGGAATACACTTAGACTGAGAAGACTGTCATTTAATGAATTAAATCAATCTTCATTTAGCCGATCTATAACATATTCATCTTTCACAGCAAAACAAGGTCAATTGCCTTTCCCTCAAGTTCCTCAATATTAGATTCACAAAACAAAAGATTTGTCTCATTTTCAAATATTCATCCACATAATGATCTTTGTTTCCATCATTAGAGGTTTATGTTCTCCAGATGCGTCATTCGGGACATCCGTCAAGAGAGCCACGTCACGTACCTAAAGTAATAAAGTTTGTTTAGGCTGAGTCGATGTTCACTGGAATGACGCTTTGTATTAAGCCTCACTGAAATAATTTAGTTCCATTCACAGACAAGGCGTCACCGTTAGGAAGATAGACGGAAATTTCAGCTATCTCAAGTTAATCGACCATTGTTATAATTTGAGGTGTGGCCGTAAGCATGTTCTCTTCAATACTTGGTTCATTCGGGTTCGGTTGCGGTCCTGATCGGGTAAAGTAACTGATTGAGTAGTCTACTGAATAGGATGGCTCTTATTTTTTCATTTCAGACTTCCATTTGAAATAAGGCAGTCGATCGGTACACGATCGCGGCGAATCAATGCTGTGACTAACACAGCGTCTGCCTAAATTTTACGAAATAAAATTGTCCTTTCCGATTGGAATGGCAACCGAATGGGTCTGAATAAAAGAGAATATTATGTATATTGCAATTATTTAAAGTTATACGTTCAAGTTCAGTCTTTTGATGTGTGGCACGAGCCCAGATCCTCGCCTGATAGATCAGTAAAGTCACTAAATAAAATAACATGATGCTTTCATTTAAGTTTTCTTTTGATATTCTAAAAAAGCCCTAAATTCTGTGTGTAGGACCTGAAACAGCTCTGCTTGTAATGACAAAGGAAGATCCACTAGATTCCACGTTTCTATGAATCTAAATACATAAAGCAAACATACTTACATACAAACTGTCCTCAAAGCATTTCAGAAGCTTTTATACCCTGATTTATGTCAGGGTATTAGGCTCCACGAATTGTTTCGAAGAAAGGATCAAAGCATCCTTTCTTAGTAAGTATTTGTCATGCTAAAAGTTACAGCGTCATTACATTAATATAAAAGCTTTATGTCTAAATACAATGTTCTGTTCATAAAACAAAGAGCCATAAATATCAGTAGAGCTCTTGGCTAGGTAACGCTTCCTAGTTACAAATCAGCATGTGTACCTTGGCATAGTGAACTCATAGTGTATTTAATTATCCCGAGACAATAATATTATGAAGCACATTAGCCAAATGTAGAGAACAAATAACGAATAGCACATATTTGAAATGCATGCTGGTTCATCTATAACCTAGCTGTCATAAATAATTTTATTATAAATCATCAGAATGCGATTCAAATTCGTTTCACCCAGAACAAAAGTGAAACCAAATTGCGTAGAAAAAGCTTGGACGTGCCCAGACTTGTCACAGTCTGGTTTAAATTTCTTACTAGACGAGACGAAACCGTTTTCTGGTTTTTGTCGTCACTTTCTCTCCATCTTATTTCCATATATATATTTTTTCTGTGATTTACAATTGAGTCTTCCAGGTTAAATCGTCGATTTAGCGGTTTGAAACGAATCAGACAATTAGTCTCATTTTCTGTAAGATCTGTATCAGTTTTTTTTTTATGCTTTATTTTCATTTTTGCCCTACAATGAATGTATTTTATCATCTACATATCATTTTACTTTTAAATTCTTTGGCTCTTCATCACGGTCGTAAACTTTAGTGTCCCCAGAATATTTTTATTGAGTTATTACTATGAGTCCACGATAGAGGCGTGGTTTATGGTATGATTGATGTATCTCGACGCAAAAGGTTATTGGCATACGAAGTTAAATTTAAATACGGTCAGACGAGAGCGTGATTTATCGCAGCGAATGCATGTCAATCAGAATCACTGTCGGATCTTGTCATTAGAGAATTAATAGAGCTTCAATCACCAATAACTAAACGACTATACGCCATGTTAGGTGAGATTAACTGTAGACTTAAAATAACAGTTCCTGACCGTAAAGATGTAGCTCTACTGATTTGCTTTTATCCATTAAATATGATAATTTACGAGTTAAATGACTCGTTTGTTAGAGGAATCATGGGTGTCAATTATTACGATGAAAAACTAACAATAAATTGAACTAATGATCAATAAATAATTTAAAATAAAGCAATTGAATTAAATTGGACCCTATTCTAGTCTTATTATGAAATTAAAAACTACTGAAGTAGGTAATAGCTATACCGTGAATAGCTAAGTTCAAAATAACGACATAAAATTACTAGTTAAACAGTAAGTACCGTTGTCACATTGTAATTAGACCGAGTGCATGAGTTAATTAATAGTTGGATTACAGTTATAAAACACAATTTCCGTTGGCAGAGCATTTATAGTGGCTGGGTAGGCTATATTCCAGCGGAAATGTGAGTTCATAATCCGTTGGATAGATGTCGCTAGCTGCATTAACCTACATTGATCGTATAAACATGCGCTAACGCGTCAGTGGCGGCTACGCAGCTGTCGGAATATAATTTACCACAGATCATTGCACGGTCGTACAATCAATATTATATTGATTAGACTACGCTAAATATGACAAATATCATATACATTTTTCTGCAAAGTAGTTCAAGGTGTGTGAGATCCAGCAATTCGCAATGGTCTCGCGTAGTAAAACTTGGCCTGAACCCACTAGTTGCGAAAGAAAAGCTTTGCGCCAGCAGTTGAGATGTTTCAGAGATTAGACTAAGATGATGAACCTTGAAATTAATGATGAAATAAAATCATTCAGTATGCTTTAATATTTTATTCCCGACCATTAATTGGTTGAAGAAGCCGATGAGCTGGTTTGAAACCCACTCACTTTCTGCGCTTAACGTTCTAGCACAGTCTATAATTACGCTGTGGTTCTATAGACTCGAGAATAGTGAGTGGATAGAATCAAGAATGTCATGGAGTAAGGTGACTGTAGGTACATCAAGAGCTGGTGCTTGTAAGCTCTTGATGTACCTACTGTCACAGGGTTTTTTAAAATGTTAACAAATTTTAAAATACCCTTTGGCGCCATTTACAAAAGTTGAAAATAAAAATAAAAATAAAAAATCAAACCACAGTCCATATTTTAAACGTCAATAAAATTAATTAAATCCGATAAGATTTACAACTTACCATGTAATCCATTAGACAATACTGTAAAATAACAATATTATTTCGAGACGTCGTCGCCATTTTTTTCCTAAGAATCACCGCTCGTCTAGGCCTGGCTACGTGATCCATTCACACCCACTAGGTACTGCCAAAACTAATCCGTTTCAGTGACTGTAAATACAATCATGAAGTACAAGGAAACATTAATTATTTGTGATGATAATTTACTTCCTATTTGTCGTAAATAGATGCAGCGTGACATGGACCACGGTGAAATATATAAACGCATTTTGCAACGCAATAAGAAAATAATTTTAGTGCTGCTAAATACTTTCCTGGACTTTTATGTTGTGAATATGGACTAAGGTTATTTAAGGTTTTTACATATAAGACTGGTTACTAGAATGCTCAATAAATTTCCAACAAATGAAGCCACATAATAATATAATTTATTCCAATTAATTTCAGAATTATCATTCCTTCCCTTTGTATCAATATTGTTGTTTACAATACTTGCTATTTATTTATTTTTCAAGGTGTAAAATTTGGCAGAAGACTTAAATAGATAACACGAATAATATAGTATAGCATTTATAAATCTTCACATGTTAAAAAAACATCGAGGAATTTCGCTAATCTTGTTGCGCAGTTGTGTGACCTAAATCTTAAACTAAACCTAAAGAATGAAATTTGGTAGACGACTAGGTAGTAGGTAGTACGATTTCTTGTCGTTACAAAATATTGATTTCTTAAATCTTCTATTGTATGTAAAAGTAAACGTGACTGACTGACTGACAACGCATAGCTCAAACCACTGGACGGATCGGGCTATTTGGCATACAGATACTTAGCTATTATGATGCAGGCATCCGCTAAGATAGGATTTTTGGAAATTTCACCCCTAAAGGGGTAAAATAGGGGTTCGCGGGTGAAACCGCGAGGCGGAAAGCTAGTATACTTACATAAAAAGTAAGAAGCTATAATTAAAAGTGTTTTCATTTCTTGGTGATTGTCATCATATAAAATAATAATCATTTGATTAATTACTTTCCTCTTACACGTTCCCAACCGGTGGTCCGCGGACCACACAATTAAGGTCCGCGAAACAAAAATAATAAATAAATATTTATGCAGGTAACAGTATTAGCCCTCCAAACCGTTCAGCCTGTGAAAAGGACGCAAGCTCAATTTCTCCTATTAATTGACAATAAGTGATTTTCACGATGGTAAAGAATATTTTCAAAAAAATGTATTCCAAGTTCAAATTCTCTGTTTTTTTATTATTATTGTGCCCCTGCCTTCACCCATCAAAACAGTCCTGTGATCCCTGGTCACAAAGTGGTTGAGAAACACTGTTCTTACATTTTAAAATCAGAGTTCTAAATTCAAACGTATGTCGATTGTTATTACCTTTTTTCTTTTTATACGATCAACAGCGCGAGACGTGAAACTTTGTGAATATTCATACAGCCTAGTAACGTAGGGTTGCTAATCGAAAGATAGAACACATAAAATCATAAAACTTGATTATTATAAGCATTAAGTGTAAGATTAAATTACAAAACTACAACAAAATTAAGTACCCTATAGATGTAGGTACCTACAATGTTAAGTTGCATGATGTATTGCATCTAAGTAAATTGATACATAACGTAATTTTTGTCGCATTTAGGTAAGAAAATATAATTTTACCCCATCTATCTATACTAATATTATAAAGCTGAGCTTGGTTGAACGCGCTAATCTCAGGAACTACTTGAAAAAATATTTTCGTGTTGGATAGCCCATTTATCGAGGAAAGCTATAGGCTACTTTTTATCCCGGGAAAACATAAGATCCCTTAGGAACGCGGGTAAAACGGTGGGGTGGAACCTAGTACAATATAATTGTACAATTGTTTGGAGCTAGACGAAGTCATGATACCCTTACGCAACCTATTTATAATATATCTAGAGTTCGATTTACAAAAATATTATATTTTACATCAGAAGACGACCTTTGTTATTAAAGAAGCAAAGTGAAAAGACATGAATGTGCGCGACGTACTCCATGTTGCATAATGTTATGCAAAAACAAACAACGGATGTGTCGCGTATTTATAGTGTCAGGCGGAAGTTAGGGTGGGGATAGGTCACGGGCGCGCTTTCCCAGGTGAGACGCTATCGTGAACGTCCTCGACCAATGACAAGAGCGCACTTCCCGCCTTTTATTTTTCTTACGAACTGTATTTCTGTCACTATCTTCTCGCATGTTTAATTTCGTGTTTATTTGCAGGTAAGTCGCCTTGGAATACGTCACGGGATGGCAGATATGAAAATGTGGAAATTTGAAGCAATAGTGTGAGTATTTCCTGTCGAGATTAAAAGTTATAGAATAAGGTCTAATTCTATAACTTTAGACAGATAATATCCATAGATAACACTATTATTATGTATTAAATGTTTTTATAATCAAAATAGACAGTTTTATTAACGTAAATAATTTTGACTTAAATCGTTTTGACGAGTGCTAGTCCAATAAATTAAATGCGTTGAAAGGATTATAAATAGGTAGTGTTACTAAGATTTGTTTTAGTCGCGGCTGCAGTGTCAGCTATACGAGAGGTACCGTCTTACTTACCTACCCTTAAGAAAAGTGGTGAAATTGAAAGTGATGTAGTGTTATTTTTTTTATTTTTCCCACGTTATATAAATCTTGTTCTGGCAAAGGTCAACAAAACAGTTGAATTGTTCACGCAACAGTCTTCATTTGGTATTTTTTTAAAACCACGTTCTAAAAATATATATATATAATTACCGCACAATATGAAAGGGACACACGTTTAGATCATATTACCACAGCGTAATTACATACAGTGGTCTATCGCATTTGAAGTCACGCGAAATGCCGCTTTGTACAGGCATTCGTAATTGCTCCATTGTGTCCCAAGCGAGTGTATGGCAGCTTGGGCTCGCTGCCGCCCCTCTCTCACCCCGCAAGCCCCACACGATTGCTCTGTCTAGACGTGTCCGTTGGCCGACTGTAAGAAAGAGTTACATAGACTGTGATATTACCAATTACGTACTTCTGCTCAAAAAACTCAAAATATTGCAATGATGACCCATAAAACACATAGCCAATCAATTATCAGCCTTTGATTAATCCATACATGATTCAAATTTGCGCAGCGGCAAGATATTCGCGGGGAAATTGTGATTACTTTAGTGATGTGCCCGCATTCGATAGAGAACTCTATCGATAAGCTATTAAAATAGCAAGTTGGTTGATAATCCCCGAGGCATGGTACAGATTTATCGCGGGCTGTTAGGAGAACCGCGTATTTATATTAAGTGGAGGAGCTGTCAGCGCCTACGCCCGACGCCGCCTGAGGACGGCTGAATACAATACTGTTTTCTAGGAACCAAGATTACCGGACAGCCGCTTTCATTGGCTTTCTTTCTTTATTATGATTTATCATGAAGTTTCAAATAAATTGCTGGTTACATATTAAATTAATTATTAAAACAAACTACATAATTGTCAAAAATGTAAGTATTCATCTAAATTCTACAAATTCCGCATCACAATCAAAGTATTTATGAGCCAAGATAATACCATCGTAACTTACGCATAACTCATGGAATTTAAATGAGCAGTGAATTAAGAACTGCGTATATTTTGCGAGATAAAAATACCGTTGTTAATTTAGTTAAATATAACAAAAAAACTCTGATATTGAGCCAATTCGTATCAGCGTAAACTTTTCATAAGGAATTCCAGCCGAAAGTGAAGGTCACCAGATAAAACATACAATCTGAAAGTTAAGAAATTAACTACTCACTGGTTTTAGCAAAACATTTAAATGTGACACTAAGAAGCCATTTATGTCATTGTAAATTGTCTTCAATGCACGGAGATAATAGATAAATATAAAATAAGGAGAGCCGGTAGCGAAGCGAATAACAAACGCGGAAAATAGCAATATAAATCTGGATTTATTCATGTAAAAGGTCGCAGCGACACTTAACTCTTTCGGCTAGATCGTCCAACTAATAATAATTCCCGCACGTGAAATGTTTTGGCTGGTGCTTTTTGTTCGCCGCGGTTATTTCAGTTTTCCAGTAGGATTTTATACAAGATCAACTCTGGCCGTCTCGGCAGTGCAGCGGCAGAGAACGATCCAGTCATCGCACTTTGATTACACCTGTATTTTATCTAGTGCTTGTGGTCATTGCAGCTATGGGTTTAAAACCCCACGATCTAAAAGGACAATTCGAATACGAAATTTAAAAAATATTTTATCGACATTTATGTGTGAAATCGACAACGTGTTTGTGAGCAGTTCGTTAACAGTGCAGTGAATGTGTGTCAAAGGTTATTTGGAGTTCAGTGTTGTGGGAGAAACAGGATTTATCCAGGAAAATGACGGAATTCTTTGGATCATGGAACAACAAGCCCGAAGAGGATGCAGACGGGGATGTGGAGACCATGGAAACTATGGAAACAATAACCACAACCACTACAAGGACTCGTTTGCCCTCAGTAAGTTTCTGCGCTCAGCGTTCCTTTCAAAATTGTTAAATTTTTAAAGATCCTTGATCGTGACTTGCGTCGCAGGTATATTTTTGCATCAAAGACTTTATTTGGCATCTGTGACTAAGCATTAAGATTCCTTGAACTTGTGGAAAAATCCAGTCTAATTGCAATCGAACTCAAATATTCCTGTATGCACCTTTATGAATATACGAGAGAGAGGGAGATAGAGTAACAGTGACACATATATAATTTTATTGCTTCACATTTGTATCATTGTTAAATGTGTTTATTTTGGACAAGTCCAGGGTGCGGGTGTCACGGGCACCGTCAATGTGGACTTTGTGATATAAAACAGTGTTCGAACCAAGGTGAAGGCGAACTGAGCGGTCCATTCCGCAAGCGTCAACTGTCAACTCTCTTATAAATCAAGTGACGCACACTTCTCTAATCTTCTAAAAATAATACTCCAATTCTAAAAACCTGCTTAGATACTTTCTTAATAATACACATACCTACTCAAATGAAATATTTTTCGAGGAACATGATGAAGCCTCTTGATTTTGCAGTCACTAAAACTGACAGTTTTAAATGTCCCCGTAAAAACGAAAAAAAAAACTGTTGGTTCCCTTCTTTTTATACATTTGAACTAGCTTCCGCCCCGCGGTTTCACCCGGGTTCCGAGAGCTTATGTTTTATCCGGGATAAAAAGTAGCCTATAACCTTCCTCGATAAATGGGCTATCCAACACTAAAAGTTAACTATAATCAAAACCTATTTTAGCGCGCGAATAAACTTGGAATAAAATGTTGTTTTTAATGTTTTCGTATATATGCTCCATGTAACATAAGTGTTTCGTGAAAAGATCATTACAATCAGTGTCAACCTAAATGTTTGTACTTACGTCTGTTCTCAAAATAAATACCTAATTAAAATATTCTACGCGGAGTAGTATTATGTCACAGTAAGAACGAAAACTAATTCACTTTCTACATTAAATAGTTACCTATCTATTTAAATTCTACATAAACGAAAGTACCAACACAGAATTGAATAAAATTATACAAAAACGTGGCTAAGAAACATTTACAAGTTTTCACTGTCATATCACACCATACAGACTGCCTATTACAGACTGCCTATTAAAAAAAGTTAGTTGGAACGATATGTTGGGGTATCGATAAATCATAATATAATAGTAACGGGAATCACTAAACTGTCTTCGTTTCCTAGTATTGATCAATTTGTGTGATTTGATGCCATAGTATCGTGTTCAGAATACATTCGCCCACTTTGCCATAATATGAATCGAAACAAATCACGAAGTCAATGTTGATAATCTTCAAACGTGATTTGAAGTCATGTGTGCGAGACATGGGACAATAACATGGTACGTCCAACAGAATTCACATAACAATGAAAGCACAGCATTATGACCCTTTGTTCCACAGACAATGGACTCACGCAATTTGAACTCTTCCATGAAATGAAGAAATTATGTAAAACATGGTAGGTAATAGTGCTTCCTGATTGCTTCCAACGTCTCTGTAATAAAATGCCGCAAGCAAGTAAAGATTTTCTACCATGGAAAACAGCTGTAAAATTATTAGTAACGTACGTTCTTTGGTAAGGAACTGTATAAGGTCGGCTTCAAGATTTGTTTGAAAGAACTATAAACTATGGAACATAAATGGAGAGTTTTTTTTTAAATAGATATACGTAAATTTCAGGTGATATTATAAACATTTTCTGAATGCTAAGCATTTCTGCGAAAATATCCTTCAATGCAAAGTTTTCTTTGATTGAACATTTTAAATTAAAATCACAATTGTAGCAAGGAATAGGAAAGCTGCGTTTAAAATTAAAATATTACTTTGTTAACAAGAAACAACTCAACTGTAAATATATTAGGGTAGGTCGGGTACCTTTAGTTTCTAATAGGTAGTATTTGCCATTGTAGGTAAGAAATATGGAGTATGCTTTTCAAACTTTAAAAACCTCTATGCTTATAAGTAATTATCAGATAGGTAACTTCAACGTTAGTCTCATCATCATGCTAATCACGGAAAAATAAGTATCAGTTTCAATTAAGTAATAAATGTAGAAATTTTGGAATCTCAAATCAATCCTCAATGTCGCGTCGGTAAAATTGGAATGTCTTATTTTAAAGAGGTCTTTTCGATTAATTATTTTTTGTTATAAAAGTTAACCAATCGTGTTATGCAATGGACAAAATAAAGTCGAAGACATGATGAATTCTTACAATAAATTTCATTTCGTTCGCTTTAGTCATTGTTGAGAAAAATCGGTTTCCTTGCAACCAAAATCTTCAAGGCGTTGCCTTAAATGATGATTTCGAAAAGATTATAATATCTCAATGTACCGGTATAACGCACAAACTTACGAACAAAGCGGTTTTATAATAGCAATACGATGACGCCATGCTTGCAAACGACCGCGTGTAAATACGTCGATACGTCAATTATCGAATTTAGGCAACACTCTTTACGGTTAATGCACAATCGATATCGATATTGCAATCGCTAAAAACGCAATTATGTTTTGAAACAACCGGCCCTAAATAAATTCTAATTCCGGTGTAGTATTCTGAAACATTGTTTAATTTAGAAATTACAATGTAAACACAGATTTCAATATGATTCATTGGTACATTGGTTTGTTCTACATACTGAAATCCTAGTTTCCTTGAGACTATGTTGGTGCTAGCCTAGGCTACTGGTGCTATAAATTAAGAACTAGTTGTGTTTATTACTTTGAAATGTATTCCTCGTAATTAGGACTGTAATGAACATCATAGTCATCATCATTAATTTCTAAATAACGTGTAGAAATTGCTGGGAATAATCTGACAGCATTACTTACTTTTTGATCTGTAGCATATACCTACTTATTACTTGTTCTCGAAAACAGAACTGGTCCCTGTAAGAGATGAATTCGTCAATTTATGTTCTTTATCCATCCAGATATATGTATACAAATTACAAACAGCTTGACTACTACTAGTTGGAGCACACTATAATAAATCAGAACAAAGAACGATGGAGCAGGATTATGTTTTGTATCGGAGATGAATTATCGATTAAGTAGGTGTGTAGTAAGAAAGTGGTGTGCAATAAAATCTGGAAAGAATTCGCTTCCAGCTGGCGAGGTCGACGACCTCCGGCCTGAACTGTGAAATGTTTATATTTGTGGAGAAACTACGCTCGAAATACGCAGGATATGCAGTAACCACACCATTATAGACCTACACACACTACATTAAGAATGGATTTATTTTGTTCTTGTTCATGTTAGCAGAACAATTATAATTCAAAGTGCAGTTACCATGAAACACTTATGTGTATGCGACGATACTAAATCAAAACTAATTAATATATTGTCGCGTGTAGGTACATCCAAATTGTCGTCATACAATTTTATTATTCGAAGAAACAAGACAATATTTTACTAAATATTACGATTTTACAACAGTATAATTTAGTTCAGATAATTATGAAGCCAAGCATAAAGCTTTGAAACTGTTAAACAAAGTATCTCTAAGAAAGATTATAAAATTTTAGAATTGAAGTGCAAGTTGTCAAAGATCTTTTGTAGTAAACATTTTCGTCTCATCTCGTCAGACGTCCGCTTCGCGCCCTGTTTGACGACAGCTGGGAAAAGTGCTAATTGCTCGCGACAACCAACAAAATACTGAAAGTACGAGCCAACACCCAAATCTACATACTATTGCAACTACAAAAAGCTTCATTGCTCCGAAATTTATTTAAGTAAACCGAACGCGTCGGGTGCAACAGCCTTAGAATATTAGCTTTTCAACGTTAAAAAGTAAACGTAATCTAGAGTTGATACGGTCAATAAATGTCTAAATATTTCCCGTCCTAAAGCAGAACCCAGAAATCATTTAAGAGTTTCTGAGAGCAGATGGAATTGATACAATTTCGAGAATGCAACATGTTGTTCTTATTGAATTGCCAATTTAGTTGGTAATAAAGATTCTATAAATCCTGCTGTTTGTCTCATAAATAAGAAAGAACAAGGCATCGAACGTGATTTGAAAGTTCGAGTAGGTATTCTTGTTTTTTTCAGTACCGAGTTCAAACAAAAGGGAGTCTTCAAATTAAGACGGCAAAGATGAAAATCGGTCGACAGGAATATTTTCAAATACACCGTTGTTGAAATGCGTGCAGCCGAATCTAAAATAGATCCCAACTGCTCCGCCTCAGCGAGATACGTACATTTTTGGAAATCAAATAAAATCATTGCGTTTAAAAATAAAACAAACGCAAGGTTGGGGTGTAAATAGAAAGTGCGAACATTCAACACGTACGATTCATGTAAAAGGTCAACTTTACGTTTGTTTTGTGATAAAAGCTGTAGAGTAGGGTTAATAATCTTTGTAAATTGGAGTATTGAACACTTCACTGAAATGTTCTTGCAGTTTCCTGAAAACCAGCTTTGAATCACGTAATATATCGTGGAACACAGTGGAATGACGTAAGTTAAATGACATCACAGATTTTTGTCATAACAATGCTGCTTTTAAATGTTTCGTACAATTTGTTATTCTATATAAATAACAGTAAGTGCATCGTAAGGTGTTTACGCCAAAACAAATGGAAGGGTATTTAATAAAGATTCAAAGCCCAACAAAGAAAAAGATGATTCAGGAGCAATTAATAAAGCTAAATGAACAAATGCAGTTGAAACTGCGCAGGTTACAGATGTAAACGTACGTCAGAGGCACTAATACTGAGCTAAATTCGCAATTCGTACATCAACTCTCATATAATATACTGAATTAATATTATAAATACTACATTACAGTAAATACATTGAGCAATAGTACATGTGGAAGTACCTTTAATTTCAATCACAGGTATTTAGTAAAGTAAAAATAAACAATCGTAGGTTTTTTGCTAATTTCTTGAATGTCAATATCACAAATGAATCCTAACTAATATTATAAATGCGAACGTGAGTTTGTTTGTTTTTTTGTTACCTTTTCACGCTTAAACCGATCGCGATGAAATTTGGTATGCAAATAGCCTATGGTATTGAGAAGGACATAGGCTACTTTTTATCCCGGGAGAACATAAGATCCCTGGGGAACGCGGGTGAAACCGCGGGGCGGAATCTAGTGATTTATTATTTGTGATATTGATTTATTATGTTTGTTTGTTTGTTACCTTTTCACGCTTAAACCGCTGAACCGATCGCGATGAAATTTGGTATGCAGATAGCCTATGGTATTGAGAAGGACATAGGCTACTTTTTATCCCGGGAGAACATAAGATCCCTGGGAAATGGGGGTGAAACCGCGGGGCAGAAGCTAGCTAATTATATTTGTCAACTGTCAAATCTTTAGCTACATTTTAGGTACAAGTGATCCACGTTTTGACCACTAGTTTCGCATAGTTTTTGTCAATAGCAAGCTTACTCGAGCAATGATATTAAGCTTTCAGTGTTTTGCCTTCTATACTACTTTCGTCATACCGGAAGACGGAAAAGAACTGACTTATTAGCCCACTGTTCATTTTATAGTCATTAAGTATGTCCTATTGCTTGCCAAGAATACACAGATGATTTAGTGACTTGCCTCCTGGACAAGTGTAAATGGTTATCGTAGTTATCGATCAAAATAATTTATTAATTAGGCCAAGATTTATTAAGGTTACATTATTACCCTCTTTGCACCAATTCGAAACAAGTTTATAGTTATTTCTGAATATAACAAAAATATCAAAGGAAGTGCTCTGCCAACAAACATTATAATTACTTCCTATACGACAAAGATGAATGAATACTTAATGTAATGTCTCCGTATTGACTGCATGCATAGTGTTGGCCGATTTTGATATGGCATCGTTTGTTGCGTCCTCTACCATTTTATTGGCATAATGTAATAAAAAGTATTGGTCTCTATGGTCAAGAACCATAGATAAACGTAAGAAACTTTTATCCACCCTTATAAAATATTGCATCCAATCTGGTGAATTTGCATCCTATCGATTGTAAGAAATGCTGATTTCCAAATGTCACACCAGAAAAAAACATACTATGATACTATCGTTAGAAATGGCCGTATTTAGACAGGTCTATCTTTTCTTTTATCGAATCGATCGATAATAAAAACCAAAAGTGTTGCGACAGTAGATTAATTAATTTAATGAATTATTATTTTTTATATTAATTACAGGTAACGTAGTATAGTAACGGTGTTGATACTTGTAATACTCGTGATTTAAAATAATGATTAATCGTTTATTAATACGATGAGGCCGAAAGCGGTTTGTTTATATTATTACGTTTCGCAGACGTCGATATAATAAATGTTTTAAGTTAAATTCGACCTTGTTACCTGCAACACAACACATGGCTGCATAGCATATAATAGGTACCTCGAAATAAGAACTATGCGGAAAAAAATGCTCTCTGTTGAACTAACAAGATTTTTTGATGTTTGTAATATTTTAAGCCCGGCAGATATTTTTCTTGAAGTGAACACAATGTTTGCCGTCAATTTTAGATTTCATATATGAAAATTACTTTATTTGTTTACAACATACTTCTCGCAAAAAATATAATCTACGAATCTACGCCTGATTTAAATTTTCCACCTAGACCTACATTCACCAAGGAAGTGAGTCAAAATATTTATTATTGTGTATTATGTGGGTGGGAGTATTTATTTGACCTTCAAGATAATGCCGAGACGAGACCAAGGAATGTCCAGTCGCCTATTTATTATATTGCATTGCAGTAAGAATCGTATAACTAGGTATTATTAGGTTAAATATTTGGAACAACAGGTTTATACTGTGATTTATACATAATTGTTTTAGGTTGGTTTTTTATCTCATATGTAGGTAATAATACCTAAGAAAGAGAATATATATATAAAAAATAAATAAGAAAGTTTTTTATAAAGTAGGTTTCTATTAAAATGCAAAAAAATATAAAAAACCTTTTTATCCCGGGAAAACATAAGATCCCTCGGGAATTCGGGTGAAACCGCGGGGCGGAAGTTAGTAATTACTAAAACGTGATCGTCATTGCCTTATTGGTTTTTAATGCTTAGGCAGTTAGGTATAGGTACCTATAGCTCCCTTTCGTGACATTCCTATACATTAGTTCAGTGACTCACTCGCTTACCAAAGTTGCTATCTCTCCATTACTTATATCTATACATATAAGTATTTTGTTATCGCCCCTTACCCATTTGGGGTTGTTAAACAGTGCAATAACTTATTGGTCAGTAGGATAAAGTGTCGTCATGGTCCATGTATTTGTAATCTTCTGTTTATATTTATTGTATGTCTTAATGATTTTCCTAAATAAAAATAATATTGTTAGAATGTTCTTAAAACAGTTTTTATAAGATTTAGCACAGATTAAATGGTCTTTACTGGTGTTTATAACGATATCGTTCAGCCTACATCTCGACTTTAATTTGCACTTAATTATTTAGTAGAGCAGTGTTGAAATTGTGTTAGTAAATATTGTGGCTTGTTGAGACTGGCGGAGAACTTACCTCGTTACCATTTAGGCTTAACTCTGATAATTAGATTTTTTTTATCATTATAGCTTCTTTCCCGCGGTTTCGACCGTGTTCCTGAGAAAAAAAAGTAGTCTATGAACTTCTCTATACGATAGGCTATCTGCGTACAATATTTCAACGCGATCGGTTCAGCGGCTTAGGCATGAAAAAGTAACAAACAAACAAACTCTCATACGTATTTATATATCTAATATATTAGTGGTACCCTATTCATCCTCAAATGGAATGTCCATACATTTTAAAATCCCTAATGGCTTCTAAAAAAGTGTAAGTCACAATCGTCTACGTGCATCGCAAGCAAATGGGCCAGGGCGATTGTCAAAAATAGAAGATCACACAATATACTTTCATTTTCTTAATTTCCACTTATCTAGGCTAAGCTTCTCTCACGCCATTTTTCACGGTTCCGTTCCAATTTACTTTTCATTTCTAGTTTAATATGTTCATTCTCGATAGCAAAATGCGGCGTGAGAGCGTATCGTTTGTGGTATCGTTAGCCGTGCCGAATCGATTGGACTCGATTGATCGATTCGCAATACACAATACTTCTTTATTCGATGCTGTATTGTTGTAACTATTAGAAACGATTAGTCTGGACTTGAAGACTTATGTTTTAATCAAATCATATTACAATATATATCTTTTTTTTTATACGAATAGCTACTTTGGATTTTAAGTAGGTAGTCTGACTCTAATAGGTACGTGTTCGGAAGGTTATTTTTGAGTTTTTGCTGAGAAGATTAACTTACTTACTTAGATAATATTTCAAATTAGAAGTTATGTTTCAAATAAGAAATTAAACTATAAATTTCTACTTACATAATATTTTTATCTAAGTATACATCTATTATTCATTTTATGAAGTTCTCACGAGTTATCACATTATAATTAGGTAAGTATTACGTTCACATAATATTTCTATACTAATAAAAAAAACTATTTCATTATTACTATGAGTTACCGCTATGTCTTCATAATAATAAGCATTACACGACAGAAAAAAGTCCAATTTAATTTAGTAACGCCCTTTTTAGTTATTAGGGCATAAAGTAAATTAGAACATCACCACAACTCTTCAACAACGAGATGTTTCACGTGAAACATACACATTAAAAAAAAATATTATGCAAATTACAATAAAAATTTAATAGCCGTCTGAGTAAAATGGCTTTCAAATTTACTGCCGCTCGACAGGCGCAGGGGCTAGGCGCCAATATTTGTTTCAAAACATATTAAAAATACATTTTGTCTATAAATACAAAATATCTGCTATTTACATAGGAATATTGAACAATAAAAAATACTTTCAATACCGAAGGGTTCGGGACTTCGTGTTTTTGTCTGCAAAACCTTTGAAAGGATTCTTAGATATTGAGATTCATTAACCCCGATTTCGTCCTCGACGGCGAGGACCGTCGCGACGTCCCTCTCAGTCTCGTCCCGTTTAAGCGGCCCGAGCTGCACATTAGCAATCCGACCGTTCCCCAAATAAATTAATTTATTTGCATGCTAAAGTCCTCCCCTATTCCCCTGGCAACGTCCTGAGCCGAGGTCGAGCCCCACAGGGGGCACCCTCAGGCTACCGTTGCCCTAAAAGCCCTCAGCGCTCGCCGTATAGTCCGCGTAAGGGTGGAAGATGGTCCCCTGGACCCACCACCTTCTAGTCAGCTCCAAAAAAAATGAGATTCATTCCCAATAAAATCATGAAGTTATTTAGGTTGGTGCTTATTGTGTAATATGGAATATAACGTGTAAACACAAGCAAGCCTATACACAGAAAATAAAATATCATAACCAACAATTAAAAGGAATATAAAAGGAATAAAAATGATGTGGCACAGAGACAAACTGGTTCTATAACGGGTCACTGCCATTTTGGTCACGCAAAAAATTGCAATCATCGATCGGAAACGGCACTTAGCAACACTGGAACAGGTTTTTTCATTGATTCAATTAATTATCTAAGTAGGTAGGTACATACCAATTACAATGCTACGAAAATAACTAATGGTGTGGTCTAAAATTGTATAGTGTAGGTACCTAAAACGGTATTCGAGAGAAAAAAGTACCTGAATTAGGCTTTTGATGGGAATAAATCTTAGAGCAGCTATGCTATTCTGTACTAAAACTCGACAGTGAATTCTCGAAGTGACTATTCTCTGTCTCGCTCGTGAAACTCGGTAATCAGGAGTTCACGAGTGAGACAGAGAATAGTCACTTCGAGAATTCACTGTCGAGTTTTAGTATCTACAGAATAACATAGCATATGTTGGTTTTATGCTCAAAGGAAAAAGTTGACTCATTGGGGATTTATAGAAAGTACCTATAAAACCATGCAGTTTCCTTCTAGGCTGTGGGTTTTTTTTTGCATAACACTATTTTATTCAATGAAAATATTTTACGGATTTACAGGCTTTAGTAAAAACTTTATACTATAAAGTATAAATAACTTGGTAACCTTCTTTATCAAACATGAAATAAACTGGTCACACTACACCAAGTAAACATGGAGGTAGCCACCGCGGCACCGTTGCCGCGTTGTTGTGGGCATATCTTTATGGGATCAATTCTATGGATGAAAAAATTAACAGCTTGTTTCTCGTTCTATGATAAATATCAACTAGTTGACACGGACTAGCAGTCGTGCGTGTAGAACAAGCTGCCCGCCCCTTTCTAAGCTCGATTATTATCCAAGTTCTTTTTTTTGACGGCACAGGCAGGTCTATGTCATGCCTGCCTTACTCCAGAGAGGTAGAAGCGTGACAGTGACAATATAATACCTTCTTACTTACCTAATACTCTACCAAATATTTCTATACTCTTCAATGTTTATTTTTCAACCAACAATGAAATTGTCAGGGCGTAACCATGAGCTCAATTATTTTAGAAATTTTCTATTATTTCGCAGTTTTATACTTAGATCGAATTTAGCGGTGTCTATTGTAATAACTATAAATAAATAAATAAATATCTTGGGACATTTCTCACACACGGCCATCCCAAACTAAGTAGATCTTGTACAGTCCCACCCTTTCATAATAATCTATTGACATTCTCTTGACAGTTTGTATGAGAATTATGAATTGTGTAATGTGTTATGTGACACGGTACTAAAGTGCAAATCTACTTTTGACACTGACTGTACTATGGAAACCAGATTACTATATAATATACTATATTTTTTTCTAAATATATACTTATATAGATATACTAATAAGTACGTCATACCATTATATTATCAAAGGAGTAATAACATATTACTCATAATTATGGAATGGTCTGTTTCTACAGACATGCTGGTACGCTTCCTATAAACCATCGAGCTATGAAGCGAAGATTTCATGCCGACTTCATAATTAGGAGCGAGCTGCATAACATTAGTAATTCTGCATAAGAAAACCGGTAAAATGCTTACATCATTTACTATGATGTGAATTATATAGTAAAAGGATACCGGTCTACTGTTTTGTTACGACACTTCCTGATTATCTGAACAAATCAAACAAGATTGTATTTAAATTTAATTTAGTAGCTAGTTATTGTGTGAAGAAATGCTCCAAGCTTTTTATTTATTTGCTTATTTACATCTCTTTCATGATCGTTATATCACGTTATTTAGCATCAATACAATTATTTCCTTTTTCAATTGTTTTACAGCAAAAAATTACAGCGCAGCGAATTTTTTGTTAATTTTACTGTAGAAAGAATGAAAGATGATGACTGTACAAAAATCATTAGGTACTTAGGTACAAAAAATTTACACGTGTCAGAAGAAAAACTATAGCGTTGCACAGCACATATTAACAAAACTTTACATTTCCTTTACAAAAATATAATATGTTACATTTTAAGTTCGAATGAACTTAAGATTTTATTCCCATCACGCCCCTAAGAAGTCTCACTTTAAAAAAAAGAAGTAAGTAGGTATGTATACGAACTCGCTGTGAACAAATGTATAAAGACCCTATGGTTATGCGTCGTTGACTTTAGAACCCCTTTTCCGTGAAGTAAGATTATATGTATAAGTAGATAACTCACTC
The DNA here is from genome assembly GCA_951216915.1 of Tetheella fluctuosa. Classification (NCBI taxonomy): domain Eukaryota; kingdom Metazoa; phylum Arthropoda; class Insecta; order Lepidoptera; family Drepanidae; genus Tetheella; species Tetheella fluctuosa. The sequence goes on from OX578222.1 coordinate 10,465,877, forward strand.
AATAATAGGAGGAACTATGTATGGATAACAACTGTAACTTTACTTTATTGGTGGTGTTTACGAGAATGATTGTGTTCTTTTTCCTTCCTGCTCAATCATGCTCTAATTGCTGAATGGATTTTAATGAAATTTTAGATACAATTTGATCATTATTATTCTGGAATAAAACAGGGTACCATTTTGTATAACACAGGGTTTTTGGAGAAAACAAACATTGGCCAGCTTTATGAGCCTTTGACGGGCCGGTTGGCGTGGTTGGTAAGATACCCTATCTATCACGCCGCAGGTCGTGGGTTCGATTCCCACTCAGGACAAACATTTGTGTGCATGAACATGTCTGTTTGTCCTGTGTCTGGTTGTAATTATCTATATATGTATGTATTTACAAAAGAAAAGTAGTATATGTAGTATATCAGTTATCTGGCTTCCATAGTACAAGCTCTGCTTAGTTTGGGGACAGATGGCCGTGTGTGAGGAATAATGTCCCAGAATATTTATATTTATATTAACATAACTGTAGCATTGATATAGTACCCTTATTCAGACCTGCTCGGTTGCGGTCCTGATCGGGTAGACGAACCAGTTGAGTAGTCTACTGAATAGGATGGCTCCAAGTTTCTCATTTCAGACTTCCATTTGGAATGAGACAGTCGATTGGTACTCGATCGCGGCAAGTAAATTCTGCGACTGACACAGCATCAACCTAAACTTAAGGAAATAAAATCGTCCTTTCCGATCGGAATGACAACCGAATGGGTCTGAATAAGGGGGATAATAAATCAATTCCCATAAGCTTAAAATTACATAAGATTTTTTCGATGAAATCTGTCAATCAAATCAAACACAGCTTTCGCGCCATTTTTGGAGCGATTGAATTAATGCTACTGTGCTACTCACTCTTTCCAATATGTTCGGCGTGCTATAACCGGTAACATTACGTTAACAACCGGTAAATAAAGCTCTATTTGCGTGTGTACCCACATCCGTAGAAAGTTTTGTTTTACCTATACACTCTCGTGTCGTAGAAACCATGTGAATGTTAAACAACAGAAACTTAACATGTGTATAACAATCGTGGGTGAAGAGTAGATGTCTCACCATTGATCACATTAAACTGCGGAAAGTGAAAAGTAATACTTTCACGTCGAACTGAAAGTTATTTAATCAATGAAACCATTTACTAAATCATGATGTTCACATTACTTATAACTCACTACTTATAAATTACATAGGTATCATAAAACATTAGGTACATATTTTAGTCTACGTATTTCTAGTATTTGAGGGCAAGAGAAAAAATAAAACATTTGAAAGGTTGTGAATAAAATTAATGAGTGTTTTTTTTTTAATTTGAGCAATCAGGGTCCGGCTTGGGTTTCGGCTTTTTATCTACTTCGGCTCCGTCAGGTAGGAACATTTCCCCAGTTTCTATTTGCCTGACGGTTTCTCTTTCTTCAGCTGCGATCTTCTTCTTTAGTATTGCTAATTCTCGATCACGAATAATCTTCTTCTTAGCCTGTTCCTCTCGATGAGTTTCTTCCATTGAATCATACAATTTTTGCTTGCCACGAGCATAAATTATTCCCGCAAAAAGCAATACCCATCTAACACCTCTGATCACAGGGGAAACTGGTTGTGGTGGCCCAAATGGCAGAGACATAATTTAATTTGATGAACACATAGGTATTAAGGTTTATATTGGGATTTTAAAATGCAACAGCAAAAGTCAAAGCAAATTGACGTTAAAAGTGACAATAAAGTTTTTTTTTCAGAATTTTCCTGGCTCCAGCCAGTTCTATGTCGCGAATTGGTAGCGTCGTCGTGGGTTCCAACTTCACTAGTTCAAGTGTAAACTGAAATAGTATTGGTAAAAGTACATTAAGTATATCAGTTTTTTTTATATATTGTACCATCTATTTTAGATTTTTTTGTATAAGATTCGCGTTTACTTCACACTTGTAATAAATTGTACCTGGTTAGAGTCTTCAGGTTCTCATTTAAGGCATTTGAGGATAGTGTGGATATGATGCGATTTTGGTTTGGTACCTACACCTAGGTGTTGTATAACAGATGTTGACAGAGCCACCCGCGTAGCCAACAAAAATAAACGTTTATCAATAAAAATCAATCACGGTTATCCACCCAAACTGCAAGAAAACGTTATTTTGGGCGAGATTATCAGACAAACATTTTTGATTGAATGAATGAATTACTTTTAAGACAATTCCATAATTTTACTTTTACTTAGACTTTATGCCAAGTCACAGACAATGATTGTCGATAATAGTTGTTAACTACTAACGACTATGGAACTCACAATTGTTCTATTATTTAAAATACTATAATAATAAAATTTCTGAGAATAATGAACTTATTGAGACAATTAACTATTTCGAATTCTAATACATTAATCGTTATCACTTACTTAATTAAAATGGGTCGAAGTTAGTGTTGATAAACCTGTAATTTATTGAGTTTTAACGGTATCTACTTACTTTCCTTTCCAATTACAACGTAAGGTTTTACATGGTTACTAAATTATAGGTAGATATATACAGTTAACCTCCTCCAAAAGTAGATGATCTTTCAATAAATCTTTCGACATTCTCATAACGCTTTGATGAAAACTGCAAGCGCGGATCGAGGATTTCGTTCAGGGGTGAGGGGGAATTTTTTGTGTGATAACATATCTTTCAGTTGAATTTGTAAAAAATATTGGTCGTGCATCAAGAGGGGAGGCAATTGCATCCATTGCTCCCTCCTGTATCAGTCCTAGTACCCGGCCCTACTCGAGTGATCAGCTACATTCGGGGTCAATCGTGCATCTTTCTCACTGAGGCTCCCTATGATAGGTTCTGAAGTTATTAATGATTGAATTGAATTGGCCCTAACTGGGCGCTGTGGATTGCGCAAACATCTGTTCACTATCAGTGTTTGGGACACAAAGGCGTGCAGATTCTGCTGTGAGGCGGATGGAACACAAATTCACCTCTTGTGTGAGTGCTATCCATCTACAGTTGAATTAAGACCAATTTCTTTCAAGAATATTGTGCAGCCTATTATTGATAGTGAAAAGGCGGGTACCACAAAGTACCCTACCACCGTGCTATGGTTTCCTCTCGATGTTTTTTCCTTCACCGAAGGCTGTTTTTGTGATTATGTCGTCCTACTAGCTTAGGATCATCACAATGAAAAAAAATGAAAATGAAAATGAAAATATTTTTTATTCAAATAGGCCTTCACAAGCACTTATGAATAGTCTGACTCTAACGCTCGGTTCGGAAGGTTGCTTTTTCTGAGAAGAGCCGGCAAGAAACTCAGCAATTACTCTTTTCAAAACCAACTCAGATTTATTACATTAAATTATTTATCTAGTCTCACTGACAATATGTGTGTTATAACAAAAAAAAAATAACAAAATGATGAGTGACATAGTTAATAAATAGCAAATTTAAGCAGACCAGCCCCCACAAGCAGCACCTGTTCACAAGTATGACGCATGTGGCAGCCATCGCCCTCCTCGCACATATTGTAGGGAAGTGAGCGACCCGCCACACGATAAAGAAAAAAATCTCACAGAGCATACAGAATGAGTGAATTTTGTAAAAGAAAACTTGGCAAACTTTATAACATCTGACAATCGTATCGAAACCCTACAAAAAGGCATAGCTTCGCTGAAGATTAGCTAGAGATACATAGATATAATGATAGAACGCGTGAAAACATAACCATGTCTTTCGCAATCGGGTATCTAAACAGTGCCCTTTCTATTTCGAATAACGTGACAATTGAGACCTCCATCACAACCTTCTAGCATGGGTATTGCGTAGGTATTGCTCTATTCAAAATATCAATCAATTTTAAATCTATTAAAGCACGATAAATTAACATTTACAAATACTATATGTATGATGTTGCGCTCTGAACTTTTCAATTCAACTTTCATAATACTAGTAAAGAGGTCAGTGTTCACTGTCGACTAGGTGGGTACCTACAATAATAATGTCGACTAAAATTATAAAAAGGTCGGGAGTTCAATAACAGCGATGTTTGAGCGAGGCAAGCATGGTAGGTAAGCAATCTATTACGTAATCCTTCCACTAACTAAGGTAAGTACCTACAATAAACCAAGGGTTCAATTTCCGCCATGTTTTTCGCCAAAAGTGCGTGAAAAATAAAAGAAAAGCGATAGGTACCTACAAATTTTATCCACGATTAACACAGGACTAGAATTACCTTACTATGTGTGATGTATCCACAGGTCATAAAATACGTTATTGATCCATTATGATTAAAAGACGAAGAAGCCTTAGAAAAATAATCATATTTCTAAGGTACATAATTTATTCATTATCATACCAAATAGGTACTTTATGTAACTTGATGCGTTTCCGGACCGTGAGGTTAACACGGAAATTGACCGCTAATCGAAATTATTACTTCCATTTTTAGGGTTCCGTAGCCAAATGGCAAAAAACGGAACCCTTATAGATTCGTCATGTCTGTCTGTCTGTCCGTCCGTATGTCACAGCCACTTTTTTCCGAAACTATAAGAACTATACTGTTGAAACTGGTAAGTATTTGAGTTTTTATTAAGTGATGTATTCTATGAACCGCATTAAGATTTTCACACAAAAATAGAAAAAAATATATATATTTTGGGGGTACCCCATACATAGAACTGAAACTCAAAAAAAAATTTTTCATCAAACCCATACTTGTGGGGTATCTATGGATAGGTCTTCAAAAATGGTATTGAGGTTTCTAGTATCATTTTTTTCTAACCTGAATAGTTTGCGCGAGAGACACTTCCAAAGTGGTAAAATGTGTCCTCCCCCCTGTAACTTCTAAAATAAGAGAATGATAAAACTAAAAAAAATATATGATGTACATTACCATGCAAACTTCCAGCGAAAATTGATTTGAACGAGATCTAGTAAGTAGTTTTTTTTATGGTTTAAGATTTTTTATTTTTTTTCGTTTTTTTTTAATACGCCATAAATCGTTAACCGCAATTTACCCTTCATTCAATCAACTCAAATATTTAAAAAAAATTGGCAAAAAGCAAGGTATAAAGCAAATAAACGATAAATTATAAAAAATAAAAAAGGTGGAAATTAAGGGTGTCCCCATACATACATAGTTACGCCAATTAATAAAGACCTCTGAGTTGTATGAGCGCCCATACAATTTAGAGGTCTAGCTTAATTGCCACTAACCTCAAATAAGTAAATAAATAAAATTGTGCATTTCCCGTGATGGACGAACGATGGACGAAGTTTGTACGGAACCCTCGGTGCGCGAGTCCGACTCGCACTTGTTATCAAATAGGTAGGTAGGTTTTGCTCTTGGGGTAGGCACTTATATAATATTTCGTTAAACCCATGTTAAACACTACGCACGCATAGGGAATCCCAACTTAGTGATGATTGGTCAATATAAAGCTTGAAAGGATTTCAGAAATCAATATTCAGCTTCAAATGGTCATACATAATTCGCACCACCAAAGAAGTCCCGTGAAACGATGAAAGTCGATCGTATTTCTTTTGTGATAGAGTTGGATATTCGGAACTTCTTTGGTGGCGCGAACTCTACACTTACCCTTGATAGTTTACACAAAATTGTACTTTTAATGATGTACTTATTCAAGTAATTTTAATCAAAACAAATAACTATGGGTTGCTGACTGCTGTACCACAGTAAAATTGATAGTTTGATGATATTTTAATTGAGGTATGACCATGTTAATTATGCTAGACACTGCATTATTTTTCGTGTTTACCGCCTTGATAAGAAACCGGTACCGCGACGCAGTACTGAACGGTAATAATTTATCTTTCCCTTCTCTAACATTACCTATTTCATTCACACCTTCAACAATGATCGCATATTGTGACATGCATGACAGCGATCTCACTCGCTCTTTTACTTTTTTATTTAGTCCGTATATGTCATTCGAAGAGTGAGCTTGATAAACTGGTTGCGTGCGCTGCGTTATTCGTGGAAAATATTTTATTGTGAAAAGTAAGATATCAATAATAGTTAGTGCATTACTGTTATCTATAAAACAAAGTGCCTTCACTTTGGCGTATACTGACCGCGTACATACACATACAGGACCGCATCATCATCAATCAAGTACATAGTGGGTGTGGTGATCGCCGAAACATTTCTGTCAAATATATTTTTTATCACTTATTTGCAGTGTTTTTGTAACGTTATCATTGTGAGTCATTGTTACGATCGACCATCACCTGGGTCCAGAAGATAACCTTCAAAAAGTGGTCATAAACTGTTAAAGTGTAGTATTTCTGTTTGTCCAAATAGAAATCGTCGTCGACGAAGACTACGACGATGACAACGCCAGCCAAGCTGTACGGGCGGGAGCTGTCAGCGTACGACGAGGTGGACGTCGACGAGCTGCTGGCCAAGCTCACGCAGGAAGAGCTCACAATGCTCGCCAAGGAGGTTGATCCAGATGTGAGTTAAAACTTTTTTCTACTACATGTTACAAAATGGATAAAAAATATTTTATTATACTTTCTCATGAAGAAATCCTATCCTGTAGGATTGGAAAATGTTTTCAACAATATTTCCCGCTATGTAAAAATAAATAAAAAAGTTATGTTTTTCCTAGGAATAATATATTAATAATAACATTCTGGGACATTGGTACATAATGTATTGTAGGATTATAATTTTGCCAATGAAGTCTCCATACATAGTTATCGGCTGTAAGTGAAGATTAAAAGCCCCTTAATCACCTTTAGTACATTTATCTGAGATAAATATGCTAATGTTAATCTAAAAATGTTGATAAAGTTTTTTCATTATGTGCTAGTTCTAAGGATTTCCAATATTGTCTAAATTAAACTAAGGACATTAGAACTCAATTGATTTTCTATATTTAGGTATATTTATCTATCTATATATAAATAAAAATTAATCACAAATGTTTGTACGCTTTTGTAACTTTCGTTATTGTCAGGAGAAGGTTTGTATGAATGAAAATATTTGACGGAAAAAATATGTATACTGGGAACACAGGTGAAACCCAGGGGAACAGCTAGTAACATATATAAGGCTAATTATTACTTCATATGGATACAGACAGATATAGTAAAGAATTAATATTATATTTTCCTTAATATATTTTTAATAACTTTCTGTATATATCCAATTAGTCACACATTGATTCAAGAGTCAAGTTATTAATCTAAGAGTATGCTAGCCAAACAGCTTTAGCTCTCTCAGTTTTACTGTTTTACACAGGTTTTGCAAATGTTATTATGATTCTTGTCAGACTATTTAAAAATAAAATAAATTCCAATTTATTGTTTATGGCTCCATTGTGCTAGTGCGTATGCCAAAATCATAGTTCGAAAAAACAATGTATAAAAAAATAATGGGAGGAAAGCAGCAATAAGATGAGAAACAAAAAAAAATGCTAATGATACATTAAATTAGATAAGTAAATTTGTATATACTTTAATATTTACATGTGAAAGTTTAAAGAATGTTTTCCTTTCATTTGGTACAAAAAAATTTTTTTTTTGGGTTCTTGTATTTGCTTATAACCAATTTTTCCTGGGCACTTGGCAAAATTCGCATGGTTACAGATTTATCAACTATACCTACTAATTTCATGACATCACACCTTATTGAACATAACTACCCACATAATAGTATTTTATAATCAGTTTCCAGCATTACTAACAAGAACCTCAATTGGTTAACAGCCTTGGAAGGCCAAATAACATGTTCCAGATAATTGTGATGTTGACATTCACACACAAAAGATCTGCCTCTTTGTTGCAACACAACTATAGATTACCGTCACCTTGGAGCTTTATCAGAAAGCCTTGTGAAAATATTACCTACCATTGTTTTGACCAAGCTAAATATGCGAGTTTAAAAATTATTTCTACCGTTTAGTAGTTCGTAGTAGCTCAAAAACACCTACTTATTGTCCTTTTTCCTACATGAGAAGATAGAATATCTTCTATTGAATCCTACAGCTATTCTACTGACTGCACTACCTATTCTAAGCATGCCTCTTCCTATATATTGAACATTTACTCATTATTTTTTTAGTTCCATGTCGTCTTATTACCCGACTGCGGCAAAGCCAAAAAAATAGGGTTATTTTAAGGCTTTTTGGTGTTTCTGTTGTCAGATAATAAATGTGAAAGTAGCAGTAAACGGAAGGATATTCAATTCCTTTTTATTGACATGTGAATGGGTTTCTTGGCTCACTGCCAAACTGTTTGTTTCAACCAATTAGTAATGAAAGCGCAATGTAGTGAGTAAATAATAAGTAATAAGTTTGTCTTCATAACCATCATTCGAATTGGTTTATAGATTGTATTTCAATCGACATTGCATTGCATTTGAAATACACATCATATATAACATATTATATACTTCTAGATATACAGGGTGTCCTTGGAAATATGGATCAAACAATTGCATGGGGGAGGCCATTACCAAACATTTATACCCATCTACCCATGTTCCATTATTCCATTTCCACTGTTTTTTCCAGGACAATTGCTTGAATAAAAAATAATATTATTCAAAATTTATTACCTATAACTTTAGAACCATCTAAAATAGAATGGGCATACATGTAGTAAAAATGTTTGCCATGCAACTGTTCAACTTGATCCATATTTCGAGACATTCTGTATTATGTGAACTCATGATATACCTGATAAAAAAAAAAAAAATGTTATATGTACCATTTATACTTTCAAAGCATTTAGTATAAAGTTTTTTATTTTGACATTACAAACAGACACTTAGATTGGTTAGGTGCATATTAATGCTAGTAGATTATTACAAATCATTTCAAAATAAGTACTTCTTATACATGCAAGATACACATCTATGCAAGACAATGTTTAACCAATTGTTCAATTAATCTGTAAAAATTGTTACAACAAGTATTTACACATAATTCACGTTTCATATGTATATACAAGGTTAAAAATAAGCCATCGTAATAACTGAAGATAATTATTGATTGCTTATTGATTTAGACACTCCATTCTTAGCCAATCAGAACACTCCCCACTTGCTCTTATCACTATGGGATTTGATGACACAGTCTATGTTAGCACACAATTAAATTCAAATTTTCTTATCTCCTACAATATCAAAAATGAATTAAGTTATTTGTCATGCCTGTTCAAATGTAAATAAAGATATTATGCATCAATATGAACCCTATGTTATATGGGCTACGGCTATAAAAAAATATAGACCCCATGTTTTTATGAAGTGGGTAAACATTGATTTTTGGGGTTCTTCCAAAGTTTGTTCATAGTCAAGTACTATTTGGAACTTTGGAATATTTTATTGATAAATATATTTGAATAATTGTAAATAAATAGGGTCTTACTTAAATCAACATCATTTCAATTGTTATTTACATAATAATATTGTAATGTTGTTATTAGAAGGTTTTTTTTTTATCTATGCTTTACATTATCAACCATTCAATACTCATCTTGTACTCATTACTCCAGTCAATAATATCATGTGATAAGCAATTATTTACTGTACTTATTTTAGCAACGGAGAGGAACCTGCTTCCACCGTCTTTGTTTCCTGACTCCTACAATATAGGGATCTTCAGGGCCTGAGTGAACAGATTTCTTCTGGGCAAGCATGCTCCATCTTAGTCTTCGTCCTCTATGGGCGAGTCAGAACCTAATTAATATAAATAATATTAAAATATGTAACACCTCATTTGCTAATTCCAGGACAATTTCCTCCCCCCGGATCAACGCAACAACTACGCTTGCGAGAAGGGCCCCACAGGACCACTCAACCGCAAGAAGCTCATAGAACACATAAACAAGCAAGCACTAGAGACGCCCGACCGGCCCGAGGTGAAGCCCTTCGTGGCCGGTGTCGTTAGGGGCAAGAAGGTGAGACAATTGACATTATTTTTAGGAACTTAATAGGCTTCTTAGGTTTGGATCTTATTTCACCGATAAAACTTGCAGTTTAACAGTAAATTTTCGTTTCTATGTGCCTCAAATTCAGAAGAAGATGCATCACACTTCTCAATTTTAATTCTATTGAATGCAGATTTCCTTAGTATGTTTTTGTTCACTGAAAATTAATTATTTAATCCTACTATCCTACTTATATCCTAATCCTAACTAATATTATAAATGTGAATGTGAGTTTGTTTGTTTGTTACCTTTTCACGCCTAAACCGCTGAACCGATTGCGATGAAATTTGGTACGCAGGTAGCCTATGGTATGGAGAAGAACATGGGTTACTTTATGTCTCGGAAACGCGCGTGAAACCGTGGGGCGGAAGCTAGTAATATTATAAATGTGAATGTTTGGATGTTTGTGTCTCAATCACGCATAAACGGCTGAATGGATTTGGATGAAACTTGGAAGATTGATAGATCATACCCTAGAATAACATATAGATTAATTTTCATCCCTCGGGTAGGCGGGTGAAACCGCGGGGCAGAAGTGGCCTGCCTTTGTATATTGCATTCCTAACTGAATAATTTTCCTTATTCAGGTTTAAATAAGGAAAAATAATGTAATGTCATAATTATATCAATTCTAATATTATAAGTGCGAAAATAGCTCTGTATGTTACCTTTTCACGCCTTAACTGCTGAACAGATCGCGATGAAATTTAAATAAACTTACTCTCTTTAATATAATACTAGCTGTCCCCCGCGGTGTCACTAGAGAAAAAAGTAGCCTATGTCCCTCTCCATACCATAGGCTATGTGCGTACCAAATTTCATCGCGATCACTTCAGCGATGTAGACGTGTAAAGGTAACAAACAAACAAACTCACATTCGCATTTAAAATATTAGTTAGGATTGCATGAAATTTTATTAACACTAAGCAATAAATAGAGTTCTAATTCTAATGCTAATGACCTAGAATGGGTTTATAATAATTTCTGATTTTTTACTGAAAATATTTTTTAGTAAAGATTTTTTACTAAAATCTGACAGCCGGACAGTAAAATTCCTTATAGTGCACAAACGCCCTTAGTATGATCGAAGCGGTGAGCCACCCCGCCCACGGTCGCGGGCGCCCACATGTACCCGGTCGTTTACTTTTAATTTGTTCGCGAAATGACTAATACATAATGAACACTCATAACTGTTAACAATTCTGAAATAAGTGCATCAGTTTGTTCATGTTATTTGTAATTGAGACATTAATGAACACCACCGAAAACAGACCTACTGTGACTATCTATTTAGTGACATCAAACTGTCATACTAGTGTGTTCCTATGTATCTTATTACATACTAGCTGTCACCCCCGTTCCCGAGAAAAAAAGTAGCTATGTCCTTCTCCATACCACATGCTATCTGCGTACCAAATTGCATCGCGATCGGTTCAGGGGTTTAGGCGTGAAAAGGTAGATAGACAAAAAGAGTTACTTTCGCATTTATGCTAGTTTCCGCCCCGGGATTTTCCCCGCGTTCTCGAAGGTTGTGACGATTTCCCGGGATTTAATATAGCCTATGTGCTATTCCAAACTATATATCTATTTCCATGCCAAATGTCATCCAGATTAGTAGGATGTATTTTTTAGTTTTATATTGAATAATATCGGTCTTTTCTGGTTGTCTCAAAAAGTTCGTGACCAGCACAACCACCATTTTACTATATAAAAGCGTTTAATGTGACTAGAATGTTTTACTATAACTAGCTGTTGCCCGCGGTTTCACCCTCGTAGCGGTATGAAATATACTTAACGACCGATTCTCAGACCTACATATGCACAAAATTTTTCATAAGAATCGGTTAAGCCGTTTCGGAGGAGTTTGCAGACAAACACTGTGACACGAGAATTTTATATATTAGATTAGATTTACATTGGCAAAATACACAAACCGTAGGATGCTATTATAAAAAATAAAAGCAAGTGTATATAATGTGAGCGTGTGTTTACCCAGTGGATCCCGCCGCCGGTGGCAGACAAGGTCCGCGACGCCGAGGAGCAGATCGCCATCGACCTCGGCGACGAGTACGAGCAGGCGCTCGGCACCGCCTCGCAGGAGGAGATCATTGACCTCGCCGGTACGTTACACTCGTCAGCTAGGGTAGGGTATCTTTGTAGTACCCGCCTCCTGGCTGTCACCATTAGGTTGAATCTGCCAAGCGTCTAACTATGCACTTGAGAGCCAGTATCCATCTAGGCTTTTTATTTGTTTACTACCTGTCACATTACTTACCAAAGTGTAATGGTCTAGCAGGCCTATACATAGTAGAAAAAGTCTTGAGTATTACCTCCCCGGTAGGTACTGGTCAGTTTTCATAATCATTCAGAAGTCTGAGCCTGAAATTTGGCATTATTTTAAAACTAGCTTTCTAGCAATTGAGTTTTAGATAAAGATTAACTAAATCTTAGTCGCTATTTAGCACTAAACTAGAGTATATCGAAATTGGATGTGTGAACAAAATCTACTTTATTGTCCATCATTTTTGTAACAAAGTCAGGAAAATACTTCGTAATTTAGGCAGTATAATGACAAATTTATAAAACCATATCACTTATTGGTTATCAATATTTGTCTAATAACATTATTTACAGAAATATGTATATAATGTAGGACAAAGTATTACCAATATGTTAGTTAACATGACAAACGTACGGTAACAGATATATAATTCAAATAGACTAACCTAAATCTGTGTCTGATTCTAGTAGATGTCAGACAGCTGTAAAAATTGTGACATGAGCGTAGCAACCGATACGAAATAGTAACAGAATTGTATTACAACACTCTCTGTATGTCACAATCATTTGTGTATGGCAAATGTAGAAATAATTCTTTTATAATACAAGTAAATAGATTTATTGCGCCCTGGCGGCACTCCAATGTTGTCCAACATATTTAAACGTAGGATAATGTTCACGTCTGCGGTGACTCGCGAGGTATGCATAAAAATGTATGATTATTTATATTTTGTTAACACTGTACTTGTAGTTTTATGATTTGTGAAAAAAATTGAATGTTTTTATAATATATTTTGTGATAAAAATACAGAATATTGGTTGATAAATGCAATTTGTAAATTTCTGACATATGCTACTTTTTGGTTCTTATTATTTTTTTCCAAACTAACAAATAGTAATTATAGAGTTGATACGAGGAGTATACGCCACTCTTTTGTTTTTCATTATATTTTACATTCTATTTGCAACTCTTATCTGATTTGGATAAAGGCGGTTATTACTAAAACATGGTAAAATTCTTGGACCTTTCATTCCAGCTATCCTCGGGTTCCACTCGATGATGAACCAGGACCAGTACCACGCGTCTCTACTGAACAAGGGTCAGCCGGTCGGCCTCGGTTGGGACGGCATCACCAAAGCCACCAAACCCAAGGTAAACATCAATATATTATGTGACTAGCTGATCCCCGCGGTTTCACCCGTATTCCCGGGACAAAATGTAGCCTTCCTGAAGAATTGGGCTATCAAATGCAAAAATATTTTTCAAATCCGACTGGTAGTTCCAGAGATTAGCGCCCAGCAAAGCTTATAGGTTACTTTTTATCCCAGGAATGCGGGTGAAACCGCGGGGAACAGGTAGTATTAGTAAAAACAGTTTTTAGTATAGGCTATAATATAATCTTATTATAAAGCTAATATAGAATCTAGGCTACCTAGATAGAGCAAATTTATTTTTAATTTTAACTTATATCGTTTCCAGGTGTACCCTATGGACCCCCCCAACGATACGGATCCCGATGACACTCTCAAGAGGGTGGCGGACAATGACCAGAACTTGACTGATCTCAACTGGAATAATATTAAGGTAACATTATTTTACAAATATAATAAATAAATGCGAAAGATTGCGTGTATGGTTGTTAATCAAGCCGTCATAGACTTTTCAGACACGAAGATTTTTTTTTTAACGTAGTGTAGGCTTGTGTTTGACCACAATCTCACTATGGTAAGTGATGATGTGGCCGAAGGTGATAAGCAAACAAACCTAGAAGGAACTGGCTCTCAAGTGCAACTGCCGGAACACACCGATAGGTCTTTGGCGATAAATTTTCAACTCGAGGATGGTAGCTAGCCCCCCGGGCTACCGCCGAGCTGTCTACCTAGGAAACCGGAGGCCGGCGGGAGGGTACTTTTCGTCACCGCTCGGCCGGCCACCGCTCTCGAGTCGAAAATTTGTCATCGTCCACACGCCGTCGGCCTCGCATGAAAAAAAAAGATAACATCTTCCTTCAACATTTCAGAACATAAGCGACGAGAAATTGACGAAGCTATTCACGGCGCTGAAGAGCAACACGCACCTGGAGGTGCTGTCGCTCGTGAACGTGGGCCTGCAGGACCGCGCGGCGGCGCAGCTGGCGGCGGCGCTGCGCGTCAACTCGGCGCTGCGCGTCGTCAACGTCGAGACCAACTTCGTGTCGCCCGCCGGCGTGCTGCAGCTGCTCGCCGCGCTGCTGCCCGCCGCCGCCGTCGAGGAGTTCCGCGCCTCCAACCAGGTCCGCGGGATCCACGCGTATTTATTCACCTTACTGGCTCGACCACCTTCCCCCCTTCGCCCCCGTCCTGACCTCTCGTGGGATTTTACTAAATGTGTATTTTTAATGTAAATACGCTAGCTAATCTGGACTTGAATGCGTTGGATTTATTTAAAAAAAAATTGCTTGATTATTTGTGTATCCTTTTGGACCCACGGGCGGTGTCATTGCGAGTCGCTTCATACATTTTGGTCGAGTAGGTATTGAACTTTTGTATGGAACGGCTGATAATTTTTCGTGATTTCACTGTTAGTCCCATAATGAAAGTTGTTCATAGGAAGCTGAATCCATACTTAATATTACAAATGCGAAAGTAACTCTTGTCTATTAGTTTTTCACGACTAAACCGCTGACTCCGATCGCGATGAAATTTAGCACGCATATATAGTACTAATTGATATTAATTGTTGTTCGGCAGCGGTCGCAAGTGCTCGGCAATAAGATAGAGATGGAGATAACGTCCCTCGTGGAGCAGAACCCGACGCTGCTGCGGCTCGGGCTGCACCTGGAGTACAGCGACGCCCGCCATCGCGTCGCCTCGCATCTGCAGCGGAATATCGACAGAAGTACGTATATATATATATATATATATATATACATCTCATGGTGGTTCTAGGGTTGGGGTATTTCCTTGGTGGGATTGTGAATTCCAAAAAGGAGTTTTTACTTTAGCCGGTTTTTAACCGGTTTTTCATTTTTCTATGGTATTTTATTAGGGAGGCGAATTTGGATCGGTTTAGTATTTTTTTTTAATAGATTTCATCAAATCGGTGTTTTATATCCAGTTGTAGTACTTACATAAAATTACTTATAAAAATCCCAAGGAAATACTCTCAATAACCAATTTAATGAAGGCGACTAGTTGTGAGCTCAAATTTTGTAAAACGGGAAGTAATATAATTTGCAAGAGCGAACATTTATTACAGACATAGAACTAGTTCGAATTATCTATTCAACGACATAATAGCCTTTCCGAAGGTGGTCCATAAATTAATTGACTTTTTTCTAATTTCAACACATATTGTAATCTTGATTGAACAGTGCATTATATGCTTAGTGCTAAAGAATTAAAAGTCCATTTTAGCTCAATTTCAATGACGGCCGTTTGACCGGAGGGTGAGCCAAAGTTGACTTTAGCTCTTGCGCATAAGGTACGAAATCTACTGTTCACTTCATAAGTGTTGGGGTTAGACATCAAGGATACAAACTTCAGGTTATCTGACTAGAGAAGTATATTAAATTAAATAAATAGCTTTTTATATATTTATCTATGATTTTGATTAACTATTATATAAGTTTATTTCAGGGTTAAAGCGGTGTTTGAAGGTGATGTTTAATTTAATATTACATAACAAATTTCTTTTTTTTTTTTTTTTGTTTAAAAAGTATAGTTTGAACTTTTACAAAGCTTTCTGATACATCACCTTGTTACACCAAAATATAATAAATTAAAAAAATGTGGCAACACATCTTTTCGGATATTCTGCTTACTGATTTCAAACATTACATCAGTTTGAAAATGAAATGCAAAATGTCCTCCATTGCTAACGAATTGACCATATCTTAATAATAAGTATGCACGTCATACATCAATCAGAAAATATTTACCAATCATTTCAAATTCCAAATTTAAAAATGCAAGATGGCGGCTTGACATTAACATACGCATTGCAATGCAGATGGCGGCACTGTATGGTGTCGGCGCGTCCGCGTCGTCCCACGCTGTCTACGATCACTATAGTAAACATTCACACAATTACTATCTTTATTCTCCCATAGCACATTGATTGGTTTACCGAGTACTTGTATTTCATTTTTTTTAAATATGTTTACTGAATGTAGGATTTACCTAGATAAAAATTTAAGCCCTGGCTTCCAAAAATTTTCGTTGAAATGTTGGGCTAAAATTTTTAACTTAAAAATCTTGTATGTTAGACAGCAGCATACTTTTCAACCTACTGTTAGGAAATTTTGAAATTAATCGTTTAAATTGACAAATCCGAGCTTAACAATTATTAGTCGGTAAAAATATCTTTAATTTTAACGTAGTAATTCAAGCACGACATTTTTTTTTAAAACCGGTTATTAACTAATTAACCGGTTATTTAACTTTCCTATTCATTAAACGGTACAGTACTCAGTAAACCGCGACATAACTCACGCCCTCGCCACCACGTGCACGTATAGCGCAACAGGCGGTGTGTCAACATCCTCAGCTTGCATTAACAATGGACGAACAACTACAACATTGGCTCATGATGACAATTCTGTATATATGGAAAATATACGACTCGTGTCTAGCGCAAGTTGCACATTACACTCTATCAAAACTCATCTGTGAAATAAAGTAAATAGTGGTCTTATATTTTAATTCCAACAACTTGCGTTAGTCACAAGCACGACGATATGTCAAATCAATAATCGTAATGTCAGATTGCCGAGTGCTAAAGCGAGCGAGTGCTTCGCTCAGCTTGCGCCTACCTCGGGGCCGGCCGCCGGCTGTGGGCATCGACAATAGTTTCTTCAACATGCTGACGCCACCCAGTGCCGAAGCAGTTACACCCACCAATGATGAGAAAAAATCTATCATCACCGAAACTGTCGAGAAGTCCGTAGTGGTTGAAGCTAAAGAGAGCCCCGATGTTAACAGACAGATGCCGACTTACGGTGAAACAATCATACCTGTATCGGTTGATGGTGAACAATCTGTAACGGCAGATACTCAAAAACCGGTATCGATAGATGCTGAGAAACCTTTAGTGACTGATGTAAATGGCCCACTAGCGACAAATTCCATAGAACCGATTCCTACAGATCAAATACCAGTAACGACAGATCAAAAACCAGATACAACAGATGCGTTAAGTAATGTGAATGGAGCGCCACCCGACAAATTCGTGCTGGCCGAGCGGCCCGACATAAACCCCAACCCGCACTCGTGAGTAGTCGCGCCAAATTGCAACTCACACATTTCACGCGTGTACCCCTCCCTCCCCAAATGTATTAATGTGTAGTAGAGGATTAAACACTTATGTGAATTTGGATACTTTAGAAAGCTAAATCTAGAGAAAAGAGAAAAACTGAGACATTAACCGGTTATCATTAGAAAAAACATTGAATAATAAATTGCTTTAAACTATTCAAGTTCACATCACACACAGAAAAAAAACAACAAAGGACAAAACACATTGTGTTACAGTAGTTGAGAGTATATGTTGTTCCATTACAGTACGGAAAGATCTAACGCTGCGACTTCAGTTCAGATTCTTTAACAACCTGCAAAAGGGGGCGCGTAGCCAATAGAAATACCGAGGTATCCCCAAAGGGGGTAAATGATGTTAGCACGGCAGCGTATAACAAATACTTCGCTTTATTACAGCTTATTATAGTGTCGATTGATTGAGTGTCTCAACACTGACGGTTTTGGTGCAGTTTTAGTTCCAGAAAGATGAAACATTATTATATTTTATTAAAATAAATATTTTTCAAAGCTTAGCTAATAAAAACCGATTATTGCAATTTGTGGAGTCTTAAATAGCTGTTACACTACAAAAGACATTTGACTTACATGTAGGATAGCCAATAAGTATTTTATTTTAAGATAAAGTGAATATATAGACTCCAATTTACGAAGAATATTCGAGAAAATTGGTTTTTACGTTTCTTGATATTTAATGAAACTGCATCAAACTTAAGGTATATTTTAATCAATATGTGCCACTTTAAAGACGTTTTATTTACGCTGAAAAAGTGACATATAACTTATTTAACAAGTTTACACTGTTACTTCCTCTCAATAATTCGATCTTTTACAGTCTTCAGAAAGTCTTAAGGCTCCAGTCTCCCTAAAATCAGTGTTCTTGCGGAATTTATCAGAAAAGAAATATTTTTTTTAGTCATCCGAAAAGCAATAAACGAAATATATTTTACGTTATTTTAAAGTGTGAGATATGAAGTTTCCAATACATATTTTATTTTTTAATTTGACGCCACTTTTATTAGCTTTGTGAGGCTTCAAACATACCTCTATTTACGTTCCACGCGTAGAAGGTCTCATTCATGCACACACCACGAAAAAACTATAACAAAAACAAGAAATGTATTCAGATTACATTTGTCGGCAAATCCTCTACAATAATCTTATCTAGTTACTTTTTTTGTAAGTAGTTTCAATTTCTTATTTAAAGTGCTTTAAAAAGTTATAAATTTCTGAATTCGACCCTTGCAACATATATTTTTTTCTATTACAAAGTAATGGTTTAGAGAAATCAAACTTTAACCACTCCAAAAACAACTACTTATCTGTCGAATAAAAAAAAAATGCATTAAAAAAATCATTTAAATTAATTTACCGAAACTAAACAAATAACTCAACGAACGCTGGCAATTCCCAGCGGAACTGAATGGAATTTTGAATGCATTTTTTTTATCTCACACTTTAAAATAACGTGAAATATATTTCATTTATTGCTTTTCTGATGACTAAAAAAAATATTTCTTTTTTGATAAATTCCGCAAGAACACTGATTTTAGGGAGACTGGAGCCTTAAATCTTTTATAATCTGCTATCATTCTTCGTTTTGAAAATCTGATTATCTATTCAAACTGAACAGAACTAATATTTTTTTGTTTGGATGTTTATTATAAGTTTTAACAGTTTACATTTGATTTTTAGCAGAGAGGGGAGCGTAGGACCCAATGATAATTAGTAGAAACGGCCGCATAATATCGGTAAAACATCTGATTTTATTTGCCGCGAATGCTTTAAGGCCGATTACGAAATTTTGCCGTGCTATTTTTTCGGAACAGTTTTTTTTACAGCGCTAAGGCTTCTGCTAAACAAGAGTTCTGCTTAGTAAGACTACGATTCGCTGTGGGGTCCCAATTGAGACAGGATAGACATACAGTTTTGAGTTTTGTTGCATTTATTAACCG
Source organism: Tetheella fluctuosa (assembly GCA_951216915.1). Lineage (NCBI taxonomy): Eukaryota > Metazoa > Arthropoda > Insecta > Lepidoptera > Drepanidae > Tetheella > Tetheella fluctuosa. The sequence goes on from OX578222.1 coordinate 10,485,369, forward strand.
AGCACATGATAACGTTTAACATAAACCGTGTTTCAGTAAGAAAACTAACTAAGAATATGCCTAACTTACACGCATGAGTGTGAGTACTAACTTGAATGCGTGGAATGATAATAAAATACCGTTTGGAAATTAAAACGATGAGCATGAAATGTATCGTAATTTTTTCTCGTACAATGTTTATTTTATGAATCTCTTCCTTCTATTGATATGAGTTATGTTCCCAATTGCATCTCAAATGTTGCTGATATTCGATATTTGACGTTTCCATTTACTATTAGCATCTCATATGAGAGTGCATTTATAACAATGTTAATTCAAATAGAAACAAAAATAAATGCTTTTTTTAAAAAATTGTAGTATCGAATATCAGTAACTTATAATTTATGTATATAAAACCGTGTGAACACTTTTCCCTATATATGAATTGCAGTACGCCAGCAGCGTCGGAGCCAGAACAGCGCTTAGAGCCCTGATTTGTCACATGTGGTAAGTAAAAATTGGTTTATTCATTTTATCACTCGGGAATAAGTTTCGATCATTATATTGTACTTGTAAATTTTTTATAAATTATGAAGTAATGTATTTTTTTTAATTTCATTCGCATTTTAGATTGTAAAATTTTTGATTCTATAATATGTTCGGTTCAAACATTTTTTTTACTTCACGTATAATGTAACCATTAATTTATTGCAATTTAAGTCAGTTAAAAATATTTTTTTTAACAATAAATATTAATTAAAATATTATAAATTTCATGTAAATATTTGCATCATGCCACTTTGACCACTCTGTGCATGAAATTATCCTAGCCTGACATGTAAATAGGCTGCTACCTTAATGTATGTTTGTTTATGCAAAATATGAATGAATATCCATCCCCATTTAATTCCTATATTTATCACTCTATGAAACTTAATATAGGGGAATTGAGAACAGATAAGCAGAAAAACCGGTTATGTTTAATAATCGGTTTACTATACATTAACTACACTTTACCATAAAAGATTTAAAAACAGACTTTATTTAATTACGATAACCAACTAATTTGAAATCAGTACTTAAAACACAACCTATAAGTTGACAGCTTGGCTGTTTATTAATAATGCAAATAGCTTCGCATCTGTTAGAATAATATAAAAATGAAGCTATGTGGTTTATAAGTAAAACCGGTATGATTACTATTTTATAAGTATTATTATATTTCGAAAAAAAAGGACATGTATTCAAAAAGCAATCTACTTTAATGATATAATAATCCTAATTAGTCATGTATGTAAAATAAAAATATATCTATCTCTTTCTTCACGTTTCACACATTTCGTTTAAAATGGACCATCGTTGACATGACCTAAATCAATTTCCGTTACAAAACCAACCGCTAACAATGTCTAACTAAGTGGTCTGATATTTCAGGTGGTCGCGTGCGCCGACTGACGCAGTTCACCCGCAGCCGCAGCTACGTGGTGGGGTGGATACCGTGAGCTCCCCACCTCCCTCCCACCCGCGCCCGCTGGCAAGCACTATCTGTTCAAAAACGCTCCCACACACATCATTTTACTATAAATTATTTTGTGACACTTCACTAAAATATGTCAAAAAATCACTGAACTTGTCAGAATCTCTGTCTAGATTAAAAGTTCTATAAAAGGATGGTTGTGTGTGTGTAAGCGAGATGCACTGTTTTTCTTGCGCCACGCATACATTCCTTTTGCCAACTGTAATTTAACTATAGATTCGGAGACAGTGTCGTGGCGTAAATTAGTGAGGTGTCAGGGAACTGTTTATACGAAGCGTATGTATGAAAAGAGCGTTCGGCTTCTTGTGATTGTGTAGAAATGTAATTTAAGAAGTACATTATTGTTATTTAAGTGCCTCGAGCTGAAGTTGCGTATGAATAGTGTCGCTTATGTTCCCGAAATTATTACCTCGGGTGAAAGTCAATGTTACATGTGAGCTATTATTGGTGCAGTTTGTAATAGACAGGTCTTCAAGCTAATTAATGGTAATCATATTTTCTAAAACCAGTAACCAGTAACTTGCAGTAAATTTGTGAAGTGTAGTGTTATTTTTACCCACACAATCACAATGAGCCTTTATAGACAGAATATAATGTATGCGTGAGATAGAATGTGTGCGAACAAGAATTGTCGTTTTATGAAATTCGGGTCATAATACTCGTAAAAACCGTTTAATCGAAAAAAAACCGGTAACTCGACTAACAACTAGTCGGATGGCAGGACCATCCCTAGTTTTAAATTAAACCAATTCATTCACGAATAAAATAACAATTCTTGCATTTGAACGATCGTGTTGTGTACGTTTTTAATATTAATTCTTATTCTAGTGTGCTAATGAAATCGTATTAATTTTATTATGATATTAAATTGAAATATATTTTATAGATGTGCACATTCCATTAATGCGAAACATGCTTCTCTTATTTTGACGCTTTTAGTGTTTATAAATGAAATTTAATTGACTAAGTTAGATTTTGAATGTAGTTTTGGATTTTATTGAATGTCGATATAATTAAATATTTTTCTTAGGGCAACCTTATCTAACGTATGTTAAAAAAACGTATAATTTACCCTGTTTAAAGATTTTATAAGTTTAATGTCTTTATGCAGGTAACTCATAAATTTAAATATATTATAGTTCTTTATTTGTCAGATAAGCTTCCCGTTTTGACGTGAACTGAAATTGCCGATAGGCCTTGACAAAAAAGTTTTATGTTTTTAATGAATGAAAGAGAAGTCATGTTCTGCGTCAATGGAGAGTAATGTTAACTTTACACTTTTCAATAAAGCACTAGGTTTTGTTCGCAATTAGTAACAATATAAATACAGTATGAAGTAAGATAAATTTTGTATTTTTTCATTGGAAATGTATCGAAAGCGTTTTAGCGCAAATACGTTAGCTTTTGTACAGACTCGTAGCTTTCGTGGAATACATAACCTCCTGCTTTCTTGAAACCAAAAAATATTGCTTACCTTTTAATGTAACTTTATGTATATTTGTTAGAGAATCTACTGGGGAACTAAGTGTCCATAACATTGTGATAAAAACATCATGTTTTTTCCATTAAAAAAATACTGCTACCTTTTTTCGTCTGTTAGAGTCAATAAGAGAGATTATTTGTATATGAATTTTAGATTTTTAAAACATAATTAATATTCTTTTATCGTGAAGATTTATGGAAAATTAATATAAAACATAATTTTATTATTTGTAATGATAGATTTATTTATGTTGATATAATGGTTCAGGAGCATTTTGATCCAACGAAAACCTTGACTAGTAGAGTCGCAGTTCTGTAGTTTGTGACGAATGTAAAAAAATACAATAAAGTACATAAACATCTATGGCGTCTATTATTTTAATTCTGAATCCGCTCCTAATTTAAAACTTAAAATTTGAGGATGGCTTGTAAACATATCATGAGGTTATTTGTCTTATAGTTGATGTTTCTATAGGAAGAATTGAAGATTATTTATTGAGGCATTGTGCAAGTCTGCAACTTATCGCTGACTATGGCCACACGCCACGAAACGCCGCTACTCGCTTGGGGTAGCCACTGACTACAAAATGCCGACACTCGCCACTCGTACGTTACGGTACATAACCAGGCTCGCCCGCCCAGACTAATTAGCGATTCTGGAAGCAAACAGATCTTTGTTAGATGCTCCAGTTCTTCAGATTAATAGCTAGCCCTGCCAGGACTGGCCATGGGGAGAGTATAGGTAGATACTAAAATAGCATGAGATTATGAAACCTAAATGAAATAGGTACGCAATAAAGTTATTTGTGCTGGATGGCTGCGGAAAGTACTAGGATAGCATAAGTTTGATGGAGTAGACGAAACAAAATTAAAATTCCTTATTATAAGGTAGGTATGTTTCTTCACTAACCTTACTTGTAGCTTTCAAACTTCTGATATCCTGGTATCTATCTGTAATGGAGGTTTAATTTTAGACCTAATTTCATTATTCACAGGATTGTGAACAGTGCCTCCTAACTAAAAGAACAACCTCTTCGTAAATCTGAACTCCTAGTACTTTTAGTAATATATTTATAGGATTTACGAGTGACACAAATCAACTCGGTAACCTAACCTCTTCATACTTATGAACTCCTGGTATAATTTCTTACTTTTATATTTACCAGGCAGTTTCAGATAAAATGTGACGTACACACATTTTTTTCAGACTACCCTATAAAGGACTAATAGGTATGTATTAAAATCACATTTAACACTCAGAAAAGTATATTCAAATATAAAAAATAACACTTAAATACAAACGAAGAGTCAAACAGAATACATTATTGTTAGTTGATGAAGGATTAACTTAATATTATTGAAAAGCGCAATCAAAAGTAATGTACAATGCGATAAAGATAATAAATGAACGTAGTTTATTATTTATTTATAAAATATATATAAGGTCCTAATAAATGAAGAACGGTCCTTTTGAGGGATGATAGTATAGATCATAAGTTTTCCGAAAATGATAAAATAAAAATATTAGGTCGTAATTTTAATGAAAAAAAAACCTGAAATTGTACTTCATCACTACTAAGCATTAATTAAAACCATTAACAGCATAATCAGTGGTAAAATTATTTATTAAAAAAAAAACACATTTAATGGTTTTAATTAAGAACACGACAGCAGAAGAAAAAACAAAGGAAAGAGTAGTCGTCAAAACGTCCGCTGACAAGGTAGACCAGAAACAACTAAGTAAGGTTTTATGTTCATATTCCAATAGTGATGAAGTACAATTTCAGGTAGGTATTTTTTTTCATTAAAATTACGACCGAATATTTTTATTTTATCATTTTCGGAATACTTATGACCTATACTATCATCCCTCAAAAGGACCGTACTTCATTTATTAGGACCTTATATATAGATACATAACACTAAATTCAAAATTTATTGGAATTCATTAAGTAGACTTAAAATACATATGCTTCGAATTGATTACAATATTATGCGGATATTTTATTAAGTCCGCGGCACCTTTCATTCCTGGCGCCTGCGTCGGCGCACTCTTTATTCACTACAAACAGTGAGTAAAGTTTTGTCATAGTAAAAACTCATGGCCATGCCGTTTTGAATACATTCATTATAATCTCTATCACAATGTACACTCAGCTGCAAAAATCTGTTAAAATCATTTTTTTTACTAATAGGCTTCGAACTTCGTTTAGCGCATCTATAAATTGTTAAATGGCTGTTTCACGACGTTAGCAGACTTTTTTTTTTAATAAATATTTTTTTTTTATCATACATTAAACAGAATAACTTGTATGGTAGAAATTAGCATATTAAGGTCACTATTAGGTATAATTTTATTGTCGATCTTTGGCTAGCATTTACAGACTTTACGCCTTCTAAGTACAATTAGGCCTAAGCTCTAAAACTACTTTAAAATATTGTAAGCGTTTAAATTTTACATCACTAATTTAGTTGGAATGTAGTTAATTGAAACATCAGAACATAATTTTTTGACATTTGACAGCTAATAAAATCTGCCATCTAATGAAGCAAGAGTAATATAATTTTGTATTGAATTTACATATTTTTCGAGAGGACTGTACCATAATAAAAACTATCAATAATTTCTTTTATCATTCCATTTACAAATTAAAATATTGCTGTTAGCCCAGTGAGCATTATGCATAGAGGCCAATCAAAATCTATAACAGCTATAAATAATTAGTACACGTTTTTTATACAATAAATTGACAAATGGCACCATAACATCGATTATATTACCTCCTAAGTACATTGTAACTACAATTAAATTGTATAATCCGCGTAACACAATAGATTAAAAATAAAACCGTACAAAATTATAAAAAAATAGACATACTATTTTGCAGAGATCATCTTACATGTAATAATTAAGCTAACCTATAATCGATTTTATAAGAAACATCATAAGATTTAAAACATAAAGGTATGTATCCAATAATGAGGCGACACGCAACTTTCTATGTTCGCGGAAAACTGACGTATATCTAGTTCGAGCATGGTACAATGTTCAATACGAGACCATCCCCCTTATTCAGACCCATTTGGTTGCCATTCCGATCGGATCGTATTTTATTTCGTTAAATTTAGGCTGATGCTGTTTTAGTCGCAAAAATTATTTACCGCGTTCGTGTACCGATCGACTGCCTCATTCCAAATGGAAGTCTGAAATGAGAAAATAGGAGCTATCCTATTAAGTAGACTACTCAATCGGGACCGCAACCGAGCAGGTCTGAATGAGGGGGCATATATGATTATTAAATAGAGAAATAGTTGCAAAAAAACAAGGCATAGGTGCATAAAATATTGATATTAACCTATAGGTTATAGTGGTGTTAATAGCTAAACATTAAAATCGAAGACAGCAATATAATTTGCCGATAAATATATAACGTCTAATTTAAATTGGAAGCATTTTTTTAAAATTTAATTAGAATATCGGTACGTTTAAGCACTCTAGTTGAACATTACCTAAGAATCGCTAAGCGATATACAGGTCTATTCATAATAACATGAGCAGTTAATTTATAAGACTAGTAATATTTTTTTATTGTAAAGAAATAATTATTTTTAGAATACCTTATTTTAAAACAGTATAAGGTTGCCTTTCCATTGCAGATTCGTACCGATTTAAACCGTCAATGCGATCGCTTAATTGTCATAGCTAAGCTCTTAGATGTAAAGAAGCGATCATATTGGCGTGGCAAAACTACGCTACGGATCTACCCTAGTGGAAAACCACCCTAAATGTCTTTTCACATATTTTTTTAAACTCAAATGTGTATTGGTCGATTTTATTTTAAAATAATATGTAAAAGCTATAATTATTTATTACTATATATTAAATGAAGAAGAGTGACGTATGAAGAAGAATATTCAATTGAGATCTTTAAGAAACTTTTTTAAACGTGATTAATAAGGAGTAAACACCTACTTTAAGAAAGGATTTAAGAAAACTATAATCCCGACATCAAAACTCATTTACCAATTTCAACATTAAATATAAACTTATTAAGACTGCATGTAGCAAAACAAATTATTAAGTTTCTTTCAAAATTTGCCACTCTTTAGTTGAAGCAAAATTAATCATAACTTCACCATTCACTCAAAAACTAACTTTTTTTTTAATAAATATGAATGGAATAAATATATAAATATGAAGGAATTTAATTATGTCTTACTATTACTGATATGTCTTTACTATTTTAATATGCAAAGCAAGGGTACACATTAGCAAATAATTACTATCTTTTTTAGTATTATTATTATTACTTCTGTACTGCATGATAGCTGTCTTCTAAGGGACCGAGAAAAATGGAGCAGGGCCAATCTTATATCGCGCAAACTCTTATAGACAGTACGGGATCATGTTCTAAAGAATAACAACTTTATACTCAACATACAAGATTGATTATAGATTGACGAAATAACCTCAATTGCGCCGGTTTTACTATGGATAGGCTTGTTTGACCACTTATTGTGGTAATGTGGCTGGAGGTGGTAAGAACGAAGCTTTTCTAGAAATTGCCTATTATTTATAGCAATTAGGTATATTATAAATATGTACATACCTCCATTATTTTGCATCGATATGGCACAAAAAGGGACTAAAGGTGAATGTTTATCTGTGGTATTTCACGGTTTGATTGTTATGTAACTATGGTAACTGATATGAGGTTTAATATGGTTAAATATGTGTCGGTTTGGGTTCAACTCATCCTTATCGCTTTGAACTTAGGTTCCAATTGAAAATATTAAGTTTTGTAAGATTTATGTGTTGATTGAGCTGTTTCGAAACATCTTTGAGGAATTATAGAAATACAATACATTTTCAGCCGGTATGATAACTTATTATAAACCAATCAAGTTATTTTTTCTGTGATATTTTCAAACATCAAAACGACTGGTCGGTTCTATTGCAGAACATTTTGTTAGTGAATGTGGTTACATTTACCTACTCATTTCAAACATCGTACATTATATTTATTGTGAGCGAACCCAAACCGTCACGATAGTATTAATAGACAATATAGTTTATACGTTGTTGGCGAGCTCGGCGCAATGCTTGTCGTTCAGTCTCCAACCGAGCAGGTCGTTCAATAGGGCATCCAGGTGAGGGTTGCCACCGAGTCTTTCCACCTGCAAATATAAATTATTATATTTTATTTATTTATTTCGTATTTCGGGAATAGAAGTAGCTTATGTCGCTATCGCTAGCGTACTGTAAACTTGTTTAAAGGGTTTTGAGGGTCGAGGGATTTTGGAACAAAGTTCGAAAATCCCGAAGTCGAGGAAGTCACGACCCATTCTTTAGTGTAGACGGTCATCCATAGCTCGTACGCTATTGGCTGGGCCCAGTCATAGGTGCGCGCTTCTTCGTTCCAACCGAGTGTTCCGCGACGACTCACGATTTTTTTAATGCAATATACAGGGTGATTTTGTTATCACTGGCAATACTTGCAGGGGTGGAAGTACTCATCAATGTGAACAACTTTTATCATAGGGCTAACTCTGATATCGCGTAAATTAATACGGTTGCTTCATACATTTTGGTCGAGTAGGTATTGAACTTTTGTATGGAACAGCTGATAATTTTTTCATGATTTCACAGTTAGTCCTATAACAAAAGTTGTTCACATTGATGAGTACTTCCACCCCTGCAAGTATTGCCAGTGATAACAAAATCACCCAGTATATTTTTGAACATAATGAATGAAGTAATAAGGGCGGGTACCTCCCGGCGGGCGTCCCCGTCTAGCCGCTGCAGCACGCGGCGCGTGTGGCCGAAGCTGCCGAGCCGCTCCAGCAGCCGCACGCAGTACCGCTTCACTTCCACGTCGCGCGTGCGCTGGCGCAGGATGTCTGTATACATGCCACGTGCCGTGTGGGACGAGGCTCGCTCAGGGACTTATTGGACATGTTTTTTCTTTGCCATTTTATGTTGCAAAATTTAAACCGTTTAATTATTTGATCAAAATAATTTACCTACACTATTAATACATTTTAAGGGCAGTTTGTTGATGCATGTAAGTCTAGCTAGTGCATGTGAAACGATGAGGTCTTGAAATTCATTTTTTTAATTAGCAAAGAGTTGCCCAAATTCCAAAAGCGGGTTCTTAATGACGTTTGAAAAAAATAAAATTACTTTTTGGCATGTTTTTTAGGGTTCTGTACTCAAAGGGTAAAACGGGACAATATTACTTGTCCGTCCGTCTATCCGTCTGTCACCAGGCTGTATCTCATGAACCGTAATAGTTAGACAATGGAAATTTTCACTAATGATGTATTTCTATTGCCGCTATAGCAACAAATACTATAAAAAAAACAGAATATAATAAATATTTAAGAGGGTTCCCTTACAACAGACATGATTTTTTTGCCGTTTTTATGGAAATGGTACGGAACCCTTCGTGCGCGATATTTTTAAACCGTTTCTTCTCCGTCGAAATTAAACCTTAGATGTAAATGTAATTTTAAAAGGATACGGAGCACTTGGTTGTCGACTTCCTGGTTTCTGATGGCGTGAATGATGGGAAAGCTGAATTTCCCTTCAGTAAGGTCCTCGCAGAAACTTTTGTTCTCAGAATACTGTAAATTAAAAATAATATTAATCTTTATTGCGAAATTGCATTAGAGCAATACACTTGTTCAAGTTTAAAATTGAATATACCTGATTGATATTTGAAACGCATGTTGGGTTAGTCAAACTCAATTTTTTTATTATGAGACTAACTCTAAAATCTCGTAAAAAAAACAACCAATATACTGGGTGATTTTTTAGTCACTGGCAATACTTGCAAGGGTCAATTCATTCAAACTCATCAATATGAAGGGTATTTTTTTCCCCGTTAGCCAATTTCGACGAAACAAAGCCTATTCATTCAAATCAAATCAAATCAAAACTCATTTATTCAGTTTAGGCCCTAATAAGGCACTTATGAACGTTACAATACAATGAAAATGATTCTACCACCAGTTCGGAATACACTTGGACTGAGAAGACTCCGGCAAGAAACTCAGCAAAGGATATTTTTATAGTTTTTCTTTTAAGTAATATAATAAATAAATATTCTGGGACATTATTCCTCACACACGGCCATCTGACCCCAAACTAAGCAGAGCTTGTGCTAAATAGTCCGAACAAAGCCTAAAAATTTGGTTTGGATAGGTGCGCCCGTTCTTGAGTTATAAAATTACAACGAAAAGTGGCATTGATTTATATATATATATATATATATAGATAATATGAATTCGAATGTTTGTGTGTATACATATATATTACCACTCAGCTTCACAGATAGATAACATAATATAGTTTTTTATCTCAGAATGAAACGCGGGTGAAACCGCGGGACGGGTACGGATATAATAAAACTAAAATTACCGCGGATTGTTTAAAAAAATCATTACATCATAAACCGATAGGCATATTTAGAATTCTTCCACCCCGCGGTTTTACCCGCGTACCCCTATTTTATCCCCTTAGGTTAGGGGTTGAATTCCCAAAAATCCTTTCATAGTGGATTCCTACAAGTCTCTAGGTCCAGCAATTTGGGCTGTGCGTTGATAAATCAACAGTCAGTCAGTTTACCATAATTACAGAAGATATGACAGATAAAAATACACTCAATAAATTCAAATTTAAATGATAATTACCTCTTGCAAAGACAAATTGCAGTAGTCATCTCTGATCTGGAAGTACAGGCCAAGTATTGCAGCCAGCTTGGTGAAGTCAGACTTGTCCTCGCTGAAGAGCTGCATCAGTCTTATTGCGAGCATGAATAGGCCTCCCGTCTCTGAAAATAGTTAGTGTAAGAGTTTATTGTCGGAGTATTATGAATGGTAAAGTCATTTTATGAGCCTTATTATCACGGCCTGAATTAAATAAAACGAGTTCTGTTTTTAATTGCATATTGTATTGTACAATTTGCTGTTTCTTAAAAAATATAGCCAATAGGCAGATTATAAAAAAATGTGTATAAAAATGTTACCTTGCGGAGTTTCTTGCCGGTTCTTCTCAGTTGAAAGCTGACTTCCGAACCGGTAGTAACTTCAGTAAATTAGACCTTCATACGTGCCTAGGGCCCAAACTGAATAAATGGCTTTGACTTTGATATTATTTCCGAGTAATGTTTATAAGTTACTAGCTTCCGCCCCGCGGTTTCTCCCGCGTTCCCGAGGGATCTTATGTTTTCCCAGGATAAAAATTATCCTATGCGCTATTCCAGATTACAATCTATCTCTGTTCCGAATTTCATCCAGATCCTTTCAGCCGTTGATGTGATTGAGTAACAAACATTCATCCATCCAAACTTTCCCATTTATAATATTAGTAGAATAGTAGGCTAATATTGAATCGAGATATTATTTTATTGTCACAGTCTATATAACTCTTACAGTCGGCCAACGGACACTTCTAGACAGAGCAATCGTGCGGGGCTTGCGGGGTGAGAGAGGGGCGATAGCGAACCTACTTAATACATAAAAGCGAAAGTGTGTGTGTTTGTTTATTACTTGGTAGCTTCATAACTGCTGAATGGATATGCATGAAATTTTGTATATAGTAATTTGGATCGGATGTCACAGTAGTAGTTGAATTAATACTCAAATTTCAATATCAAAACTACCTTTATCCTGCATGCGGGTATCATTTTAAGCTTACAAATCATAATCGACTTACTTTTAATAGTCATCTCTTTGTATTCGTCCTCTGAGGGGCACTGGAAGTTGTCGCGCCAGTATATCTCCATGCCCTGCCCTCTGTGCAGCTCTAACAGCTGTTCTGTATATACTGTTGTAGCCTGTTACATCATTAATTAACTTTCATTTAAAATATGTTTGTTTTTAACTAAAATTTCAGCATGGTATACTTGCAGGAGTGGAAGTACTCATCAATATGAACAACTATAATATTTTAAATGCGAAAGTGAGTTTGTTTGTTTGTTACGCTTAAACCGCTGAACGGATCGCGATAAAATTTGGAATGCAGATAGCCTATGGTATGTAGAAGAACATAGGCTACTTTTTATCCCGGGAAAACATAAGATACCTGGGGAACGCGGGTAAAACTGCGGGGCGAAAGCCAGTAATTAATAATTTAATTTAATAATTAATGACACAAGAAAACTGCGTCAGTAGTTTGGCAAATTTTCAATAAAATTTGACTGAATAACAACAAATTTAAAAAAATCAGTTCTATGACGATATTTATATGTCTGGAACACTTGTAGAGTTACTATTTCTTACCATCGGGTGTCCCAACTCCAAGGTTTTAGCCAGAGCACCAATCATAGCATAGTTGGCGGCGTTGATAGTGCTCGCCACGCCGTAGATGGAGTGGGCCACCGGGATGCCGCGACGGAGGATCGAGTTGTCTTGGATATCGTCGATCCTAAACATACATTGAGTTTTCATTCTTTAAGTTTCAGAGATTTGGCCATCGCATTTAAAAAAAATATATATTTAATATACATATCAAAGTCACATAGTTTAAGTGATTAATCTACCAAACTGTTAAACAGTTTGTGGGCAGTTGTTTCCGCTTTACATTCTATTATTTACATTATGCTAATGTAACGTAAGAAAGACAGAAAAAATAAAAAATAATACTCTACGAAAATGCACAAAGATAGAGGATGTAACATTGAAATTGAAAAACCTGAAATGGAAATGGACAGGTCACACAGTTAGAGGGAAGGAGAAATGGAGTAAGATTATAATGGAATGGTACCCGAAATATATGAAACGAAAAAGAGGAAGGCAATTCAGGAGATGGGAGGACGAAATAAAAGCGATAGCGGGAAAAACTTGGATCAGAACAGCAAGAAACAGAGAAGAGTAGAAAAATTTGGAGGAGGCCTTTGCCAAAAAAGGGCAATCAGATAGTGTTGTCGATGTTTATTTTTTCAAAGAAATTTTAACAATGTTAAGAGTATTGTCAGAGGTATAAAAGGTATTTGAAATGATAACCATCTACCCTTCTCTTTACTTATAAATATGTAACAGTTTCCTCGAACGGGACGCGGTTTTCATTGTTATTCATACTGTTTTGAATACATAAGTAGGTATAAACTGGGGTTCCCCACCCAGTTTCTAAGAACCCGACCTTCGGCATCATTACATACCATGGTGATTTTGTGGACAAAATACAGTTTCAATAACTTAGATTTAAATTATACCTAGTTGTCTTATCTATGACGTATTAAATGAGAGAGATAGCAATATAATTAAACTAAAGTATTAATTAAATTTTATGACATGCTGAGTTACTGAGCTACTGCAGAATTAAAGCAAACAGGCCAACATTTTTTATGCTGGTGTGCGTGACATCAACTACATACGCTTGCGCTTCCTCATAAAACTTATCCTAGTATGCGTGATTTAAAAGGCAACAGTTAGAAAAGTAGGAGGTTCTCAATTCGGTTGTATTTTTTTTATTAATGGATGTTCACTCGTTTCTCCGTCATTTAAGAACAGATTTGAATTTTTTTTTTATTCGAATGGGTATACCTCAAGATTGGTCCCATTTTTTTCGACGCAACTAATATCACAGTCTATGTAACTCTTACAGTCAGCCAACGGATACGTCTAGACAGAGCACTAGCTTGGGACTCAATGCAGCAATGACGAATGCCTATACAAAAGCGGCATTTCGGGTGACTTCAAACGCGATAGACCACTCTATGTGTTTCCGTTGTACTAATATTATGAATGCGAAATTATCTCTGTCTGATACCATTTCACGCCTAAAGCCCTGAAACGATCGCGATGAAATTTGGTACGCAGATGTCGTATATAGAGGGACATACCTATATTTTTCACGGGAACGCGACGCGATATACCACGTGGGACATCTAGTATATGATATATCAATAACCATGAGCAAGGTCCCATAAACTGATGGTATCCACTGAATTAATCATCCTCCTTAATTTTGGCAAGAACAAAGACTTTGAATATAATGCTCCCATCTTTTGGCAAGTCGTAAATATATTTCACAATGTATTATGTTAGATCATACATAGCAAACGTTGCTAGTGTGTGGCCAAATGTGAGGAACTACTGAACTAGCAAGTAATTTTTTTTTTCTAAGCCTTGTTTTTGATCAAATCTTGCCATGGTCACATGAAGTTTAGAAGGGCTCTCAAGTGTAGATGGTGGATTATACCGAACTTGGTGGTATTGCTAGGGTAACAAAGTGATTTAAATAAACATATCCAAAATAAATATGTAAGAAAACAAAGACAGAAAATTCGTACAATATTTTACGTGATGAATCATTTATGACGTAAAATATATTTTTAGATAGTTATCTATGGTGTTGGTTATTTTTCTCATCAAAATAATACGGGCTCAATGAATGATAGTTTTAGTTTTTTTCCTAATAATTGCTTTTGTTTTAAATTATAACTTCATGATTCAGAAATATCACGGGCGTAAGATAAAAATAAAAGGGAAAAAATCCAATCAGTTACGAATTTATAAATACTTAAGACAAAATGAGTGTCATTTTCGACGAAGTACCCCTCCGTAGCTATATGATCACCATGTATGTACTTTCCTTACTACTCGATGAAGTCATCCATTAATATTCTACCCAAATAAGCAATGAATGAATAATAAATATAAATGAAACATGAATGAATAATTATAATAGGCATATACATATAGGCGGCCTGTCAAGCCACAGGCTTATCAGGCCGCAGGATGGGGGTTCGATTTCCACCCAAGACAGATATTTGTTCTGTAATTATTATCTATATAAGCATAGTTTAAGAAAAAAAAAGATATCAGTTATCAGGTTTCCATAGTACAAGTAAGTAAGCGTGATAGGTCCACGCCACAGTTCGTGAGCGTGGTCCATATCTATCTATTAAAATATTTCAAACTGAAGTGCAATTTAAAGTTGACAGTCCCAAGGCATCTTTTGAGCCAATAATAGCATCCCACAAACTAATTAAAGAAGCACATTGCAGTGCCTATTATCGCTATATTGTCAATTAAGTGTCAGACAATTGATGGAGTGTGGTTGTTTAAAATTGTTATTTAACAATGTCATTATGTCGACAAATTGTTTAGTATATAATGTCGACCATTAGTGGGGAAACAAGTATAGACCGCCAATTTGCAGATAATTTGTTTGTATAATAATTTGATTATTTGAAACAAATATGTTGCATTATAGTTAATATTGCAAATTACCATCCTGTATGAGTGCTCTAAGCAATTAGCGTTATTTGACGGGTGTTTTTTTTATTGAGGATATTTTATACTAGCTTTTCTGCGCGGTTTCACCCGCGTTCCCGGAATAAAATATAGACCATATTACTCAGGGATAATGTAGCATTTTAAAGGTGAAAGAATTTTTGAAATTGGTCCAGTAGTTTTTGAGTTTATTAGTCAAACATACAAAAATACAAATCTTTCCTCTTTATATTATTAAGTATAATATTATGATATGAAAAAAAAACATTTTTTTTTTACTGGCAACATAGAAATTACCTCATTTCCTTAATACAAGAAATAAAATAAACCATAGCATATACTCACAGTAGACTAGAATTGTGAAGCATCTGAACAATTTCCCCAACTGACTTCAGCTTGTCATCAGAAATCTTCAACCAGTAGTTGAATGCTGACGCAAGTTTAGCACGTATCTGCTTGCCTGGTACTTGTTGTATGTAAGTGTAAGGCATGAGAACTTTCTGTAAAAAAATTGAAAATCAGTAAATATAAAAATAAAGTTAAAACAATTAAAAAAGTGATGTCTTACGTCGTACAATAGATAATTTCTATGTATATTATCGTAATACTACACGTTTGAAGAAGTAAATTATGGTAAAATAGCAATTTTCCATAAAATACAAGATGCTTAACTTGACTCGCGATTCCTGGAATTCAATTTTTTTTTGTAGGTAGTTTTGGGACGCGCGTCACATTCGCGAGCCAACCGATTAAACTAACTTAAGAAAAACAATTGGATAGGTTGCATTGACTGAAAGGAGCCAGCAATAAACTTTAATAATTCTTATCAAAAACAAACTTATTCATTACGATAAGCACCACCTGTTCACAATTATGATTCAATAAGTACTTACTAACAGGATAATTAAAAAAAACTGGATATTATATAAAAAATAAAATAAAAAAAATGGTTAAGGAAAGGTCTGGCTGATAAACAAATTACTTATAACAAAACTACAAAATCAAACAATTAAGTAAAAAACTGTGTGGATAAAAATAAATTAATATCATTTTGTCTTTTACCATAGGAGCCATGGACCGATTTGTAACAATCTATAAATAAACACTTAACTAACCTCCCGTAGTTCAAACCAGTGGTAATAATCAGCGTTAGCCATAAGCTGAATACTGAATATTGAATTTGGATCATTTTTAGGAAGTGGATTATAAGGGGCTCTTATTACACTCCGCACCCATTTTATATTGGAATTAACATTCCGAGCAACAAGTGAGGCCGGGGTAAACATGGTTAAAAATCAGTGCTATTTTATTTAGTAAACTGAACTACTGTTACCAAAACTTGGACAAAAAAATAATGTTACTCCAATCACAGTCAGTCATGTATTGACACAATAATATTAATAACGGCGTATAAATATTACATTAATGAGTTCTCAAACCTTATATACCATTCATTAAAACATATAAGGTGCAACTAGAATTTATGACTGTGTTGACGAATTCTTGTTTTTGTGCAATTAATTGAGTGATTTTTATAATATATATTATACAATAAATAGTAAATTACACTTTAAATAAGGAACAAAATCACAAATGTGGTTTCATGATGGTTTTCCCTTCTGTGTTAACTCAGTATGTAACTTTTTTCACACTTTCTCATAAAATGTATGTTCAACAATGGTGAATAATATTATGACATAAATTTTAGAGCAACAAAAGTAAACTATAACAAACAACATATTATAAATAAGCAAGAATTATTTTGTACTAGCTTTCACCCCATGGTTTGACCTGTGTTCTGGGATAACAAGTAGCCAATGTCACACACTGGTTCATAAACTATTTTTATACAATACTAGCTTGCGCCCCGCGGCTTCACCCAAATTCTTGAGAAATCTTATGTTTTCCCTGGACAAAAAGTAGCATATAGCCTTCCTCGATAAATGGGCTATCCAACATTAAAAAAAAAATTCAATTCGAACCAGTAGTTCCTGAGATTAGAGTGTTCAACCAAACAAGCAAACTTTTCAGCTTTATAATAATAGTATAGATATAATGTCGCTCCATTGTTTTGTTGCTGTGTGAAAGAAGGACAATATAACAAACACACTTTTACACATATAATATTAGGGATAACCAGCAACAATTAGAAATACATTACTCAATATCAACATTACCTACACCTGACCAAATTCAAAACACTGATAAGCAGTTTAGTTATAACTAGCATTTAAGCACGGTTTCACCTGCGTTCTCAGGATAATATACTTCATGTTACTCAGGTTTAACGTAGCATTCTAATGGTGAAAAATTTTTTGTAATTGGTCCAGTAGTTTTTGAGTTTATTCATTACAAACATACAGATATACAAATCTCTTTATAATATTAGTATAAAGTATGATGATAAAATAATGTAAGCCGAGGTTAAGGAAATCAGATACATTCATGCTATGAATATTCATAGTAAATATTAATTTTGAATGTGCTGGTTGAAATTAGATTAATTATTAATACTAAGATGTTTAATAGTAAATAAAAAATATTTTAAAGAAACACTAACAAATAGGGTATTTGACTGACATTCAAATCAGCAAATTTTTATGATATGTCAAAACGATAGGTTGGTTTATATGGAGTTTAGTATGAAATACAAGCATGTAACCAGACATATTATTATTATTATATTCATATAAGAGTTTGTCCTGTGTGGGAGACAAACCCACGACCTATGGCGTTATGGTCAGAGTATCAACAAACCCATGAGGGTAAGATTACAATTTCAACACCGAAATCTGCATCTTGAAGCAGACAAAAATGAAAACCGGCATGGTCGAAGAAAAAAGAAATGGTAGTTCCAGTAAAATAATGATCAGAAAGTTAACCATTAAGTATGGATGTGGAGCCTCACAGGCTACTCGTCAATGTTGGTTTCTTTGTTTAACACACATCCTCTTGCTTCCTGCGACTGACCGGCTCAGTAGCTTCAGTTTTAGTGTCAAAATGATTAGTGAGGAAGAATTTTGCTTGATGCGTAATACTTGAGTAAAAATTGGCTTGCCAATAATCTATCTTGTATAAGTCACTTGTCAGAATTTATTTTTTTGTTAAAATGAAGGATAAAATGCTTTTTTTGCTAAATAAATAAGGTTCTTTTAATTGCTAAAAATATAACTATAGTTTAAATTACCTAAAAAGTACCATAGCTGTTGTTTTCGCATGTTTAAAAATTTATAAAAAAGTTGATTCTATATACACATATTTTTGTTTCCACAAACCCAAACTTTGATTTACATATAATTTTTAAGTGATTTTAAATAATCTTATTAAAAAAAAACGACATTGAAATGAAGGAGCCTGTGAGGCTACACGTCCAGGGTAGTGTTATAAAAAAATCACGTCCATACTTAAAGGTTAAGTAGCCTAAGGAAATTGAATAATTAACGTACATACAATCAGAAGCGAGGTCAATTTAACTCGTGAGACTATAAACTCTATTTTAGTTGACAAATACACGCATTCGACGCATTGCGTCATTTCTTGCATTTTCTCGCATTAAAATTATCTTTAAATATATGAAAGAAGCTAAACAAAACATCGCACTTCGCAGTAATATAGTGGAAAACAAACCGATTTATCTAGAACATTGAGATCTGAATAATTTATCGTATTCTAGGAAATAAAAAACATTATAATAAACCCGGTAAAAAACTTATGTTATTACACTTGTAAGTAAGGAATTACGACTATATTACCTCATCTTGCTCTTTCTTTCCACTTTTAGTATCAGAATCAAATAACTGCGACATGTTGACGATTTTAATATTTACTTTTGAAATTTTGCTTCAACCGCAAGAAAATCAATTTTCGTTCGATCAATCAAATTTTTGCTCTGACAGCAGTGACAGTCAGTGAGTGATACTGAATCGGTGTTGCAAAAGTAAAAATTTCAAAATCGGGTAATTTTCCAGGTAATAATCGGCAGATTTTTTTGTCAAAATAAAACAACAGTATTTTATGCTATGAATTAAAGTAATTTATTGAAAATATTAAAGATACAGTGATTACTGATTATTCATTTTCTTACCACTTCTCTCTTGCTATTTTTGTAAACTTTTTTGGTCAATATTTAAGTATTCAGCAATAGCTTCCATCATCATTCTGTACATTTTATGTTTAAATCTCGTTAACATCTTTAAATTAAAACATGTTTGATTATTTTCTCTGATACATCGGAGTCGGACATTGTATCTTGCACACACAACATTTCACATGAACAAAACTTTTAAATTCCTTTGTCACAACAATAGTGCGGACGAACGAAACGATAAATAATAAACTAACTAAACATCTCATCTCATTCACCAAACAACCCGAACTAATTCCCCACCAAACAATAATAAACTCTATTGTAACGCATTTTGATGTTTCGGTGTTTCCATGTTTTGTGTGTATTGAGAGTTTAATAGGCCGTGTAAGAATTTTTAGGGAATCGATCCCCGTGCCAAAGATAATATAATTTTTACCTACCCGTGCATTGGTTTACAGGTTACCTTCAGCGTTGTCGTATTTAGAATGATAAATTATACTATACTTTAACCCCTCACACGATGGACCTTGCGGACGTGTGAGAGCACGACGCGTCTGAGGTTTTACAAGCCTCAATATTTTTTACGACTTAGGTTATAAAAGACTTTAATTTCTCGTGTTTCTGATAATTATATTTTATAAATGATACACCGTTGGAAAGCTCATGAAATTGGGCATGTACGTATGAATATACCACTAACCTGTAATTCTCACGTAGGTAGATTTCTGTGTTTATGTTTTTTTTTCAGAAACCAACGTAATTATCAACATAACACTACACACCGATAACACTCTCACATTTCACACTTTGATACAACTCATTTGAACATTAATTTGGTTAGGCGTCGATCACATAAATTATTTGTACACAAAACACTCTAAATACTTCACAATCATCATTTGTTTACGTTACGAAAACAAGTGCGACATGACACCGCGCCGTGACTGCCGAGTGACAGGGAGGAACCTACAAAAAGCAGTCTCGCACATTTTACTTCAAACTCAAAATTTTATAAAATTGTACTATAAAAGTCTAAACTGATACTATAAATGAATTCCTGGATAAAATTGTAACCAACTTATCTATATTTCACAACAAATTGAGAAGATTATTTACGTACTGTAACCGAAATCATTGGAAAATTACCGTTGAAAATTACGTCATATAAACTTTCGACACTTTTTTCACTAAAATACTTTACAAAATGATCATTAAAACACATACTAAACTTAATTCCTAGTAAATTGATGCATAAATCATATAATATTTATTTACCTTCCCCCTCTTAGCCAGACACATCACAAAATTAAAATGTCACTCGTAAAACACGCGTTAACTGTCACAATTGCGGACGGCCACTAACTCGAAGCGCCCGTTGAACATAATTATTTTTTGTTCCATTTGCTGATCTTAGGATGTTCAGGAAATATTTTTTATGATAGGGCAACTAAATGCCCAATAATATGAAACCTTGTGCCGATGATTTAAACCAACCAATAATATTCAAGAAAATTCCTAAAATGGTGACATTCCTTAATCGCAACAGCTGCTATTAGAACGCTATGGACACTTTTTCCTTAATCGCAACAGCTGCGACTAGGACGCTCGTAGGGTTAAAGTATTCAGGAGACAGAGTCGCTAAATCGGGATATCAGGAGGGAAAAGCCAAAATCAGTAGATCTCCCGATTATTCGGGAACTTTTGCAACACTGCACTGACTGCTGCTGCTGAGACTGACTGACAGCCAGTTAGCTAGTGTTGCCAGGGCCCTTGAATCGAAAGTTACGTTTCTTTCCTGAAAAGTTACATATTGTGCAAAAGTATTTTTTAAACTTCTTTTAGCGCGGTACGCATATTTTTAGATGAGGTAAAACCTCTGAACTCGCGACACCGAGACGCAGTTTGACGTTTAGTTTCTTTTTTTTCTCTTATTAAAATAATTGCGGCCAGTATTGTCGCTAGTCGCTGTGAGTAGTTTTGGCGCCATAACAAAACAAACTCACTCAGAAAATTTTTTTAGATTGTAATAATTTTAATGATAATGATGATGATACAAGAGCTCAATCTCAATCGCTCAAAAAAGTTTTCACTTCTGTCGGCACTCCCGGAGTGCATTTTTTTTATTACTTTCTCATTTAGAGCAAGGTAACTCATCCATTAAAAAGGGAAATTCTTCCACCAAGCTATGCCATCGTGGTAAGGGGCCGCGGTCCAACTGTAGATGTCAGAAACTCGTATACCTATATGACTAGTGCTCAGAAAACATCGTCAGTGCGATGTATAACATTGTAGCGTCATCTGTCCATTGGTACTTTTACACATGCTTTTACATACGTATAATATTCTCTTCAGTCAAGGCATTTTGGTCACTAAGGTCGATATTTTTTGTCTGTATTTTTTTTTGGATTTTAGTTGGCTGGCAGCACTCTTTCATATCTTCACATGGTTTCTTCATCAAATAATTCATTCAATCAATCACAAACTTTTTGGCGAGAACTTGCGAAGTGACTTGGTTGTGTTTTCGATTTTTTTCATGAAATCGGTATATTTTGATTTTTTTTTTAATGATATCGATGGAGTTTTGTCCGATGAAGATCAATACTGCATGAGTGAAGTGAAATTAAGTGAATGCGTGTATCGTGACTTTTCATGTTGTCTCAAATAGTCCACGAAAAGTTTTAATAAAACAGTCTCCATTTTACTAAAACCTGACTGACTTGACTTGAACTTGACTATATGTATACAAGATTTGGCTTTGGCCTTTAAGGATATCAGACATATTGATTTAAAACTAAGCAGAATACTATACATAGAGATGGGTTTTTGCCCGGGCATTGTATTGCAATTGTAAAATATATCAAAATTCACAAATTAATACACTAGACTATGTTCAAATTACTGTAACGTGTTTGTTTTTTTAAGAAAAACCATAATTCGAACTATAAAAACCTATTTTCATGCTTGCCGAGATGAGGACTTACCCATTTTGCGTTATGGTGAATCAATGTCTAAATGTATTAAAGCCAATAACAGATACCATATTTGAACTACAAGGAAATGACTACAATATTAGAAAAGATTTTATGGCTTTGAAGAATATTCAACTAACTATACATGATGAGGCTGTATGGGCTAGAACCCTTAGCCGTCCCGAATAAGGGAAAACAAAAAATATATATTTGAATTGACACTTGACAGCCAGCAAGCAGATAATTGACTTTTTGTTATTGCGTCGATCGATTTACTAAACAAATATTTTCGTAATTTCGTAAATTGTTCCGATACCTAAACAAATGTGTGCTAAATATAAATATTCAAATTGATCTGTTATGATAGTAACCATGTAGTTGCAGCGTTAAGTTTCTGATTATGTCTGCGAGAAATTATTTATCGGCTCGCGATAAAAACATTTCGAAAATAGTTGATTATTTACCAAATATAAATCATCAGAAGTTCAATTATCGTTCGGGGCAAGAGCTGCCGCCGCTATCTGCAAATACAAGCAAATACGTGAATAGGAATCTCAACTTTTCATATGAGGTACAACCTTACATGGTCGATAGTTTTGAAAGAGCTGTGACACCTTTTTCGGACTTTTTTTCTGAGAGCGAGACAGGTAAACATAAAAAATAAGACTAGATAATGTTTATTATTTTCTTATAATCTTTTTGTAATTTTACAAAAAAATATAACAAATATAGTTTATAATTTTTTTCATAACGGACTTCAAAAAAGGAGGGGTTCTATTGTCGACTGTATATATTTTTTGAATATGTATGTTCATCGATTTCTCCGTCAATTGCAAAGCGATTTTGAATTTTTTTTTGTTTGAAAGGGTATACTCTCGAGGTGGTCCCATATA
Organism: Tetheella fluctuosa; assembly: GCA_951216915.1. NCBI lineage: Eukaryota > Metazoa > Arthropoda > Insecta > Lepidoptera > Drepanidae > Tetheella > Tetheella fluctuosa. The sequence goes on from OX578222.1 coordinate 10,508,559, forward strand.
AATTTTATTATGATCTGATCATGGACTTAGAAGATATGACGGAATTCCTCAATGAAAAGGAGCATGAATATCGCGATTGAAATATCTTATTCAGTATTGTCGACACTTAGTTATTATTGATATGCATATCCTCGATCAGTGACAAATCTTGATAGGTGAATACCTATTATCACACATAAAAAATTAAAAATGGAAAATTAAAACAAAAAGTAAAACCAACTTCAAAGAGGTTTCACTAAAAAAAAAGTATAAAATAATGTAAGTAGTTAGAACTCCTTTTGAAGTCAGCGAAAGAATTTGATATTCTGGAACACATGCTTCCTTTTAATTAACTTCAAAAAGAAGTTGGTTTTTTTTTTGTTAAAAGTTAATTATAGTTGTTGTTTGTGAGCCTTTGAACCTTCAACCTGAAATTATTTTTAACAGGCTGGTGAGACAATGATGCCTCTTTTAGCCTATGAATAATCATCTCTTATCATTACACAGGCACACCAGACTTCCATAGTGAGGAAAGTGACAGTAGTGCTGGTTCAGCTCTTCGAAGGAGTACAGCGGAAGCTTCAAAGACATTGGCTGAAGAGTGGGAGAGGATTGAAAGAACTTTGTACAATGAAGATGGTGAGAAGTGTGCAAGGCCGCATATGGTTGAGGAGTGCAAGCAATGGCGACAACTTCATCCACAGCTCAGGTGTGTTTAATTAACTATGTATATGGTAAATGGTGATGTGGCCAAAGATAAATGTAAATGGTCTAGAACGGATCTGGCTCTCAAGGGCTGCAGCGTCTGCAGCTAGAACACAATGAAAGGTGTTTGGCAACAGATTTTCAACTTGAGAGTGGTGGAAACTGCAATGTACCCACCCTATGTCTATTTTTATTTTTCATGCATTGTGCTAAATACTTTTTCTTGTGAGGTTAATTTGTTTGTTTTGAGAGATTGCAACCCCCATGCTCAAAGCTCTATTACACTACCCAATTTCAAGGGTGGTGGAGTAAGGTGGATAAGAGTTTGAGAAGCATCGTCTTGAATTGCCACACTCTACCTATACTCAGTAGGGATGGTAAAATGCAAAATATTTAAGAAGTATTCTAATCCTATATGTTAATCCAGTATATATTCTACCTGTGTGCCAAATTTCATCTAAATCCATTCAGTAGTTTTTGCGTGAAAGAGTAAACAAGCATTCATCCATCCATCCATCGTCACAAAATTTCGCGTTTATAATATTAAATAAGATACATGGTCATTCCAAGTGGAGAATGAAACAGCCTTAAGAATAAATAAAACTTATTGATTTTCAGAATCATTGGAAGGGGTTTACCAATACCAGAAAAGAGACTTTGTTATAGACAGATGGATCATGAGGAAGTTATTGCAATGCACTATAGTGATTATGAACAATTCAGTGAGAGTGAGGAACGGCTGTCACAAAGCAGTACCGATGTCACACCACAAAATTCCCCTCGGGTGTCCATTACAGAATTACATGGACCAAAATTATCACGAGAAAAAGTATCTTTCTTCCAAATTTATGATGAACCAGAACTGCCTGATTCATTCTGTTCTCTCCTACAAATCACACCGATACAAATACGTAGTCCATCATACAGGAAAAGACAGAATCCTTCAATAATAAGGTCTGATGTTGCATCATCAAGGTGGATGAAAAATTCGAGACCAGATTCCTCGTTGAATTGTGATAGAAATAGTGCTAAGTCTTTTGTTTCTTTAGATACTAGAAATTTGGGGAATTTGGCTCTCAGTGCTTCTGATCGTAACAAATTATTGAATAGTAGGATTGTAACGGCAAGGCATAGGGATTTGGCAAGACTTGAGCCCTTGGGCACTCCCGATCCACAGCAAAATGATCTGGGCAAGTTGCAAAATGGGACAGGACACCACTATAATATTCGTAAAGTATCTTTACCACCGCTGCTTTTGGATGATGAAAAGAAAAAGGTTGCCTCTGTTACTTCTGCCAAAAAATACAACTCAAAAGCAAGGAAGAGTATCACAAAAGGTTTCTATCAATTAGATAGAGTAAGACACAATTGAAATTATATTTTGAGATAGTATGTTAAACGGTTTTCACCTGTATTCACTGAAAATTTAGGTCTTGATTAGAGTGAAAATGCAAATAACACCAAATATTTATGATCTTTTAGTTTAAAGTGTTGAAATACACCATGTCACAAAATATCTACTTTAGGAGGATTGTTACAATTGAGAGACAAGACATGATTATGAGATGTCACTAATATTTGATTGTAAATTGCACCTAAGTGTAAATGTCGGTTTATGGGAACACATTTGATCTAAATGTTACATTTGGTGCAGTAGGTGCAGTAGGTAATAAATGAATATTATTTTGTATAACATTAAATAAAGAAAGATTCTATGGTCAATAGTTTTTATAGTAATTATTTATTGTTACCTTTTTAAAATCGATTAATATGATGTTTTACTGCGGAAACGTTTAAATATGTGTGACTAGACAGGTATAGTGTACGTCATTAGATAAATGAATGAATTCTTTATTTTTAACGGCCCCGTGTTGTCTACTTCCAACAACTATCGAAATTTCTAGTGTTATCTCTTGTCATCACAGTGTGAATAAAGCTAAACTGAACTTTAGGTGGTTGGTCAGTTAAAAATTAATAAAAACAGAAGGAACAGAGACAAAGTGGATATATGTCAGATAACGTAAGCCGAAATCAAGATTATGTCTTTGGTATAAAGCATGTAATGCACTGTTATACATAAAGAGGTAAGAATTTTCAGTTAGTTTTGAAACTGTTTAAGATTTCATTTGTATATTTTCTAATCTTGAAAAGTATATTTATTTTAATGAGGAAATTATTAGAAATTGAATATTTGGATAGTTATGAAGAAGACATTTGCTAGTAAATTGTGAACCATTCTAAAAGGGACCTTATTTCAACCACATACGCTGGTATCATAATCTATACCAATATTATAAAGCTGAAGAGTTTGTTTGTTTGTTTTTGAAGTGAAAACTTCTTTAGGCGCACCGCACACAGATTTTTTTGTGGGTAGTAAGTTAGGCTGATCCGTCATGCTCCGAGGTGAAACGCTCGATCGGGTGAACTCGGGACCGCCGAGTGTACCCGAGCGAGAAAGATACAGTCAGCTGCTCTTCGCAGTTGTATCGCTGTATTTCGTATAATCAATTCTTACGTCTTAATTGTCTCTCTTATTCAGAAGCCATTAGGTATTCATTACATTAGTTGACATTAGAAAGGAACGATAGTTTCCAGGATATCTGCTAGTCTTCGAAAAATACTAAGAATACAAAAAAAAACATAGGTATAGTCGAATTAAGAACCTCCTCCTTTTTTGAAGTCAAACTTCAAAGCAAAGAAAGCTAGAGGGTAGAAAAATACAGATATACAGACGAGAACTACACCAACACATGTCTGCTATCTCATGGCTATATAAAAATCACTGACCTTTTGGTTTTTTTTTTTTTTGTCAGTATCAGAAGGCGGGTCCAGGGGACCATCGACCGCCCTTACGCGGACAAAACTCTTTTGGTTGAAGATCCAGTGCCTCTTTGCTATAAGCTTCGAATAGATAAGGTAAGTAAAATGTAAATTCTTCTATTATAACATAAAGGGTTGCCAGTAAAACAACTATTCAAATACAAATACAGAATTTATTTTGATATTTACATTATTTGCATTTTATTAACAATCAACATCAACAATATTAAATAATTTGTTCTTGTGGTGTGATACATTTCGAACAGTCTGATAATATTACATATCTCTTGCAGTGCCGTCATTTTGATAGATTTAGGTGCACAAAATTGCCGCCAATTTTCCAAGGGCGATGTAATATTACGTGAGATATAAATTGTGGTTTTATTATGTAAATGGTTAACTAGAAGCAGTGAAATATGGGGTTATAATTAGGCATGGCATGATTCACAAGTAGCATGTAAAAAATCACACGAAATGCCTTTTCATACGTCACACCTGCTACCTGCCTTGACGTACTCTGTTAAATCATACGCTGCTACTTCTCTGCTACCTTGCCTACATCGCACAATGTAATGTCGCACATCGCAGATCATTCGGATATCATCGTATAACATCGACAACTCACGACGACGTCAGAAAGAGTGAACGAGTAAGGATGAATATTCAAATGCCAAATCCAGTCGTGTTAAAAAGAGCAATTATAATTGACGGATTCGTCGCTATACGAACGGGTCGCACGTGTTACGTATTTTGAACATTGACCTTGATTAGCTAAGGCAAGTATTTTAAAAATAAACTTTAAGCTTAGTCACTTAAAGTATTAACTTCTTTGCAATGATTTGTAGCAGATCGCAAAATCATTTGTTTGTTTACGAAATGAATGAGAAATAATTTCACTTGTCGCATGACATTCTCTAGGTGCGATACGTGTTTGTACGTGTGTTTGATATGATAGTGTTTTCATTTTGTTTTTAAGTGTAAATAAATATAGATTAGTGTTTAGTGTTAATGTGTGTATAGTGTATTCCAAATAGTATATATTTCTTGACAAACTTGATTGAACTTTAAATTAGGTTTGACAAAAATAAAAAAATTGTGCATCTATTTGGGATCATTATGAAAAAATCCCAGACAAGACTGTGGTAAAAAATAATATTCACATAAAACTTCCATCAACAACTTAAAAAAACATTTATACCATAAACATTTAAGTGCGTACCAACATTGTTTCAATCTTACACAACAAACTTGAGTGACTGTTAGCAGCGCCATTGATCATAATTTATTCTTCATTTTCAGTAGAAAACGGTAGCAAGACTAGCAAGTGTGACATTAGAGCGTTGTGAAAAATAAAACATTGGCTGTGAAATCACTGTGAAGAAAAACAATCATTGGCTGTGAAATTTCACATGTGAAATCACTGTGAAGAAAAAAATAATTTCATCAAATGAAAATGAAATAAAAGTAGCAATCATTTCCATGCCTAGTTATAATAACGCTTAGAAATTTGAGCAACTGTGGAGAAAGCTGTGAGCTTTATTTTTTGGGTTGCCACAGAAAATAAATGTAAATGTTTTGTATTATTTTTGATTAAGTACTTAGTAAGATTCTTCCCAGAAAAATAATACTTTTTGTAGAAGAGTTCTGTTGTTTGTGAATTTATGGTCAGAATTAAATGCAAGTTAAATGTTATGGCAACCCGTTGCTTAGTGTAAATCTTACGCATCGAAAGTCCAAATTATTTCGTTTGGTTTTGGCACTGTAGTTCAATATCGGCACTGGATATTTTATTATCTACTCTATTGCTAACATATCTTTGGAAGGTATAACGGATACTATCCATATCTGGGTTTAATTCTGATACCTCAGTCAGATTTATCCAAGTTAAAATAGTCGGTATCTATGATTTTAAAACTAGTCACTCTAATAAAAAAAAAATGTTAACGTTTCTCTATAGCAAGAGACATGGGGCAAAAAAAGTCAACTAATTACACTAAATTTTTTACAATAAATATATTTTCATTATGTCCTAAGTTTAGTGATTTACCTATTACTAAGATAACTGCCTGCTTTCTGCGCAATATGACTAGTCGTTCTGATTCATAAGACAATTGTAAGGTACACGTTTATCGACTTATTGACTATAATATAAAGAGCCTACAGTGCCAAATACAAGACAAGCTCAAATAACCAAAAATTAATCTCGAGTTTTAGATCATGTTTCCAAAAATCGAGCAGAAGAGCTTTTAACCAGTTTATTGCGATAGAGCGATGTACTTTATTTTTTAAATATTCATCTTTACACAATATAAATTTAAATTGTTATAATTATTTACCTCACAGCCATCATTATATATTGATACTACTTTAATAAAAGGGCTAGTGTGTAACAACACTATAAGATGGCGTACAGCTTACAAAAAGGGTCTAGCGAACATTTTCGTTATAGAGCTTTTAAGATTAGTGATGTAACGAGTCGATTGTTTTTTTTAAATTTAGTATTTAGATACAGTTAATTTTCAGGACATACCATCACTGTTATTAACGAATTAAAGTACCTATGTATAAGTATCAAATAATTGGTAACGCAATTAATCAAATCGTTTTCTAGATCAAAATAATTAGAATATTTCACAACGCGGGTTGGACGAATTGCATCATACGTACATAATACAATCGGTTATCCTAGTCACTCATATTTTTATTTGGCGATGTATATTTCCATCAGAAACATCTAGGTAGGTAGGTACCTACAGTAGGTACTCGTCACATCACTTATAGATTTATATACGTATATAATACATGAAATTTTCACCTTTTTCGTTCTAAAAACGTTAACAACCTCAAGCTATTAGCATTAGTCAACAATGTTGTTAATTCTAGGATTTAATGCACACAGAAATGGATACTAGACTTGCGAGTAGGCTTTTTAATTTAGTGTCTGTATATTTTATAATAATTGTACACCTTATCATCATAAATATTGTGAGAGATATCGTTGAATCGTAGTTTAGTGACGTTCTATGGGCGGGAGGTTAAATTATTCGATCAAAGTGTTATATCGAATAAAATGTTGAATAAAAGAAGGTAGTTTCCAAATCGTTGACATTTGAGGCAACAAATTATTTTTTATTCTTTTGATTTATAACACATTTGAGAGATTTATTTGTGAAAAGTTCCATTTATGAAAATCATGGATTTAAAAAAGTTTTATATCATAAAATTTTTCCCTTCCCGCCCGAAGAACAAAGACATTTAGATCACCACCACTAAAATAACTTGCGCTCTTAAATAAGTGTAATTTAACTGATAAAGTGATATCTATAGTTTATTATATCAGTGTGCGTTTGCACAAATCAGTAAGTGTTAGTAACGTGTTTTAAATATAATATAGATAATATGTTATTAATTAATTTTATACAGCGATAAATTAAAATATTACCTTATTCATTACAGCATTTTTTTTTTACTTCATTTTAGGATGATCCATTTTGTTCCATAAACTAATTTGTCCATGACTAGAAACCTATATTTCAATTTATCCTTGTATATTTTATGACGAAAAAATTTACGCGTTTGAAATTAATAAGTAGTAAGTCGATCGTCATTGCGCTATTTGGCGTTTATGGAGGTACCTCTAGAGGACCACTAAGGTATCACCTTAGACAAGATACATACACATTGCATAAACAATAATTATAACATTAGACTTCAAGCAAACACTCGCAGAAAGACTCAGCTATATTCTCTCTCTTTAAGGCGATTATACAAATTTAAACACTATTTTTTCTTTTTTTTTAAATTGCACACTGACCCACCTCTATAAACTTTTAATTGCGATAAATATTTTGTAATGCTGTATAAAAATATTAAAGGAAAAAATCGTCATTTAATATTAATTACTTATATAACATTCAAATTAAGAGCGAGTATTTTACATTTTTACAATGAGACGTCCGAATACTAAACCTAACTAGCATACAGTGACATCGAAGCCTAGATAACAACAAACTACACACGATAGTATTGAATATAAACTTTTAATGTAACCGTAGCCCACTATTTAATGCAAAGGAGACGTATTTAGAAAAAATTCTTATGTAACATACAAAATTACATTTGACTATTTACAACATTCTAGCTAATAACTTTTAAAAATTGAGTGTTGAATGTTAGCACAATGGCGGTACACTAAATATTAGGTACCTAGTTTGGCGTCTAGGGCTCCAGATGCATGCATGGGTGTCTACTTACCAAAATATCAAGCTCAAATTACAACTAAACGGCTATTTAGTTGGCTGGGTCTGAGTTGGTTCGTACCGCACGCAGTGATAATTCCAAATCGAGCTGCATTTTCTCCCTCTAATAGCAAATGGATACGCTTAACGTTTGACTTTCTTAATTGCCATCAAATGTCAAACGAGTCCATTTACCTACATGTTATGTAATTAAACTGCTGTGTAACACAGAACTTCACAAGGCGCAAGCTTGGTAGTTACATAGTTTTAACTTCTGAGTATCTGACATTCTAAACGACTAGGTATACATTAGGTATTGAGTTCAGCGTAACACAGCATAACGTAGTTCGACTTCGAAGTATCTCCTTTATACATGTACACGCCCTATAAGCCTATGCAAACATTTGGCAAAGCCGACTCAAATGTTCGGCCAAATAAGCCAATAACTTCCATTTTTAATTAAATTTTTTTTTGGACAGACCGATTAGTTCGATTTATAATTACATAATAATTAAATAATTCTATCGTGCACAACCATCTCAAAACTTTACATTTTTTTTACGATAGGTCGGTGTAATGATAATGATTGTTATTATTTTTAAAATAATGCGTTTTTTAATTTCATCTCCATAAACATTCGGCTTTAGAAACCAATGTGCAAATTCTGATATTTTTAAAGTTTATTTTTTTGTCTCGATATTCGCTCTTATTCGATAGAATCATTATGGGCCTCGACATTTATTTGTACTTTTTATGTGGGTAGGCATCCTGCAATATACGTAATAACAGTGCTGCAGTGTTACTTAAATATGGCAGTATGTTTGCATTCAATTCCTAATAAGTAAGGGCTAGGGCTTTCGTGTTACCAATTTTCTTTGGACCGAAATGCAACAATAAAGATATTCGAAATTTGAACAAAAGAAATTCACCACACTCGAATAATTCGAAATTTAAATGATCGAATTTTACACATTTTTTCACAACTAGACCTCACACTGAAAATTATTACACCCACATAATCCTAAGTTGTAAATTAAGGCCGGTTTTGCCTATTCTATCTGAATGAATATGAATCTCTATAATGTGATTGTCTATCTATATACAGGATGTTTGACAAATTTAATATTTTCAAAATTCACTCACTATCACTAAAATTGAGGTATTCATTAAATATTAGGTATATATTTAAAATAATTTGGTGCTATTTTGCGAGCGTGCGCGCGACTCTTGTAGCGGACTGGGTACTCTGCGCGATACTACGTATTTAATACATTATAATCTTCATCAAACATCTTGTAGTTTTAGTAATAATTATTGCATTATGTTGTCTCACTATAAACGATATAGGAATGACTCTAATTAAACCTTTGGTGAATTGGCGAATGTAACTAATACCTAGTAAATTCTAAAAGAGGACCTTTAACCAACTGCACAGTTTTCGAATCAAAATGTGGTATTGTTTAATTTTGTATTGGTATAACGTTCGCGTGTTTTGTGCAGCCGATTAGAGTAGGTACTTATCTAATACAATAAACATAGTAAACTATGAGAGTCCACAATCGTCAAAGCACCCGGAGTTAACACTAAATACATCGCAGGCTTCAAAAGCCCTATTTTCTTCATAATAACAACGACGTTTCGAAAATAATATCACACAATTACAGCAAAATTACACTTTGCACTCAATGTCTCTCGCAACATAAAACAATCCCATTGAAATTTCGATTCACGCAATGGCATTTATTTCTCGTATAAATTGTTTTAGTTCATAAGACTTTTTTTATGTGCAGCGCCATAAATCACGTCCACTTTGACAATCCCCCACCATATTGGGATTTAATGTAAAAAATAAATAAAAGAACAAAAAATAAAATAAAAAATTATAATTTTAATCAAATAAAAATAAACAAAACATGGTTCTAGATGAGATTTTGTGACTAAAATTGTATATAGTGTTCCATAGTTTTTGTACGCGTTTGAGAAGAAAACAAGCGTGCACAAAAATTATTTGTACGATTTGTCGAGTTTGTCAACGTATATAATAATAGAATAATAAAAAGAAAAAAGTATGAGCAGTGGAACTGTATGCAGACTACTACCATACGTGCAATATAGCAGTGCAGAAATGTGTAGATGTGGCTTAAAACTAAATGACGAATTCAATGTGAATTCAGTACAAAAAAGTTAAACAACTAAAACTTAAAATTAATGACTATCGTAGTGTCGTTTACTCATAACATAACCGTGGATATGAAGTGCTTAACAATCAGTCAATGAATATATTAAATGCTTAAAATATGTCTACATATCAGATTTATAAATAGCAATTTTAATACATGAGTCATGAAATAAAACTACCGAAAAAGGAATGAATACTATAAGAAAAAGAAAAGAGATAAAAAGTACGCAATAGCTTATAGTTTAGTGGATAATACATATTTTGTAATACAGTCATGCAATTAAAAGTTTAAAAGGTCCATTATTGAGCGTTTAAACCTTCATTTAAAGACAAAGTTACATTGATCTGTTGAATATTAGGTTAGAAAGTGTCAGTTAATTAAAATAAGATTTTTTTTTGTATCAAAACTTTCTCAAAGTGGTTTTCTGAATGAAACATTTGCACGAAACTAAAATGCCTTACTACACAAGGGAAGTTTTATTTTACTTGTGAAAATTACTCTTTTTCTCGTGGCAAAGCTTTGTAGATAACATAAGTGTAAGAAATGATTGTAAAGTGATATAAGTGTATTGCTTAGCTCAGAATATACATAATTTAAGCAGCATATAATATGCTAGTGTTTGTGTCAAAATATTTACCAACACCATGTATAATAAACTTAAAATTAAAATCGTACCGTCACCATTAATAGCTAAAATATATTTTGCATCACTTTGTGATTAAATAAAAGTGTTTTCACGTTTAACTTGAAAGTGCAATGTGCATTATACGGTGGATATATACAGATGGAAATGTCTAAAAACTAACTCCGTGCATGGGTTTTGGAAATCTGTATTTTTTATTTTTTTTTCACGTTTTCAATTCTAAATCTGTATACACCCACCCTGCAAGTTCAGTGTCTTTAAGAGTAGGTTGAGTTCAGTGATATTTAGATAGTCATGAAATAATAAAATGCTTTTTCCACGTTAGTAACATGAAATGGATATTTGAAAATTTATTAGCCAGTCGGGATTCGTGTTCGACTTCGTTTTGCGTCTCTTTCCTAAGACGTAGTGTGTAAACGAGAGGCATTGCAACTTTAAATCCCAGTCTACTCTCTGCTCTCAACAGTAAACAGTAAATCGAAGCTGCGTCCAGTAGCTTACATTTATTGTACATTGAGACCAGTTGCAAGCATTGTCCAGAATATATCTCATGTTACTTAATTTGGAGGAGCTTCTTGGGTTAGCACAGATACTTAATTTATTTGTAATGTATTAAAAAGCTGATAATAAAAAGATAAATGTCCATAATTGAGCATCTGCGCTGAGTTATATACCAAATATGATTCTAAAGCAGTATATCAACTGCGCTGTTTTTTTTTTAATGTAAAGCATTGACATACGAAATTATAGCTTGTCTGCAGTGCGAATCTCGTTTAGATATCTTTCTGGCTGTAAGGATCAAAATGGATTTTTGTATGAAGTTGATATACTGCTTTAGAGTTTATGTACTGTGTAAATATAAAATAATCCAGTTTAGTGTTTCTAACAAACTGAATTAGTTTTGAATACTTTTGCGCTGTGTAAAGTGCAGTGTCCAATAAAAAGGTGGTGGTTCAAGTGCGGGTGGGTGGGATTGTCGGAGTGTGTGCGGCGGGCCCTAGCGCCTAGATGTAGGAGTAGGGCCCGTCGGTGAGGGCGCTGCACAGCAATAGTCAGGAGGCGTCGTCCTTGCCGCCCCCCGCGCCGCCCCCGGCCCCGCCCCCGGCGCCGCCCCCGCCGCCGCCCCCGCCCGCCCGCCGGTGCGAGCGGTACTCCACGCCCGGGTCGAACTGCATTAGGACGAACACCTGCGTACGGAACCACCGGTTTACTAAGAAACGTTCACAAAACACAGCAAGGAAAATGGGGATTCAAGTTAAATCTGAAGGGAATAATGATAATATCTCGGGAAATAACTCAAACCAAACCTATAGCTACGGCTCGGAAATCTAACAATATACTAATTCATTGATTAATTAAAAACAACTGTAACAACAAGAGAACAATTGTACCTGATCAGTGGGCAGCAATGAGAAGTCATCAGGCGGATTGGTGATGACGTATCGCTTGCTGCTCGCGTCGCAGGAGGATGACGTGTCGCGGAACCGATAGAGGCCGATGCAGAGCATGCCGTACGTGCCCAGCGCGGCCACGAACAGGTCCCCGTACTTGCCGGCCTCGCCGAACTGCGCCAGCGGCCCGTCGTACAGGGATATCTGCCCTACCCTACACCGGTCTCTGTGGAGGCGAAACGATGTTTTATTAGTAGGTTTGATAATAAAGAGTTTTTTTTTTCGCTATGGAAAAGCTGTAACAGACAAAGCCTGCTGGTGCTTGTAGACAGATTTTCAACTTGAATGTGGTAGCAAGCTAAACGAATATTACCTTACCACCATGCAAATCCATTCAATTATAGGATTCCTCCGTCGTGGTAACTAGAGAGCCTAAATATAAGCAATTTAAACTCAGCATTTTCGTAGCACGTGTAGAACTGTAGATATTTCGAAGAGCATAAAAAAGTGGTGTATTTATCGTAACACTTTCGTAGCAAAGTTGTGGTATTTCTAGCACTTTCGTAGAACGTGTAGGTAAGCTTACTCGTAGCGTAGTAAATTTATGTAAATAAGATTCGTAGCACTTTCGTAGCATGACTTGTTAGAGTAAATATAATACATGCATATTTACTGTCGTAGAATTCGTAGAATAAATATATTCTTAGAACGTGTTGATGAAAATTGATTGATGAAAAGTTTTTGTTCAAAAATTATATACCGAACCGGGAAGTTGAAAAGTTTTTCGTAGCATGTTCGTAGAGGTGTTACAAGTTATTAAAAACTATATACAGTCGTTCAAGGATGAAATTACCTATTAGCTAAACTCTCAGGCGTGGAGTATCCTCCTCGGAGACCAGCTCCCTCGGCGAGGATCAGCTCCAGCTCCGGAGTGGCGCCGCCCGTGATCAACGACCGGATCAGCGTTAAGGCATTCTGGTTGAAATACGTCTGGGGACAACAATTATTCGTTACTAGCTTACGCCCTGTGGTTTCACCCGCGTTTCCAAGAGATCTGATTATTTTTTGGGATAAAACTATCCTATGTTTTTAATTCAAATATGTGTGCCAGATTTCATCCAAATACATTCGGCCGTTATGTAGTTGAGTTGTATCAAACATGTAACACATACAAACATTCACATTTATAATATTAGCACAGTCTATGTAACTCTTACAGGGTTTGCGGGGTGAGAGAGGGGCGGTAGCGAGCCCAAGCTGCCATACACTCGCTTGGGACACAATGCAGCAATGACGAATGCCTATCTATACAAAAGCGGCATTTAGCATGACTTCAAACGCGAAAGACCACTGTATGTTTTTTAAGCTGTGGTAATATCATCTGTTCTTTACAAATTTCCGCCCCAACATTATAGTAGCTTCGTAACTTCGCATCGTATAGTAACTTTTCGGTTCTCTCTGGGTGGTCACTTAGTTGGATCCTATAATAGGCTGGTCGAACAAAATGTATGCTTTTTTTTTTTTGCAATTTTAGAGTTAGTTCCATAGTTAAAGTTGATCAGCATGATTAACCCAACATAGGTTTCGGAAAGAAGCCATCTCAAAATATCCACGCTGTATAGCAACCTAGATTCCTGGCTCTGAACGCGATGACCTAGGAATGATAAAAGAGAGAGATAGACTTACGGTGGACATGAGAGAGTCGAGCACACTGACAGCGAAGGCCGTCCCGCACGCGAAGGGCTGTGTCAGGTACAGCTCCGTGTCAGGGTCGTCGTCGTCGTCTTGGTCCAGGAACTGCACGTTGCTGTCGTTCACTAGCTCTGTTACATTACATAAAATCATTACGGTGAGAAGAAATAAGGCATATATCTATATCTAGATATCTATATTAACTTATTAATTAACTAATATTATAAAGAGGAAAGATTTGTATGTTTGTAAGGAATAAACTCAAAAAGTACTGGACCGATTTCAAAAATTCTTTCAACCATTAGAATGCTACATTATCCCTGAGTAACATGAGCTATATTTTATCCCGGGAACGCGGGTGAAACCGCGCGAAAAAGCTTGTTTCATAAATAATTGACATAAAGGAAAACATAGTCAGAAAAATATTTTTTTTTGAAAAAGTTACATTTTCCTACAATATATATACTCTGCCAAACTACATTGCTGGTTGTCAGTATTTAGTACTTATGTTTTACAAATTATTATTACGTAGGTTACCATACTATGAATAAATGCAAGATCAATTAATATGAAGATAAAATATATATCTAACATAATACGCAAGAACAAGTTTTAGGCCTGTCAAGTTATTACTAAAAACATGCTTATATTATAGATTGAACAAAAAATATGTATATCAAAAAAATCCTTGAATTTCTTGCCGGTTCTTCTCTGTTGAAGGTTTCCGAACCTGGTGGTAGCTTATGTAACTGCGATCTCCATAAGTGCCCTCTTAGGCCTAAACTGAATAATTGGCTTTGATTTAGAGTTTGAAATACGTACCAGTAATCATAGGCACATTGGCACCGTAGACGGAGCCCCGGCGCTGCAGCAGCACCGGCGCGGGCGCAGGCGCGGGCGGCTGCCCCGGCGGCGCGCTGCCCCCGGGGCCCCCGCTGCCCCCGGTGCCCCCGGGGCCCGCCCCCGCGCTGAGCACTCCTATCGTGTCGTCGAACGTCATCGCCTTGATGTTCAACGAAGCCAAGATAGCTTCCTTGTCGGCCAGCGTCGGGTCATCGTTCGATGGCACCTTCGCTGATAGTATGCAGCACATGTCACACAGGTTCACATTTACTGCACGCAAGTCGGCTCGGCTTAGCGGTGAACCCTGGAATGGGGGAAAATATTTCTCAGCACATGCTTGGAGAACACCTTAATGCAAATGTGCGCCAAATTCTTCTATAATTATTCTTCATTCAGTTTAGTTCATCCAGTCCGTATCGTCAGTAGTTGAAACCACATGAATTTCATTTGGATAAGGTAAGTAGGATACTTTCTCGACAAAAGAGATATACTAACATTCAAAACAGAAATCTTGGGTAGATTCTGCAACATCTTCCACTCTCGCCTAATATATTCGACGCTGCCCACTATGACTACGTGCTTCAGCTCGTGATAGTGGAAGTTGGAGGCCCGGAGAGGCATTACCAGGTTCCTCAAACCGATGAGGGGGGAGTCCGGGTCCGCGAACAGACAGACTACCACGTGGCCGTTCAGTACTGTCATGGCCGCTTGGTTTCTATCCTGTAATTTGTTTTGTTGTAAATATGGGTAGTAAAAGGAAAAGTTTTGGTTTTAAATACTTATGCAAAAATTAGCAAGAATAATAAAGGGTCAAAGGAAAACTTCGATATAGAAACCTTATCTCTCTTGAGATCAAGTCCTACATATTTTTGTGGATAGTACTTTTCTCTTAAGTAAATTTTCTATTTAGTACTTTAGAATAAATAAAATAGTGAGCTACCAATAAAGAGGTAGCATCAAAGCCCCTATACCAATTTTATTACATAATTCCTAGTCTCCAATACTCACCAATATACAGTCCTCCAGGTTCCTGGCAGGGCTCCAATGGAACATCCCAGTGGAGTCGTATTTCATTTCAGTCTTTTCAAAGTCGAAATCCTTCGACTGGTCGTCAGCCAGACCGGCTGGCAAACTAACGCCGTTGCTGTTTTGATTGCCACCGCTACTTCTGCTCGTTGGCCTGGCAAATTGATCGATAGATTTAGTGACTCCCTGGCATATGGTGAAAACTGTGTTTACATCGTGCTTTTATGTGACTTTTTAATGGTTTTTAATTATTTGGCAGTTTAGTTTTGGGCGTTTAGATTGTGATTAAGAAGTAATAGTTTGTCTATTATAGGTGCTTTCAAATTTATAAAGGGTAAGCTAATTCCCTTGCTACAAATAATGCCAGGTGTATTATGGAAAATTTTGAAGTTTTTTTTTATTTGTAGAAAGGGATTAAACATACTCTTCATTACCGACCGATTTAAATGTTAATGTTTCGTTGGTCATTGTTGAAAAAGATGAAATTTTTAAAAGAAATTCTTTATAACTAAATAGTGAGAGTTTGGCAATTCTACTTTAACCTAAAAGAGAAGCTACTGTAAATACGTGAAAGAACATTTATCAAAAAGTAAGTGATGAACATGCTAGTGGAGAATAACTATACACTAGAAAACTGTGTGTCGTGCTGTACTGAACTGTGAAATTTACACTCTACAATAATAATCGATTTCATCACAAAAACAGCTGACATATTTAAACATTTGTGATGCAAGCACTACTGTCTACTGTCCATGATACGAGAAAAGTCTGCAATATCTAAAATGTCAATACAAAATTATATCAGCTCAGCCCGTCGCACGAGTTGTCGACATCCATTTTGTGCCTGAGGGTCTAGACAAGATACATGTCGAGAACTTTATTGGTTTTCATACTAGGCGATCAACTTTTGTGTGGGATCGACATTTGAAACTGAATTGTCACGTGATTTTTATCGTTCCCTTATGGCAATCCCACTTAAAAGGTTAATCGTCTAGTATCAATAACAAATAGTCGACATCCATCTTGTCTAGGGGGCTGAGCTGACCTAAAGTGAGCAAAACTGACATCACAAGCATCTTTGACATTTCACAATAAGCTAACTTCACTCGTGACAACTACAACTGAGTTCATGACAAAGTCAAAACTACTGATAATAAAAATTATCTAGATATGATAATTTTGTTTGAATTACATGAGTTTTTTCACTTCGTAGGCAAGGTGATAGGCCTGGTAATTGGTATCTTGATCTTGAGGATTCCTGTAACACAGGGTCAAAGAACCGTCTCAGATTCTTTTGAGAAGTCTAAAATTAAAATGTGCTACGGCGATATATCAAATTAATTAATGCAACATTTATTGCTTAGTGCACATTGTGAAAGATAGTGACAGAAACATAAAAAATAAGCCTTACACGAAGATATTTATTAGGGATATAATTAATAAATCACACGTTTATATTTTACATTTTGAGATTATTTAATGCATTTATGCTACGGCTATTGAGTAATTTTTCTAAAAGGAAAATATAGAGGTTTTCGTAATTCCAAGACAGTCGATTAAAATCCATTGGCATTAGAACTGTGAGGCAGGTATATATTTTTGATTCTCGACTTTTTTTATTTAAAATTTGCTCATTGCTTTTTGAAATTTGCAGCCAATTCTTTTAAATTTCTCTTTATTCCATTAAAATTACTACAAATAGGGTTATAAAATTGTAACTCACGTATCAGGTGGTGCTCTGTTAACATTA
The DNA here is from genome assembly GCA_951216915.1 of Tetheella fluctuosa. NCBI lineage: Eukaryota > Metazoa > Arthropoda > Insecta > Lepidoptera > Drepanidae > Tetheella > Tetheella fluctuosa. Next base: position 10,525,826 of record OX578222.1, read on the forward strand.
GGCTTGACTTTGTTGACTTGTCTCGTAGTAGTGGTATTCATAAGTTGATTCGCCATCGGGGACAACAGAGCCGTCGGCGCTGCGTTCCGGTGGTTACGGTTGATCACTAAGAGAAATGCAGAATTGTAAACGAAAAGAAGTGGTTAAATTAAATATTAGTCGTAAAAAGATGATTTGATAACGAATTGTAAGATGTAAATTAATCCCAACATTGGGTATTAGAACTACCTAATTAATATCCACTGTTGCATTTTAATATTTTTGTGATATGAGTAACTTTATACGCTAGATTACGTGAAATGGTTTAAAGCAAGTCTTCTAAAACCCAGGGTTTGAGATAGCCCTGTCTCTTTTGTTATATGGCGTTAGAAAGTTAAGAATATATTTACTGTAGCGACATCTATCAACACTTCCACTATCCGTAGATAGATGGCGCAACAAGTTTCTACATCGCGCTAACAAAGTTCTTTGAGTACAACATCTACAGTTGGACCGCGGTCCCCAGGCTCTATCACTTAGCCTGGCGGGAGATCTTCCCTTTTCAATTGAGGAATCTACCACCTTGCTCCTCCATAAAACCATTTCACGTAATACCCCCCTGGGTTTAAGAAAGGAATAAGTTTTTTTTTTTAGGAACATCTACGGTGTTATTAATTCCCGCTAGAATAGCACACAATTCCCATGATAGGATACTTACGACTTGTATCTTCACCTCTTTCTCTCGCAATTTCACCTGAAAAACATTAAGTAAGAGTGTACTTCATGACTTCATGAGTATATGGTGTATAAAAAGCTTTCCAAATAGGTTTTAATGTGAACAAAAATTTTGCAAATTATTTTTGATACTAGGATTTTTTTTCTAAGAAGTTAAGTTTTTGATTGGGGATTCTTAAATAATTATTTTTTTCTACTACAAAAGCTAAACAACATAACATTTATAGTGTTGCCAATTTTGGATATATGAGAAATTGCAAGTTTACATTTTTAACACAAATTATAATACTGACGCAACCCAAGAAAAAAAAAGAGAAAATAATTAAATGAATATAAAGAAGAACCTATGGATATTATTATGAAACCAATTTATGATAGAACTAGCTTCTGCCCCGCGGTATCTGCACCTGTACCTGTGCTCCCAAGGTAGCTGTTTTTCTAAGATATAAACTCTGTTTTATTCCAGGGCATGATTTATGTATGTGCTCAATTTCATCCAAATCCACTTAGCAATAACAGCGTGATTGAGTAACGAACATACATACAAACTTTCGCATTTATTATATTAGTAGGATATTAGTTGATTGATAGAACAGAAAAGCAAAATAAAGAAAACAAAATAAATTATGAACGCAACAGAAAAATTCAATTAACATCCATAAATTGGCAACCCTGTTTCAAGGACACAAAGATGGCGGACAGTTAAACAACGACGGGTAGATGCAATGCCATGAGATATTTGCAATGCTTGGCGCAGGAGTACAAACCACAAAATGATAAACATCCGCTTTAGAGTTAACCAAGAAGCACAGATCGATGGAAATTTATTTTTAAATATTTACTCAATAAAAAGGTGAATGCGAAAATAACATAAAGAAAATGAATTTATAGTTATTGTTCATCAAAGTGACATAATTTAGAAAGACGATACCGTATTATTGGACCAAGACGTTTCGCGTAAGCGGCAAATATGTTTCACTACAAATTGCCGGGATCATGCCTGATAAAGCGGTTAATTCAAAACCCCAGATGGCATTTCTCTCGTCTCTGAAACTTTATAGTGCTCGCTATGAAAAAATGCGTGATGAAGCATCTAAGTGCACGTTATTATGAGGTTACCAAGGACAAAGCACATTGCTCGATCAAAGGGTAAGTGTGGGCCGATGAGGAAAAATAAACAAAATAAAACCACTCAGCCCTCTGAGCCTGAGATGTACCTCGAACATGGACCTTCTTGGGCAACTCTGGCGGCGTGAAGGTGGGGGGAGGATGGTGATCATCTGCAAAACATCAGCACAAGTTCGCATTCCGGTACACCACTTAGTAAATACAGTATACCTGCAGGCACATCGCATTATCATACGCAGTGTGGCTGAGGCCGTCATGTCTGACGATTTTGATTGAATCATCAATTTTCGGTTTCACCTTGTTCAAAAGCTTTATTTGCGAATAGCAGCAAGCGTTTAGCCCGCTTCAGAATGTTCTGACAGTTAGTAAAAGTCTCCTCAATGTTGATTTTAATTTAGTTTAGTTTAAATTCGTTACAATTTTAGAAAAGATGATGTAAAGCATTCTGAAGAAATAAATACAATTTTGTAGGTGAAACCGCATTGGTACAAAATACTCATTTTTTAAAATGAAATCACAATAATCAATTAATTACAACAAATTTACTATAGATAACAATACAAAACTATACAACAGCACAACACTACACAAACGTGCAACAAACATACAAATAAAAACTAAATACACACACAAAGTATAAATCTAACTAATAGACAAGCTCGGTGCGCTAAACTATAATGTTTAAAATTTGGTTTAAATGAATTTAGAACCCTATTTTTTAATGGATTAGTCTACCTTACGGGACATGGCATAGTGACAATGTGAGATGATAAGATAGGTATTACCAATCGTACTAACAGCTTAGATGAAAACAATTCGTTACAGGGAGATGATTGTAGTATAGAAAAAATACCACATTAATCGACTGGAACAGACGCAATACCAATGACTGCAAAGTCCTGACTGGTTCTATCGAGGCGGGATCATCTAGTTAAACGTTCCCTAAGCAGGGTATTAAAATAATCTTTTCATAATAATCTTATAAGCATAATAAAATTACAAATTAACTTGATTTTAAAACTATAAATTCACAACATCAATATCAGAGGGTCTATACCGATGCAGAAATCAGGGATCAAAATACTCCTAGATAAAAATGTTTCGATATAAATAATGTACAACACCAAAATAAATAAACGACATCACATAATGTCTCTCATTGTTTATATTATCCGCTAATAGAGAGCATACATCTAACTGCTGTAAAATGCACATATAGTAACGTATAAGACAAGACAATGATAACAGGACACGAGATTGCTATAGCCTCTCGGGTGGCCGACAGTCACCTCCACCCGATTGTTGTTTATAAAGAACATCACATCGACATTTACATTGAACTGTATACACATTTAGGTTACGTACTTGCCCTGCCAACCATCTGGACGGCTCGTACGCCCTTCCTGAACGTAGCCACTGAACCGAGAAATAATACTTTTAAACATAATGTAAAAACTAATTTATTCAACCTGTTTATTTTTGTGGGATTACTGAAGAATCGCAAATAATAAATAGGTACTTATGCAGACAGAGATGCAAAGCTTAGAGATTTTCAGATGGGTAGCTTTGATGACTAACAAAATGTACACATTTCTGATTACCCGAATCCAAACTCAAAACATCAAATATTTGTGAAGAGAAAAAATTTACATATGACTTTAACTTCAGTTAAGAGTTTAAGATTGTTAGTAATCGAAATCGCATTTTAAATTTTATGTCTATGGGTTTTGGGGTGAGTCATGTATTTTTCGATGTTCTATTCTTTCTACCTATCACTGTCAATAGAGAAAGCGTTTTGTAGTTAATATAGTGACTTAGCCCAGCTGCACTATTCTAGCTGCGTGTGTCGTTTAATCGTGTATTAGCATACTGGTAGCTCAGTACAGTAACGTCGTCATGAGCAATGGTTAGTTGATGCAAACAAACTAAACGTGTGTAAGGTACGGTAATATGGACTAGCTCGAATTTCCATTCCGTACCGTCGGGACAACCACGGTACGTATTAAGACTTTGTTTCACCATCCCAGTCTGCATCATCATCATTCCGACATCTGTAAAAATCCAAACACTGACAAACACGAAGGTACGCCTAATAAACTGTTGGATTGAAAATGACTTTGTTATTGCGTTGATGGAATCAAATTTTGCACGAGTATTTTTGTGCGTCAAAATTGATTCTATCAGAAGCGTGAATGATGTAATGTATAGTGACTGCATTTTAGTTTTTTTAAACCCACGTTAGTCACTGTCAGTTAGCACAGACAAGCCGGAACTGTTGCTTAAGTCTTTGTCCTCCAAAGCTCACTCGATGAGGTAATTTTAATCAGCACGTTTGTGATTGTCTTCACTCTTTTTTCTGAGACATGCTTTCATGGACTTACATATACATATTAATATATCTAAGTGTTTTGGGATATAATGACAGTGCAATTTGCTGTTTGCGATATTTAGTTACTTCTACTTATATTTAATGTAATACATGCAATATACTTTCTGTGCCGGGCTTTGAAGTGCATCATATCAATTTCTGCTTTATATTAATCGATTCGCACCGAATTTGAGACAATTTTGAAAAGTGACTGCTATGTAATAATGTTTAGTTCCTGATTTGTGATTATATGTAGGTATGATATTGTATGATGCACTAAATCCTCTCGATACCAAATCAGAACAGAGCGAGTAATATCTCAAAAGGCATAGAAAAATGGTGAAGTGTCGGAGTGCGTCTCTTGTGGCGGTATCCATTCACGAGCGAGCGGACATACACAATGATCGCTAAATTATAGGGTGTGAACGAGCACGGGTCAAGAATGCCTTGCAGCCGATCCAGTCTGTGAGGTACGGACGCAACACCACTAAAGCAACTCAAAAATTATATAGACACGAAAAATAAATATCGGAAAACGTCAATTTGTGAGGTTAGGTGTGGTGCAAGTTACCTATGTCGGCTCCAACCTTCCGCTGGTGCGCGGTCACTAAAAGTTTAGCCGAACAATATTCCATTAATGTCTCACAATTAGAAAGAAAACAGTGTGAGGATAGCGAGTCTGTGTCGACGTGTCCTCGAGGGAGAGATGGTTCCTACAGTGTTACACATGTGACATCAATATGTACCAGAGAAACGTGTTCGTGGCCAAAATATATTACAGGACACAGATCGTGAGATTATAAAAAGTTATAAATATTCCAGAAAGAATGTCACAGAATCTTTTGTAAATTAGTTAAAGGGCAATTAACTGTTTGCAGAAATTGCTATGTCAAGAAATTTGATTAAATATAAGATTATTCATTTCAATTTCAAATTATTTGGGAAAGTAATTCAATGATCTTACAGTTTTTGCATTTGCATTTCTTGATGAGTGTTTCGTCTCTGATGTCTTCGTGGCAAGCCTTACAGTAGTACCAGGCTCTGAAATGTGAAAAAAAATGTGAAAGTAGGTACTGATCAATGAAATAAAAAATCCTTAACAGATATTCTAAACCATTGTACATTAATTTACCTCTTAACCTCGTCAGCGGACTGTGCAATAAAAAACCCTTGTGTATTGGCATGTATCTTTACGTTCCGAGGGTTGATGGAGATTTTGCTGTCAGCCCCTTCTTCACCCTTGATCTCTATGGCTAGTAGTAGAAGCTTCAATTTTGTGAAGCATAACCTGAGAAAAAGTCGTGATGCAGTACTGGATTTACACATTTTGCTTGGCATTTGTGGCTGCTCTAAAATGTAAAGCTTTGGATTTGTAATACCAAGTAACAGTCAAGTTCATTGTTGGACCACCAATTGACAGTTAAGATTTTAGTAAATTATTATTTTATTCCTTTAAATTCAGACCAAATTGAGGATGAAAGTTATTACAATTATTTGTAGCAGAACTATTGGCAACTATGCAAATTTGTTACTTTTAATTTCATGCGCATTGGATGACTTAATTTACTTATTACATATGTAGTAGTAATGAGTATGTGTAATAGTAGTATAGGGCAATACCATTATAGAAAATAAGCTAATATGATATTTATAACATAAAGCCAAATGAGGGAAAAGCGTTTCTTTAAAGTTGTATTTACAGCAGTATAACAAAAGATAAATTTATTCTTAGTGTTTGCGTTCGTTAGCTCGTATTTTTTTTTACAATAATTTCTGGATCTTTCCTACATGTTTAAATATCACTAATTCGATTAATCAAGACTCGTTAATAATTTCATCTTTTGTTATTTCTTATGAAGTTAAGAATTTACAAAAATATGCGTGTGTTAATTTGTTAAAACTTCATGCTTTTTAGTAAAGTGATCGATTGCAATTAACACAATTTTGTTAAAATGTAGGTATGATCTTACTGCACTGAAGTAATTTGATGAAAGACCTGTAATGATTTATCATGTAAAATAAATAAAGTATCTACCTACTCAACCAATGAAATGTCTATTTAATAGAAATAATAACGTAATTATACCAAAAAATATTAAATCTTACTCATACTTTTCTAATAAATACATACCACTAATATTCAATTACTTATTTAACATGCACATACTTTTCTGAAAATCAGAATTCCTTTTAGAATCTATTTAAAACTCAAACTTGATTTATACTAGGATAGGACCTATGAGTACTGGTTAATAGTGCACACTCAATTAGCAAGGATAGCGACTTGGCACACAAGTGTCTACGGTGAGCGGGGGTGCAGGCGGGCCCAAGGATTAGGGAGGGGTCTTACTCGCTCGCTTGAGGAAAGCTCATTCCCGTGAAGGAGGTCGACAGTGTTTCGGTGTACATCTCGCAGCCAGTACCCTGTAGGTAATCGTTCTGCCAAGCTTGAGTGTCGGGGGACTGCAATCAACCAATAGGAGACGCTAAAGCTCGTGCTATGTTAGTCATAGCCACCGACGACTCCTGATAGAGGCCATAATCAACCCCCCTGCTCAAATTCTCTCCAATCTATGTATTAGTTCACGATGTCCCTATATTAGGTTTAGAATCCAGTGTATCTATAAAGTTATTCAGTGCAGTACCTATAAAATGTTCGAGAAAGAAACATTGAGGTTTAAGTCACAGATTGTAAGCTTGCAAACAAGAGTAATGTACAAAACACTAAATGATAGAAAGCTTTGCGTTTTATTATAAGTTAGTGACGACCGTCCCGTATCTCGGCGCTATGGTATGCTCAAACACTTGTACAGGAAAGTTCTGTGTGTGACTTTGTCATATGTCACAGTATAGCAAGCATCTCGTTCGCTGCTCACTTACTCTGCGGCGTGTTTGAATGTCATCCCGATAAAGGTGGAACTAAGCGTCTCCGTGTACATCTCCATTCCGGTACCACGCATGTAGTCATTAGTCCATATAGCCATCTCTTGGGACTGTGGAAATGCCGCATATATAACGTTAGAACTATGAGTATGATAAAGGACTTCGAGGATTTCCCAGCTATTTTTTGATGTCTCCGAAAGTACTGTTGGAGATAGGATTTAGGAGGCTCAATAAAAAAAAAATACGATAGTAATAAAAAGCTGACCGTCTTAAAACTTCTCATGGCGAAGAGGTTGGCCATCATAGTGGAAAAACCAGGTGCGAGACAACTCTGTGCGATGAAGCCAAGTTTCAATTCTGCTAAGCAAATCACGTCGTCCCCTTGCTTCCAATCCCACGAAGGAATATTTAGGAGGTAGGCCTGGAAGAGTATATAACTACTTATGAGAAAGGAAACCTAGACCCAAAATTTGAAATACTTTAAAATTAGGGTACACTATAGAGTATCAACAAATTTATTTTTCATACCTTATTGTGGTACTGCATCAATTGAATGATTACCCTGATGTCATCTGAGTAATTTTTAATAGAAATAACCCTCATAATATTGGCGGCATCTTCTGCGTCAGGGTCCTGGCAGTATTTATTGGCTAGCACCAGACAGGCATCCGCTTCGTGTACCTAGACGATATTATTACGTTGAAGAAACTGGTTACAGTTCACTTGTTTGAAAGCTTTTGCATACAGAAAAGAACAGGCTGACCAATTGACATAAATATTTGGATCATTGCTGATGGCATTATTTGTTAATATAGACGTAAATTTTTGCAAAAGCAACTTTAGAATAAAGTGAGAAATACTTACCGATGTATAGTGAATTGTTAAAAAGTTTATTGCACATTGTTGGTTGGACAGAAGTTAATTTTAAATCAGGAATAGGTTTGACGAAGCTTTTTACTAACTCACAACAATGTAACTAATAATATATTATATTAATTTATACATTTATTTAATAGATCTAAGGAAGGTTTATACAACAAATCTATTGCTAAAGATTTTCAAACAAAGAAACAAGCATGAGAGAAGGCTATGCAAAATAAGTTTTATAAATTATTCACAGCTTAAAATGATCACTACCACTTTAAATTAATAGTTCTTACACCTTACTCGGTGGCTTGATAAGTTTTTTATTACTTTTATTTTATTTTCTAATAATTATTAGTGGGTAGTGTCCATTTAGGTATAAAAGCAGGTGGGTGTAGAGTACTAAAGGAAAAGAAAAAAGTTGAGCATGCACACATCTGCAGTCATGCCAATAAGGAAGCCATGCATCGACACAAACTCACCGCAAACAATATCGACAATCGACAACTGTACTTGAAACTACAAAATATTAAATTTTGAAACGGTGAAAAATCCTTTCATCAGCATCCATTAAAGCCAATAATACCTCAGGTAGGTATGTAGGTACAGTAAAATCGATATCGATCGTTTTTAGTATACACGAACGGGCCAGCATCGCATACAACACCCATTACTGGTACAGTTAGACACATAGCCGGCGTGGTCGCGGCGAAGGGGCCGGGGGTGGTAGATATAGACCTGGCCCGGTGCCGCAACCCACGCGAGCCCCGGGCCAAGGCGAACACTTATTAGCGACAGGCACAGACAGCGCTCAAGTCATGACAGAAGGGTTACTGTACACTGCATCGTACTTCTTCAACGAGAGGTTAGTCAACGAGCATCGCTCTACTTCTATAGAAATTTGTACAGCTTCAAACCGACACCACGCCCAAAATATCACATTTTCTTGAGTGCAGTGCTACTTACTTTCACCCTCTGTAGGTCGATTGGATTCATAATGGTGCCTTGAAAGAATTCCACAGTGGTAAAGTGTCTCTTGAACAGGCCCTCGAGCTCCAGGTCGGGCGGTTTCCTGCCATCAACGGTTTGTTAACACTACTGACCAGACCAAATACAGGATGGTCCGCCGCCTGTTGCAGGCCTTATCATGCAACTCTAGTTACCAAAATCGCACGCAGTCGTGGAGTGAAGCGGAGGCGCCTGGCAGCGAGGGTACGAGGCGCCACCGACCCACCGTGAAAAGCAATGATTGCATCAAAATAACCACAAGATAAAGTTACCAAAGTGATTTAAAACCTACTGTGACTATGGAACAGCATCTTTACAGAAGAAAAAGATCTGTTGTTATGCACATAAATAAATAAAAAAATCACGTAGACTCGTATCAATGATAAGTACGGCCGTGCGATCTAATGCCTGCACTATTTGTTCTTACGCTAACCTTGACTCGCTCAAGGTCGACGGCATTCATCATTGTACCCTGAAAAAACTCGACGGTGGTGTAGTGACGCTTCAGTAAACCCTCCAGCTCAAGGTCGGGCTCTTTTCTGAAAGCGTCGTTGGATCATGCATGATACACCGCTTCCAGGACATTTCTATACCATGCTAGGTCAGGCTAGCACGTATCCACTTTATCAACACTATTAAAATGTAGCACGAGATTGTCCACTAGTGAACATAGCCTCCCCCCATTCCAAACTCACGACACACATGAGTAACATAGAACTTTAAGATACTTCAATTTGATAACCGAACGAGATTAAACATATTCAGTAGATTTGTCAACATTGTTTTGATGACGATATAATTTGAAAGATTTATTTAGGATCTATATCTTATTTGTTAAGTTGGATATAGTTTATACGGGTATAATAAATTAATTATAAACACACTGACCTGTGTAAAAAAACAACCTCGACATCCACATCCTCACGGTCCTCGTGAAGGAAGTCTTTTAAAAAATGGCTCACTGACTCGTATGTAATGTGTCCACATACTACTATATGCCTGAAATTTTACAAATATATTATAACATCGTTCTTTAAAATCACTTCGCCAAAATGTGCATCTACATTATATTTTGCAAGTTGAAAAAGAAGCTTTACAAGCGAATTTATCGAAAATCTCAAAGCCTTTATATCGTTTCAAAATATAAATCGAATCTGTTTAAGAAAATTTCATAGAATTTTAGCTTTGTAGCATCAAGAATTTGAAAGATTTATATTTGCAAAAAAGTAACAAAAAGCAAATATTTAAAAGCTCTCTTTGAAGAACATAGGAAAGATAGAAATACAGCAATTTGAAGTTTTATTTAACACCTGGGACCACAATCACTGATAGTTAAGTAAGTACAAATAATATAATTAAAATAACGGTCACAACAGGGTTAAAAAAAACAATAAGTGATAGAAGCGTGAAATTCTACTGAAATTAAATCGACAACGTCTTTATTTTAGAATATAATATTATCATAATCGTAGATAATAAGCAATCCGTATTCATTAAAAAAATATATTATAGAAAAGACAAAATGTACTTATGTAATTTTATTAAGGATAAAATAAAGACGTCGTTTAATATAACCTCCATAATTTACAATTAAAATGTTCATTGATTTGTGTCGTTTTCGTAACTTGATCTATCTTCAGTGAAAAAAATTATGATAATGATAATTTAATTGCCTTTAATTCAAAATTCCACAAATAAATGAACCATGGTATCTAGAAAGCTCAGTTTCGTTCAGGATATGTGTGACTATCTACTACGCTAGATAAAGGAAAATAATGACAGAATTACGACGGAGGAGGCTATCTGGGTGTGATACTTGCAAGGATCATGTGATTTGGGAGTCAGAAGGACGGTCAACATTCAGAAAAATAAACAGCATTCATACGAAGGACTATGAATTCAGTGTGAATGTGTGAATGTCTGTTAAATATCTAGACACAGTAATTTGCCAATTTATTCTCCACATAATCTACACATTTATTACAATTAAAGCATGGGCACACACGTCATGTTTAGTCAAATACATACATATTGTACCGGTAAAATTTACGGCACGCAAGGAATATCGAAATCGCGATTACGGTACGATTAGGTAATGTCACATTGTTTCATGTCGTTTGACATTTTTTAAGATTGTGCTAGCCCTTCAGATTTTACCAACAATGCATTTTATACTTATAATTTTATGTTTCATTGTTAGAAACAACAGAATCACAGATATTTTCAGGTTCGGCCTCTTAGGAATTGTTGGTAAAATTTTTGTTACTGTGTTTAGATCTTGCAAAATAAATTTAGTTTTTCTTATTAGGTAATATTAAAGTTAAGCTTGCGTCTCAGTACAGATTTTCGATTACCGCAAAATTTAAACATGATTTTAATGACATCGATAGTTATGTAGTTGTGTCATGGGCCTTGTATTTTTAAATTCTTTGTAAGTTCAATTAGAGAGGGTTGAGGGTTATGAAGCAAAACATCGGTGTGACCAGACAGTCAATATTGTGGGTATAATGATGGAGGTTAATGCAATCAGAGAAGTCAACACAAAAGTAGAAAGAATAGATCACAAAAACTCATCTCAGAAATTCAAATGAAGTAAGAAAGAAAGAAAACAAAATGGTTCGGAACTAATTACATCATGCACTATGTATTCATCTATGGTGTGGCAAAGGAACTGATTTCATTTTTTATCATAATAAAATTAACAAATGTCTACCTTGTATTTTGAATACGATTGCATAAACATCGCAAAACTGTTCAAATTAATAAATTCAAAATTTCATATAATATAAAAATGATTCGTGTATCACTGCTATGATGATGTAAACATGTCGAATGATATGTTATCCATAAACTAAACTAATTTTGCGTTAAAAATGTCCTCAATGCACACAGCCTTGCCACGCTCTATGAATTATTTACGTAAAAACATTACACTAAATTAACCGAGGGGGTCGTATCAAAAGTACATTACAGATCATAAACAGTAAAGTGGGTCAACATTAAGAGTAAGAGTACAAGTACAGTAACAGTAAATAGTCGTGCAGGCAGGAGGTAGAGAAGGAGGAGGCGAGCGGATGGCACATGGCACTGGCACTCACTAGGGTATGGTACGTTACGGTACGGTACAGGTACGGTACGATACGGTACAGGTGGGTACGGTACAGGTAGGGTCGCATCAACAGCGCCCCCCGAGGGCAGCGCGGTCGCTCGCGCGCGCCGCGCCGCGCCGGCCCACAGAAAGGAGCTGTCGACGCCTCACACACCAGAACTCCAACAACGCACTACGGTACCACTCAACATTTAACTCTCCGTAACTAAGCTTTACGATTAACATTCCTTTACGTACGTATACTAACAGAACATAATCATGATACCTAATATGACGAGCGATAACACTAGCCACTATCTGCTGTTCGCTATTAAACTGAACTCAAATCAATTCAAAGTTACTTTACAATCAATACCGACTCATAAAAACAAAGACAACTCGCGGGACTCGCGTCCCGCCATAGATAAGTGAGAACACAGAAGCGTGCTAAGAGAGGAAAAGGAAGAATAGATGTCACAACACGGAACACATTCAACGGAACGGAGTGAAGACAGCGGCTCACCTGCGTCCCCGCTCATTCTTGAGGGTGCCGCCATACTTGGGTCTAGTGCCGATTAAGTCAATTATCTCTGGGATACAACTGGCAAATATCGCCTAAACGCCGACAGACAAAACAAGACATTCACATTCAAGTCGACTAGTGAGTCGTGGGAGCGGCGACGGAAGCGAGCCGCCGGCGCCGCCGCTGCAGCCTCGTGGTGCCGCAGTGCGTTGGTTAGCGGCAGCATGGTGGCGCGGGCGGCTCGCTTCCGACAGCTCCGCAGGAGGGGCGGGCGCGGGCGGCGCGGGCGGTTAGTCACGAGGCGTGGCGTGGCGACCGTGCTGCCGACCGGGACCGTGCTGCGGACCGTGGTGCGGGCCGTACTGCGGACCGTGCGGACGGGGGCGGGGGGCGCGGCGCGGGCACGGGCGCGCGGGGCGGCGCGGGCACTGGCTGTGTGTGATCGTCGGGACTCGTGGCGAGGTGCCGGAGCTAGCGCTACAGCGTGGCGACAGGCATCGTGTGCAAGCGAACAAACCAAACACTACTTCATCGACAGCATTACAAAACTTTACATCGGCTCTCTCCAGATCTAGTCTCGTTAGAAGGATTAAAAAGCTCAACGGTATCTCGAGTAAAATTTACGAAAAAAGGCATGTAGTAGTGCGTCGGTCGACCGCGCGCCTGTCTCTCTAGTTGGGGAGAGGGGCGCGGCCGCCGGGAGCTAACTCTTCGAGCATGCGCCACGGCACCGAGAGACCGATTCTAGTGAAGGATTAATAAATTTCATTAGCAAACTCCGCATTCAATCAACCAAGATCGAAACCGTGAGAGGTAGGAAGGCAGGAAGCCGCGTGGAGCGGGGGCGTGAGAGCAGGGTACCTGCGGCGGACGTCCTTGTTGTACCGGCCGCCGTATTTGTTCCGCTGCGCCGCCAGCTCCGTGATCTCGGGGATCCAGCTGGCGAACACAGCCTACGATACACAGCAAACACCGAGAGGTGAGTGACCGACCCCCGCGCACCCGCCCCGCCCCGCCCCGCCCGGCCCGCGGCCGCGTACCCTCGCGCTCGCACAAGGCTGTGTGGCTTGAGTGTCGTCTGTCTGCGTGGTGGCTGTGGCTGTGGTGTGGATGTGCGGGACTTGGGTGCCGTGCCGAGCTACGCTAGCGGCGGGAGCAGTGACCGGCGCAAGCCGTGACGGGACTCGTGACCGGGTGCATGCAAAGCCTAAGGATATATACGCTACTAATCGATGAACAGAACTTAAAAAGAAATCGGTTTGACTGGTCCTAAACTAATACGATGGGCATTCGATATAGACGCTTGGTAGAGCGCGAACACAGGCCGACCGTCGCGGTAGCCTGCCAGGAGAGGACTCGCTCTAGCTTTACGCGGAGAGGCCCGGGTAACGCGGGAGCGAGCCGTCTCCCACCGACCGTCGCGGGGTCCACGAGTGAACGCGAGTAGATAACACAATACATCTGACGGCACTGAGCAAGCTTTCTTATAGGTGATTGTTTCACGTCGTCCTCGAGAGCTCGGGCGATTCATACCGAATGCGACACGAGTGGTTCGCTGCGATCCTCGAAATGAATCGCCTTCACTTTCGGCGATCAATTTATATATCAGACTGATACCTTTTTCCATGTTCACGCTTCAGCTCGCCACTGTACTTGGACCTACTTCCTACCAGCTCTATAATTTCGGGAATGCTACTAGCGAACATTGCCTGCAACAGACCACGGTGTCGATCGAACATCGAGTCTGGGGGCACGCGGACACCATCGCGTGATGCACGACAATGTCCACCTCAAGTCTCGGTTTACAATCTATGGTGACGTAAAGTCGTAAAGTGTAGCCGGTAGCGGAGCGAAATAAAAAAAAAGGAACGATTGTGTGTCTACCGGTGATGTGAGCAACTGAACACAGCCAGGCACAGGTGCGGCATGCAGAGATCGCGAGGTGGGAGGGGTGGGACGCGGCGCGGGAAGCCGGCGCGGCGGGCCCAGCGTGGCGGGCCCAGCGCGGCGGCGCCGGGCTCCGCTCCGGGCCGCGGGCGAGACTCGGTCGCGGACACGGACTACTACGTATCTCGTCTCGTACCACTGCACTGTCCCCATTACACATCTCCGATACTTAAGCACGGCAAGAGAGATCCTCCGGCAGCACATTATGGTGAGTATCACGTAACAAAGCAAAAGAAAAACAAAATACATCCATGCATTCGCACGAAATTAAGCGCATTTAGTGTTCGGCGATAGTCGAAAGATGCTCCTTCTAGTGGAAGCGGCCGAAAAGATAGAAGATTGCACACTGAAGGTCGAGGCAACCGCAGCCGCGGCGGCGGCGGCGGCGCGGCGACGGCGGGGCGGCGCTCGGCGTCTCCCGAACGTTATCCACATTAACTTGACATGCTTTCTATAGATGGTGCACTATTCAGGCTTACGATCATTCAACGAGCTGTGCGATAAACCAGTTCACTTGTCTAGCAAGTCCCATGTGATTTAGTAACCTTTACTGGCAAATCTTTATTAAATTTCCTTTTGCTTTGTTATTATATATAATAGCCTTATGCAAGGAATCGCAAGCGTGGCGATCGACAAAATTGCCGTGATTATCTACTAATTTTAATAGTTAAAGGCAATTTGATGAATGTCAGGTGACTTCAATACCATAGGTCTAGTGAATTATTGAGACTTGCCTCTCCTTGCAAATGTCAATCAATTTTATTGTAGTGTTTTTGAAATCAATATCATTAGATAATCATTACATCTTAATTATAATAGTATTTAAGAAAGTGAAACTTACCAAGCCGACGAGGAGAAAAAAAACCAAAAAGGTTCTGCCAAGTATCGTGTGACAGAACACATCACCGTAACCTACTGTGGACATGGTGACTATCAGAAAGTACACGCACGTCCAGTACGATAACTTCTGAGAATTCTCAAACGCTAACGGATCACCGGAATTTTCCAGCTGAAACATAAATAAAACATGATAATAACAAAATTTATTTCATCCTCTACAAAGAGTTCAAATAAAGGTACACTTGAGACTACCAGATATTTTATTACATATCGTCAATGGCGTAGAAATAAACAAAGGTGACTTTGTCGTTTATAATTTTGTGCAAGAATAAACTTCCTTAAATATATTTGATTTATATTTTGACAGATAATATATAATGAAAGCAATGGTACCACTTACCAAATGAATAATGCCGGCGGCAGTCAGCCATACTGATATAAATATAGAAACTAATTGCGCCAGCCGAATTGAACTTGATGTTTTTAATATATTGAGGTACTGCAAAATATCAGGCACGGTCATTAAGCGTAGAGCTCTGAGAAATCTCAGTCCTGGAACAAATTGTTACAAATTAGGATACATTGACAAGTGAAAAATATTACTCGACTAAATGAAGAAGCTTCAGGTATAAGAAATAGGGAGCACTTTACAAATATTTCTCTGAATAATGTAAATTTGAGCCTTGTTCTTCTACCAGAAGATTCTATTACTTTAATAGTTAGTATCTCACCTATCCACGTTCTATCCAGGTATATTGATACAAAGGATGGGGGTATCGTGAAATAATCTACAAATGAATACATCTCGAGCATGAACCACAGTTTGTCACTAGCTGCTATAAACTGAAAAGGAAACAGAACACGTTAGTTACAATGCATTATAATAATACGTACAAAGACAAGGAGCTGTAACTTACTCGTATAAAAAAGTAGACCATAAAAAATATGTTAAAGGCAAGGTCGATCTGCTGAGTAATATTGTCACTCCATTTCTGGCACCGCTCCACCTCTTCACTGCAATTAGACGCGTATACGCATAGGTAATACAACATAGAAAACATAGGGGACATACAACGAAATGACAGATCACGGTTAAGCCACTTGCTAAAGGTAAACACGTCAGCTGATAAAGAAAACAAAAGCTTAACATATATAACTAGTTGCAGCAAAAACATTTTGGATCACATTTATTTGGCTTTGTTTGACTCACGTATTCCTTATGATTTCAGCATTATTATAAGATATTTGTAATTAATATATTAGCTACGGAATTAAATTTGATAACAATTTCATGGAAAATCCTTTACCTGGACGCGTCAATGAAGTAGATGATCAGCGATGCTATACTCAGGATGAACACCAACACTACCTGAAAAGAAAGAAAAGGCAAACTTAATATAAATGTATACAGACTGGTAAAGAGAAGTACATACCTATAGATATAAATTACATTTGTTGGGAAGGTAAGCTATTATTTTATTTTATTTTATGTAATTTTGTGTATGGGAGCCGGTGAAATTACAGGCACAGGAGACTTAACAACTTCATGTCTCAAGGTTGACAACGCGTGAGTGATACCCCTGGCAGGGAAAATATAATATTGTATTTTCTTTGCTGGTGGTGTTATGAGCGTCTATAGGCTACTGTAACCGCTTACCATCAGGTGGGCCGTAAGCTTGTTTGCCACCTAGTAGTATAAAAAAAAAAATGTTTTGTAAAGTGAATGTTTATTTATTCATCTCTGATAGTGATTAATATTTTTCAATTGCCAAGGATGCAGCTTCATTGCTATTCAGGACACCATTCAAATAGTGATTGTGGGCCATCACTTCTATTTTAATAAACTGCATGACTTCATACGGTTGCTGGTTAATATTCATGAAATGTGCATGATTATGACTATGAATCACTCTATCATAGGTGTAGGAAGACTTAGGAAGTAACGTTGCTCGGCTCATATTGTCAATTGGACTAATTGAGAGATTTTGCGAAGACCAAAAATTTATTTGTATTTCTACATGCGAGCAATTTAAACTATTTTATACTCGATGTTACGGTATTAGGTATAGTTGTATTACAACTGCATTTATTTTTAGTTTCCAATTAAACGTGTTGATAGAATGTTTCCTTTTAAAATTAGCGATGAGTGTTGCACATCGAATTGCTGGATTTTGAATATGCTTATTCCAAAAATAGCAGTTACGTCCAATACGTCATTTTAATCTAGTAGATATAATATGAACATTTCTATGCGCCGATGCTTTCAGCTTCCAGAGATAAGCCATGGGGTATTAGCATACGAAAAGCCTCCGGATTTCCATTACGCGTTGAACGCAGGAAATAAGGAGAATTATACTATATATTGTTTTTGTACAGACTCATGTATGACGTCAACTTGGGCGTGGCTCACTGCAGCGATATATCTGAGATCAACAATTCTGTAATTAATGCTGAAGTGTATTTGGATGTTGATTGTTCAATGTACAAGATACTTACCTTGTACAGTGTACACTAACTAGTGGATAATAGATACAATTTGATAAAAAGCCAGATCCATAGTTTAAAACAAAGGCTGACATATCTAAAGACAATTATAAGATTCATATAAGTAAAATCTGTAGCGACAAATTGATAAAGCAGTAGATGTCACAGTCTATAAGCTCGACAGTTTCATCTACAGATGGCTAAGTAAGCAAACTTATAGAATCAGAGTTGGCAACCTCAATAAATTCTTTAAAATCATTTCATGCCTTAGTGCATCGCTTTGAAGTCAAAGGCGTAGAAGTTACGAATTGCATCAACTTGTCACTTAAGTGTTCCGACTTGGCAACTTGCCTGGAACTTGAAGCAATGAGTGGAAAGTACGATTTCGTGTTCGAATAGCCATTAATGGGTCTGTAAACTATCTTCATTGCAGACAGTTTCATTTTTGCCGAGGCATTTTGAAAGTGGTGAAAAATTACTAATATTTGGCTTGTAGAAGGAAAGTGCATAATAACATGTCGATGAAAGTTTACAACAGGTAACGTAAGCTTCTTTGACTATGCTAACGTATAAATAACGGTCCCATCTGAATTATTCCAGTAATATAAGGTAACTAAAAAAGATATCCATTCAAAATATTTATGCTCGTCTAAACATAATGAAATAGGTTTTAATGAAAAAGAATACATGTGGCACAATAAATGTGGTATTCAAGGCAAACCATCACGCTATGCTATCGTCCGTGGGGGAAATGCTACATGGACACCGAGTTATGTTTATTACAAGTATTATTGGATTAAAACAGTTTGCCAGTGCACGCATCAAGGGTAATCCATTTAGTGGTTTGAATCCTATTAAACTTTCTTGTTGGAATGCCATACTGTCATTGCCGAAGGCTAATGCCTTGACTTGTAGTAAATGGAGATTTGTAGTGCGAGAGTATTTATAAAGACGGTAAACTGTTTGAAACAAGCAGCAAAAAAAATGTGTAAGATGCTTTTAGCGATGATAGTTCAGTGGTGGACACTTCGATAGCTAATGCAAAGGTTATGGGTGAATACTACAATGATTAACAGCTTTCAGTGAAAAGTTAAAATACTTAAAAATTAAATCAATAAACAAGGCAGCTTTAAAAGGAAAATGAAAAAGATGTCACTGAAGTATATGTTTCTATAAGCGTATCAACAGACTCTTCTGAAAAACATTTACTTTTAATCTAAGACGAGATGAGATACTGTAGCCTTCTGCGCACTTCATACGACCTCTCAAGTCTCAAGAATAGATCTTTGCCCAACAAAGGAATAGTAAATAGCCCATTAAAGTTTCTGAGGCCAGTTCTATTATCTGGAGGGGTGATTTATAGTGTCCTACTTATTGCGTCACATAAAGATTCCAATAATTATTTTGTGGCCTTTTTTGAGTTTGTTCGCCGCGATTTTCCTACCCTAGCGTACTTACTTTTATAGGTTACCTTTGTCGTTTAACGAAGTAGAAAATATTAATTGTTTTGCCGAAGGTAAGGTATAATTTATAGCGTTGATGTGACCTAGATTTAGTTATAAATGTTGAGTTTGGAAATCAAATTGTTATTCTTAGATATTTTATGAATAAGTTTTCTGAAAAGAAAAGCATTTTTTGCGACTTCAAATGGAAGTTCTCAATTTCTACATCGTATATTTATGAAGCTAAGAGGATGTGATCTACAACAATTACTCCGAGATTTCACGGTTGATTTGCGTGATTTTTTTTTTATTGAAATGGAATATTGTGAAGTAAGTCAAGTTTTTCCCAAAGTGATTCAATAGGGTTTTTTAAAACAAAGGAAAAGTTTGCTATTTTTCTTGGTACCAATATGTATCTAAGATTTACTAACGTGTATGTAACTACAATAGGTATTTCAATGAAGTGTGTAAGAATCACGAAGCAATCATTATATCCACGACATTTATAGAGCAGGTCTGAATAACCCCAAATATTGAATGAATAAATCGTTAGATGCTTTATAGGAGTGTTTCCACAAAATAAAAAATTCTACAAATGAATCCTATTTTTAGAATAATCGTATATAAAAATTATGTAGCTTCTGAATTCAGGAACATAATATCATGCCTGAAATGACGTCTGATTTTCCTGGCTGCTGTAGCTTGCGGACTGTAAAAGACAGTTAAAGTAAAAAAAAGCCCTGGTATTGGTAATATCCATAGGCGATCATGTGGCATAGAAGAGTCTTTACAATATTAATAATACTTTTACAATACATTACTTAATAGTACTTTTACTTACGTTAATTACTTTTATTAAAATTATTGCACAGAAATTACCATAACTGATTCTTAATAGATAATTACCAAGGGATACACAAATTTATAAAAAATAATAAAATATTTCTAAGAAGCGTAAATGCCGTATTTTCTTAAAAAAATATATGATGACTGACCCGAACTAACTGAATCGTAAGAAAACAACGATTCTCACTCAGGTTCTTTTCTTTGATTACTAAGAAAGTCTAGTAAATAATTAATTTCCTTGGAGAATATTTCAATTGAGCTAGGCTAAAGCATAGAAATAAAAACACATTACTTCAGTATGAAAATATATTAGCTTTTGAACATTATTTAATTATGGAAATATTATATAGTAGCTAACCTATATTTATACCAACGCTACTTAATTAGTATGTAATTATCTATATATGTATGTATTCCATAGTACAAGTTCTGCTTAGTTTGGGGTCAGATAGCCGTGTGTGAGGAATAATGTCCCAGAATATTTATTTATTTTATAGTATATTATATCTAGCTGTACTACGCATTCCCGGAGTAAGCACACACAATGTCTAAAAAAAACTAACTCTCAATTTGACGTCATTTTTAACACCATATGTCATTGGGGATCAAGTTTACTTTTTCTGTGCCTTTCATGGGAATATTCAGTAGTTTAGTCGTAAAAAAATAACGCATAGACTCACTTTTATATTTATGAAGACAAGAAGGTACCTAGGCACGGTAAAGAAACTAATTATAAGTTCAATTAGTCTCATTAATACGAACAAATGTAGACCAAAAAGAAGCCTTAAGTGAATATAGCTCGACCTATTTTACTGGGACTAACCTTTTTTAGGAAGTCCGTATCTAATTGACCCGAGGGAATCGCTTGTTGTTTTGGTCCATGTTAGTATTTGTTAGAAAAACCTTTATTTTGACTATAAGTGGGTCTCATTGGCGATAAATCTATAGATTTGTGAGGCTTGCTTTTGGTTTTTGAACCAAAGCTTATGGGATTGTTAAAAAGTATTGTACTTAACAGCTTTCCTAAACCCTTATCATAACTTAAAACTATACCGAGAGATATGAATTAAAATTGAATGATTAATGAAATATGAAAGATGCCTGTATTCAAAATAAATTATCAAATACTAACCAATGTATAAAACATCTAAAT
The DNA here is from genome assembly GCA_951216915.1 of Tetheella fluctuosa. NCBI lineage: Eukaryota > Metazoa > Arthropoda > Insecta > Lepidoptera > Drepanidae > Tetheella > Tetheella fluctuosa. The sequence goes on from OX578222.1 coordinate 10,547,114, forward strand.
ACATGGGGAAACCACGACTATTTTAATAAATTTATCCTTTTAATGATTTTTAATGACCAATCTAACCATAAAAGTAAAACTTTTGATGCTATATAATTATGACGTCACAAGTACCTATGTATTTAATACAAAATTCCATAATATAAACCTATCGTTTTGACATTTCATAAAAAGTAGCTGAATTGATATGTCAGTCATCATACCAATTATCTCCATCATTGTTTATTAAGGGTATGTTCCGATATACACTGCTAGCACTGTTAGGTGTGACGTCAATTTAGTATACTGAGAAGCCGTTCCTTTATAGTTAGCTATACTGGGTACTGTTTAAAATGGAACGCAGTCCAGTATACTGTCTGTCCTCCATGTATATGTCTGTATGTGGATACTGCCATTGTGGACGCTGTTGATCACATGATCAAAGCACTGAGAGCACCTTACCTCAAAAAACGCCAGTGCTCACAGTACAAAAATGGCGGCGTTTATGACGTCATTATGTTTCCCTAGGATTCTGCGGCAGTATACTGTCAGTCCATAACGGAACGTGTTTCTCCCCAGTGAGAGCACTGAACAGTGCTCCCAGTGTATATCGGAACATACCCTAAATAGCTATAGAAAGGGACAAGTAATAGATAAAAGTTTAAAACAAAACACTGTCATGCAAATTCCTATGTAGAAAAATTGGCTGAAAAAAAGCTGACCAAAACTTACAAAAAAGAATAAGGATGAAGTTCTACCACATTTTTAAAAATCATAGGAAGTTCCTACCTACAATTTACCTATAAATTGCTATATAAAATTCTATATACAAAATCGTTTATTTTATATTACACTCTTGAGAGAAATTAATATTTAAATAATATCTTTTCTGTGGTATTCATCTAGGCAACATACATATACCCGCATAGGTATTATTGCATTGTGTATTGTTGGTATATTCGCTTTCATAAATAAATGCTTTCTCTTTATCTCGTGTGGTCTCGGAATTCCCTTGTACAATAAAGTATATCTAAATTTTATTATATACTTCGGAATATGTATTTCTTGCTGGCAGACCGGGTGCACATTTCCCATTTTTCCGAATCCCACACTCTCGTAAAATCCCGCTTTAGTGGTATCATACGATTTACGATCGAAAAGGTTTAGTTTCTGGTTTTTCTTGTGGAGTCAGCCTGTGAATTTGAGCTTCGCTTCGTTTATTTCAAGGATTTATAATTCTATTGTAAGTATTATAGTTATCGAAATTAGAATCTATTAAAAATATTTTTTGTGTTCCAGAAAAAAACGGATGGCTTCTGGAATCAACTCGGTATTTATATGTCACCGACGTTCATCTAACAGACTATTACGTTGATGATTGTAATTTGGTATCTATCGTATCCCAAACGTAGACGTGAGTTTCAAACGTTGATTTTGTTTGCTAAGGTTTGTGTGCATTTTACCCCGAAAATATAACCTATTTTGGGGGTAAAATGGATACATGTTTTTTGAGGTTATGGTGTGGGAGGTCAGTCGAATGTCCTTCAACGATTCAAAATAGATTTATTTTGCGTAAAATTCTGTTCATCTTGTTTCTTCTAAACATTGCTGACTCCCTGTATTTCTAAAAGTATCGTAAAAAGATCATGAACATAGATAAATAAATAAAAAATGTCTAAAAAACACGCTTTGAAAAATACTGCACTAAAAGGCATAAAATAATATCAAATTATCGTATTATCATTCGAATAAAATATTGCAATGTTTATTAGAAGTACATAGGTTAAAATCAACTTCCTAGATTTGTTTATAATACTTAGTTTGAGGTAGGATAGCTGGGGAGTATCTACATCATACAACAAGAAAAGCTAAAAAAAGGAAAATGAAAGTTTAACAAAAATAAAATACACATAAACTTTTGAATAATATTAGTGGTTTATAGCAGTTTTTATTTAGAACATTGATATTTTATAGAATCGTCGAACCTCTCTTAATAACGTAAATTCACCACGTCAGGTATCGTAGGAAATTGCCAGTAGTCTTAGAAAAGTACCGTAATTTAAATTTACTACCCTGTAATATTTAGATGGTGCATTTCGAAATCCGAAATAAAAATCGAGTGATGTTACATCGACACCGGTTAATAAACGATTGGCAAACGAATGAAATGTTAGGAATTGGAAGCGGTTAATCCTCTTGCATGTAACGAGGTGTCACGGGCCTGTTTAATCTTTACAGTTATGTGTGGATTAGGTAAATGTTTCCGTGAACATTGGAAACGGTATTGCATGGAATTTTCACGCGAATTTAAGCGGGACGTTTGCGCGTTTCCAATTATTTTTTAATGGCATACTCTGAAACCAATTACATTGCGATTATTATCACTGTATATTGCCGGATCTTGTGTGGTAATAATTGTTGATACAAAAGGATCCAATAAGAGATTTTTAATAAGTTTGGTATAGTAATATGTGTGGGTTCTACTCTGAAAAAATAATGTCTATAAAGATTGACTTGAATGTAGGCGTGGTAATTGTATGGTAGTATTTGTAAATTTGTATACATATAGATTTGGCTTTTCACTCACCCATGCGAGATGTTAGTCAATTGTAAGGCAATGCTTACTATTCTATCGGACCGTGGGTTCAGATGAATGAACTATTTCGTCAATAACCATTTACTAGTTAATTATCAGTTATTAACAAGTTGAAACGTAGCCTTCCTAGCGTTATTTGTCTGCTCCAGTCAGGACTATTGCAAGATGTTATCCCGTACAAAAATGAAATGGTATTGTCATTATTTAGTAGGGTGAGTAGGTACCTGTAGGTTGCAATTGCTATAAAAATATAAACGAATATCGTACTGGAATTTGAGGATTTTCAAAAGCTTTTTAACCGCTTTACACTAAAGTTTTTAATGATCAACTATGGAGTTAAATAATAACATATTTGCAAACGGCACAGGATGGAAAAATTTAACGATTACACGAGCAATTAAATAAACGCGTACTTTCGTTTAATGTTTGGATTCAGCAATATGGGACATCGAATGAGTTGAAATATGGGACAAACATGACCACGTTTATTACAACTCAGGGTTCAGTGAAAATTTTATATTTCATTGATAAAATTGATATTTTTTTCTTCTTTTTTTCAAGATTACGTAAATAAGCTAAATGTAAGGAAAGAATAAAATTACTTCATTATACTTCATTGCTGCAAACTTTATTAGGAAATTACTCTAAGTTACAAAGTTAATATACTTTATGTAAAGAAGAGCTATGATTAAAGAACTTTGCGGTTTGCGGTGAAGGAAATGTGATCGGAATATCAAATCAGTGAAAGACAGGTAGGTACTTTCAGCGAAGGTTGATCAACTTGACAGCCATGAAAGCCAAATAACTGAAATTCTTTATGAATTTTGCGACCGAATTCAAATAAAGAAACGAAGTGCGAAATTCTAACTGGAAATTCGAAATTGAAAACCAATTTATTTATTAAATTAAGGGAGGAGAAGGTCAAAGCTACCGCTTCAGAAATCTGCCTGAGAAGAATAACGATGGTTAATTCTTCTTTCTATTTATCTCACGTATTTGAGTTTAAAAAAATAGTAAAGACAAAGGTATCTCGCGAGAGATACGTAAAAGCTAAACTTGTGTGATAAAAGAGAGGAATTCAAATGTTCTCGACCAGAGTCTATGAGTAAATCAACGAACCCTAATCATTAAATATGTTTAGTCAGTCCATAAAACATTTGGCAAATCATAATATTATTCATTAAACGTTAACTATTAATAACAAGCAAATAATAAAAAGTGTGCCAGCATTTTTATGTGCTATGAAATGATTTAAAACACACTTTGGTATTTATATCCATTGATACGCAAAAGGCAAAGCCATAGAATGTAAACCACATAATAACGATTCGACTTTTTAGACAATTTAAATTACTTGGGTTTTTTTAATGGGTCATTCGTTTGATTTTATTATAATACCTTCTGTTATCGAAGTTCTAAAATCTGAAGTATAGATTGTGTTGATCGAAAAATAAATTAAATTGTCTCAAATCTTGACATATTATGACGTTTTATACCGAAGTTTGTAGGAGTCAGGAAACAGACGCTGGCATCAAGTTCCACTCCTTTGCTGTACGCATTATAATTTCGGTAATAGGAAAACTTTGTTATGCATCTTCCTAATTCCAGTACTTTTGAACGTTGGCCTATTTAGGAATGAGGTCAAATGGGGATCTACGTTATATATGAGAACGTGTCACGCGCGATAAATGATTGATAGCCAATTTTTCACATTGGATGACAAAATCAATGGGTGGGTAACATTAGGAACCCCGTTGGAACCAAAATTTACGACGTGAAATTCATATACGCTTATATTACCACGAGGCTTTTTTCGCATCGCAATGTTTTCTACAAATTGACCGAACATTTATTTATAAATAGGTATAATTCAGTGTGCGTTGGATAGGCAAGGAATTCGCTTTATTTATAACGTATCATTTGTCATTCCGTGCCGGGAAGCGTAGATTTTTGTGTCACTATTAAAATAGACATGTTACTCTACTAACACTTACGGGAAACGCTTTTTTTTGTTGGTACTGTTTTAACATTACCCTACATAAATAAAGGTAGGGTTTCATATTCGTTTGAGAACGATAACTGACTCTTTGTAGGTAGGTATTAAATGTTAGACAAAAAATACACTTTCCCACTAGATACAACTTTACTTAACACAGTTTAAAATAACTCACATTCTTTTGTTTTTCATTAAAATCTACCTAATTACCTCGAAATAAATAGATTGCTAATTAAATATGAAACATATATTAATATTATGATTGTTAATTGAGACGGTATAGCGGATTCCCCGAGACGTTTTATGGTGGGCAATGAAGAGGGAAGGTACCTAGGAAATACCTACAGCCAATCTATACTATAAACAATAACTGTAGGAGCACTACACACGTCGAGTCTGCGGCTGGCTTCATCAATTTGTTCGATGTGGCAGTTTCGTGTAAGTACACGAAGGGTCTGCTCTGAGTCCTTAACTCTTTATGCTGGTAATGGACACATTGACGTCAGACCTGGTGTTTGCTGATGACAATGTTCTTGTCAGTGAGAATGGATCCGATGTCCAGAGCAGGCTGGTGAAATGGCAGCAATGGTTGGAGAGTGTTGGCTTGAAAATCAGCAGAACTATACTAAACAAATGTTCTGTGATTTCTGCGGTCTTTCCACTTTTGCGCCTATTTCTTTTGATGGTGTATCATTACCAGTCAGTTACGACTTTCAGTACCTCGGAGATGGTGACATTGACCATGAAATAAAGCAGAGAATCAGTTCAGTTTCAATGAAATGGCGACAGGAACAACCTGTGATCCACGGATGCCTCTGAGGATAAAGGGGAAAAATTCAGGTATTTATTACCAAAACATAATGATATAAACAGACAATATTATTACGATACATCAAAACATGAAAAAGAGAAGAGAAAACTTCATACTGTATTTTTCTTTTCTTTTTTATATTCAACTTCGAAGTGTTATACTGTCATAACAGTGCAGTTTTAGCTTTTCAGTTCCCACATTTCCACTGGATGCAGAACCAGTGAGCATCATTTTATTGTTATCAACACAATACAACATGAATGTCTTTGTGGAAATGCAATTTGCAATTCAGACATCGCCTGCACATGACTAATTTAGGTTTTAGTTGGTTACATAATTGTTATTGCAGTTTATAGTCTGTGGCTAATAGTGTGTTTATGGTAGGTTAATATTCAATGGTAGTAAATTGTCCTAGATAATATTATAGTGCTTCGTTCTGAAACATTATCAAGCCTGTCTTTGGTTTATATTTGCATTTATCTAATTACAATATTATACTAGTAAACGAATAAAATTGCGGAACGAAATCTACATAATAATATAAAGGTTATTAAACCCAAATAACGACTTAAAAATAATTTCTTAAAATGTATTTTTATACGCAACTCGACAATCTTTTAGTTTACATGCTCAGTTGCTATCTTCACGCACTAAAGGGCATTGACATCACTTAGTGAAATCGTAAAACATTTTATTAGTATACAATCTATTTAGTTTTTATAATCCAAATAGATCAAGGTCAGTTTGTTAAACGACGAAAGTTATTTTTGTATTATGGGATATTTGTTGGTATTTATGGATAAAATCTTATAATTTGATGGTGCCTGTTCAATTATAGCTTGCGTTCCCGAAAAAAAAGTAGCCCATGTCCTTTTCCATGCCATAGGCTATCTGCGTACCAAGTTTTATCGCGACCGGTTCAGCGGTTTAACAAACAAACAAACTCACATTCGCTATTAGTTAGGATTAGGATAATAAGTTTGACACAGGTCTCATAATTTTATTATCGCAAGTTCTACATTTAGGTTTTAAAAAGTAGACTACAAATGATAATAATATACATTACGACTATCCTATATACCATAGCGTACCTAATTACATACAGTGGTAGGCATTCGTAATTGCTACATTGTGTTCCAAGCGAGTGTATGGCAGCTTGGGCTCGCTACCGCCCCTCTCTCACCCCGCCTGCCCCGCACGATTGCTCTGTCTAGACGTGTCCTTTGGCCGATTGTATGAGTTACATAGACTGTGCCTATTCTATGTAATATCTAAAGATATATTTACCTACATCTACCGTGCCTTTCGTAGCATGAATTGATGGTATATTTTTCCTTAATTTCATATGGAAAGCAGATTTTGATAATCAATATGTATGACAGAGAGTCCTGAGTTGGGTAGCTGTTCCCATTAGATTGACGTCGTGTGGGGTGACCTTGATAATTATTTTTAGACAGTTGTTTATCGACAATTCTAACCCTATAATACTCGCTCGCTAAGTATTAATGGACAAATCAAATGGCTTGTTTGTGATCGATCAAATTTAAACCCGTAGAAACAAGCACAACGTAATAATGTTGACAAATGTTCTATTTGAGAACTAAACTTTAATTTAATAAAGATATGAGCTAATATCTATTATACTCTTTTTACGAAATAGTTCTAAACCAGCCATAGAAATCCTGAAAAGATACAACTTACTGATAAGTTACATAATAAATAAGTTATGTGAAAGCCAAGTAAGTCATAATTTCCAAATTATCCTAAGGTGCAGTAAATTGACATTTCTCGAAATTAACACATTGAGTTAAAAATAATTGAGCAATTTGTGTATAAAGATTTCCAGTAGGTATGCAATTTTGCCTGGGAAATACTAGATAGCCTATTTAAATTAGGTCATGTCAGTTACAAATTATTATGAAATAGGCTAATAATATAGAACATTATTTTTTGCTTTCATTATTTTGTGCATTCAACTTTTACTAAATTATTTGTCAACCTACGTAACGTTGTACTAACCTACATTTTTTGACGTCAATATAAAAAAATAATATAACGTCTAAAAAATTAAATTCAAAAATATTTTTTCATTACGAAAACCAATTAAAAAGATTTTAGTCATCAGTTCATGGATACACAAACCTCTCAGCATCGAAAAACAGTTTTATAGTTATGTATTTTTGAGCTTTATTGAAAACTGTACAAAGTTCAGACTAACGAGACTGTATAATAGTGCTGTATGTTAGTAAATAGAGGTGATATTCGTGTATCAGCAATTATACAAGAGCAATAACGTGCGGCGATGTCGCGCTATGTGACACGACCGATATATATTTAGCCCGGGGTAAAAATAACCCACTCGCGTGGAGCGGGTTAGCGCATAGAGTTTTGGTTTTGATCGTACAGCGAGTGTGGTTGATCAGTGTGATTTATTATAGAAAGAGGCGTTTAGGGAATGGCAAAGCCTTTTAGAATTGTTTGCTGGCTGAATGCCACTAACATGAGAAGGGTTAAGGTTACGTCAATATTTTTTTTTATTGAATATGCTTATTCAAATAATAATGATGAAACCCTTTAGCCTGTGTTCCAAATAAAAGAGGTAACAGTAACTCTATCCATGTACTGATAAATTTTCCTCCACTTAGAAATTGTGGATACATTTGGTAATTCCAGAAACTGAAAATTTCCATCGAGAATAGCAAGTAACGAATATACACATTAGGTATTTATCCTCTGTCCTTATAGTGTGTGAGGCAGTTAAATACAAATGAATGAATCACTCAACACCACTCCGGCGCATAATTATCATATCTTAATGCGTGCTTTATGCGCACATTAGAAGCTTAAAATGATCGTTAAACAAAGAAAAGCATTTTACGACCTCATGTTTCTGCAGGATAAAAAAAAGTATGTGGAGGGAAGTAACTTAAATATGAATGCTAGCAAATTTTACTCCAAATATCAAAATAAGGTCTTCTAACAAATCTTTTTATAATAATCTTTAGCAGATTTCGTGTTTATTAGCGACAATTTGGTCCGTACGTAAGTTTAGCTCTTCATAATTTTTTTAACAAAATTCCGTATGTTAGATTGCGTGGTGTTCTTTTAATTTAATACACCATGTGTATTTGAGAGATTTAATCCTCATAATGTACCTTATTGATTGATGCCATAAAAACGAATTCGTACGATTTCTTCTACATCATTATTTTATACATTTTTGTGAAAACCCACTTTGAAGTCGGTTTTGTTTTCTGTTTCTTATGTGTATTCAATACCTTAAGGTTTGTCACCGATGCATATGGACATAAGCAATACCAGCGATTGTCTATATTATGTTGTAAGCCTATTACAAAGCAAAGAGGCTACAAATTCTTAAAAGCAACACTCGAAGACACACAAGAAGACACCGGTATGTGCTTGATGACATATTTTCAACTTGAAACTGGTAGCCAGCTGAGCGGAAGGAATTGATAGAAGCTTATCAGATCATAGATCATCGGGCGCGAACCAGCTTCTCACTCGTTTCACATTATTTCCACTGGATCTAACAAAACTTCAAAAAGGAATTACCCCTGATTGGAACCATGAGCGCATAAAAAAACAATCGTAAAAATATTTTCTCACTTTGCCCACAAACGTGCGTAAGAGGGGCGGCATACACATTTACAAATCCCCGTACTTACCTTTATCACGTATGGATTTGGGATCGGACAACGAATTCCCTCGGGAGTTTGTATCATATAGTGGGAATTTTATTTCCTTTCTGGATTTAATTTTACTTGTTGCACGAAAAATATTCAAATTAAGAAGCTATTAAAATTATTTTTAAAAGAATGTAGTTTCTGTGTGCTTTTTGCATTCCCACCATATCTACGGAGGTTTTATACATAAAAGGCATATTGCTTGAATAAAACAATATTTTAACATTTAAAGTTTGGTAATCTTTAAAACATGTTTATTTTACCTTCTATCACAGTCTATGTAACTCTTTAACGGACACGTCTATACAGAACAATCGTATGGGGCTTGCGGGGTGAGAGAGGGGCGATAACGAGCCCAAGCTGCCATACACTCGCTTGGGACACAATGCAGCAATGACGAATGCCTATACAAAGCGGCATTTCACGTGACTTCAAACGCGATAGACCACTGTATGTTTTTTACGCTGTGCTTCTATTAGAACTATTTCAAAAAAAAAAAAAAAACTATTTTTAAATTGGTTCCGGTTCCATTATATTGTTTATGATAGTAGCTCCACCTCAAAAACTTGGTAATAGAATAGCCACTGTTCAATAAACATACATCAAAATGATTATAATCAACTTAAAATGAAGACAGACCGTACTCGCGTGAGTGACTCCATCGATATCCGTCATCACCGTGGGTGTGACTCAGCACCACCAATAAGACACAACCATTTTGTTATTACGTCATTTATTCTTACTCTGAGTTGCCTCCAAGAAATATATTTGTATGTTTTTCTGCGTGGGTTTGACGCAAAAAATATTAGACTTGACTGTTCCCATTGCGTTAGCAATTAGTAAATCGTCAGAAACTTAAAAAAATATTAAATATTAAATTTAGGTACAATACCATTTCAAAACTGTATATATTCAGAAAATGAGTGTGCACATAAGACGCCATTTTATGACGTCATAGTCTCTTATTTCATTTCATTACTAATGTACCATTAGTGAGTCATGAGGGTATGCCATTGCATAATTAATAAAGGCCTATGTAATGTAGATATACCTCAAGTCCGTAATTTTTCTTACCGTCTTCCACCTTTATTAATTTACAATGTTACATAATATGAAGGTACTATTTTTTTATAAATATATATTTTTTTCTATCAGAGAATTTAATTCTGTATCCTGAAACTGAGACCGCATGTTCTTGTTCCACTTGTTCATAGTCATGCATTGTAGCATGACTGTGAACAAGTTTTATTTCATATCTCTGTTACCATCCTACGCGCCAAATTCATACCCCTTTGTCAACCTTCTTTATCAAAGGAGTTTCGCTATTAGTAAGTATTATTTTTAATACCTACTTATAACCACAGAGCTAGTCCCCTCTAGAGCTCAATCTTATTGAACTTTAAATGGTTGAAAATAGCATTTCCTGTATATACTAGCTGATTTCTCAAAGATGTTCTTTATCAAAATGCGATTGGAAAAAAATTGACAGATAGATCAATCAAAATTAAAAAGAAAATATCATCAGTATCATCTAAAAGCAATCGTCTAATGCTCACAGCTCGTTCCAATTCCACTATTAAATGTCACTTCCATAGAAATTACTGCTAACTTTAAAAATTGAGTAAAAGAAATATGGTAGATGGTATATAAGATTAATCCATCTTAAACCGCTCGGAGGTAGGCAAGAATTTAATAAATCCAATGTATAAAATGCCAGTAGAATTTCCTGGGAATGGTAAATGCTAATTTTCCGATCTATTTCTGTCCTAGGAAGGCCCGGATATTATCTATCATAGAGACATGTAGGCTGGGTATTGAAGTTCCATTTTGTGATTAAACTTCTTTTGGTAAACATTATTTTTTTGTTGAACTTCATAAGTGGTTTTTATATAGTTTTTTCAGTTATTTAAAAGTGTATTGTATTGTGTTTTTCATTGTAATTTTCATAATAACTCATCTTTAAAAAACTGGTCACGAATAGGTCGACACGGGGCACCTATTTTGGTATTCATAAGTATAATGCTCTGCATAATAATTTAAGAACGCTATCCTAATATTCATCAATTTTGAATTATCAATTATAATCTATGGAGTTTGATTGATTTATTAATCAAATTGTAACAGGCCTGAAAATAACAGTATGCATAATTTTTTTAACAAGAAATAAAACCGATTCAATAAAGAAATTGAAATTTTGGAACACGTGTTTCCCTTTCGCTGACTTCAAAACGAGTTCTAACATCGTTATTTTTTTTTTTGTGCAAGCCCACTTTGAAGTCGGTTTTATCTATTGTTAAAAAATAATTTTGTTTTTCCATTTTCAGTTTCATATGAGGGTGTACTATTATACACATCTGTTTACCCCCTCAACCGTACAGGCGTGATGTTATGTTATGGAATGGTGAAAACAATACGTAGACTTTCGATCACAGCGATCGCAGGTCATTTGCTGTTAGTTATTGAAGAATTGCATTGTCTATCTCCGAAGATCTTCATCAGATCCTAATATATTATAAACTAAAACCTTCCCTGAAAAAATATGCATTTCATAACGAAAATCCCATCCAAATCGAATAAGTAGTTTTAGAGAAAATCGCCGACATATATATGTTAAAAATGAGTGGATGCTTAGAAAAATCAATCTATGTATTTTTTTTCTGTATTTTTTAAATAGGGGTTTTGATCAATCTAAAATCAGTAAACTGAAAATGTCATAGCAAAAAACCCCAAATCGCATATAGCTACATAATATACCTAAAAATATATTTTTTCACATCGGATGAGTACCACTTTATAATATTAGTGTAGATAGATTATTTCGTTACCTATGCGTAAGCGCAGGCATGTTATTCCAGCACTGATGACAAATTCTATTAAAATACTTCGATAAGACATGTGACTGGTAAAAAGCGACGTACCTACTTACAACATTATTGCTTCACATAATCATGTAATATCTATGCAAATTAACATTTATTGAAAATTTGTAGATATAGTACGATAAGTATTTAAAAATCCTTTCTTAGCGGATGCCTACATCATATTAGCTATCTGTATGTTAAATTTTAGCCCGATCCGTTCGGTGGTTTGAGCTGTGCGTTGATAGATCATTCAGTCAGTCACATTTTCCTTTTATATACAGAAGATTATTATTATATGTATAAGATATATACAGAAGAAGAAAATTAGTAGGATAGGAAGTGACATTTTGTCAAATGAAGATCAATCTACATGAAATGAATTCGTGTATCGTGACGTTTCAGTTTCGTTTTAGTAGAACGACCACCATTCACTAAAACCTCACTGACTTGTACGGACATGACTATGCAAAAGTGTTATAATGTTACTAGACTTTTATATTATAACTTGACATTGGCAAAATACACAAGCAGCTTAGTGCCACACTATTATAAAAAAAAGTAGGTATTGAATAGTGTTATAGTGGAAATTTTTGGAATGAACTATATTTATTTTATTGACGAGCTGAGCTCAGTCTCTGTCTAGCAGAACTAATTAGCTTCACTTAAGGCACTTCTTAATACATTCATTACAATGATTAATGTATAGGCTTATGTTTGAAAATTCAAATGTACATAATATTTCATTGAGATTGTATATTTCTGTCTACTAAAATGATAGTTCAGTTATAGTGCCAAAATACTATAATATGCTTGGGTTTTTACTGAAGGAAAATATCGTGAGGAAACCATAGAAGGTAGGGTACTTTGAAGTACCTGCCTAATGTATTGAAAAAGCTAAATACACGGTAAAAAATAATTTTATGTTTGTAAGAGGTAACAGGTTCTCATTTCATTTGCAGTGGCAGTCACCGTTTCTTTATTTCATCCGATAAAATATTCCATCGAAGAAAACAACAATTTCTCAAGTATTAATTGCTACAGTTACAATTTCCTCATACTTCAAAACTATTAATTGGCAAAGTAAGCTCGTAACATGACAAAATATTACATCTCGGATCCACGTCAGCGACCTCTTACTACTACCCACATTTATAACGCATGTTTAGCTATCTTTTAAACATGTTATATACTTAATTTAGGTGTCACGTGCGTTTATAAATAATATATTTAATAAAAATATAGAGTGGACTTGAGGACAGCTGAGGTGGCAATACGCCAGCGGGGTGTACTATGCCAAACGTACGTTGGTGACGTACGTGGTAACAATCGGACATCTCGTTCCCTCTCACACGTTCTAAATACACCGTCTTTGTCTACAGGTGTGTTTAATGAATGTTTAAAGGCGTCTATAGTTGAATGGTAACCTGAATTTGAACCTCAGTCGTGGGCTAGCAATTAGTATGTCGGTTAGGAGCTTTGCTTTTCAAAGCAATATTTTGAATACAGCTTGAATTGATCAACACAGGTCAAAAGTTACTAACTTATTATTTTACAGTGAATTTATTTATAGTTATAAACTAGCTTCCGCTTCACGGTTTCACCTGCGTTCCCGGAATGAAAAGTACCCATGTTCTCTTCCAGAGCCTAAAGTCCTAATATTACCAAATTTTATGAAAATACGTTCCGCCGTTACGAAGTGGTAACAAACATTCATTTTCATTTATAATATGAGTAGGAAGTATAGGATAAAGGAAAGATACGGAAACAACATTGTTTTATCATTTGAATCAATCCACAGACACACAATTTCTTCCTGGATATTAAAGGAAATATTTTCTGTGTACTAATTGCACATCAATAAAATTACTTTATAAACAAATCGAGTTAGAACCGCAAAAATGAGTTCATAGTGAGATTGGATATACAGTTTGGAGTGCAATCAGTTTGAAATAATTGGCAAAATAATCAATGGCAAATTCCTTTTTAATTTGTTTACTAATCATGATGCATACCTACTTAGTAGGAAATGCTAAAAATGTGATTCTCATTACGTTAAAATAACAAGATATCTAGCATCTTCTATATGAATGAATGAAAATATTTTTTATTCAAATAGGCCTTCACAAGCACTTATGAATAGTCTGACTCTAACGCTCGGTTCGGAAGGTTGCTTTTACTGAGAAGAGCCGGCAAGAAACTCAGCAATTACTCTTTTCAAAACCAACTCAGATTTATTACATTAAATTATTTATCTAGTCTCACTGACAATATATGTGTGTTATAACAAAAAAGAAAAGAAACAAAATGATGAGTGACATAGTTAATAAATAGATAGCAAATTTAAGCAGACCAGCCCCCACAAGCAGCACCTGTTCACAATATATAGGAACAAAGTCGGATAACAGAATAACTATTAAAACATCGGAAAAAAAACCTAGCCGTGGATGACACAACAAATGAAAAATATAAATATGAAAATCCAAGGATATTTAAATCTGAACCTTGTGACGACTATTCAACAATCACTTTAATTTACACGAGCAATAAATAAATTGTCGATAAACAATTCATAGATTCTCGTGAAGGCCGCGTACCTACAGACAAAACGGCGAAACGTGGCGCTCCTGCGAACCTCACAAGTGCCGGCAGCGGGCAATCGATAGGGCTCCACCCACTGACCTATTTACGGGTATTAGGAAGAGGCCAGTCCTCAGTCGGGCGGGAAGACGTCTTGTGTTTTTGTCTCGAGTCTTTGGGAGGCTTTATAGCACTTTGGTGAGGCTGAAAATACGCTAAATGGTCGGTCCGCCAATCCTTTTTTGTTGGGTTGAAACTGTGACAGTTTTGTGACAATGCGATTTTATTTGTGAATTTTAAAGATGGGCTCGTTTTTTTCATGGAATTCATTATACTTATTATGTGCGCCTAGTGTAGTGTATATGTGAAAAGAGAAAGAAAGTAATTCTAAAGAGAAGAAAATAGTATTTAGATGAATAATTAAATAATCTTTACGAATAACAGACCTAAGTATGCAATATTTATGAATGGAATTATAACATGTGTATGACCACAATCTCACTCGATGTGGTCAAAGGTGGTAAGAACACAGCGCCTAGTAAGCACTGGCTCTCAAGTGAAGCTGCCGGTTGTTTGGTGACAGATTTACAACTTGAGGGTGGTAGTCAGTCAGGTGGGTACTTTTAAGTACTCTACTACCGTGCTATGGATTCCTCACGATATATTCCTTCAACGAAATTCAAGCTTATTGAAAGATTTGAACCACGACTTTCGTCGTATTCGTCGACACTACCACTGAGCTATCATGTTATGATTTCCCCAATATGTACTAGGTGGTAATCAAACCCACGATCTGTAGTGTGGCAGTTAGCGTATTTAATCTCCACGCCAAAACGCCCGTCAATTACGTTTGCCTTAACGCAACATACGGCCTAAGCCTTTCAAAGACTGTGACAAACAACCTGCTATCTAATAGGCACAATCTGGCAAACAATGTGCCCGTATATAGAGCATTTGTCCACTGGCATGCCAAAGGCAATTGGAGTGGAAGTGCTCAAATAGGTCGATGCCATAGCATACGTGACATATATAATTTTAAGGGGGATTAACCCATAGTAGAATGCAGAACAATTATAATTGGCTGGCAAACCTCTTGGATCGTGTTTACATATCAAACTACATAATTTGTAGTAGGTACAATACCTAGGTACTACACATTTCGTAGTTTACTAACATGATTTGAGTTCAAGATGGATCCATTATACCTAACAGGTCACGCACATTTTGTAGTGGTTTACCCCCTTTTTTTTAGCTTTTTTAGCTCGAACAACAGCAGGAATGGAATGACAGGACAATAACTGCGAAGTTTAAGATTAGGTTTGAAAATTGTGATAGTACCTACTAATGATAGTACCGTACTCGCACTACAATAATGTCCGCCATTTTCAATCTCATTCTATTTAATGCGACTTCATTCATTCATTTCATTTTACTCACTCATTCGTTTCATTAATTAATTTAATTCAACATTTTATTAAAACATTTCTGTAAACATAATTCAAAATTATCATTATAGGCGTTTTACTATACAGTACCTGGGCAACCGAATTCTGCTAGGCGTCTTTTTATGTTTGTTTGTAAAATAGCGTTTTTTCAGGAAAGACGCATATATAGATAAACTAAAAAGGCAAAACCCTTTCTAAATACAAAATTTGATCCAAATCGTTAGAACCGTTTCCGAGATACACGAAATATATTTATTATATACGATAAACTGTGTCTATTTATTCAATGTGTGGGAAGTAAACCTCTTAATTAAAGCAGTTAGTTAACTTGTAATGTTATTATAATTTCATCAACAGATTAAAGTAATTTATTAAATTTGATATTTCAGCAACTTGAATCCTTATAATAACCAAACCAAAGTCTGAAATAAATTGTTATTTCCAATAATTTACCAATTCAAATGTTCGCTTACTTCCTTTTGCGAAAGGAAGTGGCGGGGCTGACAGGATGTTTGCCCCCCCCCATTTTTTAAATTAATACTTAGTTTAAAAAGTTCAAATATTTTATTCAACGGACTTAATGTACATCGTACAACTTATTGAAAGTGAAGATAAACTACCACTGCTTCGGAAGGAAAATACAACTTCACAGCCCACTTCGGGCGCCTGGTGCCTTGGGTGATGGGTGCGGCGGCTGCTGACGAACACCGGCGAACCGGGTGCCCTTTGCAGGCGGCTGTACTTGGGGATCGTGCGATCAATACGTCCCGTATGGGTGGACGCTCTGAACCGCGGAATCTTCACCCTCGTAGGCCGTAGAGGGTGGTAGCAATCTCCCCCAAAGCGGCGTGTGGCCTGGCGGATTCCTTGCCTTGGGACCTTAAGGCCTCGCGTCAGGATACTTTTAGCGCGAGGAGGCGCTGGCCCAGGGTGAGAGGCACCACGTGAGGTGGAAGGGCGCATAGCGCAGCTGCATGCGCTCACTATCCAGGAGTGGATGTCCAGGCTGGAGCACCCTAGTGCGGGTCTGAGGACCATTATGGCCATCCGTCCAGTGTTGGAGGAGTGGTTGGAGCGGCGGCACGGCACTATGACCTTCCGGTTGACAAAGATCCTCTCGAGCCGATCGCCGTGTGTCACCACTGTGACGGATGCCTCGGCAATGACGTCGTCGTAGAGGAGCCCTCCCACACCAGGCTGTCGCTGCTGGGTAGGTGCGCGGATGAAGTGTAGTTTCGGCGCCCTCGTACATCCAGCCGGCAGGGACATGTAGGAATAAATACCCCAGGTTTTTAGTCAGTAGGAGTCTGACGTAACCCCGCCGCTTCCCCCCGGAGCCGCAGGGTATCCATGAGGATAACTACTTCTGAGCCCAATTTTCATCGAATTCATCTCGCCTCCTCTCTTTCGAACCCTTGCGGTTTCGCTTGGCACGTAAGATAGCGGGCGCGATTTGGAGTTTTTTATTATTTTATATTTCCAATTGAAAAAATCGTGGCGCTTGCCGCCGCCCCCTTTCGTATGCCGCTCGGGGCCATGTCCCCCCAGGCACCCCCCACGCCACTGGCGAAAGGTCAAGTGATTTCTAGAAAGGTCACGTTGTACCTACCTATTAGGTAAGTACCTATTCTTTGGTACAGATGTCCACAATAACTTTGGCCAAAGGTGGTAAGCACACAGACCTTGGAAGGGTACCGGCTCTCAAGTGCAGCTGCCTGAATACACTGCAGCACTGGTGACATTAGGCGACAAAATTTTAACTTGAGGGTGGTAATCAACCAGGTAAGTAGGTTAGGTACAGTCAGCGGCAAAAGTATCAAAACAGCGATTCGGTTTCCTCGAAGATGTTTTTCTGCATCGAAACCATAAGCTCATTTTAGGATTCGAACCCACGGCACAGGATTCGACGTCACCATTACCTAGATGTGGTACTTTGTAGAAATGATATAAATGCAAATCTTTAGTTTTTATAATTTTTACAAATTAACAGATTTGTATAGAATGAGTAGAATTCCTGAATATTTATTATTATTATATTATTTCATAATTAAAATATAAAAATACAATCGAATATTCTCCCTTTACATTCAAAATCCAACGAAAAACTTAAAACTAATTTGCGAGCGAAATAAAAGTCCTCTGCCGACGCTGACGTTCGGAATGCTTAAAATGCCTCTCTGGCCCACATTCCCTTCAGTACGTGGGCTATCCGAGGCTTTTGTTTAGGACCCAGCGATTTCGTGGGTCCAATGAAATAGCCGGGTGATGGATAGAGGTATTCTGAGCTATTGATTGATTGTAAACCACGTTATGTTAGGGATAAATGTACTAGTAATGGGGTATATTAATCTTGTAGGTCCTTGTAAGTAGGCGCTATTGCTTGGTTAAGAACTTGTGAGACTCCTTTACATTGGGTGACTATAAAAATAGTTTATAAATTTGATTTATGGTTGCCAGAAAAAACCTCTGAAGATCTAAAGATTATCTGAGGTTTTTTTAAGCATTCATAAATATAGGTCATAAGAAATCATATGAATCGAGAAATAAGTCTA
This sequence comes from Tetheella fluctuosa, assembly GCA_951216915.1. Lineage (NCBI taxonomy): Eukaryota > Metazoa > Arthropoda > Insecta > Lepidoptera > Drepanidae > Tetheella > Tetheella fluctuosa. Next base: position 10,565,635 of record OX578222.1, read on the forward strand.
AGATATCTATCAGTAAAGGAGCCGCGTGCAACCTAGCGCCTGAGGCGATAAATATAGCGAATTAAAAAAAAATATCCTACATTTTTTATTTTACTTACTTTATGGTACTTTACCAGTAAAGTAAAGGATTATTTTCAACATTCCCCCTTATTCAGACTTATTCGGTTGCCATACCGATCGGAAAGGACTATATTACGCTGATGCTGTGTTAGTCGCAGAATTCATTTACCGCGATCGTGTACCAATCGACTGTCTCATTGCAAATGATTGTGGTAAAACAGGGCCTAAAGAGAAACTGAAACTAATGCAGATTGTAGAAACCATTAATAGGTTTCAATCATTTATATTTAAGTCCACTAGTTCTGAGAGCAGCTTTCAAATGACAAGAAGTGGCAAGAAATTAGACGAAACAATATTATAGTTTACTTATCTGTATATATTTAAGACTACCGAAGTACTTTTTTTAACTCTTTAATCCATCATTACTGTCTCTATACTATTTATTAAAAAAACCTAATTACCTACACATTATAAAAATATAAACAATTACAACTAAAAAGGAAGACCGTCACCAAATGGGAGCTCTTTTTTTAACCAATTTCAAATTCAACTGTATTTTTGAATAACAACTGCAATATTATTAAATACATTAAAAGTATATACTTATATCTTTTTACCTGATTGCCTTCACGATTTATATAGCCAGATATTACCACAGCAAACGATTATTTGTTTTAAATCTCATCTAAGTTATTCGAATTTATTACTACGACGCCCATAACTGCCTAACCTAATTAGGTTTCCCGAACTCATTACAGAAGATAGTAGAATTGCATAGATTGTCCTAGTTAAATCTAGAAAACTTGGGACAGAACGTTTGTTTAGTTTTAGTTACTGTTTTTGTGTAATTCAGTTTAGTGGTGACTCAATTTCGTAGTGGTCCATTTTACACACTTTAGATTCAACCCAAAATCCGACACTGTAAAAAAAAGACTAAAAAGTGACGATGTGCCTAATGGAAAAAAAATACTTAAATTTTAAGCACGTGATGAGAGAGACGGTAAGAAAATCAGCAAGTTGTAACTCAGCTTCGCAAATAACCATGATCAGAGTTTTTATGTCAAGAGGCTGACAAACAGGCAGGTAGTCCACCTGATGGTAAGTGGCTACCGTCGCCTATGGACACTGGCAATACCAGGGGGATTGCCAGTGTGTTGCTGACCTTTATAAAGCCTAGAAGGCAACTGGCTCTCAAGCGCAACTACCGAAACACACCAGTAGGTGTTTGGCGGTAGACTTTCAACTTGAAACCCTACCTTATATGTATGTATATTATTACGTAGTTGATTTAATTTAAGTGGAAATACCAAAGAAAATATTCAAACAGAAAATAAAATTGTTTTATTTTATTCAACTCAAATAATATTTGTTTACGTAGTCATGTTATCCAACCGCAAGGTCAGATTTTTTTTCTAACAACCCATTAGTGCTAGACACACAATGACTCAAGTGAGGTCAACAAACCACAATCAATTCATGTTTTTTTTTATCAGACGAGCATAGCTACAAACACAGGCCTCAAATATATATTGAACTATAAATCCTACTAGGTATTGTGTTTTTTAGTTTCTAATTTCACGCAGCAATGGAACAACGGGTCACGTTTATGGATCGGAGAGTGACATAGGACAGGATAGACAGTTTTAACACCGTCAACGCGAGTGAATCAGGGCGAAAGCTAGTATCCAATCAATTAACTATCAAGGTTTAACATAGAATTGAAATAACCATCACCACACTGTATCAGTCTCTCATTAGAGAGAGAGAGAATTGAAGATATAATTAATGTTGTACCAAAAAGGTAATGTAAAGGTTTAAATGTCTCTGATATTTTATTCTCAGTAAAGTCAAAGTCAAAGCCATTTATTCAATTTAGGCCCTAGGAGGGCACGTATGAAGGTCGAATTTACTGAAGTTACCACCGGTTCGGAAATCAGCCTTCAACTGAAAAGAATCGGCAAGAAACTCAGCAAGGTACTTAAAAAAATATATATTCTGTATAATTTGACCATGGGTTATATTTTTTCAAAAACAGCAAAATGTACATTACAATATATAATTAAAACAAAACGAAAAATACCAATATAAAGTAAATAATAAAATGTAACGCAAACAAGTTTTTATGCAAGGTGCACCTGTACAAAGATAACTATTATAGCATTTGATTTAATATGTTCACATTTCTAGCCTCTCATCTAGCCGACATTCAAAACCAATTTCCAAATAGGATCCAGCCACGTAAGAATAGATATCGAGGCCCACTTCGCTAGGTCAACCTTTGGCCAAATATAGTACTTGTGAAACCTGCCCTATATTCCAATACTCAATAAAAATAGTAACCTGAATTTTCAAAGGTCAAGGTGTCTCTGTGGACAATTTAGCCAGATATCCATATGACCTGTGAAATATATTTTAAATATCACAAAATTCATAAAAAAATAAAAAAATCGGAGTTGATGGAGACCTAATTTACAATGGCATGCAATCACAGGTTAATCTAGTCCAAAAATAATGTACCAAATAATATCATTGTACCGGAATAAATATGTTATTCATTTTACAAAGGTCAGGCGGTATAGTCTCGTAGCGACATCTGATTATACATGTATGTAATCCATTCTATATGTAAATTACCAAAAAGATATTAGAATAAAATAAAATTGTGAGACCCCGCAAGGTTTATGCCATCTATGGATTTTTTTTCTAATCTGACTCATAGCCCATTTTATCTGACATTCATCATGAATTAATTAGGATAGGTGATACAAAAGTGAACATAGACTCAGGCCATCTTTGGCCTGATGTAAGTAGTCTATGATTATCATGGTTTTTAGGGTTCCGGAGCTAAATGGCAAAAAACGGAACCCTTATAGATTCGTCATGTCTGTCTGTCTGTCTGTCTGTCCGTCCGTATGTCACAGCCATTTTTTTCCGAAACTATAAGAGCTATACTGTTGAAACTTGTTTTTATTTGACGCTAAAAATCATATCATGGCGGTTTCACCAAATACATCCTAATATAGGAAAGAGGTATGATTGCACTTGATCTTCTATTCTATCATATACCATTTTATGTGACACTCAAAATCAATTACCATAGGGAGATAAAAGTAACGGACCCACTCTGCACAGTCAGTCTATCTCGCGATATTTTTAGAATGAGCTCCCCATTACGGTTTTCCCTCAGCGCTACTGTAGCAATATGGAGTTCTTAAAGGTCGTAAAAAGAGCTCTTCAAGGACGGCATTAGTATTGCAAATGTCCATAAACAGCGGTGACCACTTACCATCAGATGGGCCATCTGCCAGCTTCCGTTTTTCACGAAACGGAAATGCATTGAAAATAATAACGGGACCTACTTTTCAAATATCGGTCAATCACGGGTTTCTTTCTTAAATGCCCCAGAGCAGATTTTGGGTTACTACTCCATAATATCTTTCAAGATACTGAAAATCATGAGAAACGAGATTAAAATAAACCATCATCATCAACAATGAAAAGTTATTGGGATTAAAAATCTTAGGATCTATCTTAGGATAACAACGATATATTTGCTTCTGTGTTATCCTTACCAGAAGGATACCACCTTATCCTTGGTTCCTGTCCTTTATAAAAATATGAGAAAATTTTTGATTGAGAACAATTTAACATTGCCAAATAAGTAAAGAAAAGTTTTATGCAATAAAACTGAGTTCATTTTGAAAAGAGTAATTGTTTAGTTTATTTCCGTGCGGCTCTTCTCATCAAAAGCAATCTACGTAGGGTTTGTCATTTTTACTATGAGACGTAATATGAAATTGCGAAATAAATCATTTTTAGCATACATTTTAGATTATTGAATTTTACAAAAAAAACATCAACACCGCATAAGTAAACAAAATCATTCATCGGATGACAGAAGAATAGAAGATTGCCGACTTCGCACCGACCTCAGGACGGTCAGCTCGATCAAATGTGGTCGTATAAATATTTCGCCCCATATTCCATTTCTGTCGGTGACAGGGCCTACAGCGAAGAGTTTGACAGTTTAATAGGTCACAGTTGAAGGCATGGTCTCGTCCGTTCCATTTTAGATGCATTTATGTCCTAAAAAAAGTTAGACTATAAATGGTGTAGGTCTTTCATATACGTCAAGTGAACAAATTTATTTCTGTGCTTTTTTACGATATAATCGAAAGTGTTTTTACGCCAGAATTACTCTAAAATTGACATTTCATGTTATTTACGGCGATAAACACTTTTTTAATGTAAATCACACAAACACACACTAAACACATACGCTTTGTGTGTTTACCACCTTCGGCCACATCATCACTTACCATAGTGAGATTGTGGTCAAACACAAGCCTATATAAAGTAAAAAAAAAAAATGAAATAAATTGAAATGAAATGAATTTACACTAAAAAACATATTAAATGGTTACGCTTTTTTTGACCACGTTTTCGTCACTCTCAAATTATGTGATGTTAATTAATTTAAACAGAATAAGAAAGAATAATCTTTAAAACAAGTGCCAAATCCATGACATTTTATAATAAAAAAGAGAGGAATATAGCGAGACAAATACACTCTCGTCATAATGAATTTTAAACCATGTAAAAACACACAAAATGTCTCTACAATACAGTTAAAGTTTTCAACAAACTCAATGTGAGCACTGACTGATGAAACTAATACATATAATTTACCTACACTGATTTTTTTTCAATTTCACATATTTAATTAACACGATCTCTTTTTACACTCATACACTTAATAGTGAAGACACACACTTTTCCATGAACACCTTACACCCTAAGCCAATCATTAAATACCTACATGAAAAGGTGTCTTATTTTAATTATTTATTATAGTGATTGTCAAAACTGATCAGTTTTGATGTAAAACTATATTAAGTGCATTTTTTTTATAAAAACCTAACCTAGATACCTTCTTCTTCGTAATGTATTTTATCGAAAACAATATAAAGTGCAAAAATGTTTTTTTTTTTAAAGTAACTTTGATACTTCTTTGTAACTATAAAATATTTTATTACTTCTAGTTGTCCAATAAACTGGATATCGAAAACGAAACGAAATAAAAATAAAAATCCCATAGAAATATTTCTTTGGGGAATTTTTATCATATTATCATTTTTTTCCTAAATTTTCCAATTATTCGAAAAATGTTTGCAATTCTTTTTTCCCTAAAAACCTTATTCAGACTATAAAAAGAAGGGTTGAATTATTAAAAATAAACAGCATAGAGTATTTTAATGATGAAGTGTACCACACGTTTGTTTTGAACTTTTAAACACTGTTGTACAAGGACAAGTAGCTTGTGTCACGCGATGTGACTTTTAACTAGGGTGAATATATTTTTTACGCTACCTATAAATTGTCATGGGAATTAATTAACTAAATACTTGCAACGACAACGTCATTATAATCTAACCTCACCTCTATTAAAGAATACAAGAAAAAAACCATCGTAAAGGCGAATTGAAAAAAATATAGAATCCCAGCAAAACTATTTGTTACTTCCCTGGAATGCGAGTAAACCTAGGAGCAGAAGTTAGTTAACGATCCCTTTCTAAACAAAAACAATAAGTATTTGTGTCACTATAAATATATCTAGGTACCATAGTAGAACCCGTTCTTAGAAATAATAAAAAAATACAAAGATTTTTTTAGTCCTTACACTCATTTGCACTCGAAAATATAATATAGATATATCGAGTGAAATTGAGTGTACGTGAAAAGTAAGTGAAAAGAGACAAAAATATTTTTCCAACTTTATCTTACTGAGCTAGCTAAAAAATAGCGCAGAATAAATAAGACGACGCAAAAAAAAAAATATATATTTGGTAAACAAGAGATTCTGTATTTTTATGGTTCCCTAGTTATAAAGCCTTCCGACACCGGCGGCAGCGACCGACATCAGCTGCTGGAGGCAGAAAAATTATAGAAACCAACTATTGGGTCGCTTGCTGTCGGTGACAGTTGTTGGAATGAGGCCGCTGCAGTCGGTCGCTGTCGCTGGTGTCGGAAGGCTTTATAACTAGGGAACCATAAAAATACAGAATCTCTTGTTTACCAAATTAAATAAAAAATAACTTGAAATACAAAGTTATAATCAAGAAATCAATCAGAAAAACTTGATGTTTTTAATTATTGTTGCTGGATATCTTTGAGAAAAAACAAGGGGTAAAAAACAAAGCAAAACATATTGCGCGCATGTGTTGATGTTTTCAAAGATAATATAAGTATGCATAATTTATATAGACACATTTATATTTCAAGTAAAAACCTCTTTTTAAATTTCTTAAAAGAAATTTAAATAATCTAAACTACGGTGGTAACTTCAGTAGCTTCGACGTTCATAAGTGCCCTTCTAGTGCCTAAACTGAATAAATGGCTTTGCCTTTGACTTTGACTGGCGGGTTTCTTATAGAGCAAATTGATGAAAATAGAACTAGCGGCTAACAAAGTGTCGTTGTTGGTATAAGATGGATAAGTTTATGTAATGTTTTCAAGAGATCTTAACTTAAATAACAATTTTTTTTAAATATACCGGATAGTATTCTTATCCACGGTAGTGTTTCAAAAAAAGAACTGCCATAATCAAAGATGTGAATTAAAATTTTATTATTATTATCTGTAGCCGTTTCTATAGCTATACAGTAAACAAAGATCTAACAACTAGGCAGAAACTGTAAAAATCATTAGTCCAAGCCACGTGTGAAGAAAAACAATAGAAACACAAAAATAACCGACGCATTAATATTATAATAAGACATGAAACTGTTAATGAAAGGGAAAAACGCTCTTGAACTAGGCGGGTGTCGAGGGCTCGCATCGATACCTCGCAACTAGGTCATGGTCTCCCCATCGCAGGTCACATGCAGGAACACCTTGCGAATAGAGACAGCAGATGGGGTCTGTGCTCTATGGGAACGATTGAATAAATTGGGCCCTTGCCCAATTGTTGGTGAACTGAGTCTGTTTTGGATTGATTTTATTTAGGAAGGTTATATTGGTAATTTAATTTACATACATTTTGAAGCCATGATAGATCAATTTTAAAGTCGTTGCAATCTAATAGACTCGTTCTGACAGCCCATATGCATGCATGTGACAATTAAAGAACAAAAGAGATATCCACGTGTCAAAACGCGCCTATTATATTGTGACGACCGCGGGGCGAAATCTAGTTCCAAATAAATTAAGTGTCGTAACTGTCAGGCTGACAAATATGAATCGCACGCTACGTGCATTTGAACCGCAAATCGCGTTTACTGTTGCATTAATATAGAATGCATTGTGGTAGATTTTATTTGTTTTTCCAGCTTATTTTTCTTGAATGTCTTTACATACGACTAGCGTATATAGCGTATAATTATGTCTATCAATTATCTGGTTTCCATAGTACAAGCTCTGTTTAGGTTGGGACCAGATGGCAAGACTTTTTTATTTGTTTGTTTTAAAGCGCTAATCTCCGGAACTACCAGTCCGATTTGAAAAATTTGGTAGCCCAACTCTTGAGGAAGGTGACTTTTTATCCTGGGAATGCCAACAGCTAGTAATTCATAAAAGGTTTTGTGTAAATTGACTGAAATATGACGATGATTGTTGAAGATTTCGGAAAAATCATGTCGACAGAGCTTTACTCGCGTGCGCCGGGTAAACCAATAGAGTTATAGAATAGTATACAAAAAAAAGTAGGTGTATATGCTCTGCTACCCGTGCGAAGCCGGGGCTGGTCGCTAGTTAAATTGAAAGAGTTGGCATATAATTGCTGGATTTATTGCCGGCTCTTTTCAGCAAAAGCATCCAGCCAACCGGCATGGCATTAGAGCCAGACTATTCGTAAGTGCCTTCAAATAAATATTTTCATTACATTTCATTTTCATATAGCGTGAATCTTCTGAATACTAACTTGACATAAGCTTGGTTTTCCAAACTTAGCTGTAAATCAGCATTGGTTAGACATAAACTGTAATTTCAACGCGAAGGTTTAGTTAAATCATTGCTTCTAAATGATTTATTGAGAGTATTTAGCAATTATCAGTTTACCTGAGATGTAAGCATATAGAGCAGTGGTTCTCAATATTTTAGTGATCATTTGACAATATTCTGTCTTGCCATGACTGATTGGAGGTAATATAGCGCTTGTTTCACCAAAGAAATCCCGTGGATTTAATAAAAATCGATCTTATTTCTTCTGTGATAGAGGTGGGCCTAAGGGACTTATTTGGTGAAATGAATTCTACAGTAAATGTAAATGAATAAAGGCTTGTTCCATCTATAAATAAAACACGCATACAATTGTTCAAAGCCAACAGTGTTTTAATTTGTTTACGATTTTTTTTTCGAATGACTTCGCGGATCACTTTCAGTCATCGCTTTCAATGCTCCCTGGGACCACCAGTGGTCCGCGGACCACCGGTTAAGAACCACCTTTATAGACTTTTAAAGTACTTTCTTTTATTTTCTTACTATATCGCCAATGTTTTTTTTTTATAAATAGGCTTAATTATACCATAATTTCACTATGAGAAGTGATTATGTGGCGTATGAGGTTTCAATACGCAAGGCAAGTACTTATTTTCGTTTAAAATATAGTAGGTACTTTATTGTGAGTTCTTATAGTCGAGCATTAACTTGATTTACATCATTACAATTGCAATGACAATATCATTAATAGGAGATGAACGTTTATTAATGTAAACATAATTAATACCTACGTGTAGTACATCTATACTAATAATATTATAAAGAGGAAAGATTTGTATGTAAGTATGTTTGTAACGAATTGGCTCATAAAGTACATCTTCACCGAGTAGCATAGGCTATATTTTATCCCGGGAACGCGGGTGAAACCGCGCGGTAAAGCTAGTAATATATATGTTCATAATCGTAATGGGTGAATGAAGGTAAATTTATAACTTCCTACACACATGTTTTAACAATAACCAAAATAAAATCGAACAATAGAACCTGAACAGTAAAATAAATAAATGGAATATGTACATAATATGGTCTGGACAAAAAGAGGGTAGTAAAATATACCCGTCACCGAAACGTTTCTTCTGGAAGTAATGAAATACTGCAGTGCTATCCAATGAATTTTACATCACCAAGGGTGGGTACTGTTACACGCGTCTTACATTAGTAAATAGGTAATTCAGCCATCATGCATGGTCATGTACGAAGTGCTATGACGTCATAACACAGGAATAATGACATATATGTCACCATTTTGTCAAGCTGAAGGGTATGGCAAGCCAACTAATCTGTTATCGCATCAATGATGAGTCTGACGTCACACCAAATCGCTAGAAAAGGGAGGGTACTTCATAAATATTTGCGATTACTACTGTATGGATTATTTCGGTTGTAATTTAAAAATTGTTAAGTCTAAAACTAACAATTATCAATCTGTTTACTTGATTACTTAAATGAAGAGATAATATAGGGTTTAAGGTAGGCATAGGTACAAAAATTGTAACTGAAAAATCGCCAATCATCCGCCTGCTACCTGCAGTAACTTAGATTGTAAGATCATGTCGTACTTACCAGTATTCGTCCGGTGGTGGTCTGACCGGATATAAGTTCGCCGGCCCAGTCTTTCGCTTCGGTCATGAACGTCCCCTCGAACTCCTGTTTCCCCTGCCGTGCCGCCTTCTGTTCCTTCTGCTTGGGGTCGTTGGGTGCGAGCTCCGGCTCCTTGTGACAGCACACGAACGCGCACGCGCGCCATAACAGCACCACGAGCAGCCCCGCGATGAACGTGACGATCGACGATAGCAGAAAGCACCACCATTTTCGGATACTGAGGCATTCGGCATCTTCATGATTCGGCGCGGTAGTCGCCTCTTCCTCGGACGAAGCCATTCCCCGAGGGCGCGAGGCATCCAGTCAGGCGCGCCATGCACGTGCAGAGAAGCGCGCGCCTGCACGCACTGCTCGCGCGCGACTGAGCGCCGCGCCGCCGCCGCGCCCCGCTCGGTCGATGCCGCGCGCACGATCGATCCACGCCACGCAGCCGCGCCGGGACCTGCCGCTGCCGCCGCCGCCGCCGTCGTCGAGGCCCACTACCGACCCACCACCGCTGCCATCGTTCTTCCCCGATATCCCGAATTCTTCTCCACTATTTACGGTTTCACTTCACCGACTTCAGTCCCATCTTCGATAAGTTAATGAGACTTTTATGACTGCAGATGTTTCAGTGTTTTTTTTTATCAACGCCATAACATGCGCGACTTTCTTATCTTCGCTATTTTTACCACTGTTATTTCTATAAGAGGTGAAATCTTCAGTGAATGCGGTGGTTTTGGCAAAGGTCAATGTATTCCGCCTGTAGCCCGATAAGCGTAGCGCTACGCCGCCCTATGACTGCGTCATCGGGCGCTACGGAACTCGTAGACGTCTACGGGCGGGCTACGATTGGTCGAGCTAGTTGCGAACACGACTATACATACGTTCGCGTTTCTTCCGAAAGTGCCTATATTTCTTTTTTTTTGTTGTGTAGGTACGTTACGTAGTATATTCTTTTTTTTATCTAACTTGCTTCCAGCTAATACAAATGACCTAATTAGCGTGTAATGGCATGTTTTTATGGAAGAGAGATATGTTACGTAAGTAGAAACATTTTTGGCAATTGATTACATAGGTTACTTACAGTTCGAATTTATTAGACCTTTTCTTATTATTATTTATTCCTATGTATAAAGTATGAAGTGTAAAGTATGGTCGAGTGATCACATAATTTTAATAGTTCCGCAGGACATTTCGTTTCAGCTCATTATTGCGGTTTTGTAGCCTCTAGGAAAGCAGGATCATAAATTTAAAACCTTTATCCTATAAGATTCTATTCGATAATGAATGTAATAGCTCAGGGTGATCAATGATTACCGCTTGTAGTGCATGCCGTGACGATGGTCGTGGGTCCTACGATAAACTTGTATATTTAGTAAAGAAAAACTTTTTAAAGAAAATATTGCACGGTGAAGGATTATTTTTGTGTATTATGGGAGAATTGAACTAAATCATACTAATATTATAAAGAGGAAAGATTTGTATTTTTGTATGTAACGAATAAACTCAAAAATTACTGGACCGATTTCAAAAATTCTTTCACCATTAGATACAAAGCTATATTATCCCTGAGTAACATGGGCTACATTTTATCCCGGGACCGCGGGTGAAACCGCGCGGAAAAGTTAGTAAGCGATAAACACAGAGGAATGTACAACGATATGAGAAAAATAAAAGAATATATCTATATACTTACAATATAAAAATCAAGTCAAAAACGGCTTGACCGATTTGAATATTCTTTTTTGTTTTGTATGCTCTAAAACAGGTTGGTATTAGAAAAATTGGGAAATTCCCAGAAAAAACCAAAGGAACAGTTAAAAATCGATGCAGGAAATATTATCTATCTCACGTGGTACGGAGTTCACCAGGTTATCTAATTATCTACATATATCTATACTAATATTATAAAGCTGAAGAGTTTGTTTGTTTGGTTGAACGCGCTAATCTCAGGAACTACTGGTTCGAATTGAAAAATTATTTTAGTGTTGGATAGCCCATTTATCGAGGAAGGCTAAAGGCTACTTTTTATCCCGGGAAACATAAGATCCCTCGGGAACGTAGGTGAAACCGCGGTGCGGAAGCTTGTATCTATTTTCTGTATAAATAAAAATCATGTAACCGCATCACTTCAGAACGGCTGCACCTATTTGGCTAACTCTTTTTTTTGTTGTGTTTCTAATTGTTACGCCAAGGTTTGTATGAAAGAAAATGTTTGACGAAAAAAAAAAATTTGTATTTATAACACAAATTAATTTGTTGGCAAAAATAAATATTTTTATGACATAAGGCTCCAGTCTCCCTAAAATCAGTGTTCTTGCGGAATTTATCAGAAAAGAAATATTGTTTTTTAGTCATCAGAAAAGCAATAAATGAAATATATTTTACGTTATTTTAAAGTGTGAGATTTGAAGTTTCCAATACATATTTTATTTTTTAATTTGACGCCACTTTTATTAGCTTTGTGAGGCTTTAAACATACCTCTATTTACGTTCCACGCGTAGAGGGTCTCATTCATGCACACGCTACGAAAAAAATATAACAAAAACAAGAAATGTATTCAGATTACATTTGTCGGCAAATCCTCTACAATAATTTTATCTAGTTACTTTTTCTCCAAATTGTCTCAATTTCTTATTTAAATTGCTTTAAAAAGTTATAAATTTTTGAATTTGACCCTTGGAACATATATTTTTTTCTAGTACAAAGTAATGGTTTAGAGAAATCACACTTTAACCACTCCGAAAGCAACTACTTATCTGTCGAATAAAAATATATGCATTCAAAAAATCATTTGAAATAAATTTACCGAGACTAAACATATAACACAACGAACGCTGTCAATTCCCAGCGAAATTGAATGGAATTTTGATGCATTTTATGTTTTATTTGTTTAGTTTCGGTAAATTTAGTTCAAATGATTTTTTGAATGTATATATTTTTGATTCGACAGATAAGTAGTTGCTTTCGGAGTGGTTAAAGTGTGATTTCTCTAAACCATTACTTTGTAATAGAAAAAAATATATGTTGCAAGGGTCAAATTCAGAAATTTATAACTTTTTAAAGCAATTTAAATAAGAAATTGAGACAATTTGGAAAAAAAGTAACTAGATAAAATTATTGTAGAGGATTTGCCGACAAATGTAATCTGAATACATTTCTTGTTTTTGTTATATTTTTTTCGTAGCGTGTGCATGAATGAGACCCTCTACGCGTGGAACGTAAATAGAGGTATGTTTAAAGCCTCACAACGCTAATAAAAGTGGCGTCAAATTAAAAAATAAAATATGTATTGGAAACTTCAAATCTCACACTTTAAAATAACGTAAAATATATTTCATTTATTGCTTTTCTGAGGACTAAAAAACAATATTTCTTTTCTGATAAATTCCGCAAGAACACTGATTTTAGGGAGACTGGAGCCTTATTTATCAAATTTTTAACCGACTTCAAAAAAGAAGGAGGTTCTCAATTGGGATGTTTATAAATTTTTTATTTAATTATTCACAAAAGCGACTACTATTTTACACACTTACAATACTCTTTGCCGAGATAAAACAAAATGTTTACTTATCTATTATTTTATCCTACAGATCTTATTTTACATCTTATATATAATGTGGCCAACATAAGGCGATAAGGCGATGATATCTCAGTAGTAGTGACGTCGGATGCCGCGGCGAAGGTCGTGGGTTCGACTACTAAAATGAACTTGAGTTTTCGTTGAAGGAAAACATCGTGAGCAAACCATAGCAAGGTGGTAGAGTAATTTGTAGTACCCACCTGGCTGGCTACCACCCTTAAGATGAAAATCTGTTGCCAAGCACCTATTGGTTACACTTGAGAGCCCATTCCTTCTAAGCTTTGTGTGCTTACCACCTTCGGCCATATCATCACTTACCATAGTAAGATTGTGGTCAAACACAAGCCTTTACAAATAGTAAAAAAAAGCGCGGGCGGGGGTGCAAGAGCGGGCGGGTTGCAAGTGAAAGAACGGAGGGGGTTAGTGGCGGAGGACACCCGCTCTCACATCATAGACAAATAAATACTAAGTGTAACGCAAAATCATATTATTTATGGTTGAAACATAAATAACCATAGCGAGTTAACCCCGGGATAGAATTTGATGGACTTAAGCGAGAATCATATCATAAATAGGCACTTTCATTTTCCGCAAGTACCAACACTGGAGGCTCTTGGACCAAGTTCCTAACATTTTTGCCCATTGTTCTTTCGTTTACTTATAGTTTTCCTCGCGTGTTGAATAACGTCGTATGAAATGCGTGAGCGTTGGTCATTACACGCCTTTGGCTTGGGCTGCATTCCAGCCTCGAGTATAATGACCAATATAGTACACTTATATCATAATGTACCTACGTAGTAGTACTTATTTTTGTTGTTTATTATATTATTTTTATAGTTTTAATGCTATTAATACTTATAAATGTGAAAGATTGTAAATTTGACTCAAGAGTGTGTGAGGGTGCGTGTGTGTGTTGTTGGGAGGTGGTTAAGTGGTATATGTGAGAAGTAATAACCTGGACAAGTTTATAATAATAGAAGTGCTACTGCTAGTGCTACTGTAGTCAGTGTAGACTGGCTGACTTTGAAGTTTATTTTTTTCATAAAAAATGTAAAGTGAAGGAAACGTCACGATACGCACTCTAGTCTAGTCAACAAGTGCTTTTTTGTTCAACTATTTTCAGCAGTCTCGGAAAAATAATATGAAAAAAATGAAGTTCTGCTCAAAAAAATTGCAAAAGTTATAAATTGACTTAAAAAAAGGGGTTCCGTTTTTTGCAAATATCTCAAAACTATTGAAAATAAAATTCCTACACTTCTAAATGGTAGTGTGTTTGTTGGTTCGCCTTTCTTTCACGCATTAACTAAGTAACTGGTCAATATGATTTTTTGCATACCTACATAATTTATGGGCAAGGAAACGTTGCCAGCTTGTTGCACGTTGCTGGAAAGCTGAAAGTCTCTGTGGATGGCCAAGCTAATGTGTTGGCGGAAAAAACTCCCCGCTTTAATGACAAATTACGAACAAAACGTCGAGCTTCGAAACCCAACGCATGTCAGTCTCGACCGCAAAAGGCACAAATATAATTTCTAAGTCAAAGTCATTTATTCAGTTTACGCCCTAGGGCACTTAGGAAGGTGGAATTTACTGAAGTTATCACCGATTCGGAAGTCAACTTTCAACCGAGTAGAACTGGCAAAAATCTCAGCAAGGCAACATTTTTTATTTTTCTGACCATTTTGGCATAATTTTACAATAATTGCAAAACAGATCACGTGGTAGTACAAATTGCACTAAATCTGCCGGAACAAGAGTGGTAGATGCCGCCCACAATTAACCTGGTGGTCAAATCGAAACCTTATTGTAAAATTATTATAATTATTTATAATATACAGGGTGATTTTGTTATCACTGGCAATACTTGCAGGGGTGGAAGTACTCATCAATGTGAACAACTTTTATTATAGGGCTAACTCTGATATCGCGTAAAATAATACGGTTGCTTCATACATTTTGGTCGAGTAGGTATTGAACTTTTGTATGGAACAGCTGATAATTTTTTCACGATTTCACAGTTGTCCCATTATAAAAGTTGTTCATTTTGATGAGTACTTCCACCCTTGCAAGTATTGCCAGTGATAACAAAATCACCCAGTATAATTATAAATAATTATAATAATTATTATAAAACTGTAAAAAGAAACCTCAAGCCCCGACAACCCAAGACAATAATTTGGCGCAGAAAAGTGAGGAGACCCGACCCCAAATAACTGGCCCAGGGACGGAAGAAGTATTACACAATTGTTTGGTCCAATGCAAGAACCGCTCCGCCTCTGCGACTTGCAGTCGCCGTTATGCGAGATGGCTCAATGTGGCATCCCATACCAGCAGCTTGCTGACACTCCACGGGATACGTCATACCATTCGCCCTCCTACCGATGCCGTAGTCACACGCAACACCGATTGGTTGCACGTTGAACACAACAAAAACCCTGCAGATAAATCTAAACGTGGCGTGAAATATGGCTGGCGCTTGAAAAAAATAACCTTCCTTTTGCAGAAATGAGTGTGCTGTAATAGGTACATACGTATGTAGTATGAGCAGTGTCACTTTCAAAGTGCCAATAAACCTTTATTGTCAGCTAAATAATAATTACAGTCCAACTTTGAGAAAGAGGTCATCGCCGAATCCAACTCGGTTCGGGTAATTACGAAATGTCTTCTCGTCCAAAATACCTCAGTGCCTTAAGGTGACGCCGCGTTAAGCTTAAAAATCTGAAATTCAACGTGCTGCGTCCCGCTCCCTACTATAGCGACCTCTCATAGAAAACCTGCGTAAACGGAACGGGCGTATGCGACAAAATGGTTTTTATTGTTTAATTTAAAAAGTACAAATGTATTTCATAAAACCTATGTACTATTTATAGTATCAGTTTCAATTAATATATGTAGAAATTTTGGAACCTCAAATCGATCCTCAACGCCGGTAAAATTGGAATCTCTTATTTTAAAGAGGTCTTTTTGATTAATTTCTTACAATTACAATAAATTTCAGTTCGTTCGCTTCAGTCATTGCAACCAAAATCTTCAAGGCGTCGCCTTAAGACGAAAGTCTACAACCAGTGATGACATATGGCACAGAGACGTGGTCTCTCACTATGGGCCTCATAAAACGTTCCATCGCTCAACGAGCCATGGAAAGGGCTATGCTCGGGGTTTCTCTACGTGATCGAATCAGCAATAAGAAGATCCGTAGACGAACTAGGGTCACCGACATAGCCCAGCGGATTGGCAGTTGAAGTGGCAATAGGCAGACCACATAGTGCGCAGAACGGATGGCCGATGGGGCCGAAGAGTTCTAAAGTGGAGACCACGGACCGGCAAGCGCAGCGTAGGACGTCCGCTTGCAATGCGGACAGACGACCTTGTAACGGTCCGGTCCTATTGGAGATCCTTAGGGGAGGCCTATGTCCAGCAGTGGACTGCTTGCGGCTGAGATGATGATGATGAAATAATAATAACAGGACTTTAAGCAAAACAAATTACTTAACATTTTATAGTTTTTATTAGCATAGTAACGCAACTATCCTAATATATAATGTAAATGAAAAAACCTTTAATGCTTTAGGTACATGCAATTTTTTTAAGTACTAGAGTTACCACAGTACCTACCTAGAGCTTTTTGCATTGCCAATAATATAAGTAACATAATATTTTGTGGGTTTTACTTGAGAATTACATTTTTTACATAATAAGTAGGTACTTACCAAATTTTAAGTCAATAATTTTTATGTGCTAGTAGGTATATCCCAAAAAGAATGCATCACCCATCCACATGGGAAATATTATTTTTTATTTTGAGTCGCCAATAAGCTCCACTATAGGGTGTTACAGGATTATCTATTCTTTCTGGGACACCTGTATAAAAATAATTAATTTTACTACTATCTTTTTCAAGCAAAATCTTTTATACATAACAAGTAACTGAAAATATTTTAAATTATGAAACATTTGCACAATTACATCAATAATATATTTAATTTCATGTAATATTTCGATATACATACTACCGCTTATATGGGCTAATAGTGTAGCTTACCGCCCCGCGGTTTCACCCGCGAACACCAATTTTACCCCCTTAGGGATGGAATTTTCAAAAATCCTTTCTTAGCGGATGCCTACGTCATAATAGCTATCTGAATGCCAAATTTTAGCCCGATCCGTCCAGTGGTTTGAGCTGTGCGTTGATAGATCAGTCAGTCACCTTTTCCTTTTATAATAAGGTCCTAATAAATGAAGTAAATTAGTAAAAGAAATTCATAATTTTACCAGTGTAACCATTTTTTTTTATACCACATTGTCGGTAAACAAGCATCCGGCCCGGCCGGTTTTAATTAATGCTAAGTAGTGATGAAGTACAATTTCATTTTTTTTTTTCATAAAAATTACGACCGAATTTTATTTTATCATTTTCGGAATACTTATGACCTATACTATCATCCCTCAAACGGACCGTACTTAATTTATTAGGACCTTATATATACAGAAGAAGATTATTTTCAAAATAAATTATACCTTGAATGTGTTTCAATCATCAATTATGGCATATCTATACATATGATAAATACTATAATGGGTCAACCCGGTCGCCTGACAGCAACTCGGGGTGCGGTATGAAGGAGGGCGGAGCTCCCCACCTACTTTCATATAAAATATCTACATCTTTTCTGCGCCAAGCCAAGTCGCATTAACCTGTGGAAACTCCTTCATGAAAAATCGTTCAGTGGAAAAAAAACGTCTCTTTGAATTTTGTTAGGCGCATCGCCCAGAGTCGAGGCGGCGTCGAGGCACAGATGCACAAGAGGCGCGCCGCATCTAGGTTTTCTATGAATGAATGGCAGTGCGCTCACACATTAATTTATTTTACCAAAAATGTAGTGTAGGTGATGTAGAAAGAGTAAGGTGCGTCGCCCACTGGTAAGTCGAGGCGGCGTCGAGGCAGAGGCGCGGCGGGAGCGCTAAGTGTGCCCGCGCCGCAACTCCTCCGCCATTTTATCATTCGGTTTCATTCGTAAGCTACGTTTAGAAGAGAGAAGGAAGCATAGCCGCCCGCGCCTCAACCGTGCCGCGTCGCTGCCTCGACTTACCAGTGTACGACGCGCCTTACTCTTTCTACATCACCCACACACACACCACATTTTTGGTAAAATAAATTAATGTAAAGAAACGCCGGTTCTGCAAATGTATTATAGTATAGATAGATATGGTCATTATTCTAATATGTGGTAAGAGTAATAGGTAAGAACAAATGTTTCAAGAATAAAATTAATTCTTGCTTCCTGTCGTTTCTGTTTCAGGCACATTCTCTCCAATCCATTTCAAATATGGTGGGTTACCATTCTTGATGGGTAGTGATATCACTTCACAGACTTCATATGGGTGGTTTGAGCGTACATATTCTGTTAGTTTGTTTACTAGGGATGTACGAGTTTTGATCATTAGGAGAGCCTGAAAACAGAAATGTTTTTATTGACTGGTAATTAGGTAGGCCTACAATATAGTTAAGTTTGTTACAGCCAATTAAATTAAATTATAAACAAGAACTACACACATTGAAAATACATAACTTAGGCTAAACCTTAGTTTATTTTATTAACGTTATTTTAGCAAAAAAATGCCTCAAGAATTGGGCTATAAAAAAAATAAATTTGTCCATATCTTTTTATCGTAAGGACCTTGATTTTTATACACCTAATAGGGAATATAGAGTCAGTATCTGGTATAAATTTCAACTTGCTAGGTCCACCCGTTCCTGAGAAAGTCGGTGGTGACACACGCACAGACAGACAGACAAGAGAGCGATCTTATAAGGGTTCCTTTTTTACCTTTTACGGTACAGTACTTTTTTGGTACGGAACCCTAAAAACAAGCTTCAGCTTTACTTTTGTTATTTTTTATTAAGTTAGCCAATAACCAATAGCCTAAGTAGTATCTTAGGAGTATCCTTATAACATCAGCTATCTGCCAGAGAAAGTTCCGTTAAAATCGTTCCAGGCGTTTCGGAGATTATAATATTTTGTTTATATTTTGATCATCATTTACGTCAACGCAAAAAAGTACATGATAAAAATTTGCTTGTATACAATAATGAAAATGTAGACGTAAACTAACCTCATTGTCTTCATTGATCTCATTCTTCCACTCATAGATAGATGTTATCTGTGGTATAATGTTGACGCACGCTGCTAGTTTCTTCTTCACAAGACCATGTCCAATAGTCTTTCCCACATCCGTACTAGGTACGGTTACATATGCAACTGAGTACTTGTCTGAAATATTATGAAGATAATAAGTTTTATTAAAAGTTTATTACATTTAATAATTATATCCAGCCCTAAGTCCTCCACCTTACAGAATACCGCAGCCAAATAACTTATAGTTGTGTTCCTGCATGTGATCGCTTACCATCAGGCGGGCCGGATGCTTGTTTACCGACAATGTAGTATAAAAAAAAAAAAAAATGGTTACTCTGGTAAAATCATGTTTTTTTACCCAACATCAAAATCAAATCCGAATCAGTTCATGAATTGAAATTAGATGAGGATTCCTTTACTATTAATAATTTTTATTGAAAGTATTTATAGTTTATTATTGAAACTATTATTTGATACCCGGCTCGGCCATTTTACAAAAAAAAAAAAGGAAATGCATAGAATCTGCTGTGAATTCAGGAAATGAAAACTTTTCAGCAATATTGCTCTATTTGGCCTTGGCTTTTTTAGGGGGGCAGGTATTTACCTGCAAGTTTTAGAATCTATGATCATCGATCTAACCCTAAGACTACTCTCTGACCAACAATTCTAACCTTTTTTATTTGTATTTGACATTATTATTATTATTATTTTTTTTTTTCATATCTGCAATCAGTTCCTAACTTTGAGCAGATGTGGTCTGAGTCTATATCATGTGGGAGGAGCGGTCCATCGACCTTTCTTCCCTTTAATTCAAATCCAATTCTATAATGTGACTTCGTTTAAGTCTCTTTGGATGGTTGATCGTCAATAACTCTGCCGCCAGGGGGTTTGGATGGGTAGCTAGTCTTTGCTTGTAGTTGATCGAGTACTGCTTAATCTCGTCGCCAACTGTGTTAAAGTTCAGTTCTTCGTGGAGTTCGCAGTTTCTTAGAAACCACGGGGCATTGGGCATTATTTGACATTATGATATCAAATAATCCACATAGGTATCCATATCCATACTATATAGGTTTCTGAAACACGCTAACGTTGTGTGCTCTCTATCTGTACTTACGTGCGGGTATCGGCCCGCGCTTCACACTATAGTGCATACAGTACCTATACTCTGTCTGTTATTTGACGAAAGATTCACTGCTTTAGATTTTTGGCTATTTGTATTTAGCTTTGCGATTTGGTATTGTTGTCATGGTTTGGTTTTCCGATTTCCGAAAACAAAATCGGTGTCGGATTCGGTTTTACCATTCTTGTTTTTTGGTTTAGTTTAGATTTATAATATTCCTGGACTTTTAAGGAATAAGACAATCATACGCTTTGGTTTTGGATTTAGTTTTGCTTCGTGAATTGGTTTTGTTGTTATTGGTTTAAAGTAAATGTATATAAAAATAATAAGTAAAATTTATTACACTATTGAAAATAGGAGATAGTTGGTTAGAAACTGATGCTGAGGGCTGTGTGACACTGATTCAGAATTAGTTGCCAGTGTTTACCCAGATTTACAAAACAATATACACGAAAATCAATATTTATGTGAAAGAGCAATTTTAGCACCTAAAAATGATGTTGTCATCAAAATAAATTCAGACATATTGAGTAAATTACCAGGAGATACAACAGAATATTTATCAGACACAGTTATGGATACAGAACAGAGCACATCATATCCCGTAGTTTCTAAATTCGCTTGAGCTGTCAGGTGTACCATCACACAAGCTTCAATTAAAAATAGGCGTTCCAGTCATGCTTATGCGAAATTTAGATGCCCCGAGATTATGTAATGGGACAAGACTTTGTGTCACACAACTTAGCCGCAATATCATTCGCACCACTATCTTAACCGGCATAGGAAAGGGTGAAAATGTATTGATCCCACAAATCTCAATATAATTCCCACAGATCTCCCGTTCCAGTTTAAAAGGCTATAATTTCCTCTTAAGCTTAGTTTCGCTATGACCAAGGACAAACATTAAAGGTGGCTGGGGTGAACTTAGAAAAGCCGTGCTTCTCCCATGGACAATTGTATGTAGCATGTTCGCGTGTGTCCAATGCCCAGAATCTTTACATTCTATCTCCAAATGGAAAGACATTTTAAAATATCGTCTACAGTAGCGTAAATAAAGTTCTCTTCTATGTTCTAAATCAGGAAAGGGGATGTTACCCAGAATTTAACGCCAGCGAAGCCGCGGGCGAAAGCTTGTCTCATATAAAAATCGAAAGAAGAAAGAAGATAAATAAATTATTATGTTCAGAAAACTTACCGGCGTCTTCACTTCCAGAAGACATATTCGCTTGTGCCAATACGAAACACGGTCTCAAAACAGATAAATAAAGTGCCAGAAATGATCTTCGGTTTGTATGTATGAGCATTTTATACGATATGACTGCTTAAAATATCATTATAGAAAATTTTCACAATGTTTATTTATTTTTGACTCGCTTTTTTTCTAGGCTGGCTGACAGTCAGTAGGGATGTATGTGAATCTGATCGATTAATCAAAGAATCGATTTTTAGTGCCAAAACAATGCATTATATATAATACAGAATCGATTAAAAAAATTGATATCGGACACAAAAAAATACGAATGCAACTATGTAGTTATTTACATTTTGTTGGACGTACAGTAGCACTTGTTCCTCAAGAGCTTAGACATTCATTACTGGGAACTATATTTTTTTATTTTTTTAATCCTACTAGGTGGCAAACATTCTTACGGCCTACCTGATGGTAAGCGGTTACCGTAGCCTATAGACGCTATATTCTACTACCTACAAATGTACTTTCCAGTACTTATTATACAAACTTTTGTCCAAGTATAATGATCGCTCTGACTTAATAAAGTAAAAAAACGGTAAAAGATTAATTTTTGAGAAATCGATTTTTTATGAATTGATTCTTCAGGGTTCAAATAAGATCGATTTAAAAATCTTTTTTTTTTCGAGAAGAATTACATCACTAGCTGACAGTGACAACGAACAAAACAATATAAGGCTGCCAGCATGTAAAAACTTTTACCCAGAAGCACGTAGAAAAAATGTGTCGGTAAAAAAAAAGCGATTTAAAATCAACGTAACTATAGTGATATTATGTAGAATTTGCAATAGCTTAATACGAGACGTTGCATTATATAGGTATACAGCATAATATATTGGGTGTAAGGGACGGTCCTTTGCAAACATTCAGGGTGCATTCAGCTCCTTATTTTGAATTATATTCCACCGGAAATTTTCTGTGGAAATTTTTTCAGTTACTATTCCTTTATTTCAATGTAAAACTTAATTCTTTCACACAACACTCCGTAATTTGTGTAAATAAAACAGCTAAAATCAAAAATCAGCAATGGATGTCAAAATTGGCGGTTGAAATTGGTGGCTGATGGCTCCCGCAGTTCGCTATGTACGTATTGATACGATAGCGATACATTGCGTATGAGGTAATGAAACAAATCAGGTTTATTGGATTCCCATGACGTTTCGGAAATAATTTCATGTACCGGTTAGTCTGCGGAGAGCTGTCCCACACCTGTTTAGTGCGTAGGGTTGTCACAGCGGTAAACAGTTTTTGGGATTTCTTATTAAAAATACGACGAGAATTCGGTTTTATTTTTTGAGGATTACTTATAATCTATTAGATTCCGCCCCGCGGTTTCACCCGCGGTCCCGAGGGATCTTATGTTTTCCGGGATAAAAAGTAGCCTATGTTCTTCTCCATACCATTGGCTATCTGCATACTAAAATTTAATCGCGATCGGTTCAGCGGTTTATGCGTGAAAAGGTAGCATACAAACTCACTTTCGCATTTATAATATTAAATAAAAGTTAGGATTAGGAAGTTAGGATATGGTTCATGGCACAAAAGCACCGTATATGGTAGATGAATACCGACTGAAGATGATAGCTCTCAAATAATTAGATACTATAATTATGTATGTTCAAAGTATATTCCTAAAATCACTTCTGAAAATATAGTTTTTTATACCACTCCATATGTTTCTCCCAAAATTTTAGGAATATCCCAGGCAGGCAACTCACATACCTAACTTTCAGCGGGAACTTGTAATGTGAAAATTGACGTTACTTTTTCATTTCATTTCTCGCATTCATTCATTCATCGCCTGGGTAGGTACTGTATAATATGCGCGTTGCTATCGTCGACGCGCCCACCCGCCGATGCCTGGCCAGAAAACTGTCGGTGGTTTTCTATCACGAAGAAAAAAGAAAACTTCAAAATGAGTTCCTATAAAATTCTTCACCGCAGTTTTTAACTTCAGTAGCTTGACACTCCTAACTCTAAGTGACCTCATAAGACTTAACCTGAATAAAAACTGAAGTAGGTAATATAAACATTGTGCAACAATCGAGAACTTTCACTTTTTGTAAAACTGAAGTGAGTGAACGCGCACGCACTAAGGCGCCATTCATTACTATGCCTTTTTTCTGCGGTCATCTGTAGGTAGGTACCTACCCTAAGTGTAAAAAAAAAATTGGAAACGTTTATTATTGCGTTTACGACATTAGCACAGCGCCCCCCCTCGCGGGATACTCATGCATGGTACCTACTAATTTCTCCCATACAAAATTTTTGTAAACGCTAACTTTCTCACTGAAGACTAAAATTACAACGAAAGCAGAAGACATAAGATAAGGCAGGTGTGCATAATTTAATTACCTTTACCATCCTTTTGTCCCTTGATTGCCAACGCGAATTAGCTATTGTTTTTTTCATAAAATAAAATTTTTTTCATACGGACTACTACCGCTGTTTTTCTCCAATAACCTTTATTAGTAAGATCAGGAATTTGTTTAACAGTGATAGGTAAACAAATATCTACACTACACCTACCTGCTCATTATAAATGAATGAAATAATTGTCTCAGTACTGAAACCCACATTTCATTATAAAATATTCTAAGATCCAAAAAGGGACAAATTGTGGTAGAAAGCATTATGACAATACCAATTCTGGGTTCAATTCTAGGGCATTTTTCACAAAAAAGATTCTATCCAAGCTAACCACACGATCACTGAAACTGTGCACAATGTTTATGAAACCCATAATTTAAACAAGTAATTCAGTAATAAAATAGTTTATTACGTCAATAACATGATATTGGGGAAGCACATAAAATTAACAATACCTGTAGTGTATTTTTAATAGTTAGCAAGTAAATAATATATACCTAGGTATGTTCCAAATCCGGAATACTAAGTCAACTTAATCGTGATGGTTTTGGTGATGTACTAGCATATAGTGTATTATCTATGACTAGCTCCTAACATGAATTTGTGCACTGACTAAAAGTACTTATACATACATAAATAATACTATACTTTACAACAGTTTTTTTCACACAAACCTAAAAAATACCCTCATTTCACATCATTGAAATGTAATTGAAATTACGTACATATTGTATATATTTGATATCTTGCTATTGTTTTTAAAGTACAAGTGAACGAGGCGTATGAATCTTCAAGTCAATTCCTCCGAAGAGTGTGGAGTAGGAAAGAGCATTTTTTTTTGCTGCAAATTATATACGATCTAATCTAATATTAGAAATACGAAAATTGTGATAAAAAAATAACTCCACTTTCTTCAGGCTCTATCTGAATAGTTCACTAGTCATATTTTCTTTTCATTCCGACATTGTTGACCACAGACTTAGTAGAGATGCTACGCATCTGTTGTTAACCTAAAAGGCAGATTTTATTTGTATTGTCAGCTTATAAAAGTTGATCTGATTTTATTTTTGTTTCATTCAAGAAGTTTTTTTTTTTTTAAAAGAGATAAGCTATTATTATAGCTTTAATAGGATAACATGATTAAGTTAAGTTCTATTCATTGATTGATATTGATTTAATTTTAATTTAGTATGTAACTTATAGTGTATTCAAGTAAATGGTATCACCGACAACAGCAACGTCCTGAGGTAATATAAATTTAGTGCAGAGTTCGCTCGGGGAAGTACTACCACCATATCTAATTCCGCCGTGAAATAGTAATGCACTTGTATTACTGTGTTCCGGTTAGGAGGGTATGGGAGCCGGTGAAATTACAGGCACAGGAGACTTAACAACTTCATGTCTTAAGGTTGGCAACGCGTGAGTGATACCCCTGGCAGGGAAAATATAATATTGTATTTTCTTTGTTGGTGGTGTTATGAGCGTCTATAGGCTACGGTAACCGCATACCATCAGGTGGGCCGTAAGCTTGTTTGCCAGCTAGGTAGTATAAAAAAAATAGATTTATAATTTTAAAATAAATATTATCTATGTTGATCGCATAAGAAATAAAAAAAAGAAGATGGTTGAATTTTAATAATCTCGATTATTTTCATTATATTAATTTGAATATTACTAAAATACCAGATCCAGTATTTTAGAAAGTCAACCAAGCCCTAACTCACACTATCTGTACCCTGAGTGTAAAGAATTGACATTAGTTAACGCTTACTATCACGTTTGCGTTTACGAAATTTCTCTATAGGAATTGGCACAGCGCCTCTCGCGGAATACACATGGAACTAATTTCCTCCATACAAAATGTTGGTAAACGCAAACTCGATAGTAAGCGTTTACATACGTCAATTCTTTACACTCAGGGTACTGAACGAAACAAGTTAAAAATCTTGGGCACAAAATCCAATCAGTTAATGATACTTTCGCAAAAGTACATTTACAAACTAAAACATGTAGGTATTGTCGACCAATCAAGTTTTAGATAAACTTGCTACGTTATTTAGCGCTCCGTTGTCCGAGGTAGTGTAATGGAGGCCTTAGGTTTCTTCTAAATTATAACGAGTGAATGAACGATAGTAAAACCTATAACAGAATGACCATTCCTCCAATATCTGTAGATACCTATCTACATATAGGTAACTTGTATCAGGAAAGAGAGCCTCTAATTTGATTTTATTATTCGTTCGCAGGGCAAGGATAGTTAATAAAAAGTTATTTCACCTAATTTCTACACAGATCATTTACTTATTAGTTAAGTAACTCCTTTATACTTTGGTTTGACTTTTCTTGTTACCTACTACCTTACTTTGAGTTGTGCTACAAGTCGTTCGTGAGTATGTTGGCAGTACCGAAATCACAGGAGTTTTATCTTTCTGGCCAAGTTCTACTTCCGCACATTTGCCAAGGATGTCAAGGAGGTCTGGCGCCGGCAGGTTTAAAAGAAAGATACTTTATAAGTTTACTTGCACACAATACATATCACAAGTATGATATTTACTCATAAATTAAATATCTGTTAAATATTCAAAGCCTGTATTATGTTCTATGATGTTTTTTTAGTAGAAAGGACACATGAACAGCAGCTGGGGACGGGGAAGGTATGCTCAACCACTTTATCGTTTTCTATAGCCCATAATTTTCGTTGAAAATGTTTTTGGTGACATTTACTTGAAGAAAAATGTGATTCGATATTTGCAAATTTACTGCATAAGCCTTCGTTATTCATTGAGCTGAAACAAAATACAAAATTAAATCAACTTGTTATTGGTCAATTAGTTCAAAGTCAAAACCTTCTGCTAAGTACAAAATTAATAATAAAAATGTATAACTAGTATTTAGGTAACTTATAATTTATTTCATTTTTCATTTAAGTAGACAGGAATTTTATCCTACTGTCTACTTCCACCCGGGTTTCTGTTTACCACTCCTGTTTGTCACCTTTGAGACCAGCACAAGTCTTTATTGCCTCCCGGCCTCCCATTAGTAGAAGTCACTAGCTGGAGTCTTTGTTACCCATGGTTATCAACTCTTTGAGCGGAATGGATAGGCTAATCCTATCCATTGCCACTTCAGCTTACAGATTCTTACGTATCATGTTCCTCAAGGGCGTCACACACGGCGAAGATACTATAATATTTTATGTTAAGATCATGAGACAGCATTATACAATGAAAAGAGAAGCAACGACCTACCTAACCTACCTAACCTACCTTCACTTTCCTTCTCTTTCACTGGTATAGCACTGTATCTTCACCATGTGTGACGTCCTTTAGAGGTACGCAACGATACTAAAATATTTTTGAATAACAACATTATTAACTTACTTGCAAATTTCAACTTTAACACCTTGTAATGGATTGTTGTCGTCGTTCATTATGTAGTAAAATTTGCCATCCTTATCTACTGCGCCTTTGGGATAGTAAACCTAGAATAGAAATAAATATTTTATTTTTTATATTACTACTGGTATTGTTAACTGGTTGGCAGTTGTGGTTTTTATGGTTGTTGCTGCTCGGTCATAAATCTATTAAAAGGAAACTTGTAGTTCCTTCATCAGATTTGCCCATAAAGATTGTCTAAGCCAATGAATCGAGCACGCTCGCTCAGAGAAAGCTTTGAAATTATTTTAGAATGATGATTAAAAAAAGTTTTCCTTAGAGGTCCCCAAGTTGTAAGAGTTAGGAAATAAAAACTTCTTCTATAAGTTTATTTCTTTGCTGTCCATATAACGTGCGTAGTAACGCAAAGCGAATTTTTAATACGTGTGCGGACAGGCTGCTGCTCCGATACTTCCTTCCTTAAACAGCCTAGCCTTTATAATATGTGTGTGCTGAGCACAGGCCTCCTTTCACGAGAATAAGAGTGAAAGGGAATGGGCAAATACTCCACCATACATGCCCACTGCGGATTGGTGGAGGTAGGCTAGTGGTGATCCTGCTGTTGGAGTTTTCAAGCCAACTAGGAGGTCTCCAACTAGCTTAACGACTTTCACAATTAAGTGATAACCGAGACCAATAAGAAATGCCTGTATGAAGTGTCAGGTGTAATAAAAGCGAGGTAGAATAATTTTAAAGTTACCCGCAAGGTAAAATTGCAAAGTTCCTGTTCGTCTTCAGATGGTCCTATTCTCTGTGCGATGTCAGGAATCTCTGGTACATCCAGTTGATCAATTTGAAACCTGTCTCTTAAATCAGGACGCTGAAACAAGATGAATTTTACTGAGTAATTGTTTATGAGTTGCTGAATGTTTCATCATTCATCTAGCTTGCAACTAAATAAGTAGGAAGTCAGAATATCAAAGTGAAAGTTGTTCAATGTCAAAACGTATGCTTAATCCTACTAATATTATCAATTGTGAGTAACCTTTTTTTTTTTTCATAGTTTCATTAGGACCTAGGGATATCTAAAATAACTCTGATTGAGATTATAATCTTAAATATCTATACTTACTAATATTATAAAGCTGAAGAGTTTGTTTGTTTGTTTGAACGCGCTAATCTCAGGAACTACTGGTTCGATTTGAAAAATTCATTCAGTGTTGGATAGCCCATTTATCGAGGAAGGCTATAGGCTACTTATTATCCCGGGAAAACACAAAATCCCTCGGGAACGCGGGTGAAACCGCGCGGAAAAGCTAGTATATAATATATAATAAAAAATATAAAAATAATTAATGTTTGTCTGCCTGTTTGTCTGTAACGTATGCGTTCCTATACCATTCGGTTGCTACTTGGTGCTCAAGCCCGTGATGGTTTCTAATAAAAAAAAGATTAATTTAACACACGCGCCAGGGATTAGCTAGTACATCAGTATTTTCAAATGCTCGAAGGTATTTCATCATCATCATCATATCAGCCGCAAGACGTCCATTAAGGTATTTGCACATGATTTATTCATAAGTCTTATGAATAAGAGCGTCTTATGGCGTGCTTAAAATAAAATCTTTTTGCTTTCTTTCTAGCAATATTAGATTTACTTACTTCAGCTAAAGCTTTCTTGACTAGCTCGGTAGGATAGTTAGGTACATCATCACAGATACCAACACTCTGACATTGTTCCGGTATATCTGTCATTTGGTATTTGGCTGAAGTTGGTCCCGGGAATACGATCCTGTCTTTAGCTGAAGAGGCATCGGAACCACCTGGAAAAAACAGTACAGTACATAAATAAAAAAAAAAGTTGGAAACATGGAAATTAGACTCTGTAAAATGTATCCAATCAAATATATTACTATGTAGCCGAGGGCATCAGACTCATGTTCAATTTATTGCGATATGTAGGCGATGACTCGTGGAGAGCCCACTCCTTTTTTTTAACTTAACTTTTTTATTGGCGTCTTTTTAATATTAGGTATCACATTTAATCTACCATCATTTGCTTTGGTCGGTAAGTAGATTTTACACAACTTTCAGGTTGCATAATTCTTAAGCATAGCTTATGGCTGCAAAATAGATAGACCTGATTGATTTTCAAAGACGCGATTAAATATGGTACCCTAGATAAAACCCTGTTGCTATCGCGCAGTCAAGTGAATAGTAAGGTGAATTTAACAGATTTTGGATATATGGGTTCTCGTGTTGAAGCTGGAAGAAACCAGATAACGAATTGGCATTTTACGCTATGATTTTGTTTAGAGAATTGGTGCCACTTTTTATATATGAGATGGACGTTTGACCACAATCTCGCCGTGGTAGACCAAACATAAAGCCTCGAACGGAGCTATTCAAATGGAGGGACCGGAGCACACCGACGGTGTCAGTGGTTGTAACGTAGTAGCTATTTAGGCAATTGTAAAGTTACCCCGTGTTGTTATTTCCTTACGATGAAGTTTTTACCTTGAAGCAGAGCATGGCGCCTCGGCATCTTTTGTCGCTATTAATAAGTCTGAACTCATCCAGTAAGTTAATGGTAAAATAAGGATATTATTTCTGTATCAGGCATTATATTACCTACTCATACTGGTTACTCATTTATTAATTTAATTACTCACAAATGGAGTTATCTGGTATTGCTTGTTGCGTAATAGGTGTGTTTATTATTAACATAAAGTGTAAAGGCATTAAAATGGTCGTCAAAAGAAATATGAACCGAAAAACAATTAGATATAATTATATAAGTAGGTAATAGGTTATAAGGTAGTGAAATTAAAATAATCTTTTTTTTTTTTTTTTGGTTACTTTTGACCTATACATATACGCCTTGCAATATATAACTATTAAAGTATCTTGAAACTTGTAGATTTTTGTTATCCATTGTTATGTAGCTTCCATATCGAGAAGGAGTATCTGACCATAAATAAAGAACGAGTAAAACGAGGAAATTGGCTGTATTTATATGACCGTCTAGGAAAATGTACTGTATTACAGCGTCATACTTTTATATAAAAACGAAAATAGCGTGAACAATTTTGATAACCGTTAATGAGTTTACACTGTAGATTAAATTGTGACGTTGGAAAATGTACCAACTTAATGAGTGTTGGTATAGATATGTAACTAATTGAGTATCATTGACTTTCATAAGTGATGTAAACATTTTGCCTTGGTATTTAAAAGCATTTAACATAATACAGTAAGTATATTGAGAATGTGTATCGCCTCTTATCACACACATTATGTATTACGTTTTCTATCTCATGAAGTCCGTTCAGATATAGTTGTAGAGCTACCATTACAACTGTGTCTGGAATAGTACCTTACTTTATTACGTATTTATGTGTATGCCCCACAGTACCTATACGGCTTATTTATTTAGGAACTGCACCACCTAACACATTATGGCTTGTGGTAAGTGCATCTTCAGTTACAGGAGAGCATTATTTTGTATCAAACTTACCTCTTCTATTAGATAGACTAGGATAATTTAATATCTTATACGATCCATCAGTCCGAGTTCCAGGCTCGACTATGCGAGATTCGATCCTTCTCCATTCTTGTTCTTGAACCCTCTGTGTCCCAGTGTATGCCGAATATGGACTTCCATTCGATGCTTCTGCTGACCGTTCAATCATTCTTGGCTTGTATAGGTAACTTGGTTGACCAGGCCGATTTAATATCGGGCCATATTCAACGTCATAATCATACTGTGGTAAGGTGAGTCCGTAGTTGTGCTTGCATTTCGATGCTGTGGTAGCTATCTGGAAAGAGAAAATAAAACATAAGTCATGGAAATAACTGGTATACCTATTATTATAATTTAACTAGTTTATATCCGCTGCTTCACCCTTGTCGAGTTGAGTGAAAACCACATCAAAATTTGGTACTCAAGTTAAAAGCACAGTAACGGACAGACAGATAGGGACGTTGCGTTGTATATATGGTTTGGTTTTGGTCTGAGAATAGGTCGTAGGCTATCTTTATACGGGTGAAACCGCGGGGGACAGCTAGTATTCTTATAAAATAGTAGATAAAGATGGTATTGAGGTCCTTTTGAATCCCGAATTTAGATAAATCATACACATGCTATGTGGAAAACAGTACGAGTAATGGACTACCTTCGTCCAATATTTTAATTTCATCCACGTTTTTGCTTTTTTTAAATTTGACATAATTTGCCAGACATTTTAAATTAATCTAAACTAATATAATATTATAAAGAGGAAAGATTTTTTTGTTTGTTGGTTACGATTTAACTCAAAAACTACTCGACCGATTTTAAAAATTCTTTCACCATTAGAAAGCTACATCTTCACAGAGTAAAATAGGCTATATTTTATACCGGGAACGCGGGTGAAACCGCGCGGAAAAGCTATTACATATATATTTATTATTAAAGCATGGAAATTAGCCCACTAATTCATTGAGTAAGTATTTATAGAAATATTCCTGTTTTATAGTACCTACGCTTATTATCAACAAACTAAGCTAATTAACAATAATTGAAACTACATATCTATATTACATAACTTATTCCACATTGTTTATGTTTATAAATTATTCTCCTAATGGGCAAAGATTGTTTTTTGTTTGTGTCCATGCTTGTACCTAACTCTTTATACTTTTTTTTAACTTTGTATATAGGCTTGTGTTTGACCAATCTCACTATGGTAGGTAAGTGATGATATTGCCAAAGGTGGTAACACAGGTGTTTGGCGATAGATTTGAACTTGGTAGCCAGCCGAGAAGTTACTACAAAACACCCTACCATGGTGCTATGGTTTCCTCACCGAAAACTCAAGTTCATTATAAGATTTGAACCAGCAACAATCGCCGCGGGATCCGACGTCACTACCACTGAGCTATTGTCGTCTTAATGTTATCAATTAAATAATATTTTATACAGGTATATAACAAACAGGTTAAGAATTGTAGTGACTTCCGTAATCATTTCTAGTATCAGGTAGGCTATTCTGAACTTAAACTCGACGGTGAAATCACGCTGTGACTAAGTATTCTCTGTCTCACTCGTGCAACTCGGTAATCAGAAGTTCAAGAAGAAGTTTAAGTTCAGAATAGCCCAGCTGTTTCTGATTAAAACTTCGAAGAATGGATCTTGTTCGTTTTTCCAGGCATATAACTTTTACTTTTACAACCAACTGTCATCCAGTAAATGTTAAAATTCTTGTACTGATCGGAGTTTTAGCCGATTTACTCTAGGTACTAAGTCACCAGCAGGGCTAACATGTACGCCACGAGAAAATAAGATATTCCGACATTATAAATATCCTGGGACACTATTCCTCACACACGGCCCACGGCCATCTGACCCCAAACTAAGCAGAGCTTGTACTATGGAAGCCAGATAACTGATATACTACATATAGGTACTTTTCTTTCGTAAATACATACATATATAGATAATTACACCCGGACTCAGGAGAAACAGACATGTTCATGCACACAAATGTTTGTCCTGTGTGGGAATCGAACCCACGACCTACGGCGTGATAGATAGGGCATCTTACCAACCGTCCCGTCAAAGAAAATAATCTCGACTCGTTTCCCAGTCTTTAGTTTGTTAGAAACAAACGCTAAGGACAAATGCTTGTCTCTCATGCGCAAGATTATCGCGTTGTTAGCCCTACAGGTAAGTCTTACAAAAGAAGATTGTGATATTTTTTTAAATCAAACTCAGACAATACTATCATAAATACGTTTCGTGGAATAAGAACAAGGTCCTTGCATGCAGGTAACGAATGTTTAACGACGTTTACTCAATACACAGAGATTGTATTTAAAATCTATAGAAATACAAGATACTTACTACAATTGTGAGTCATGAATTGATTGTTGCAAAAATATTGAGCGTACATTTTCTACTGTCCTCAAACATAAATGTGAAAAGGGCCTAGTTCGGTACAAACGGCGGTATAAGTTCTTTGATATTAACTGTTATAATAGAATGTTATAGTTTTTTTTAATTGTTTTAAGTAATTGACATAGGTAGGTATGTAGTTTTTCTCTTTTTTTTTTATTAGATTGTGATTTAATTTGATTATTTTGTTGTTTTTTTTTTATGTTAAGTACATTTTTTTCATTGACATTCCGACACAATGTAAATTGTTATTGAATAAATAAATAGTAAAAAAATGTATTGACTTTATAATTCAGCATGATAATGTGTACTTAAATAGATAATTACACCGGAGACGGAACAAATGTTTGAACGGATGTTAAAGTAAACAAATATTTGTCTTCGATAGGAATCGAAACTACGACCCGTGGCATGACAGTAAGATACCCAACCAGTACGCTAACCGGCGCCTGTCAAATACAATAATATAGCACTGCCTCACTTAATACGTATTTAGCTAAACAAGATTGATGATGAGCGAACCTAGCAATCATCACAGTACGTGGGATTCCCCTTATTACAAATTATAAAGTCTATTTGTTTGCAAGTCAATCGTAACATTGTTATGTTACTTCCGATGTTAAATCCTTGATAATAATATTAACCGGTTATTCAATCATAGATAAATCATAGAGCAATAGGTGTACTGTGGGCATCGTACGTCTATTCAGTCTATTGTTAATGTAGAATTGATAACACATTTTGTAGTAAACTTAACTTTTACCACAAATTTCCAAACTATAAAAATATTCCTGACAAAAAAATCTCTGAAAAGATATAACGCTAGAAATCAAAACAATCGGCAAAAATGCAAATTGAATTGTACTCGCTACTGTACTATCCGATGTAATCTAGAAGTGTAAAAAATAAATAATAAAAAACCTGTCCCACAACAACTACCGATTTGGAACTATAAGCGAGACTAATACGGTTATTTATCTACAAAACATAACCATTAAGATACAATGTTAATATTTTTATAGTTTTAAAGCTAAAGGTGGCTAAAGGCTATGTTCTTGCGGTTCCAACCTTCACATTAAATCGGTAAATAATAAATAATAATATTAAATCCGTTACAGTACGACAACACTAAGGTGTTACGGTTATTTTTTCTGTCACAGTTGGTATTGGTAGTAATTCTGTTATAACGCGTAAGTCATTTGATGTAACCTCAAAGTGTGACTTAAAAAAATATTTGTTTAAAAAGTTGAATAAAATAATTGCGTTTTTCTTTTGTGCTTCCGTTTGTTATGAGATGATTTGCTTTGGTAATATAATACCTAGATTATGATTTCTTAGTCCAAAAGTTTTTATTGACAAAATGTTCGAAGTGTAGTTTAATTTATTTGGTACTAATGACTTTATATAAACACAACCACAGATTGTCGAATAACTAATGACTTAATAAATTAAATACGAATTATTGCACAGTTTTTTTTTCTTCTATAAAAGTAAACTATACTATCTTCGGCCGGATCGTTACTAAATATAGTGAGATTGTGAACTAACACAGTAAAAAAAAAAAACTATCCCAACTGTTTTATTACAATGACAAAATGACAGTATTTTCTGAAAATAGGTAGGTACTATTATTACTATCGATAAATTCGGGATCAAATAAGAATATATTTATATCGTTATGGTATCAATAGCTGTTATATTTTGGATATTTTAAAAGTTTCATTAAAACACCATGATATAGGCTTCCAGCAGACTAATGCATGATACTGATATGGTTGACATGATAAATATTTACTTTTTATAAAGGTATATATTTTAATTATATTTTCCCTATATTTTTAACGTCATTCTCATTATTCATACATAAACGATTTGTAATTTTATGGTGCAGTTTTCCATTGCAACTTTACAGTCGTAAATATATGATAGATAACGTGCAAAACGCTCCTTATCTTTTACATGGTATAATTCTATAATCGGACAAATAAAATCATATCGATACTCATGTCCCATCACTTCAAACCAAGCTAGGAAAAAATGAATTCTCGTATTCTATGTTTTGCATAACAATTTGTTTCATGGGATTTGAAAATAGAATTCCGTAGTCGAGTTGTTGTATGGCAAACGGTTGTTATTATGTAATAACCGTTGCATTACAGACAAGGTCAGACGTT
The DNA here is from genome assembly GCA_951216915.1 of Tetheella fluctuosa. Lineage (NCBI taxonomy): Eukaryota > Metazoa > Arthropoda > Insecta > Lepidoptera > Drepanidae > Tetheella > Tetheella fluctuosa. The sequence goes on from OX578222.1 coordinate 10,601,214, forward strand.
CTTCAAGTGGTCGGACGCGGATGGTGTCGAAGACAATAAGATACCCAAAAACATAATGTATAATAAGGAATGGAGAAATTGTTTTCTGATAATGATTGATTAAATAGTTAACTAACTAATTTTATTAACTATTTAATCAATAGATCTATAGATATTTTCATTTTCAATTACTTTCTGTAAATTTAATACAAATTTTATTACATTTTTACTAGGATTTTTATATTATTCTTTTTTTCTTAAAATCAATTTCAATGTTGTTTTTTTTAATTATTTCTTTAATAGAATTTTCTAGCATGTAGTCCAAAACCATATAAGCAAATACTATAATTTTTTTTTCGATTTGACCGACTGGCAAAAAATGACAAATAAGTTGCCCAAATATAAAATAACAATTGTTGTACGCTAACTAAAATATAGGAAAATATACATTTAACTGGTCATCATATAAATTCACACATGCATACCAATGGACTCATAAATGCATAAAGAAGAAAGCGACTGTCCACTTTTACTTTCATTTGCCGCCTCACAACAACTGAGGAGCATTGTGCCAAAATATAATTACGTTTTATATTAGTAAAGTATGTTTCACACTGGTCTTTAGGCAACTAGTCCCAAATTTATCTAGTCCCATGGAACTAGCTAGATGCCCCAGGCGATGGCGTTGCCCCAGGGCAACTGGCCAAGGCGAAAATCGATTTTGTCAAACAAAAAACGATACTGTTTTTTTTATAGTTTTGGTACTTTTATAATTTTATAAGAAAAGGCTTAGGAAAAATAACGAAAATATTCAATTCATCATCAAAAAATATTAATTGGTTGGAAGAAAATAAAAATTCACGTATGAAAAAAAATATGAATAAGAAATGATAATAACAATGCCGATAGATTAAAAAAAACAATAGACTTTTATCGTTAATGTCTCTAGGAATAATTATAAAAATACAGGGCTGGTGATTATCCGTTTAACATGTTATGACTTTAACTGTAGGACATACCCGGTTAAAAATATCAGGCACCTACCGATGTGTTCCGGTAGCTGCATTTGAGACCCCTTCTGGGCAATGTGTGCTTACTTTTAATGAGATACGGATTTTAAAAAAATATATATTGAGGATTGTGATAACTAAATTGGACATTCAGAACAGGTTGTGGTATTAATACATTAGTAATATTGTATCTAATGATACTTACTCTTCTATTGTTTTTTTTACTTTGTAAGGCTTGTGTTTCACGACGATCTCACTATGGTAAGTAATGATGTGGCCGAGGGTGATAAGCACACAAAGCCTAGAAGGAACTGGCTCTCAAGTGCAACTGCCGGATCACACCAATAGGTGCTTGGATTTTCAACTTGGGGATGGTAGCCAGCCAGGCGGGTACTACAAAGTACCCTGTACCACCGTGCTATGGTTTCCTAACAATGTTTTCCTTCACCGAAAGCTCAAGCTCATTGTAGGATTCGAACCCACGACCTTCGCCGCGGCGTCCGACATCACTATCACGGAGCTATTAACGCCTCGTTTGTTCATTGTATCTCAGTCCACTAATTTTACGTTAATTAATTAACCTAATTAATCAATATTTAATTGTCGTATTGACTTGATGTTCGCTAATAAATTGATAACATATATACGAGCACTTTCATATTTTTAAAATTTCATGCTTCTGTGACCGGTTGAGGCTCTGCCAATCTCTGATTACCAATAATCAGTCAGCTGTCTTTTTATACATAATATCAGGGTTATTTTTAAAACACCGGCAGTGCTTTACGGGATGGAAGTACGCATCAATATGAACAACTTTTACTATGGGACCAACCCTGAAATCGTGAAAAAAAATTCAAACTTTTCATACACTTTGATTGAACACTTCACTTTCGCAGAACCTAAACTACTAAGGGATATTATATTCCTTTTCTAACGTATAGCACAGAATAAGAAAAAAGTGCTATGGTACTGGGGAGTATTAAGAAAGGATTAGGAGAATGCTGGAAAAAGTGCGTGGCCAAGCTAAATCTTTTACTACATGTTTATTATTATATATTAGGCCCATATGATTGGAATGTAAATAAGTAACGATTTATCGGTTTAATAAAGGTCAATGAACTAGGAAAATTTTAAATGACCTTCAAGTTGTATGTTATACCGCCTACAAGATGCCTAATTTCGAAGCTAGTTTCGTTCAGTTCAGTTGGTCCCATAGAAAAAGATGTTCATCATGACAAACTTAACATAGGTTTCGAAATATGCCACCTAGAGACATCCAACCAGAATAAAATAAATAAATATCCTGGGACACTATTCCTCACACACGGCCATCCTGACCCCAAACTAAGCAGAGCTTGTGCTATGGAAGCCAGATAACTGATATACCTACCACATATGTATACTACTTTTCTTTTGTAAATAAATACACCCAGACTCAGGACAAACAGACATGTTCATGCACACAAATGTCTGTCCTGAGTGGGAATCGAACCCACGACCTGTGTGTGGCTTGATAGATAATGTATCTAACTATTTTCGTTCAAACCGTGCGACGTTGTCATATACGTAAGGGTGTTTTATATAAATAATCGTGACTTTTACGAATTATTTTGTATGAAAAATTAAAAAAAATCGGTTAACAAAATAATAATTCTTATGCCAGTTGATTCTTTGACATGGTCTCATTAATACCATCTTCCCTAGAGTTATGGGATATCAAAAGGAACACGTTATGGTTTTTATGTATCATCAAAATAATAACAAAACAAACATATTTATATGTACGCTAATATTCACTGAAATACCAACCTACTCATTGGTTGCATTTTGTGATATGAATGAGTTTGCATTTCGTTTTGCAGTTTTTTTGTATAGTGTCATACAATGAATTATTTTATGCAATGAAGTTGTTTGCAATGTGAAATAATTTACCTAAAATAGATGGTATTTCTGGCAAGCCTATTTCCACTTGGATTTTATAATGAGGATTTATTATGTTATTTGCCACTTGATTTGGAATGTTCCTATCACCTAATTAATTTAATTACCTATAGATAAAAATAAAATACGTATACTTATTCCAACATTATTATAATATGTATAAATATAACTCGAACGCTTTGTCAGCTCATCATAATAATAACCTAAACAGCTTTTTTTTGTCATTAAAGTGATGAACATAAAAACTCATGATTTACATTTTATCATCACCATGATATAAACTATTATGAATTCACAACGAATGTGTAAAATTTGTCTAAATTGTTTCACAATGTTTGTGTCTGAAAAAATAATCTTTTAAATATGTTATGAAAATTTGTTTTACGTAAAGGACACTTACCACGATTAGAAGACTTTGCAGTATCCAAGCCATCACTTCATACGTTTAACACACAAATACACGGTCACAAAAATAAAACGACCACAACTGGACGCAGTGGTCTCTCAATAATTACATATCGAACCGCCCGCGTATTTATTTACATGTCGATATGACGTAGGTATGTGAATAAAATAAAACATCGATATCGACGGAGATCACAGACATGCACCTGTTAACACGTGTGAATAATAACTGACCAGTAGTGTCTTGTCTGGGCTGAGTTTGCGGTGCCATTAGCACCAGCAATATTACAAAGACCTCTACTTTGTGTGATTTCCCCCCGACACCGCCCATAAAGTAACATACCTCGGAACGAGACGGAGCTCTCTGTCCACTGGTCTAGTGTAAGGACAGCCTTTAGTACGATTTTCATCTGATATTGAACCATTCACTTTCCAAGTTCAAAGTTCGAATTATAAATTTGAATTTAATGTAAATTCTATCGATAAATTTTAATTGAATGAAACGCATCCTTATATAAAGGAAAATTGTAACATGTTATTGAAATTGATTTTCATTTACCATGGTTTACCATAAATAAATAAATGTCGAATATTTCTAAGTACAATGGAACTGATAAAGAGCCCTTGCTGATAAACTTATCAATTAATGAGGATCATTATATACATTCACTCTCTAATGACCAGGAGAATATCAATAGGTTACCTATTCATTTAGTAATATTACATAGGTATACAATATTTTGTAGTTCCTATAGGTTGAATCTGTGGCTAAGCAATAATCCATTACTCATACAGAGATTAGAATATTTTGTGTATTAAAAGTAGGTTGGTAAGTTTAAGTAGAATATAAAAAACTTACATTTATGCGCCCGTTAGTCACCAAGGTGTATGTCATCACTGAAAACCGGCCAAGTGCATGTTGGGCCACGCGCAATGTAGGGTTCCGTAGTTGTCCATCACAATAATGTGGACTAAGAAGAGGGCTTTTTATTGTTTCATGTATTATAAAAGCCTAATAATTTTCGAAGTACGAAATTTTTACTTTTAATTGTTGGTCGACTATTACTCGTAAGCTTGTGAAGCCTACTTAGCTGTAATAGTTTATTTTTTAACTTCATATACTACTACCATGAATTTTTTCACATATCCAAAAACAACCATTTATCTGGCAGGGGTGGGGGGGGGGGGGACACTCGACTCTAACAAAAATTTGCACTTTAAAGCTTAATATTTCACAAACGGATACCTGAATCGAAAAGTTGTTTCAGCAAACCCGCAATATTTTTGAAAAACCTATCCAACGATACCCTACACCATGGGGTAAACGAGAAAAAAATAACATCCCCACTTTACGTGTAGATTTTTTTTTTTTTCAAGATTTTATTTCACCATTTTTCTGGCGTTATTAATACATATTAGCTGTAATTTGGCATGGATATATGTATATCCATGCCACGTATTCATAGTACTAAGTCTCTGGGCTAACCTGCGGCCAGTTAGACAGACAGACAGACAGACGGACATGGCGAAACTATAAGGGTTCCTTGTTGACTACGAAGCCCTAATAAAAACTGATCATTTTATTCCGAAATTGTAAAAAAAAAGCAGAAATTCCAGACTTCTTTGCAGGGTTAAAACGGAGTATTATAAACCTTTTTTAATCTTATTTTTACGATTCTCTGCTGTTTTGTTTTCTGTTTTTTTTTATTTGTGCTGTCAGTTTAATCTTTTCTTTCTTTCTTATCGCTTTGTAAATGCCACCTACAAATTGGCTATCTCCCATGGAATTTCTGATGTCCAGCTCAGTAGTAGTGACGTCGAATGCCTTAACTTGGGTTCGAATCTTACAATGAGCTTGAGTATTCGGTGAAGGAAAACTTTTTTTTTTAATTCAACCAAAAAAAAAGTGTATTCTAGACTTATACTAAAAATTCGCCAAACTGCATAACAGTTTGTTGGCGAATGAAGAGCTCTCTAATATTTAATAACTAATTATTATGTACCCTTATCTATTTATATAGGTACCTACTTTTTAATTTTACTTTTAATATAATATAACAAAACATTTAATTTTAGCAACTAACAATATAACTAACAAATAATAAACTAAACGAATATAAATATCTGTACAAAAGAGGTCCACTTTCAGCCGCATTGATTTTATCATTTTTATAAATCGTGATATAGGTACATCGAATAGGTATATAAGGCTTTTGTTACGATTTCTAGGCCTGTCTTTGACCACAATCTTCAAAGACAGGCCTAGAAGGCTTTGTAAAGGACGCCAAATTGGTAATCTTCCTAAAATTGCTGATAATGTCCATAGGCGACACTGGCTACTTACTGTTAGGTGGACTGGGTGCTTGTCCTAGAAAAACCTATCGCATTATTACTATAGCATTCTATATACTAGTTTCACAGAGTTACTAGTTTATTGAAGGGTAATTTTTAGCTTTCGTTCTTTCCAAATTCATAAACTCAGCCATGTTGGATTCTTTTTTTTACTTTGTATAGGCTTGTGTTTGACCACAATCTCACTATGGTAAGTGATGATGTGGCCGAAGGTGGTAAGCACACAAAGCCTAGAAGGAACTGTCTCTCAAGTGCAGCTGCCGGAACACACCAACAGGTGTTTGGCGACAGATTTTCAACTTGAGAGTGGTAGCCAGCCAGTAGAAAACCTCCTTGCTATGGTTTCCTCACGATGTTTTCATTCACCGAAAGCTCAAGCTCATTGTAGAATTCGAACCCACGACCTTCGCCGCGGCGTCCGACATCACAACCACTGAGCTATCATCGCCTTATACTTACTACATCTGAAATTAGGCCTCATGGATTTTCACAATGTCTTTATTTTGAGGATATTACCCAATAATCTTATACGTTACTATATTATAACTACCGCCAGCTCCATGCAAAACGAAGTGTACTTCTATTTTTTGGATATCAACTAAAAAGAAATGAAAATACCATCTAGTAACTAATACCATAGCGAATACCTAATATAGAAAGTAAAATTTTCATCAAAATATATCAAAGTACAAGGGCAAGTTTTTTAAACCAAAAAGACCTATCTTGATGCTGTTTTTTTAAGTATTATGCCAACCAAACATGCACGAAAGGCGTGCCTCATTAAGTGGATGGTCAACATTTTAACAGGTATTTTCTTGCGTTTTAATAAATTACATCATTTTTATACGCATAATTAATCCATTGCAATACTCCACATTCGCGATTTATGTCCCATAAGCGGTTGTAGGTAATAGAATGTATTTAACATTAAAATGCATGAAATAAAAAAATAAATAAAATATAAAATAAAAAAATAAAGAAATAATAAATTAAATTATCAAAATAAGGAAAATAAAATACAGTTCCTATTTAATTAATCAATATTACGTTTAAGTTATAAAGTAGGAAATTGAATGACATAGTAATAGGTTACCTTTATAAAATTTACAATACAGGACTTACCTAAGTTATTTAGGAAAATTATAATTGTGACTCGGAATCCCGTTGTTATGTTATCACATCCCATTACGTTACATTACGTGCTTATTGTTATTGAAAATACAAATCTTCCTTTAGGTATTACAATTATGACCTAAGCTGTAGTTTAGGTACCTACGCAAATCATGAGTCACTTTTTCCCCATGGGCGATATGCCGATGCGATTTTCTCACTTTTAGAAAAATCCTACCATAATTTAATTTAATTCTTTGATTGGCAACACTGTATACTTAGCTGTCATCCACAAACATTCGACTGCATCGAAAATTTTGAAATCAAAATACCTACTTATAGTTTTTTTTTCCGTTTATGTAACAAAAAGATGTAGGTACGAGTAGCATCTTATAGATTGACAAAATGAATATGTTGTATTATTAAGCATAATAATATATTTGGCATTCTTTGAAATAGCTTTATTTTAAGAGTAGAAGAGGGAATTTTATGTTATGTTTTCCCGGGATAAAAAGCCTATGTGCTATTCCCATATCATAGGAATACGGTTTTGGCGTGAAAAACAAACAAACAAACTTACATTCGCATTTATAATATTATTTAGGATTAGGATAATACTAACTGTCCCCCGCGGTTTCACCCGCGTTCCTGAGAAGAAAAAGTAGGTACCAAACATTTAGGTTTTAGGTTCAGCGGTTTAGGCGTGAAAAGGTATCAAACAAAGACTCAGAACACTCGCCGAGTAGACTCTCGTTTGGTAGAGAGTAGAGACGCATACCTACCAGTGGTCATTCTACATACACCTATACTTACTATGCATTTTTTTTTGTAAACATAGATGCGATTGCAGCGTTTGTCGTTGACAATAATTACTTACACAGACTTTCACTCCGGCTACTTCATACAGAGTGATTTTTTTTATCACTGGCAATACTTGCAGGGGTGGAAGTACTCATCAATGTGAACAACTTTTACTATGGGGCTAACTCTGATATCGCGTAAAATAAAACGGTTGCTTTAAACATTTTGGTCGAGTAGCTGATATTTTTTTCATGATTTCACAGTTAGTCCCGATTTCACAGTTGTTTATTTTGATGAGTACTTCCACCCCTGCAAGTATTGCCAGTGACTAAAAAATCACCCAGTATTTGGCTAAAATGTGTGAGATCATAGGAAACTATAGATAATGGTGTGGTATAATATATATACAAATATTTACTAAACAACATTTTTGTAAAGGCAGATGCGACAGCTAATTACAATTATTTATACATACATAATACAGGAATAGTTACACGTTGGCAATGAAATATTAGCAAGTGCCATGTGCGGTCACTTCATTTTAAACTCATGGATGTCGCGTGCTAATTCCTATGGAGAAATGTCGTAAAGTAAATGCAAACGTGATTGTACCACTTAACTTAGCGTTTACTGATGTCAATAATTAGCAACCGGCTGCAGTCTCGACATAGAAATCTGACGTTAAGTCCTAACGATCAGATTATAACGATATTCGGTAGTGTTTACTGTCAATTCTGTCGGTATCTTATCGATTTTTCTCGCAAACTTAACGATTTCTCGTAATGTTTGCCATTTTTGACAGCCCGGTATCTAGACTTGCATTTGTCGTAAACATCGTCATGGCAACCAATTATTTTCGTTATTATTTAGCGATCGGCAGTTTGCGATGACATTTCATGTATGTCAAGACTGCAGGGCCAGGTACCTACTGCACCATGTCCGATGACTAATTAATATTATTCTTTATCTTTGCCCTAAATTTATTAAATATGGTCATTTACAGAGTTGTGACATATTTGAAATACTTATATTTAAAATACAAATACAAAATACAAAATACGTATTTTGGATTTTGTAATTAAGTACTTTTTTAATTTTGTATTTTGTATTTTATTTGAAATACTATTCGAGACGTATTTTGTATTTGTAAAATGGTTTGTAAAATACAAAATACTTTTTTATTCTTAGCTTCATTTTTCTAAAGCATTCCGCGATTCAGTAAAAACAAAAAATGGCCACTAGTGGCGCAGCAGCTTTGAAAGTCTATGCGCAAAATGACAGATGAAACAAAACGCATATAAAACCTGACCAATAATATATGAGGGGGTCCCTCATATATTATTGACTTGACAATCCTCAAAGTCACTGTTACGTTTTGCAGTGTTGGCAGCTATTTCATTATTTCTGTGTTATTCGCTCGAAATGCCTTTAAAAAAATGCCAAAACAAATTGTTGATGCTCTTTTTGAAGAGCTTGTGATTTTAAAATCTTTAATAAATAAAGAAAACCAGTAATTTTACCATAAAGTATTTTATTTCAATATAGTATTTTGAAAATACATATTTTGTATTTAGTATTTAAATACAAAAGGCAAAAGTATTTTGTATCTTGCATTTGAAATACAATATTAAAAAAGTATTTGCATTTTGTATTTAAATACTTTTCGAAAAGTATTTTGTACATCTCTGGTCATTTACCGTTTGATGACGTCCATCGATGGTAGTGTAATCAAATTCTTATTTAGTTGAATTATATAATTTATATTAAGTTAACTAGTTATCTGTACAATGATGACATAAAGGTTCGTTGGCGGCCATGTTATTATTATTACGTCATTGCATTAGATGCCTTATGATTTGACCGAGTCATTTGTTGACGATTTTAACGGGACTTATCCTTGTAGGGGTTAATCATAGGATGAATGATGATTTACCTGTTAAAGTAGGTCAGAAATGTGTAAATTTGAATTTACCTTATAAATATTATCTACAGTGCAGGGTTACTCTATGTGGGGTACACGAACCCTTAGGGGTTTGTCATTTGACGGTAGGGGGTTCGCGACAAGATTTAGGTAATGGCGACTGATTGGGTGGCAAATACGCGTGACACGGATGATGGCGCGCGCGACTGTACCTACCTCGCCTCGCTATGATAAAAACGAAATACAGAAATCAACTTGATGCTGAGTCAGAATTACCTAAGGTTAAAATTGACCAAAATTACTCCTAAAATCAACTCAATGTGCGACGAGAAACAAGCCCACCACCCATAACATTAATACTTATAACATACTAGCTTCCGCCCCGCGGTTTCACGGTTTCGGAGTCTATAAGGAACATACATACATAAGTTTATATATTTATTGTGAAACTGTATTGTTAACTTTTCTTAAAATAAAAATCCGTATTTTCATCTACAGCTAGATTTTTTATTTTCTTTACAGGGGGGGGGGGTTAGGGGGCTGTCATCTGGGAACTTCAACAGGGGTACGTGGGCCATAAGTTTGAGTACATTTATCGCGATCCTCTTTACCACAGTTCAAAGTTATTTCTTGCATCAAACATTATTTGAATAGGTATCAAAACAATTTTAGCGGATTTTATTTATGGTACATAATTAATTTACACCAATGTGTAGGAAAAACCTAACTTGGTGAAATAAAACGAATGAAATCTGTCGCTAAAATTGTTTAAATGCAATAAACGTTGTCTGCATGAAATAACTTTGAAGAGCGGTAACGAGACGCGTGATATTGTATGCTGTTCCGTCTGTAAATACACTAATTATTGTCCACGTCCACCTGTCAAGGTTATATCAGTCACGTAAAGCGGCTACCACTCTGTGTTGCCGGAATTCTGTTTTTATACTAATTATTAAGTATTCTGTAACTATGTTATATTAAGTCTGTAACAAACTTCCAAAGCCTATGATCTTGATTATTAATTGATCTGTGTAAAGTATAGTCAGCAAAATAAGTAGGTGAACGAGACCTAATTTACAATATTCAAAATTAATCTATCCAAACTATGGAAAGATTTTGTCTACTTACATAAATTTTCATAGTAGGTACATACTATTTTCTGTACATGGATCTGTTCAGCTACTTATATTGCTGACCGTACTTACGATTCCTAGGAACATTGGATTTGTCTCTGGATTTTCGGTCCATCAAAGAAATATCGGTCTTTCGAAATCGTCAATGATGTATGGTGCAAAACAGCACATGGTCTGCGTTGATTTCCTCGATGTTATAAGAGGCTCGTCTGTTAGTAGTTTAAAGAGGTTGGTATAATGATAATACTCGGTATTATGTTTCTATAGAAGTCGTGTTTGATTAAATATATCAAGCCTCTCACATAAATCATAATAAGTACCTACTATTACTTATAGGAAAATTCTAGGAATATAAACGCATCAATTGACTATTGTTCATTGTAATTAAATTTCCAAACAAGTCTTATATCATGGTAAAATATTATGCATCCTCTGAAGTGAGAAAAATTACGTAGGTACAGCAAGACTTCGCCGAAAGTTAGTATAAGTTGTTACAAATATCTTTGTCTCTAGACCCTTCTTTCAAAATGGTAAGACAAGTTATTAATGTACCCATATACAATAATTTACCACTGATTATAAAAAAAAAACAAGCATTAATAAAGATTAAACGTAAAATGTTTGCTTGAGATAAAAAATATAATATGAATGAATTTATTTATTTATAGGAATTGGGAATAAATATATTTTTACCTGCAGTTGATTATTTAATTGATTAATGTTTTTGTAATTGAGTTAGTATATTTTTTATTAATAAAAATATTGGTGTTTTCCGGCAACTGCTCTTGAGAGCAAGTTGCCTTCTAGGCTTTATAAAGGTTGCTAATGCCTATAGACGGTAGCTACATACCATCACGTGGAACGCATGCAGGCTTGTCAGCCTTTTGACAAAAAAAAAGTGTAATTTTATATCAATTTATGTTGCAGAATATGCGCTCTATAAATTAAAATCCATTTATATGTATACTATATTCGAATAAATAATACTTTCATTAACAAGTTACTCGGTTGACCTTTTTGAAATAAATATTTGTTTTTTTTTTTTATATTATTATATAACATTATAACCAGCCAGTGTAGTCAATTCAAATATTATTCTAATTGGCAAATATAGTTCATAATATAGTAACAGTAGTAAAGACATGTGAAATTCAGATCTTTGCTGACAATATTTGCTCAAACAGATTTCGAGAAATGTTAAGTTTTTGTACAAATGTATACGTTTTTCATTACAATTACAGTGTAGTTGAATGACACTAATTCAACAAGTTATTCTTAAATTGCAGTATTGTCAATTTACAAACTTAAGCTTGTAAAAAATCTACCAGTCCATATTTCTACTATCACCTACTACTACTATCACCTACTACTATAAATAAGATCCTTTATGCATAAGAAAATTAGTAGCAGAGTAACACTAAAATGAAAAAAATATATTTACAACTAAAAAGGAAGACCGTCACCAAATGGGAGCGTGCCCAGAATGCTGGCTGCATTTCCACGTTGGATTACCTACTATTATATTTTGTATATCTAGTTTTCTAAAGAAATTGTGAAAAAAAAATCGTTTTACGGTTGTAGTTATTATTGATTGATATATATACCTAGTAGGTAATGAAGATAATATATATTGAGACACAATTATCATATCTTTATATATATATATTACTTATATATAAAGGTAGGTATTGTTTTTAATGAAGATAGTATTGTATTTGAAAATGTCACCATGGGAAATAAGTAACGTGGCTTTCCAATTTTCCGGGCATCATTTCCATTTTTTCTTTCCCCAAAACCTTTTTCGAACTACGAACTATTTAAAAGAAAAAATTGCCAAATCGGTCCAGCCGTTCTCAAGTCATGCGTTTATCAACGAACAGCATTTATTTTTTATTTATATACTTAATATTTTTTTCATAATATAGTATTTTTATAAAAACATTTTAATATTTTATAAAATTGTTGATATCTATGAAAAATACCCCATTGCCATCATGTTATCGCTTATAAAATAAACATAATAAGTAACTGCAACATAATATTAAATATCATTATTAATAAATAAGGCTTAATTTTACATCATTATAAAGAGTTACAATTAACTACATTATTTTTTCGTATTTTAACATAAAACTGGCAACAATATGGATTTTTTTTATACCACTAAGGCGGCAAACAAGCATACGGCCCGCCTGATGGTAAGCGGTTACCGTAGCCTATTGACGCTTGCAACAGCAGGGGCATCACACGCGCGTTGCCGACCTTGCAAAAATCTCTTCACACCTTTCTTGAAGAACCCCATGCTCCCTTGGGAAAACCACGGCGGGGAGCTCGTTCCACAACTTGAGCGTCCGTGGTAGAAAACTCTTTTGAAACCGCACTGTACGAGACCAGTTTGGCACCAATGAGAATTGCTGCTTACATACTGTATCCAGTTGTAGGTAAATACAAAAGTACTTTATGTAGTATTTACCAGATTATTCTTGTCTATGGCTTTAGTTATCAGTAGCTAAAGTAGTAAAACAACAACATACTATGCTATAAGTTGGTATGTTACCTATTCGATAAGATTTATTCACTGTGAAAAAAACATTGATTTCAATGAAAACATTATTCTTTGATCTCCAGATAAATCAATTGGATTTATCTGGAATCAATCAATTAAATCAATATTTTATAGTATCCTATAAAAAGTAAGTACCTATGAGGTGAAAGTAAAAATAATTAGTAAAAGACTGTACATACATGATGTATGTACAGTCAGCAATATATAGCTGAACATATCTAAAACAAAACATATATATACTATCGCTACTTATCCAATATTTATGGAATAAAAAGTGAAGATGTTTTGTAAATGTATGTTTACAAAAACCTACATGTAAGTCAATGTTGCTGACTATACTCTTTTTACCCGAATTGACGTATGTAAGATTAGACTCTTTATACACTCGAAGGCTATGTTTTTGTATAAAATCAAAATGACGCGAAATACGAAATGGCGCTAGAAAAACAAACGAGTACCTACCATATTGTGTGGGTTTCAAAGAGGTATTTAAAAAAAATCACGATTATTTCTTGACCTTACAAGAGATGACTTAAAAAAAAATAGTACCTACTTAAATAGAAAAAATCTGTAGCCAACAAATTTTTGATTATTTAATTTTATTTTATTTTAAAGTCGTGAATAAAAATGTGCGTGTGATCTAGACCCAACGCCTAACGTCGTCGGCTTCACTAGTTCAAGGTCACGACGAAGTTGAGTTACTGCTTTCGCTTTTTTTCACACGTAAAGTGAAAGTTTTTGCGAACTAATAAGATCTTGTTGCGATTCACTCTTCTTTTTTAAAACATACCTACTGTTTTAAGAAATAAACGAAACGTAGGGATAAGTTAAAATATGTTACATAATGAAATGTGCGCGATGAGACCCAGTAGGTATCTATTCTTTTAAGGGGATGATACCTCAGTGGTAGTGACAACGGATGCCGCGGCGTAGGTCGATGTTTCGAATCCTACAATGAACTTGAGCTATTAGTGAATCAAAATATTGTGAGGAAATCATAGTACGGTGGTAGGGTACTTTGTAGTGCCCGCCTGGCTGGCTACGACTCTCATGTTGAAAATCTGTCGCCAAGCAGCTATTGATGTGTTCCGGCAGTTGTGCATGAGAGCCAGTGGCCTTCTAGGCTTTATAAAGGTCGGCAATCCCTCTGCTATTGCTAATGTAATGTCCATTCCATAGGCGACGGTAGCCACTTACCATCAGGTGGACCGCCTGCCTGCTTGTCAGCCTTCTGACATAAAAAATATGGAGTGTGCGATGTGGGATGAGTAACATAATGCAAAGAGACCCATCTTTTTTTTGTGTATAAAATATAATATAAAAAAATAAAAGTGTTTTTGTTTATTATATCCAGAAACAACATTAGATCCCTCAGGAATGTGGGTAAAAACACGATGCGGAAGCTTATTGTCGCCAATAATTTATTGGTTTTTCCTATACAAATCACAGGACTCACTTAAGTGTTCGGGTTTTACCTGATGGTGTATTGTAATTTTAACGAACACAAATTATGCAATTGTTTTCACACGCGATATGTAGATTAGGCGGTATATTACACGTGTATACAATTTATTTCATTTAATATACAATACTTCTCACACAGTTATTTATAGCAATTAATTATAATAAATAATTATAATATTTGTTCTTTTGTTTTTTCGTAAAATAATCTATTTCTATTCATAAAACATTTATTCAATCTATTATTGTTCTTCCCAATATAATAAAACAAATAAACCCAAAATTTATTTTATTGTCATAAGGAATGGATCAATATGCGTTCAGAATTCTTCTAAAACACTTGACCAATTGCTATGAAATTGATTGGATATGAAATATGTATATGGCATGAAAGAATTTTCACGGAAAATGATTCCGAATTTGTATAACACGGATCATAATCGTTCTGGTTAGGGCTTAATTTAAAACATAACATTCAATAACGATACAATATAAATATTCTGTTTTTTAGCCATGAAAAATCCATGTAGCATGGGTCAGTTACAGGAAAATATTTTTAGTACCTACTGAAAATGTTTTGTTGTTTTCAGCAGTATCCGTTCAGTGTCAGTTCGAATCCTACAAAGCTCAAGCTCAAGCTTTCGGTGAAGGAAAATATCGTAAGGAAACCATAGGGTACTTTGTAGTACCCGCCTGGCTGGCTACCACCCTCAAGTTGAAAATCTGTCGTCAAACACCTACTGGTGTGTTCCGGCAGCTGCACTTGAGAGCCAGTTCCTTCTAGGCTTTGTGTGCTTACCACCTTCGGCCACATCATCACTTACACATACAAAAGAAAAAAAAGTACTTATTCATTCTAACATGTCTTTTTGATAATGAAACTTATTTCTTATTAGTGAGATTTTGGATTCGGCGATGGCCGGAGCAAACAAGTGGTGGTCTCTCGACCGCCTTATGCGAACTAAACCACGAGCGCTGAGGGCTCTCAACAAATAATTGACCATAGGAGCAATTCGGGGTGACGCGTGACCGCCGATTCTAACAACCGCGCAAATAATTCATATGGGTCGCCGGCAGTAATTTTGCTTTTTTTTATGACGTGAGTCTTCGGATGGTTCGACGGGCTCTGCATCGTGCTGGGCTAACTAAAGAAACCATGCATTGGAACTCAATATTCACCACAAGCCAGCAGGGGTTATTTTTGCGCGACAATAACTTCTTTTAAATCGAGTCAAATTGGAAGATTAACATTGTGGTGTTATAATCGCACACGGTGTGACAAAACATGTTGGTTCTCGTAATGTATCTTGTCGAATAACAGTCAACTTATGGGTTCGATGACCCACGATGACGTCGGAGAACTGCCGTCATTCGGAAGCAGCTAGGACTTCGGCGAATAGTTGTGTCGATTTTTTAAGAGATGCTGCTGCCTACTGTGCGCGATTTGTTTTCCACAGGAGACTTCCCACAAATTGCCTAACGTAATGATGAACGATGAACGTGATGGCCAAACGTAAGTCCATTTATATAAAGAAAATGAAAATCTGCGGGGTTTAATGGTTCAACGCTGGGAATATCTGAATGAAAGGTATGGGTTCATAAGATTAGGGCGGACTGATCTGCGCGTACGCCTTGTCGCATCTATGCGAAATAGACTATGTGCTGCCATAGCTTCTGATTCTATATCTGTCAGTTATTGAATAAATTGCTGATAGTTTTTAAAAATAATATCAAAAATATTTTTTGAATTTTCATACCATTATTTCTTCCCTTTTCCGCATTTTAATACGTTATCTTACCATGTTCAAGTGTCCGTATTTTTTTTTGTCTCGTCTAAGTATGGCCAGATAATACTTATAATTGTTTTTTTTTTACAAAAAAGCGTTTCTATATCAATCTTATCTAGTCCATGACCGAGCAATTTTCATTTTAATAAAAAAAACCTGGTAATATATCTGTGATATTATGCCTATTCAAATGGCATATCGACCTTGTGACACAGATATTTATGCATGCAATTATGAACCCTAAGGTGGTAAGCAGGTAAACATTTTCAGATCGCGACTGTACCTACATGGTACGTACGTAGTACTGTCCATATTTTTGAAGAGTGAATAACATTTATAGTTTATGAAAAAGTTATACCTACAGTCACCGAGAAGGATTTTTTTTATACATTTTGTAAAATAAGACATGTTTCATGCCATTCGCAGTTGAAACCATGGGTCCATGGGGGTTCGAGGCTCGCAGATTTGCTCGGATTTTATCATCCAAGCTCATCGAGACTTCGGGAGGCCGACGGGCTGGGAGCTTTTTCCGCCAACGCATAAGCTTGGCCATCCAAAAAGGTAACGCTGCCAGCCTGTTGGGAACCTTGCCTATCGACAGCAGCGAGGGCTTTGAGGATGTTTTCTATATATCATAGTTTGTATTTTTTACTTTAATTGTAAATATGTAAATAATATAAAAGACATGAATGTTTTATTAAAAACCATTGTATATTTTCATGAACTTAATTTTAATTATCAATTTATAAAATATACTGAACTAGACATAGGTACATTACATACTACTAGAGGTAGTCTAAAGTACAATTTAAATAATGTAGCAAATATTGGTGTAGGTGGCATGAGATCATAGCTACTATGAAAATATGCATACCGTTCAACTGAGACGATCCCCCTTATTCAGACCTGCTCGGGTGCGATTCCGATCGACGAGCCGATTGAGTAGTCTTCTGAATAGGATGGCTCCTATTTTCTCATTTCAGACTTCCATTTGGAATGTGCCTCATTCGATCGGTACTCGATAGTGGCAAACTAATTCTTCGACTTACACAGCATCAGCCTTTTAACGAAATAAAATCTTTCTTTCCGATCGGAATAGCAACCGAAATGGTCTGAATAAGGGGGGATATCTGCCTAAGTAGGGATCTGTCTCAGTTAAGCGATATGCTTGCTTATAGTCTTTGTTATTATGCTTGTTTTCAAACTGTAAATCATTTATTGTAAATAATTTGATAGGATCTAAGTATCTACATTATTGTAGTTTATTTCAACCCTATTTATATTTTTAATAAAGATATAATTATGTATGTTTGTTATCACTCAGTTCCGTAACTGCTGAACGTATTTTCATGAAATTTGGTAGACAGTTATTTTAGGTAGCTACAATATAGGATTCTTGAACAATATAATAAACAATGACTATAATAAAAGTAGACGGCACACATTATGAGTTCAATAAAGGCATATTACACATAATAGCTTCTGTCAAATCAATTTGTGTGAACTTCCTTACGATACAAATATTTTATTGTGAATCTACTGGTATCCTAATCGCCATAGAATTCAAATTCCTATATTTTTTACCACGTTCAGTAACGATCGATGGTGGTAATCACGCTACACACTAGAAAGGAATTAAATTACAAGTTGATTACTCTAAACAAAAGGTATGTTGGCGTGACAGAAAACCTAAGAAGGTACTGACAATACTATGTAGATTTTAAATCCACAATTTTGTGCAAAATGCGACGAATAAAATACCAGTTAGGTACATAATAGTTAATGATGTTTATTTCCGTCTATCTGACCCAGTAGTCTTGTAATGACAGGAGCAGCATGTAGGCAGTTGCGTCGGCACTTTCTCTGTGCCATTGTTATTATCTGTGACGAGGAATTCCCACACGCTGTATTTTTGCTTGCAGAATGTGGTCACGTCTGGGGCAAGGGGGAATGCGGTGAAGCAGGATCCACCGGCATGTCTGAAAGCAAATTAAAATGTTTGATGTTAATTGATAATATCATCTTTAATCGACTTCAAAAAAGGACGTTTTATGTTCAACGTGTATGTTTTTTTATGTATGTTTACCTCTCGGAAACGGCTTAACCGATTCGGATGGTTTAAGCTGTATTCTATTAAGATAAATCTCTAGGTACAAATTTTATTATGATCTGACCATGGACTCTGAAGATGCGATGGAATTTCGCAACTGAAAAGCATGAATATCGCGATTTAAATTATTAAAACCTTATCTAAATTGTACAAATTTTGATCCAAATCGTTAGAACAGATTTCGAGATACATGAAATCCTAACTAATATTATAAATGCGAATGTGAATTTGTTTGTTTGTTACCTTTTCACGCCTAAACCGCTAAACCGATAGCGATGAAATTTGATACGCAGATAGCCTATGGTATTGAGAAGGACATGGACTACTTTTTTTCTCGGGAACGCGGATGAAACCGCTGGTACGGGGACAGCTAGTATTTTTTTATAAAATTATAGTATTTTATAAAAATTACAGTATTAACAAGAATTGCTCGTTTAAAATTAGAGGCTAACTGCTATTTCAATATTTTTATAAATTAAATTACTCACTTGCAGCTTTCAAGGCGTACCAACTGCACGTAGTTTTCTTTAGGAGCTTGGACCACTGTACGCCACTCGCCTGATGTAGCGCGAACTTTATATAAGGGCTCGTACTGAAATTAAAAGCAATACACAGGTTAATGATAATATAGTATTCTACTAGCTTCCGCCCCGCGGTTTCACCCGCGTTCACGAGGGATCTTATGTTTTCCCGGGCTAAAAAGTATCCTATAGCCTGTCTCGATAAATGGGCTATCCAACACTAAAATATTTTTTTAATTCAAACCAGTACCTAGTTCCTGAGATTAGCGCGCTAAACCAAACAAACAAACTCTTCAGTTTTATAATATTAGTATAGATATACATATAATAAAACTATATAATCCGGTGTGTCATTGAAAAAAAGTAATAAAAATAGAAAGGGTTACCCCCTTTCCTCTTAAAGTAATAGAACATAAACCAGCGATTTTTAGAATTCTTTTCTGCCTGTCTGTTTGTTTGTTAACGCACATCTCCGGAACTACTGAACGGATTTTAATGTAGTTTTCACAGGTAGACAGAGATTAGTTTGGAGCAGAAAATACGCTTTATTTAATAAAATCGGATGTCGCAAAACGTTATCGTTATTTAAAGATTTTTGAATATGTTATTAGCATGGATTTTTATGGAGTTTCCACAGGTTAAGGGAAAGCTTGTTTAATATAAATATTAAAACCTTACTTAAGTACAACTACCAAGTATTACAATATAGCAATATCTATGTATAGAAAAAAGCTAACGTGAAGCCTTCAAAAGAAGCCTTCAAAATGATAACAATAATTTAAAAAAAACCTCGATCGAAATTGGGTTCCAAAACAAAATTAAAATTTTGACAACCAGCAAGTTGCCCACTACAAAATTACTTTAGACTAAAATACTACGAAATAGTTTATACAACAGTAGTAGATACCTATAAATTATAGTATCTAAGGAAAACCAGCTGGTAACCTTGGCTAGGTGATTTCCGTGTGAGATTATTGCATTGTTCCTATACATTTTCATATAATTATATACACAGGATATAAATATATTAATCAACACAGTATAAAACATGTTTTAAAGTCAAAGTCAAAGCCGTTTATTCAGTTTAGGCCCTAGGAGGGCACTTATGAAGGTCGAATTTACTGAAGCTACCACCGATTCGGAAATCAGCCTTCAACTGAGAAGAACCGACAAGAAACTCAGCAAGGTTACATTTTTTATATATATTTTTCTTTTTTTTATAATCTGACTATTGGCTATATTTTTTCAATAACAGCAAAATGTACAATACAATATACAATTAAAAGCAAAATTTTATATAGCATTGCAGTTTATTGATACTTTTTTACGGTTGTTATTATTAATTAGGTATATATACAGGCTAATACATCGTTATTAGTCATTAAAATTTTATTCTATGAATATCTATACTAAATAATAAAGCGGAGTAACAAGTTTTTAGTTTGTTTTTTGTTTGTTTGTTTGAAAGCGCTAATCTCTGGAACTACCAGTCGGATTTGAAATATTATTTTTGGATTTGATAGCCCAATTCTTGAGGAAGATTATTGACTATTTTTTATCCCAGGAATGCGGGTGAAACCGCGGAGAACAGCTAGCTATATTATACAACGTGTAACAAGGTAAAACTATATTGTAGGGTGCAAATGTATATCGAGTAGTGAGTCAAATATAAAAGTATTGAATTGAAATATACAATATTTTTTTTGGATATTATAAAAAAAAAAACGTAAAAATATTTATGTATGAATTGTTGACCCTTTTGATTGTTTAGGACTGAAAACTCATCATACCTAATAAAATCAATTAAAATATACTCCAAAATATGTTTGTACTAAAACGCATTAAATAAAGATGTAAACGTAATGTGGAAATAACAGAATAAACATACTTAATGCAATTTCTATGTAAAAAAAAGTATTGGTATAATTATTACCGTTATTTCTGTCTCACAGTTGTCTTTATCTTCGGGGTCGCCTTGGCGGTCACCCACTGTCACTAAGAAGGGCTGGCTGAGAACTTTCTGAAATAGAAACAGGAAAAAACATTAGTTTGAAAAAAATATCATCGTCCATTTTTTGATAAGTTCGTCTACTTGTAACATTTTTAAAATTCACGAATTGTCAGCACCGTGCTTCCACAGCTTCGCCCCATGATGAAGAAGCGAGTATGCAGTTGCAAAATAACAAGCTCGTAATATATCAGTAGAAACCACAAACCAGTTTTGCATACAGTTTATCTATGTGTGAGTCTCAAGTCAGACCACGTGGAACCCGATAAATATAGTGAAGAAATGAAATATCGAATATCCACCTTCTAGTCATTGATATATTGCATACCATGGCGTCAAGAATTTTGTGCTTTTTCCAATTATACCAAAAGTTCTATAAGAGAAAGCAGCACCGCTAAGAAATCTGTGTAAAATGACGCAATGGACGGAGTGGGACGCGCGTCCCACGCCAGAACCAACAGGCGCTTAATCTGCAATCAAAAATATTTCTATTTTAGAATTAAGCAACACTTACAGTTCCCTTAAACATCTTATTAAATTTCTCCTCAGGGTAGTCTGGGGGCTTCACCGTACAGAAGTTCTTGGCTTTGCACTGGTCTGGTACATCTTTATCCAACTTCACAGTTGCGGCTGAGGTCATGCCGTGTCTGTTCGAAATATCCTGTATTTCTCCGGGATACTTCAGTGGTATGTATTCTTCATCTAAAAATTTAGATTTGGGAGTTATGATTTAGCTATTTAACAGCATCTGTACCAGTTACAGCATTCCACTATAATGTTGGCATCTCCCAAACATGTCATTGAAAGATATTTTATCCAAACAGGTTATCGTCAAATAGAGAATCATTGTCAAGATTCTTTATGAAGTAGGTAACAGATTTTCGATATAATTTGGTATTTACAAAATAGAAGGCTATTATCGCGTTTTACATTGCATGTAAAGTCTACTAAAGTATGTATGTTAATAGAAAAAAGTGCATTAAAAAGTACATAATCAACTTACTTTTCTTAGTGGTCGCTCCATGTACTGCCTGAGTTACGCATATTGTGATCTGTAATTGTAGAAATAACAATTTTACAATAAAATTTCGACTCAAAGTCATGCATGGATAGTATCTACTGCAATTTTTTTATATGGTTATTGTTTTTTTTCATCATTAATGCATGCACGTAAGCTCGAAATGTTTTTATTTTGAAATTGTATGATTTAAATCCAGAGTTAGTCTCTACCACTATGCTATTATGGCAGCTAGCCTTTTCCCACGGGTTTCCCTCACTGGACTCACGTTAATAAAAAGTTATTAAATGGCAGGAACGGTGGGCAGTTTCTTAAGTTATATTTTTTAAATAAAAAAAACGTGTTCAATAATTTGATCTTGCTTATTTATTGCAGTCAGTCAAAGACTTTTTTTTAACAATTTTTGAGTGTTGCCATGGTACAAATGGATCTAATTTTGGATCACATCAGCGCTGGCATTTGAACAGAAGTCGATTTATTTCTTATACATAATTATTTAATGCGACATCCTGAAACACAGGCTAAACCTAGTCAAGAGAGACCGCTTATAGTTATTTTAATCCGACCTTTTCGATTTTAATAAGTAATCGAATTAAATAAATACATTTACAGGTAGGTATTTAGGTAATTAAGTCAATTATTATTATTTATTTCCGTTGTCCAAGCCACCCCTGTGGCAATTTTCATTAAAATCGGTTTAGTAATTTAGCTATAAAAACGTGAACAGATAGCTTCACTTTCACTTTCATAATACCTATCTATAATGTCAATGAACCTCATTGACATTTAATCAATAGTAATACGGAAAATAAAGATGTCCTGAGATTATACACAAATATTGTTAGTGAGACTACATAAAATAATGTAAGTAATGAATCTGAGTTGGTTTTGAAAAGAGTAATTGCCGAGTTTCTTGCCGGCTCTTCTCAGTAAAAGCAACCTTCCGAACCGTGCGTTAGAGTCAGACTATTCATAAGTGCTTGTGAAGGCCTATTTGAATAGAAAATATTTTCATTCATTTACATACAAAAAAAAAATAAAAAAAATGTATAACTCGAAAATAACTGATGATGACAAATGTGGAAACAGTTTATTTCATCTGATTATCCACGATGTTATTAAAATAAAATACATACTTAATTGTATAAGCAGCATTATTTTAAATGATGTCAGCTCATATTACCTCGACGTGATGTGATGAATCTTAATGACTGACACGTGGTGGACCTTCTTTAGCATATTTATAATATTATGCGAAAATTTATGTTCAAATCGTTAAATGAATACCAAGTATATCTGCATGGTATTAAGACAGCATATTACCCTATCCGGTAATTTATAAAATATCTCGTGTAGTGCGCATGCTTTGTTTTTGTATCTAAGGTCTTTACACATTTAAGTCGTCACAATTTAATTATACATTTAATGTGATACAAAGAGTTCTTGTCACGGCCTATTAGATTGTGACGACATTAATTAAGTTGTCAAGATTATTTATTTTATTAATCAAATTCACAGCTCTGAGCACAGGAAACACTGATCCTACAGCCAATGACGGATTTAAATTTTACTATTTAAAATAAAATATTAAAATTTATATTATCAAATTTCGACAGATTTACTCTCAAAAATGAAAAAAAATACGGAGGAAGACATTGATTTCCATTCTATCTACTATAGTATTGCATGAGTGTTTATGAAGGAGATTTAAGCAAAAAATATCGAAGTTTCTATTAGTTAACGCTTGAGAAATGCTTAGCTTTTTATTAGAGAAACTCTGTAAACCATTCGTGCATAAAATCATAGCAATGTGATAATATAAACCATGCGTGAAGAATATGTAAATATGAGATTATAAAAAAAAGACACTGAAATGACATTTGAAAGTGCTTTGAGCGCGGTAAAATCTTTTATAAATATAAGTAGGTAGATAACGCGATTCGATGTTCTAGTCTATTTTTTACGTTGCGTTTGATAAAATTTTACTATATGTACTGTTTTAAATCTAAGTACATAGTATTACGCAATTTTAGGGATAATTATTTCCTATAATTTCTGTGGTTAATAAAAATAAAATATATATTT
The DNA here is from genome assembly GCA_951216915.1 of Tetheella fluctuosa. Classification (NCBI taxonomy): domain Eukaryota; kingdom Metazoa; phylum Arthropoda; class Insecta; order Lepidoptera; family Drepanidae; genus Tetheella; species Tetheella fluctuosa. The sequence goes on from OX578222.1 coordinate 10,625,422, forward strand.
TTCAACCACAATGTGGTAATATGCCCGAAAGCGGTAAACTATAGTATAAAGGTTAATAATATATTTTATTATATTGATTAGTTCACCGACAAAAAAAAATATCATTTACTACTTAGTCCCGTGTTTTTTGCAATGCTTCATTTATCTTTTTCGAAACCATCGCGTGCGCACAAGAACACACCAATTCATCAAAATCGGATGTATGTTAGGAGCGCATATGTTACAAACCAAGCCACAGACAAACATTGTTTTTTATATAAATACTTATATTGTACATAATAAATTGATGTTTGTTATGTATAATATACGTCTAATATAGTGATTATGTAACCTGACTACAATGAACTTGTGACCTTTCCGGTTACATTAATTAACTTATACAAATTTATAGTTGTAATTAATTATGACTGTATGCACATGTTTATCATCTTTAGTTCAACATACATACATATCAATGTAAAATAAAGAATTCATGTAATTTATAACCACCAGGCTGTATCTCATGAACCGCGATAGTTAGACAGTTGAAATTTTCACAGATGATGTATTTCTGTTACTGCTATAACAACAAATACAAAAAAACAGAATAAAATAAATATTTGAGGGGGCTCCCATACAACAAACGTGACTTTTTTGCCGTTTTTTATAGATAATGGTACGAAACCCTTCGTACGCGAGACCGACTCGCACTTGAACCTGTAACTCTTTTGTTACTCTTTAGATTTTATAACTAACTTTTAGTTCCTTAAAAAAACTGGTTCGAAAGTTCAAGAAGTCGGCGCATGCGACTATTTGGCGCCAGTTCTAACAGCTGTCAAAAATGTAATTAATTTGTACAGGTATTTTAATTTCTTACGCAAAATATTCTTTAGCAATAATTAAAATACGAAATATTTTTATATAAAGTGGAATTTCATAATCGTATATGTTGTACGGATATTGGATGGCAGAACGTTTGCTATAAAATTATCATTGGCATCACTTAATTATGGTCAGCATTTAACCTACTTCTTACATCGTGGGTTCGATTCCCACTCAGGACAGACATTTGTGTGCATGAACATGTCTGATCTATATAAGAGTATATTTACAAAAGAAAAGTAGTATATGTAGTATATCAGATATCTGGCTTCCATAGCACAAGCTCTGCTTAGTTTGGGGTCAGATGGCCGTGTGTGAGGAATAGTGTCCCAGAATATTTATTTATATTTTTAAATGCGAATATTTGGATGGATGGATGGATAGATGGATGTTTGTTACTCAATCACGTCAGAACGGCTGAACGGATCTGGATGAAAGGAACAGAGATAGATTATAGTCTGGAATAGAACATAAGCTACTATTTATCCCGGGAAAACATAAGAACCCTCGGGAATGCGAGTGAAACCGCGGAGCCGAAGTGAGTTAAAAATAAATTAAGCACATGTCACGGATCTACTATAATTATTTATCTTTAAGTTATTCTGAGTTTTGGGTCGAATTAAGTAATTTATAAGGTCTTTTCAGATCATGATCGTCTGTCACTTTTTTCAAAAATCTCACACCTTTAGTAAACTATGTGTAAATAATTTACTTGAGTAAATGCTACAATTGATTATGCGTTAACAACATTTGACAATGAATAATCAATATAATTGGCACAGTGTCTCTTGCGGAATACTCATGGAAATAATTTCTCCTATAGTAAATTTTAGTAAACGTGATTGTAAGAATTTACTTAGCGTCAAGTCTTTACCCTCAACTCACAGGTTACTGATCTGAGAAGTGAACTTGATTCGAAATATAAACATGGACTCTCAGTCTATGAACATTGAGCACGGCCATCTATCCAGTCTTAACCAGTAAAATCTAGTTTAAAGGTACTTGATAACGACCAGAAAACTTGTCTGCATTATATCCAGTTTTATTTAATTGACATTTAATATTGTGCATTTGTCATAAAAGTATTGGGAGTTAAAAAAATATAGGTTTAAGGTATTATGTTGCATTATTGACCTAGGTACCTTAAATGACTTAACTAAATTTTGATTTTTATCATTTTCCTCAAGAATTACTAATGAGGTAAAAAGCAAATAACAATCTTTTGAAGTTAAAGTAAAGACGCAAGTAATACGTATAATGTGAACTACAGACTGTTCATCATAATTTGTCCCCTCGTTTAAAAGTTGGTAGCCCTGTTATTCCATTATATTGTTGTCACATTATATTGTAAATCAATAGTGCCAACATAATGGCTAGGGGACAAGTTATGATGAACGGACTGTAGTATAAATGATTAGTATTTTTTTTCTTATAATACACACGGCCAGTAATAAGTTCATGATTCATAAAGGACAATGTTTAATTTCATTTCATTTTGTGCTACTCGTTATGACGGACATAGTAATCAATTGTGAATTAAATATTCTGAGTGACCATTGAATATAATATACTCGCTACGATATTATTGTTGCGAGTCTAGCAAAGCCCAGGTTTTAAATATATCCTTTACTTTTTGACGTCATAATAACAAAAAGAGATGGGGCTACTTAATCCTTACAAAGCGACTTACCCCGCTCAGCCAGGAGCATGAGGTCGATGTATCAGTTTACTCAGATAATACTTTATTACTTACAAGCTTTTTTTAGCCTTGCAGCATCCTACATAAATGAAATAGTTGGACGGGACGATAACCGTTGTATATATCAATTATAATTATGCCATTTTATTGACTGTAAAATCATCAGTTAATTTATTAGTTATTTTTTACCATCAATACATTTTATTCGAATGCACAGTGACATTACAATACTCAGAATTATATATTCTGAAATTTTTGAATGATTCAAGTTTTTTTGTAGGGAAAAAATGCAGCTAATGTTCGGATGGGCTACTTAATCTTTACATTTTTAAAACACTAATCATTTGACTTCTCTTTGTAGTTTATTAGCCGAAGGAACTATGTCATGCACGCGCACCCGTTTAATCAATAATAATAACACAGTTGAAGGTTGAAATTGCAAGTTTTTCTAGAGATACGTAGTCAAACAAAGAACCCATATAGTTTCGTCTTGTTCGTATGTCCATTTGTCTGTCATGGTCATTTTACTCGGTGACTACTAGTGATAACAACCTGAAATTTTGCACAATTATACATAATCTGTGTAATTATTACCTATCACCCCAACAAAGTTATCAAATAAAATCGTAGAATCATTTTTTTAACCTAGTATTCCTCTAGATGTAAAATTGGGTTGAATTTTATCGTTATCATTAAATAGGCCTTATAAAAAGTATAAAGGTGTGTCTCAATCACTTCCTTGAAATAAAAAACCGTTCACGAAATATCAAATTTTAAATTCTTAATTTTTGATTGTCTCTTCCCTCTGCCCGCTAAACTACTACTTCTAAAAATCTATAAATTTCACAGTTGTAGCTATAAATGATGAATTAAAAAGGAAAAGTATCACCGGTCTATAGGTTTAACTAGTTTACGAGCAATAAATACTTCAGTATAACATACAATGACAGTATAAGTAACAGAGATGTTGCGCATATCGTTTTTAATTAAACTTTCCTTTAATTTATTTTCAATTATTTTATTATTTACAGAACTGTACTTACAAATATGATGCTTAATCCTGTGGACATGTTGTTTGTTTTAAGAAACGAGTTTATAAAGGTCGTCTCACTTTTCTGTTACTGATTTAGAACAAAATTGTCCGTCACACGTGTGTCCAAGATGTTGTCTTCACAGTTACTGAGAGCTGAGACGTATTGTGTTGATATGTACATGGGTCTTTTGTATGGTCGGCGACACACAAACCGCAAACATTTTCCGAACGCATGCTGTGACGAAAAAACGCTAGCCTTTATGCGTCAGACGCTGACGTTTTTTTTTTGTTTGCGACTTTATGACTGTGATTTCATTAATGCGGTTACATTTGGTATATTGTTATTGGATTTGTATTTCATAACGTTCTATAAGGAGCTAATATGCAATTACCTTATTTGTATCAATGTAGTGAAATTATTTGGAGCGGTCCTAAAAGGACAATAGGCAAGAACGAGCCATACCAACCAACGTGTGAATATCCAAATATAATACTAAAAACCTGTATTTTTGATGGCATTGAATATCATACGGTTTTTATTTATACTTAATATAATATTCTTAAGCTAAAGCATATGTTTAAACTAATACTAGGCTAATTAAAAAAATAGATTTCTGTAATAATCTAGATATTTGCCATCCCTCTGGACTCAGTCCTGGCGTCTGTACCACAAATTAACCATATGTATAACCTACTATATATTTACACCACATGAGTTTTTTGGCCCTTTTGATGAACTCTGAAAAGTAGAATGGTGCGAGAATATCAATATTAATTGCATGCCATATAAGGGTCTTTCCATCTTCCAGGGTATTTAGGTTTATTAGCATTTTCGTCCAACAGTTTCACGGTGGTAGGGTACTTTGTAGTACCCGCCTGGCTGGCTAGCACCCTAAAGTTGAAAATCTGTCGCCAAACACCTATTGGTGTGTTCCGGCAGCTGCACTTGAGAGCCTGATCCTTCTAGGCTTTATGTGCTTACCACCTTCGGCCACATCATCACCTACCATAGTGAGGTTGTGGTTAAACACAAGCCTTTAATTAAAAACACATAATATAATTATTATACAAAGTAAAAAAAAAAAACATAATGTCAACCAGATCGCAAATAACTGAGAGATTTTATGATGATGTAAGCCAATGTGTATTATTTAATTTAAAAGGTGTTCCGAAACATTACTGAAATTTAAATCCTCTCAACTATAATAAGTGGTATAGAATCCTTAAAACTTGGGGAACTTGTTCAAATAATATATCTAATATATTACCTAATACAAGTGCTAAGTATATTGTTGTAAAAAAAATTAAACATTTAAAGGAAAAAAAGCCAACATAGTCAAAAATAAATATATATAAAATGTTGGTATTCTTGCTGAGTTTCTTGCCTTTTCTTTTCAGTTGAATGTTGACTTCCAAACCGGTGGTACGTCAGTAGCTTAGATGTTCATAAGTGCCATCCTAGAGCCAAAACTAAAAATAAAAGTGTTTTACTTTAAAACATAAATTTGAATTGTCAAAAACTCAAACAACTTGTGCAAAATGTCAAAAACTAGATCATTTATCGTCGTTTTTACTGCCCATAGTGCGTTCGCCTTTACTCCAGGTAAAGTAGTGACGTTTATTATTTTGATGCTGTGCATCTTGTAGGAATTTCCATAAATTGAATTCAGTGACACAACTATGATTACTATTGTTTTAAATTACACAAGAGTAGTGTAATGTTTTCCAAAATGAAATAATCAAGTGTCCTTATTGTTTTGCTTTTGAGAGGAAAATGTTATGTTTAGTTATCTCTTAATGCGAATGTGAGTTTGTTACCTTTTCACGCCTAAGCCTATGAACCGATCGCGATGAAATTTGGTACGCAAATAGCCAATGGTATGGAGAAGGACATGGGCCATTTTTTCTCAGGAAACCGCGGGAGACAGCTAGTAATTCAACTCTATTTATATATAGGTATACCTGATTGGTATTATTTCAAGGTGGCATTTTTTTAAACCTTCGCTATTTCGGAGTTGGTCCCATAGTAAAAATTGTTCAGCATAACGAATCTCACATAGGTTTCGAATAAGTATACTACTTAATATGCAGCTATTATATACAGAGGTCTCTTTGAGCTTCCTCAAGATTACGGTAGTCCAGTGTTAGTGAAATAAAATGCCGTGAAGGTAAGATTCAAATTTTACATTAATCTTGAGCTTTCGGTGACCTGGTTCATTATAATGCATGTCATGAAAAGCAAAAGCATGAGTGAAATAAAGAAAGCACCTCAAAATATCAGCTTTCGTATGTTTGTGTCCGCAAAGCTCAAAAATTAGGCGCTGGAATAACGTGAAAATTTTACACAACGTTGCATATATATATAAAACCTGCCAAGTGCGAGTCGGACTCGCGCACGAAGGGTTCCGTACCATCCTAATCCTAACTAATATTATGAATGCGAAAGTGAGAATGTTTGTTTGTTTATTTGTTACCTTTTCACACATACACCGCTGAATCGATTATAATGAAATTTGATATGCAGATAGCCTATGGTATGGAAAAAGACATAGGCTACGTTTTATCCCGGGAAAACACAAGATCCCTAGGGAACGCGGGTGAACCGCGGGGCGGAATCTAGTTATCTAAAAAAACGGCAAAAAGTCGAGTTTGTTGTATGGGAGCCCCCCTCAAATATTTATTTTATTTTGTTTTTAGTATTTGTTGTTATAGCGGCAACAGAAATACATAATTGGTGAAAATTTCAACTGTCTAGCTATCGCGGTTCTTGAGATACAGCCTGGTGACAGACAGACGGACGGACAGACAGCGAAGTCTTAGTGATAAGGTCCCGTTTTTACCCTTGGGGTACGGAACCCTAATAAGAGTGTTTTTGTATATATTTTTATCCATAAGTTCTCATGGGAACGGAATATTCTAATAGTGAAGCGTAGCCGGGTGTAAATAAGGTAGGGGTATAGTATATATACTATAGATAGTGGGTAGGTAAAGTTTGTCGCCCCTCGGCTTCACTTGCGCGCCGGTACTCTCATTTACGTCACAAAGGAGTTGACGCACTATTAGTATTTATTACACGTATAGAATTAGAAAAAAAAGAAAGAAAGAAAGAAATACATTTATTCAGGACAACACACAACATTACATTAAGTAGACCTACTCACACACGACATACTATATAAAAACACAAGAAACAAATAATAATGTAATGTTGCGTGATGCCCGGAATTAGACTTAGCCGCTTTTATTTCACCATCCCGATACATACCTATATCTTGCTTGGTAAATAAAATGCGACAGTTTAGCAATATACCATATATATACTATATATATTTACATAGATTTTTCAGTCAACGGGATACAGCTGCTCTATTTCACGTTTCAAAGTCAAAGGCAAAGCCATTTATTCAATTTAGCCCCTACAAGGGCACTTATGAACGTCGAAGCTACTAAAATTATAGTTTCATAGGGGACATCACAGATTACTAAATAGTTATGATATAAGTCCTACGAATGTTTAGTAAAGTAGTAGTTAGTTTAGAAAATCGGATCCATTAATTTATAAGCAGCTGTCGAATTGAACGTATCAATGACTAACTTATTATTGTAAATAATAGGGAAATATTATTTACTTAATAATCAAATTGTACTGTTTTATATAATAGATAGCTACATACATATCACAGGAAAAAAATCGTGGGGAAAAATTATCAAAATGGGTTTGTATGTTACATGAGCTTGTGCTTTTGATAAAGAAAAATGTAGCCCTAACCCTACAAAGTACCCGGCTGGCAGGCTTCCTTATCTTTATGTTGAAAATCTGTTACCGAGCTCTTACTTTCTTACTTGTGCTTACTTTCACCCATTGTACTCACCACGGTGGGTGTTGTAGTAAAATAAAAGCTATAGTTTAGAAAATATGCTTCGATAGTCCCCAAACAAAATTGAAAACAGGAAGATACATAATAAGTATAATATAATTATCATAGTCGAGTCATATAGGGCCCAAAAGGTGCCTTTGATGAAACCAGCACCATATTTTAGTATGTTGTTAAACATGTTATTCTGACTAAAAAACCATCGGGAGACAGTTTCCAACGTGGTTAAGTCACCAGTTATGACGTCATCATAATGGTCGCTGCCGCGTTCAGAATATTGCGTATACAACAGAAAGTATATCACATGTAAGCTTGTGTGGGGTTTCATCAAAGGCACCTTTTTCCGCTAAGGGAAGCGACTGTTACACTTACGTATTACTATAAAGTGAATCACATTCAATAACATTTTTATGCTGACGTGCCTACGTCACTGCATTCAATTGGAAATATCAGGATACAAAATAGGAATGTATTTATGTGTTTCAGAGCATAAACAAATAATAAATGTTTATAAATCCTTAATACAGATTTATCTAGTGTTGCCATAAATATTGTTACAAGGAAAACATCGTTTTTTTTTTCTATTATGTACCTACATGAAACATTTATGATTGCAGTGTGCGTTAGATTACATTAACATAGGTAAATAGCATTATAAAAATAAGGAGCTCATTCAAAATTATCTCCATTGGCCTTATTACAACCCATTATATGTTGTGGCCATTTATCGATTGAAATACCTCACTTCCTCCATGGGAAAAGCCACTGTCAATCTTATGGAATGTTTTATGGTTGAAAATCTGTCGCCAAACACCTATTGGTGTGTTCTGCACTTGAGAGCCAGATCCTTCTAGGCTTTGTGTGTTTACCACCTTCGGCCACATCATCACCTACCATAGTGATATTGTGGTCAAACACAAGCCTATACGAAGTTAAAAAAAAAATGGACTCCAAATTATCATGGCGGGTTATCATGTAGGGTTACCGCAGGTATTAAAACTGAAAAGACGGACAGACCATTCAGTTTAAACGGACATTTGGACAAAAAGGCCGGACACCCTTAATTTTTTAGTCTTAATAGAACACAGGAGTAACTACTATTGCAAAATGGTCAAATTTAAAAAGCCTTACAAAAACCGGACAGGCCAGTCACCGTCTAATTTGGCCGGACACGCAACTAAAAAGCCTGACTGTGTCCGGCTTTATCCGGACGCCTGGCAACCCTTCATTAGAGCCTGCCATACTCTCTAAAACAGACCATAAATAACCATCAAGCGGATTAAGATCAAGAGTAGATGACGGTCAGTCTTCAGCTCTGATGAAGTCAGAAATGTTCCTTTCGAGCCACGATTGTGTGGATCGAGCTTTATACCCGGAGCTGAGTCTTGCTGAAAGGAACATTCTTGGTTATGGAACATGCTGGTGTAAGAGGCTTAACCACCTTCTCAAGAATCGTATCTTGATACACCTAGCTAGGGCGAATGTTTTGCTACCTTTTTCAGGAAAAATATGGCTTAGTCACTCCTTGATAGCTAACACTTCACCAAACAATCACTGAACGGCTTCATCCTTCATCCGGCGATAATGCTCACGTTGTACCATACTGACTGATTGAGAAGCTTCTCTAGAGCTTTGAGCATAAACTCGGTCATTCTGCTTATTAAAATGTTGCTCAATAGTAAAAAAAATATCTCGTAAGTGCCGTTTTTTCAATTGCTTCTTAATAAACCTCGATAAGCATATTCCTCCGATAAGTCTAAACAAAAACTGCTCCAATTTCAAACAGCTAAATACCGTTTATATGGTCATTGAAATATCAAGCCTTAGACCTGATTTTTCAATAGCCAGATAAATGGTATCTGGCTGTTAATTTGAAATTAGAACAGTTTTTGTATGGACTTATCGAAAGAATAGCTTATCCGAGGTTTATCCAGCAATTGAAAAATCAACCCTTAGTAAATAAAAAAAATCTGTGACCTCGCATTGCGCTTAATTTTAACACTCTATTAATTTTTAAATGATCGGTTAAGTATTGACTACGTCTCTTAAAGCTGCTTTCTTAAATCATCATTTTAAAAATACCCGACATGGTTTTGGGATTTATTTCCCTAGATAAAATCTTTTGCTTTCGGACAGGATTTCTTTGGATTCGGTTTGGTAATGAAATAAACGCATTTTATCTGATGGGAATTTCTTTTCAAATACGACTGTTGGGCTTTACCGGTAGTCATCGGCAGACAAATTTCCAACTTGAGGATGGCCAGGCCATGTTGGCTATTATACTATGATGATAATCGTCTGGTTTCCATATAGTTTAAGATCTATGAAAATCCCTGGGTATTATCATGTTTATTGTTTTATTTTCCTTTACGAGTGTAATTCAATCCCAAGCCACAGTTTCTCCAAATGAAATGACTAAGATCGTTTTCATTAATTAAATTTTGTGCCCAGTTCAAACGTAACACGCGATATTTAACCCTATATCCTCTTCGAGCTAAAATAACAATACCTACATTACCGACCCGTACCTCACGTTTGTTTAACATAGCCGGCTGAGTTCAAATTATCTTGCGTTATTTGCAAATTATATCTCTTTATGAAATAGTACCAACTTGAATGTAATCAAATCAAATCAAAACTCATTTATTCAGTTTAGGCCCTAATAAGGCACTTATGAACGTTACAATACAATAAAAATGATTCTACCACCGGTTCGGAATACACATGGACTGAGAAGACTCCGGCAAGAACTCTTAGTGCAGAGTTCGCCCGGGGAAGTACTACCACCATATCTAATTACGCCAAAGCATATTTTTATAGTGTTTTTTTTTCTAAGTAATATAATTTATTTTACGAATCACAATGTTTATAATGTTATTATGAAATAGATAGTTGAGCGAACATTTCATTTAAATGCATTATTGTCTTCCACAAAATCAGAAACTTTATAGTACCCTTTCTTACATAACTTTTGTTTAATTAGCTTTTTAAATCTATACACAGATAGTTCTTGAATTTCTTTGGGTAGGTACTTTGTTATAGAAACGTATACATTGCCCCTAAGTAGTGCAAAATCGTTTATATTTGTACATGTGAGACAATTATTTAATTTCACATATACAAGAATTGCTCGTTTATAGTTAGTTATAAGATATTTGCAAAACAAAAGATATTTTCCATATGCGAAACGAAGTACCGCACATTTTTGTCACGGACCAGGAAAAATATATACAGGCTACGTAGCATTCCTAAATCTTTAGATTGTATTTAACATAAAATAAACTCATTATGTTGGTACCTCCATATAATAAGAATATAATAGAAGAAAGATAGGTACAACAGTTTGTGGTTAACTGACGTGTAAGTGCCGGTGGCTGTGACGTATTTCACTTAAAAAAATATGTTAGCCAGCCTGTAGTCAAGTTGTGTGGTTAATGTGGACTAGTTTATTAGTAAGAGCACTGATAATGGTTCTACGTCACTACAAATAACTAATAAAAACAAATGTTTGACAAACAAATACTTAGGTACCTACATAAATAAATAGACTGAATAAAAACTATAATTTTACTGGATAACTTATAGGACTGATGCAAAATATTTGGTTTTTGGTCTATTTTGAAAATATTTTAAAATTCTTATTTCAGAAACAATACAGTTAGCAAAGAAAATAAAGTAAGTACATATTTAAAAAAAGTGATGTCAGATTCCATTTCCCCAACAGAAATTATCAAATGTATTTAAAAAAAAAACTTTTTTCCTTACTGTCATATAACACACACATATTGTCAGTGAGACTAGATAAATAATTTGATGTAATGAATCTGAGTTGGTTTTGAAAAAGAGTAATTGCTGAGCTTCTTGCCGGCTCTTCTCAGTAAAAGCAACCTTCCGAACCGAGCGTTAGAGTCAGACTATTCATAAGTGCTTGTGAAGGCCTATTTGAATAAAAAATATTTTCATTTTCATTTTACAACCGAATTGAACACCTCCTCCTTTTTTTAAAAGTTGGTTAAAAAATCGTAGTAGCCAAAATCGAGACAAAAATAAAAATATCATTATCTCACATTACTTACATTTATTGTTAATAAATGACATCAATAAAATTATAAGTATGTAAGACATCAAAAAAGCGTAGCCACTTCCTGTGCAGGTGCAATGAGGAGGTACCTATCTATAAGCTGTCAAATCAGTCAACTTATGAAAAGCAATATAGGTATAAGCTGTTATTTTTATGACATGGCTGTATGGCTCTGTACCTTTGCCTGCCTTTTTGGCGAATCGAATAACAACAACAACAGTCTTTTATTGATGTGTCATTCACAACTCATTAAATCATATCGTTTGGTTTACGCAAAACTATAACATTTTATTGTAATAGTTATGGTTCATAATCCGCAATGACACCAAAGTAGGTAAATATCAGCCATATATATAATTAGGTCAAAGTACATAGATGTCAGTTTCCTTCATAAATTAGAGACTAGCTTTTCTGCGCGGTTTCACCCGCGTCCTCGAGGGATCTTATGTTTTCCCGAGATAAAAAGCCTATAGCCTATAGCCTTCCGCGATAAATGGGCTTTCCAACACTAAAATAATTTTTCAAATCGAACCAGTAGTTCCTGAGATTAGCGCATTCAAACAAACAAACTCTTCAGATTTATAATATTATATATTATTATAATAATAATTATTAGAGATGTGCCGATTATGACTTTGGCCGACTAGCCGAAAAGTCGGTTGTAAAGAGGTCGACTAGTTCAAGGGGATAAAGAAGTGTCTTACTTCACTGGCGGCATATTGTATGTACTGTCACATGAGTAATCAAATTAAAATTAAATAAATAAAACATTTAACAGTTTTTTATTCAAGTATAAAGATTTGACGTTAGTAAACGCTTACTATATATTTTGCGTTTATAAAATTTCTCTAAGTACATATATGAATCGGTGCAGCGCCTCTCGCGGAATACTCATGGAACTAATTTCTCCCGTACAGCGGAGATCATCGTTGGAAAGTTTTGTCGAATTGTAATAAGGCTAAAATAAATTGATCGACGGTAACGCTCTTGTTCCTTTTATCATAAAAAAATGCATTATGTACAATGACACAATATCTCCATGAAAATAATTGAAGATCGAAATGAACGAGATCAATAGGGTATTTTACTCCATATGAGAAAAAAATTAAAAATGTACAATTAAGATAGCATAGGCAATAAGCAGTCGGAAAATGTTAGTTTTAGTTCATAAAATAACTTATTTAATTTTAAAATTTCAGATTTTTTTATCTGTTTCTAAACAAGCGAAACAGTAGCCGCATTAACATTGTAATGACGTCATACGGAGCTGTATGTAAACTAAAAAGTGTCAACTGAAGTACTATTATTATTATTTTTACATTAGTATTCATGCATTCAGGAACAGCAAAAACAAACAGTCAATATACATGAAACAATAAGTATTGAATGCAAACCCTTATCTTAGATACAGACCTATAGTGCCAACAAATAGTTATAAAATGATAACAAACTGAGTTACATGGTAGAAAAAATTCTAAATTGAATGACAAAATATAATAATATCTAATAAAAAGAAAAGAAAATGAATAACGTGATATTTAACTATTACATTAGCAGACAGTCGTGACAGCTATTCAGAAGAAAATTTTCCTAATTCACACATTAATTTCTGCTTAATTGTATTGATTGATAAATTAAAAAGATCTAACTTGGTAAATTCTTGGTTGTAATTTCGAGTATAGTTTTTACGTAATTTCGGTGAAACAAAGAGTGGAGGTGAACGTGAGGAGCGCACTGGAAGACGAGCTCGAGCCACAAAGGGTATTTTAGAGAGAAGCGTAGGAGAATCAATTAAATTTTTATAAAGGAAAACAACGTCAAACATCTTACGTCAATATGAAAGTAGTTTGTATCTTTTCAATGATTGACTATAAGAATCATCAGTAGTATTGCTGCGAAAGTTAAGGGATTTCAGAAATATCTTAACTTATCGATTGAATAAATTTTTTGTGTTCTTTTTGGTGGCTTATTAGCACCTTAGGAACGAATTGAGACATTTTACAAAAATGGGTGTAATACCCTATTAAATCCTTATCCTAAAAATGCATAGCATTTAAACCTCATAACCGCAAATAGTCAATAAATTATTTTACTAAAAAATAACAGGCATCGTACATAAAAGTTTCTTTTGTATTTGTTTTTTCATCGAAGTGATTTGAAGCATTTTTCCTTCTATGTTTTTAATTTGATTTGGTAGTTAAATTAATTTTCCCCTCGATTTTTTATGGAGATTTGGTGAATGAATTAATTTACCCTTTCAAGTTTTTTTTCTCGGTGGCCTATGAAGTAATTTTCCCTGCTTACTCAAAATGTCATTTAAATGAAACGCCACTTTTTTCTTAAATTATTGACCTTAATTCATTTAATAATAATAAAAAAAAGCTATAATCATTTTTTTTTAATTTAAATTTTAAACAGCTCTGCTGAACAATTGGCCAAATGGCGCTTCATTTGATTTTCCTTTCCACCGTCGATATGTTTTTATACTTTCTATTATTGTACATGCATACTGTATGGTGACCTATATTTGGAGGTTCAAGAATAGCAAAAAAAAAACAATAAAAACTCAAGTGAAAAAAAAGAAAAAAGTAATCCAAGAGTTTTTTAAATATAAAAACAGTCAGCCATTCCGATTTTTGAATAAACTTACACAATGCCCGAATCTATGCTAAGAATTTTCATACGAATTTTAAACGAAACCAAATCACATTGAGTATATCCCTTGGGGCTTTCATACAACAATATATCCCCTTGCGTTAAGGTTGCGTGATATGTAATTGGACATTGTCGAGCAGGTGGTATGAAAAATAGTTTTATATTCGATACACACATAAAACAAATCTTAAATTCTAATGCAGAACAGAACGACTAACAGTCGGGACCCATTTAAATTTTACTCATCAAATGCAAATCATCTCAAAGGTCCTAACCCTTGATGATTTGCAGTCTAGGGACTGCAAGTCGTTCTGTTCTGCATTAGAATGTATTATTTGTTTTATGTATGTATCGATTATAAAACTGTTTCAATATACACAGCACCCTCCTTTGCGTCGCGCAGTCTGGTAAAAAAAAACTAAAATAATTAACACTAATGATGAACCTGGGTTTTTTTATTTCCATTGTGTTGATATCGTTTTTTTTTTTTGTAAATACTATATATCTCTAATAATTTCCCAGTTCAAAAATATTTATAAAAAGGTCTAAAAAAAAATAATATTAACGTTATAATTTGTCATGATCATCAATACTCTATCTATCATATCAAACATTATGAAGATTTATATGGCTCCAGAAGCCTAATGTTATTCACCAAAAAGGTTGCTTTAAAAAATAAAACCATACAGATTCATGACAAAATGCCTTTAGTTAAAAAAAAAAAATTTAACTAAGGCGCCGGCCCTACTGCGCGCTCCTATTTATTAACCTCATCATAGTCAAAAAGTCAAAGTCAAAGCCATTTATTCAGTTTAGGCCTTACCTGAGGTGAGGGCACTTAATGAAGTTACCACCGGTTATATAGGTACTTGTCAACAACCTATGCCCAGTCGAGGCCCTGACTATCTCAAAGAGGTATGGTGATAAGAAGGTAGAGGGTTTATGGCAATGGTAGCTCAGTCGTACAGACTTCCAAAGTCACAGCGAAGGTCGTGACATCCGAATCCTACAATGAGGTTGAGTTTTCGGAGAATTAATGAAAACATTAATTTTATTGTTCAGTGTTCCGACAGCTGCACTTAAAAGTCAGTCCCTTTTAGGCTTTGAATGCTTACCACCTTCGGCCACATCATCACTAACTATAGTGAGATTGTGGTCGAATACAAGCATTTACGAAGTAAACAAAAAAAAGCCAGTCAAATGACGCTCGAGACGAATCTTTTCATTAATACGTGGATGAATACGTGGAGGTCGGTCGTCATCAACAGCCATACATAGCTCCAAAACAGTTAAAGGGTTTGAATTTTAAAAACTTGCAAATTGAGCCGACCCTAAATATCTGTAATTGGGGATATTCTATCATCACAAAATATACATATACTTATGATGAAGTGATAAAACGCCTATATTTTATGTATAGCAACTAATATAATTTATGTGGTAATTAAATATAAAATCAACAGGAACCAATTATAATACCTAAATGGCAAGAATGAATCCACATTGCTTGAAGATTAGATATTAAGAGTCAAAAAGCCCTACTTTTTATCCCGAGAAAACATAAGATCCCTCGGGAACGCGGGTAAGTATTATATATCAGCTATCTGGCCTCCATAGCACAAGCTCTGCTTAGTTTGGGGTCAGATGGCCGTATGTGAGGAATAATGTCCCAGAAAACCGCGGGGCGGAAGCAAGTATGAAAATATGTCTTTTACAATGGCACCCGTATAAATGTAAATAAAATTGGTATTTAAGTCATTTTCTTGTATAGCAATGTACACAGTGGAAAGGGCATTTCTCTGTTGATTCAAATTACATCTGTACCGGTAAAATGAAAATGTTTTTATTTTTCAAATATACCTTCACACGCACAATTTTCTGTCTATAACGCACGGTTCGTATGGTAGCTTTTGGTAAGAAGAGCCGGCAATAAACAAACAAACAAACACTTCGCTAATTCTACTCCCTTGAAGTCTGGAGTCAGCACCAGGAAGCTGAAATCGATTCGCCTTTCTTGGCATTCCAAAATATGATTCGTAAGTTCAATCTCCGAAAAGTGCAACGAACGCCCCGTAAGACGGCCAGGTTTACTGAAAATATATTATAAAAATAATAAAAACATACATGTGTAATTTCACAGGTATACACGTACAAAGCATCCCAACGTATGCCACATGGAGGGAAAGTATATATTTGTATACTTTTCTATAAATTTCCTATTTTCAATAAATATACTGAAATAAGACCTCACTTCTTTTTCAAAATAACTATTTTTAACGATTTTAGAAAAATTACCTGTCGGGTACTGAATCAAACCCGCGAAATGTAATAATAAATTCATTATTTATTTTTATTTTAGCGATCGAATGGGTCTATCGTCAAAATAATTCAAATTAAGGCTTTTCGTTATAATTTTTTTAAGCAATTCTTTCCTAGAGCTTAGTGTATTTGCTGTACCTTAAAAAATCATTACTTTATCAACCAACATTAGCTTATAGGCTATTCATTATCATAATCAGAATTTTATTCAACGTATTCCTGCTGCAACCGCTTGCCTCCATCTCCTTGCCTTATGTACGATCAGAAATATAAGTTATAAGTAGGCACTTATAACTTATGTTTCAAGATCACAAGGTAGTTAACTTGGCACCATAGTAAATTATTCAGCTCAAAATACCTATCCAAAGATGTATTACACGTAGCTATTGGAGGGTGGGACCAGAGTTCATAGAAATCTTGGCATCGTCCATTCGATTTGTTCAGCTACTTACATCGTTTTGCCTCCTACACTGCACTTACCAGTAAAGAGGTTCTACATTCATAAATTAAAACCAAGGCATTTAGCTTTCTATCATACACTAACGCTCTGTAACAATAATGTAGGTAGTCAGTTTTCAGTATCTGCTTGAACTTCTTGTCTGATTGAATCACGTAACGCAAACTACCCTTTTTATATTTTTTTTTTACTTTGTATAGGCTTGTGTTTGACCACAATCTCACTATGGTAGGTGATGATGTGGCCGAAGGTGGTAAGCACACAAAGCCTAGAAGGATCTGGCTCTCAAGTGCAGCTGCCGGAACACACCAATAGGTGTTTGGCGACAGATTTTCAACTTGAGGGTGGTAGCCAGCCAGGCGGGTACTACAAAGTACCCTACCACCGTGCTATGGTTTCCTCACGATGTTTTCCTTCACCGAAAGCTCAAGCTTAGTCACTACCACTGAGCTATCATCGCCTTTCTCTATCTCATAAATAGGACCAATCTGAGAATAAAAATTCCGAAAATATTTATTTAATCCTTTTTCGATTTCAATGTTTACATCCATCGTTGGTTTTTGTTGTTTTTTATATGTATAGATAGATATATGAATAGGTATATATATTGTTTTAACTATAATTTAAGTTATCTCATGTAGGTTAGTTTAGCAGTTTTATAATTTGTAATAACTTTATATTTTGTAGATACAATAATAAAGACTCACTCTTCCCAACGTTGACACATCTTCATGCGCCTTATGTATGGCATGGGCCCATCTATGATTTAAATCTGACTATAATAACGTACCTATTTTCACTTGATGGTAAGTGACTACCGTCGACTATGTAAATTAGCAATACATATGGGATTGCCAATATGTTGCCGACCTTTATAAAACCTAGAAGGCATCTGGGTCTCAAGTGCAACTGCCGGAGCACACCAATAGTTGCTAGGAGACAGATTTTCAACTTGATACCCAGCCAGGCGGGTACTACAATGTACCCTATACCACCGAGCTATGGTTTCCGTTCGATGTTTTCCTTCACCGAAAGCTCAAGCTCATTGTAGGAACCCACGAACTTTGCTTTCTCAATTCTTCAGAATCTTTTTTTTTCTTTTAAACAAACCTTTTTGAGTTATACTAGATTGTATTGTGAGTGAAAATTGTGAAGTTAAATGAAACATGTAAATATAACCGTGTTTACTTGGGGTCGGGCGTCGCAATCATTTTCTTTATGGCTCTCCAGATGCTCTATTTTAATGTTGTCTATCTCAGACCAAAAATTTAATCATAAAATAAAAACGTAAAGCAAAAGTTTGTAGATACACGTACACCAGACCTTTTTTTTTGGTTTGAGGTATCTACCAGATTTATACAAAAATTAAGCGGACGAGTAGTAAAGTAGTATGAAAGGCACAGTTAATGTTTATATGGAGAAGGAGTGCATAAAGGTAATATTTTTATATAATTTATGCATTAGAAATAAAATAAATACATAAAAAAACACATTACACACACTACCATGAGTTTGACAAACACACAAACACATTATAGTATGTCATCGCTGTCAGTCGTAACATCTCTATACTTTGTCGATAACTCGGCAAAGACAAACTTAAAGAAAAGAGCTCGTATATACATATGTATGTTCATATGAGTGAAGTGATTGTCTTTACATTCTAATATGTATACTCTTTTGTTTATTTATGGTCAAATTTTGACCACTGAGCGACCACTAGTTATAATAAATGTATCCACAACCAATCGCTCCGATAAAGTGGTGATGAGCAATGTAATTTTAAAAATATTATAATGACAAAAATATTATATTTTAAAAATAATGAAATACCTATGACAATATATTATTATGTAATGACATGTTCATCCTTTTTTGTTGGGCTTAGCTAATGTAGACAAAGGTCCCACATAACCTAAAAAAAACATTTTTTTTTATTTCACGGCGCCAAAATAGTTTACAGTTCAAATCTCTACCTACCACTATAGTGGCAATAGAAAACAAGATAAAAAATCATACATTATTACGATTATTACGATGTTTTAATCTATTTAAATAAATTGAATGACTTTAAACGGAGGCAGAAGACTGTAATGAATAATGATCAATCAAATACTCTATATTTTATACTGTGGCATAGGTAAATCATACCTACCCAACCCTACCTATAATGACGCCAATTCTACGTCCATAGACATACTATGTCTGTGACTACGTCTCTCCATAATAGGTATAGGTATTATTTTTGTAAGTACTTACCTATATTCGTATTTGTCATCTAACATACTGTAATGAAATGTCGCTTCTATATAGTTTTATTCTTATTGAATCCTTTTTTTTGGGGTACATAGGATGAAAATGTGGTACCATTATAGGATATATATTCGATGTAAAATTTGATACATACATATATGGTTAGATAGCCTTTCGCCTTATTTTACCCCCTTAGAGGGGATGCCTACACTGTATAATGTATCTATGTGCAAAATTTCAAATCTCTAGGTCCAGCGGTTGGGGCTGTGCGTTGATATATCATATCACTCAGTCAGTCAGTTTACCATTTTCAAGATTTTTTTTCAAGTGCATCGTTTCGTGCATCCAAGTGGCGTATCACATAAATGAGGTCGTCATTTGAAATATAAATGTATAATTTTTAGAATATAAAAGAAAATCGGTCGTCTCCTTACTTATTTCCGAAACTACTGAGCTACTACTACTTTAATACTGAACGCGGTCCAGTATACTGTCAGTCATACATATATACGTATACGTATACTGACATTCTGGACGCTGTTGATCACATGATCAAGGCACTGAGAGTACCTAACCTCGAAAACGCTAGTGATCACAGTACAAAAATGGCGACGATTTATGACGTCATATATTTCCCTAGGATACTGCGGCAGTAAGTAGGTATACTGTCAGTCCATAACGGAACGAATTTCTCCTCCAGTAAGAGCTCTGAACAGTGCTTGCAGTGTATATCGGAACATACCCACAGTTTATGTTGTGGATAAAGAGCCTTATTGGCAGACGGTGATGACCTATTTTGCTACAAAAATGCTATTTTAAGACCTCTATTAAAAGGAAGAAAAAGGTACTTCAGGAAATAGTTTTTTTTTATTTTTTTTATTGTTGTTTTTATTTCAATTAGACATTATTTTGTCTTATAATTTGTTCCACAATTAGGTTTTGATATTAAAATTGAGGTTATTAAATAAATTGTAAATTTGTCTGTCGTTAAAATGTCGAAACATGATGTACTACTTACAAATATAATAACATCTTTATACCTTGTCAGATAGATCATTCACATTCTCATTCATTCCGTTTTTATTTTTAATTTGGTTAGATGCAATATAATTAATAATAAGTAGTTTAAATTATTATTGTAATTAGTGTATCAATTGCCATGATAAACACATATGCAGCAAATAGGTATCCCGTTCTTTGGCTTTGCCATCTCAACTCCTTTCAAGTCCAGAGTCAGTACAAGGAAGTCGTAATTCATTCGTATCTCTTGGCACAATAAATTATGCTTTTTCACATCATTTTCTGTAAAATGGATTGTAGGTCCAAGGAGGCGACCACGATTTCTGAAAATATGAAAAAAAAACTAAAGTAAGTATGTTACCAGTGCCCGGCAATATAATGGCAAAAGCACCTGAGAGATTTTGTTTAAGCTTTTATATATCCTACTAGCTGTCCCCCGCGGTATCACCCGCGTTCTGAGAAAATGTAGCCCATGTCCTTCTCCATACCATAGGCTATCTGCGTACCAAATTTCATCGCGATCGGTTCAACGGTTTAGGCGTGAAAAGGTAACAAACAAACTCACATTCGCATTTATAATATTATATATAGTTTGGATTAGGATGGATGGATTGGGAAAATTCGTTTTCTCTATTTTCACCCGGGCAAACTCAGTCGCCCAGGTACTACCTATAAAACGTCGAAAAAACACGTGTTTTAGTCGCGTTCGATTTTATGGTAGTTTTATTTAGAAAAAGTAGATATCATTTTTAGATTTATTTTATTTTATTCATTTATTTAACCAAAAACTTACATCTATCATTACAGGCAAGCCTAATGCGACAGAGTAGTTGATTTAGTAACCAAAGACATGTTTTTGATACTCTAGAAAAGGATAGGCTAATGATTATACTCACAAACACTGCTCGACCCTCACTATTTGCTCGAACCTCTTTTCAGATTGGACGACGTACCGCACTCTATCTTCTACGTCAATTATCTCGTAAATAGGCTCCACCTATGAGTATACAATACATATTTTTATAGTAAAATTATTAGGTTGTTATAACGCATATATTATGGCACCAATATGATTCATTCCAACCACCACCACCACCACTACAAACGGCATCTCACTAGTGTGCCGAGTGCCCAAAATTCATAGAACACACATACGCATTGTCACTTTTTGAAGACTTTCTTTGGGCGCGATGGGAGTAAAATCACAAGCTCAAATTACGTGTGTAATTTGAGATAAAACACGATTTAACACAAATAAAAACGCCGAGCATAGCTCGATCGCCTAGGTATTAGTTTATGAATAAAAGTTTGTTTTTTATATACAATTCCGAACGCAAAACCTCGAGACCGCGCGCTGTGGTATGGCGCCTTATATCTAAGAGTATAAAAGTCGTAGTTCATTGTGGATTGGCGGACGTGACTTGGACGGACATACTTTGGAATTTTACTTCTCGAGCATGCAGGTTTTATTCCGATGAATTCCTTCACCAAGAGAGTAGTGAAATCACACGGTTATTACTCAAAGTACGAGCCAGAAGTTTAATCCTTCAATTTCGTAGGCAGGTGCTTACATGACACCTTTTCGAATTTCAGGAATACGGAAACGTTAAAAGACTACCATCACTTACGTAGATTTTTGTTCGACAATCATTTTCAGTTTCACCTCCAGATTTAATACCGACGTAGCCGGAACTGTTTTCTTTCCAAAGGATAGACTTCTTAAAAAAAATGGTACAATCAGATCGAGCTCTAAGAGTTAGCAGGCTTCATCGCTTGAAGAGCTGATAAACTATAGGGACCCACGATCTAGGGCTAACAACGATTTGCAGTGGTAATCTATAGAGGAGGATCTATCCATGTTAATGAATATAATATTTAGGTTCAATTTAAAGATACAATTTATTCTATAATTTTATAGAAACCCCTAAAAAAAATATTATTATATGTTATCGTTTTAATCGGAAACGATGTAAAAATGGCCATATAGCATTACATACCACATTGTCTAATATATTTTCAATAGCTTTCTGTGGGTATAAATCATCTTTTATAAAACAGATATCTTTTCCATGGCAAGAAACTGGCATTGTGGCTGTGAAAAGAAAAACACTATTACTGACAAGATAGACTTACTTTTTATCCGACTTTCCCAGAAGGAGGGAAGTTGTTACCTATCGATGCGATTGATAATACTTACCATTATGTTCAGAGATTTCATTGTTGGGTCTGGCTAAAGTAGATCCCAAGTAGAAAACAACCTACGGGAAAAAAACAGAAGAGTAATAATAAATAGTGTCCAAAAGCAATACAATAATTAGGTCGCGTACGATAAACTACAGTGCGGCCATTACGGTTATTTCAATGGAGCTTTCATGGGATGGTTCAGTGTTAACTTATATTATATTATATATATAAATGAATTTATTATAAACAGAAACGCATTCTCTCGGCGGCCGCACTCGATTCTCCAAGAAAGTATTAGGCACATTTCCATAACGGCGGAGATGGGCGGAGAGGAGAAAAAATGGTGTCACAACAACCGTCCCGAGGATTCACCCGCATTACCGAGGGACCTTATATTTTCCCGGGATAAAAAGTAGCCTATACAATACAATACAAAATTTTCTTTATTGTTGACACTACATTAAACACAGAAGTTACAAATTATAAAAGACATAAAGTGAAAACAATTAAGGCGGCATTATCGCTGAAGCGATTTCTTCCAGGCAACCTCGGGTAACAGGATACATTTATGATGGGTAGGTACACCTACGTAAAACATACACTACTTAATGATTTGAAATCCTAATGCATCAAATAAATAATTAGAAGCAATAATACACTAATAAATACAATAATAATATATATCCTATGTGCTATTCCAGACTACATATTATAATCTATCTCTGTACCAAATTTCATCCAGATCCGTTCTGGCGTAATTGAGTAACAAACATCCATCCATACATCCATACATCCATCCATCCAAACTTTCACATTTATAATATTAGTAGGAAGAAGGATGTTATTTGATAAATACCCTATTGTACAATTCTTTCATTTTGTATTTGACTTTATTTTAAATTTCTATGTTTTTATAAATTAATTCTTAAAATTTTGCGTGATTTGCGTCTTCTGTCTGATTATGAGTGACGTCACTTATGGCAGTGACTGAAAATCTGTGCTGTTACCCGACACGGGCTGACAGTGTTTTGCTACAGAAGGTTTTGCTGATTCACTGACTATTTTTGATGTACACGACTTTACTATTTTCTTTAATTTCTCTTCATTTGTTGTATGATAAATGTTTGTGTTAGTATTGTGTAAAATAAATATCTTTTCTTTATTTTCAATCGAAGCGAGCGATTGTCTTGCGGGCAGAGGGCGGCGAAGCGAAGATGTGAGCGCTGAGAACGGCAAGCGGTAGTACCTACCGCCCCGCACGCCACCCGTAGTTTACTTACTAGGAATAACACTCAATCAAAATGACCTAACATTTCGTTAAATTTTGAAAGTCACAAGTGGTTAGCTGTTTCTCAAATTAAGTTTACACAAGAGAAATTTGCAACAAGGTAAGATTTTATTGTTTCTATCCTTACTTTCAATGACTATTCAATGAGGAAGTAATAACCTATCTTTCCATCGTTTTGTGTTCTATCAACTGTGCTCATTACACACTCGGCTGAATTACACCCTCGCCTACGCACTACGGCTCGGGCTCGTGCGTAATGAGCAACTTAGCTCACATGTATTATAATATACTATTCAAAGGCATTTAAAAATATTCTTACAGGAGAAATCTTTTTACTCACTCAATGATTATTTGTGGTATTTATTTTATTTTTTTATACCGGCATTATCTTATGATATCTTTGTAATATTCTTTTTATTTTTTTTTGATATTGGCAAGTATTATAATTATAAGCATGTAGGTATTATTATATAATTAAAGACAATTTATATATATATATATATATTTACTTTGTATAGGCTTGTGTTTGACCACAATCTCACTGGTAGGTGATGATGTGGTCGAAGGTGGTAAGCACACAAAGCCTAGAAGGAACTGGCTCTCAAGTGCAGCTGCCGGAACACACCAATAGGTGTTTGGCGACAGATTTTCAACTTGAGGGTGGTAGCCAGCCAATATCTTTGTAATGTTTTGCATGCCTTACTGGCTAATGTGACCACGCTTATTTTGTATTTTAATATCCATCTCATTATTGCAAATAAATGACTGATTGATTGTAAATATTAAAGGAAGATTTGGGCATTATACATTGGGAGCAAAAATCCAAATTAATATTAATTTAATTCCTAATTTATGACTCTTGTTTCACCCGGAAGAAATAATTTGAAATGCGATCCGAAAGCCCAAGCTCATTTAAGGAAACGAATCTACGACATTTGTCACGGCATTCGATGTCACCACTGGACCACGGTAATATTTGGACTATCATCGCTTTTACTATTAGATTAAGGTGTATGTATTGTAATATATTTGTAATTAAAAAAAAACTTACCATGGTAATTGATAAAGTTATGCAAAGCATAGCTGGGATTATTTCACTTTCAGAATATAATAAATTGAACACTAAATTGTACAGAGTCTAAATGGGTTTGAACTCTTTGAAGGTAAGTACAGAATGTACAAAATGTTGCATGAAACATATCCTTTTATAAAATATAGCTTTATTAGTAAAAAATTAAGGTATTTCCATATTATGTTAGTATTTGTTTATTGTGTATCTACTCGAATTTAAATGTGGTAAGTATCTACTTGGTTTTTTGAATCAGGATACATAGAATAGGTAACATCAAAATTTTCGTTAAAATGATGAGTACATTTACTCACTTATCCTGTATTATTGCCCTTATGTTTTTGTCTTTTCTGTCTAATTGTAACGTTTTATTATTGTTTGTTTGCTATTTCTATAATTTTTATAAGCTTTTGTGTTTATGTGATGTCAAATAAAGTTCTGTCTATCGTATGTGTTGACACGAATAATTCCGAGCTACTTTCGAACGGCGGGGGTCCGCGGGTAACTCGAAAACTATAAAGGGGGTCACACACCACGTATCTTCGCCGTGTGTGACCCCCTTTAGACCTTAGGTACCTATACAAACTTGCAATTTTGCATGTTTAATAATAATGATTGACTATCCAAAACCTAAACCTTGAACTGAAATTTGGCTTGTAACTTGGAAAGGAACGTTACAAATTTTATTATAAACCAACTGAAGAACGTTTTACATTCACTATAGCTATGATTTAAGGAACTGCTATGGAACATGGCCACGGTTCATCTACGACGGTGACAACCCCGAACATCGTTTGTAGTGAACTGAGCCCGCTTGTTTTCTGTGGGATAATACAAAAATGCATCTTGTAAAGTTATGCCAAATAATTCTAAATTACTTGCCACATACACTGACATTACTAATATTAAATCAATAAAAAAACGATTGTAATTTTTTTTATGTTTGGTACAGATGAGAGTTAGGCGGAATTCTATGAACCACATAATGGGTTTTTCATAAACCCATTTTCATAAATGGATATTTACAACGTAAATGTCACGTTATATTATTTAGGTACCAGAACTCTTATTAGTGCTATTTATTTTTGTATAGGTATTTAGTAAGTTTTCCTATAGGTATATTGTTATTTAAAAGGAGTCGATGATGGCGTGATGATCAGGCTCACGTACACCCCATAACTTATTAAGCTTAGGTACTAAATTATGGGGTATACGTGAGTCGAAGGGGGTAAGCACGAGTCTAAAAGGGGTTGTCTCTCAATTGCAGCTGCCAGAACACACCAGTTGTGCAAATTGTGCAACATTCCGTCAGCATGAATGGCCCAGCGTGGCTCTACCTTAGATTATACAAGGAACTTGGGAGTGTCCTCTACGTTTAGTAGTACCTACCCGTCTAGCTGATTACCTTCAACTTGAAAATCTATCTGGTGCCTAGTAAATCTATCTATACTAATTTAATAAAGGAGAAGAGTATTTTGTTTGTTTGATTGTTTCAAGGTGCTAATCTCTGGAACTACCAGGTTATAGGCTACTTTTTATCCCGGTAATGCGGGTGAAATCGCGGGGAACAGCTAGTATTTCAATATAAATAAATATAGTCTGGGACATTCCTCACACAAGGCCACCTGACCCCAAACTAAGCAGAGCGTTTTACTTTTTACGCCCCGGTGGCGTCGTCTCCGGGCGGGATCGGCCCACTCAAACAGCAAAAGCGCGGTGCTCTCTACTCCACCGCTCCATGGCTACTAAAAAATCCGCACGGCTGCGCTTACGCTTTCAATGACGTCCCCCACGCTCCTCTATCATGGTGCGTTGAAAAGTCATGTTTGTTCAAACTTTGAAATCTGCCACTGGAATAGCACATAGGCTACTTTTTATCCCGGGAAAACATAAGATCCCTCGGGAACGCAGGTGAAACCGCGGGCTAGTAGCTAGTTATAAATATGTTACTCTAATCATGTTGGCAACAAAGACCATTATTATTAAACTAGCTTCAGCTCCGCGGTTTCACCCACGGGAGGGGATCACGGGACCCACGGGATCCCGAGGGATCTTACAATTTTTCCATATTTTCTCACCATTTAAACTTTTCCTAGACTTACACAAATATTTCGAAACCAAAATTAGCCAAATCGGTCCAGCCGTTCTCGAGTTTAGCGAGGCTTTTACGAACAGCAATTCATTTTATATACAACTAGGTTTCCCCCGCGATTTCGCCCGCGTCCTCGGGAAACAAGTAGCCCATGTCCTTTTCCATACCATAGATAGGCTATTTGCGTACCAATGCTCATCGCGATCGGTTCAGCGGTTTAGGCGTCAAACGGTAACAAACAAACAAATTCACATTCGCATTTATAATATTAGTTAGAATAGGATATAATATGCCACAATTTGTGCTAAATTAGATACAGATAATTTTAATATTTAAACGTCTTAGAATGAAATTTAGATTATTGAATGTACCTACCTATTATTTATGTACCTTTTTATCTTTTCAACAAGCTAATAAGACTATATCGTAACAGAGATGTTGCGCAAATCGTTTATAATTTAACTTTCCGTTAATTTATATTAAGTTGAATTGCGATTCCAGGCAGGAATTCAATTTTTTTTGTAGGTAGTTTTAGGACGCGCGTCCCATTCGCGAGCCAAGCGAATATTCATTTCCAGTACTGTATAAATAGTACGGAACCCTATACTGCGCATGTTCCAACATTCATTTGGCCGTTTTTTTGGGGTTCCGATGTCACCCTTATAGTTTCGTTATGTCCACAAACGAATGTATCAAATAAAATCGAAGGGAATTTTTTTTAGGTACCGCCCCGCACTCGGCTTTTTAAAAATAATAATATAATGAATGAATGAATGAAATATTCTTTATTGTAATCTCCAAATACATATGGTTACAAATAAGATCAATGCATACAGGAGAAGTATAGACATATAAAATTAAGAAAGAGAATACAATTTAGGCGGTCTTATTGCTTAAGCAATCTCTTCCAGGCAACCTTTGGGTAACAGGAAAAAAATAAAATCGTGGCAGGTATCAACCTATAAATTCTACATAAACTATACTATACCATACTAAATAAATTACAATATACAAAATATAATATATAAAATAAATAAATACAACATAATAATAATACTTAGATATAAACAAAATATATAACTACATAAAATAAATATAGATAATGCAAATAAAATAACATACTAATACTAAATAATGTCAATAAATAAGATGAAGTAAGAAGATCAAAGAGAGTGATAGTAGGAGAATAGGATTCAATAGTCTGAGCTTGTCTGATGACTTGAGGTAAAGAGTTCCAAAGTCGAACAGCTTGCACAGTGAAAGACTGACTATAAGTTTAGTAGTTGTGTGAGGGAGTTTTGAGGCGAAATTCAGAAGACTTACGAAGAATGTGATGCTGGGAGCTACGATATTCGAAGTGTTCCTTAAGATGAGAAGGTGCTTTTGGATTAAATAAAATGGTACATAATGTTGAAAGTATGTGAGTATTTCGGCGAAGGCGAATAGGGAGTCACTTGAGTTTAGAACGAAACTGAGAGACGTGGTCAAATTTGCGCAAGCCAAAAATGAACCGTATGCAAAAATTTTGGAGACGCTCAAGTTTATTTAACTGCTCCTCACTTAGGTCAAGGTAGCTGACATCAGCATAATCGAGATGCGGTAAGAGTAATGACTGTGATAGCGCAATTCTGGTATCCATGGGTAGGAAGTTTCGCAACCGTCAAAGAGATGCAGCAGCAGCAAACATCTTCCTGCTTACTTCCGCTACTTGCGGAGCCCAAGATAGGGTTCGGTCAATTAAAATACCCAGGTTTTTCACAACTTCTCTATATGGTATAGCGACACCATCAAAAGTAATTTGGCGTAATTGGTCCCACTTTACCCGAGATATTAAAGATTTGCTTCCAATAATTATAGCCTTAGTTTTAGCTAGGTTCACTTGGAGACCAAAACGTCTACTCCAATCAGATATAGCAGCAAGGTCTATATTCGTTAACTGAATAGCGCAAGGGAGATCATCTAAAGAGGATTGTCTGTACAATTGGAGATCATCTGCATAAAGGTGGTAGAAAGAAGAAATTTTATCAGTTATGAATGAAATAAAAACCGAGAATAGAAGTGGAGAAAGGACGCCACCTTGAGGAACACCGGCATTTGTATCATGCCGGTGAGGATGCCCACCATGGGGATAGGAGTAGTAGAATTCTTAGTGCAGAGTTTGCCCAGGGAAGTACTACCACCATATCTAATTCCGCCGTGAAATAGTAGTGCACTTGTATTACTGTGTTTCGGTTAGGAGGGTATGGGAGCCGGTGAAATTACAGGCACAGGAGACTTAACAACTTCATGTCAAAAGGTTGGCAACGCGTGAGTGATACCCCTGACAGGGAAAATATTATATTGTATTTTCTTTGCTGGTGGTGTTATGAGCGTCTATAGGCTACGGTAACCGCTTACCATCAGATGGGCCGTAAGCTTGTTTGCCACCTAGTAATATAAAAAAAAGGTCTCATCAACGCGAATACGTTGCCGACGTCCATAGAAGTAACTACGAAACCAGTCAATTACCGTTGGAGATATGTTAAGAGAGCACAATATAGCAAGTAAAATATCAAAATCAACTGTATTTAATGTATTGCTAAAATCAAGTAACGTTAGAACAGTGAGTTGTCTGTTTTCTATCCCAGAGCGAATATCATCTGTGACTTTGATTAGCGATGTAACTGTACTATGCCCTGGACGGAAACCAGACTGGTAGGGATTATGTAAAATGTTACTAGTAAGAAAAAAGCTAAGCTGGTGGTGTACAAGACGCTCTAAAACTTTGGATAAGAATGGCAAAATAGCAATTGGCCGATATTCTGAACAAGATGAAGGATTGCTTTTTTTGGGAAGTGGAACTATAAACGCTTCTTTCCAGAGAGATGGAAAGATGCTAGTTGTTATAGAAAAATTGAAGATGGAAGTTAAAGCAGGAGTATGAATGTCAATTAGAGGAAGAATCATTTTGCGGCTGATTTTATCACCAACGACAGCATTAGAAGCAATGGTCAAAATGTGTCTCTTAACATCACAATCAGTAAATTGGTTAAAAGAAAAATGTGAAAAATTAGGAGATATGGAAGATGACAGGTCATTCAATGTACAAAATTTAGTTAATAATAATAATGCTTTAAATAAGTATTTTTTGTTGTTACATGTCCACTACGCTACACAATAAACTGCTACTTCTAAAAATCACAACAAAATCATGCCTATACCGGTATGTACCGGTATGTATGACTTTACTGTTTTTGAGCAATAGTCGATGGAAGACTTCGGTAAGATACACAATACCTTTTCTTTAATTTATTTTCAGTATTGAGTTTAAGACTGTAGTATGTACCACATAATAAATTATACTGACTATGGAACCTATCTTGCGCGTCCAACACGCACTTGGCCAGTTTTTATTATCTATTAATTACTTATTTTCCTATATTTTACCCCCTTAGAAAAATTTAAAACCCCTTCCGTAATGGATCCTTTCGTTATTTACGGAACCTGAGTGTAATTTTTTTTTTTAAACCCAGCGGATTTGTTGCAAGTCCAGCGGTTTAGGCTATGCGTTTAAAGATTAGTCAGTTAGAACAAAACTTTTTTATGGGTAGACTAATTTTGAGGAGCAGGCATAAAAGAAAAATCGGAAAGAACAATATGATAAGTATGAATATATTTTGCACACATCATCAGGCATATGATTCCGTTTCGTTTAGTAGGTAATTATTACTAACAATTATATTTATAATTTATTTATTTATTGAGCACATAAAACAAATTGTAAACATGACAGTACATAAATAAAGCTCAAAGATAATAAGTAACAGAATACAATTCAAAACATTTGTTTGTACATACAGCTGCAGCATACCGGTACCCCATACTTTGCCTGAGCTAGCTCAACGCTCTTTAAGTCCGGAGTCAAGACGAGGAAATTGAAGTCTATCGATTTCTGATCACAAGAAATATGGTGTTTTTTAAGTACTTCACTAGTAAAATGTGATGTACTCGTCTTGTACAGTCGACCGGGCTCCCTGAAAATATAAAAGAATATTAGATTCCTGATTTTCTGCTATATATTGACAAGGCTATTTTCACTAAGTAGTATAAGTATTTTTAAACTTACATGCACTCCTCCATCTTTACTATTTGCAAAAATCTCTTTTCAGATTGGACGACGTATCGCACATCGTCATTTTTGTCAATGATGTAATAAATAGGATCACTCTGTAAATATAAAATTTAAAATACATGATTCATTAATTACTAAGATTCTTACAAGAATATTTGTTTCTGATTTTCTTTTAATACTTACATTGGGTTTTGCCTTACAGTCGTTATCTTGCACGCTGATTCGTTGATCGAAATCTTGGTCACCCTCCTCGGGGACAAGGTCCTGAAAGCAGTGGCGATGAGATTAATTTATATTATATATATTATATTTACCTACACATCATACGTCAAACATTTCGTGGCGTCATTAGTTTCAAAATGAAAAAAGTGATCTTATAAGGGTTCCTTTTTTTCCCTTTGAGGTACGGAACCCTAAAAAGATAACATAAATAAATTCCCACATACCACTTCATTTAGAATAATGTCTATTTCATCTTGCGGGTATGATTTATCGTATTGGGTACAGATATATTTTCCTTTACAGGATTCGGGCATTTGAGCTGCAAAAGAAATAAAACAAAAATTAATAAGTTTTGTCATAAGTCAAAATAAATAACTTGTATTCGTTTTTACTAAGAAATGTGATTGATTACCTTTGGGTAAAGTTTGTCTGGCTATGGTAGAGAGCGGAGCCAAGATGAAAAATACCTATGGAAAAAAACTTTAGTGTAGGTATATGATATTAAAATTGATCAGTTTGGGAACTGGCTCTCAAATACAACTGCCGAAAGACTCCATTAAGCGCATGGCGCTAAATTTTCAACCTGAGTGTGGTAGCATGCAATGATTCTTTTAGTTTTTTTTTTGTGAAACCTAGCTGATTACTGAATTTGGACCCCACGGCCGGCATTCAACGTTACTATCACCTTATTACTTTACTAATACAATACCTACAATTACCTACACTTTAAACTTTAAAAAAAAAAAACAAAATGCTTTTCGAAATGCAAAAGAGACTTACCATAATCACGGATAAAGTAAACCGATACATATTGTTAGGATAATAAAAAAAAAACGATATGTAAATAAAGAGACCTAGTCTAGTCAACTCTTTTAGTTGGAACAGTGTTCACTTTAATGAAATATCATAAATTAAAGCCGTTTATATATAAGCCAAATACCGTACATAATTATTTTCCTCGTTTAAATTATGACGTTATTGCGTAATCTATACACACGGTAGTGTGTCAGCCAAGTTTGCAAAGCAAAAGGGCGTCAACAAAAGTAACAATTTTTGTTTTAAATCAACCATAAAATGTTATTACATGACAGGAACTATAATTTAGACAACTTCAAAAGAAATTGGTATCCAGTTAGATATCACTTCTTATATTAGCGAAGGCGTCATCCAACTACACTGTACTGTACTGTAGTTACTGTAACTGTACTTATCTTGCAAGTTTTTTTGTTACGAACTTGGCCTTCCTTCACATTTATGTTTTTGGTGGGATAATTACTAACGTCATAGTAAAGCTGAGAGATTAATCAAATAATATACGTACTAATACATTCCTGAAATACTCTACTTATCATAAGGAATTCCCCTTGAGAATATTATTATTCCTTATAATTTACTCAAAATGATACAGTGAAAAAGTTAAATGAAAATGAAATTTTTTTTTATTCAAATAGGCCTTCACAAGCACTTATGAATAGTCTGACTCGGACGCACGGTTCGGAAGGTTGCTTTTACTGAGAAGAGCCGGCAAGAAACTCAGCAATTACTCTTTTCAAAACCAACTCAGATTCATTACATCAAATTATTTATCTAGTCTCACTGACAATATGTGACAGTAAGGAAAAAATATATCAAAATTATGAGTAACTTAGTAAACAAATGGATTGCAAACTTAAGCAGACCAGCCCCCACAAGCAGTGCCTGTTCACAATTTACGCTTTCCACTTATTTCCTGGGATTACACTACAGTTGTTTTAAAAAGTAAGTGCAGAATATGTAAATTCATAGATAACATTCAGGGTTATTTGTGATTCACCGACAGTGCTTTAGGGAGTGGTACTAGTCATCATTATCAACAACTTTTACTATGGGACCAACCCTGAAATCACGAAAAAAAAATATAACTTTTCATACAAAAGATCAACCTTGGTCAATCAAAGTGTATAATTATTCCCACGGGTCTACAAACCAGTCACATGGGTACTACAAAGTAGCCTACCGCCGTGCTATGGGAACTCTCGACTTTTGACAAGGCCTTCGACGTCACTACCACTGAGCTATCATCGCCTTCTTGTGTTTAGATTTTTGGTGCCAATACAAGTGACAAACAAAGCTTTAATGTATCTCGTTGATGGTAAACTAAATACTTACACTTTTAAACAACAAGCTGACCGACTCCCGCGGCTGCACTCGCGTTTTCGGGACAAAAACGTAGCCTATGTCCCTCTCCATATCATTTATAGTGTACTAGGTTCCGCCCCGCGGTGTCACCCACGGTCCCGAGTACTCCGATCGCCACCAAACCTTACAGGATTACCCGCAGGGCTAATATGAAGATTGTCTGAAAATTTCATCGCAATGGGTTCAGCGGTTTCGGAGTCTATAAGGAACATACATACATACATATACATACATACTTTATCTTTTATACATATAGATACCTGATTGCCAAATTTCATCACGGCGTTATGTGGTAACAAATAAAAATTGTTTCGAATTACATAGTTTTGGAACTGCCTTTGATACAATAAAAATATATAAAGACCTAGCTGTCCCCCGCGGTTACACTCGCGTAGTGGTTTAAAAAATAGATAAGAACCTATTCTCAGACCTACCCGATATATGTACGCAAAATTTCATAAAAATCGGTTGAGCCGTTTCGGAGGAGTATGGTAACTAACATTGTGACACAAGAATTTTATATATAAGGTGTTAAAAAATTTACTTTAAATATTTTACGAAGTTGCTCGCTATCGAAAAATAAATATATTAAAAAAAAAATTTTTTTTGAGCGATTTGAATTTTTCACTAAAATATAAGTAATTTGTAAAACTATTTTATACATACTGTACGCGAGGCTGCGCTAGTAGCTCGGCGGACGGCCGCGGCGCCGCGGCGCCACGGCGCCACGGCCAGTGACACGCTTCTCTCCCCCGCGCTATCCTCTCCCGATTGTCAGTCGTTTGATATCTGTCGCGTGGGAAGGGTTTCTCGCTCAGTGTCATCTCGAAACTTTCGCGCGCTCTTAATGTCAAAAATGCCGTTTACGTACAGTAACAGTGTACGGACATAGTGGAAATAATATTAGAAACGTGGACGAATTAAAAACCCGTATCATAAGTGCATTCGACATTATTAAATGTGACCGAAACACATTAATGGAAATGAAAAACAATGTGATACGTCGTGCAAACTTATGCATTGACCAAGGTGGAAGACATTTCCAGCACCTTTTGTAAATAAGGTAAAGACTTTTGGTAAATACATATTTGTGCTAATAATCATTGTAAAAAGGCTGATTCAAATTATTAAGCATACCAATTTTTTGAATTTACTTTATTTAAAACTAGTCGTTAATTATTAAGTTCAATAAATTTGTGCGGTATCTGGATTCCCTTCAATAAAAAACTTATCTTCAAATGGACTGTATACTATATTTATTTCACTTTGTATCTTGATCACTTATTTAATAACTCCTAAACTCGTGAACACTGGCCGACTAGATACAAAATTACTACTTTTCAACGTGAATTCTACTTTACTGTATTTATCTGAATTAATGAGTAAAAAGTCCAAAAATACTTAAATATCGACGTGTTACCTTATCGAGAGCCATACATAATTTTCCGATTCTGACTTTACTATGGATTAGATTTGGACTATGAATTTACATCATTTCACATTATTTATCTATAATCTACTATCTGTACCAAAGTGATTTTATCCTTAAACATTGCCTGCAACTAGGTCTTTCCAATGAAACTACGTTGTCGATACCAGCTTAATCTACCTTAAAGCTATAAAATGTTTTATACACAAAATAGTCAAAACAACATAAAGTTTTCATCGGAAAACCCTTTTTCTCCGATATCCCTATTCTATCGGGTTAGATGTATATACACATACATAATACAAACAATTAGCTCAAATAAAAACATATTCTTACGTACTGTCAATTGTAGGAAATAACCCAAATACACAGAAAATAAACATATCATAAACCAAGTTAAAAGGAGAAAGTCGTCTTGTTTCCCTTTCACACTATCGTCTAATCTGTGATTGGTTAATGCCAAAATCGGTCATGACAGCCTCTAAGTGAGACCGATATATGATATACTATATAAAGAATAGAACAATAGAAGGAGAAAGCGATATCATATTTCTATTTTATACATTTTGAGCTAAGTTCGACTAATTTCATCATCTATCCGCAACATTCTCCCCTCGGCGCAGATCTTCGCAGCCTTCCTTACTAATTGGGAGGATGATGAGACGCCTAACTGGCCGTCAAGAAATTTCCCCTCACGTCTACACATCTGTGCTTTGTACTACACCGTCATGTGTACACACGTTCTATTAGACCCCGTGGCCATACATTGCGAAGTAATAATCCATCCGCAATTACCACGATATCACCCACCTCCGCATTCCGCAAAGATCTTTGGGCGTCGCCACGTGGTGCCAACGTAGGCAGGTACTCTTTAAAGTATTCTCCAACGTTTTTTCTTCCGTTGCCCTATGGTTACCCACATGGGGCTGAAACAATCTATCCCGCAATGTGAGAATGGTCTGGTGTACGTTCGTAGACGGAGCTGTGGCAGATTGCCATTAACAGGTATTGTTGGATTAGCTTTCCGTATCTTACACCGAGTACACTGCTGTAGAATAGCTCTTACTGCTGGACGTAATCGAAGCACCCAGTATTTCTGTCGCAGGTTGTTGACCATCTGTTTCCTACCTACGTGGTTATGATTCTTATGTTCGTGTTGAATCATCAACCGTGTTAACGAGTGTGCTTCGTCCAGTATTGGTGGATCCTTCATGCAGTCTGAAACCATAGCCACGTTGATTGGACTGCTCACTTGCTTGGCGCGATCATCCTTTGCGTCAGGCTTTCTGTTCAAGGAGACCCTTACTGCATCAATATTGAAATTCTCCTTGACGAGTTCATTCAGTTCGTCATTTCGGTTATTCGTTACTGAGCTTTTCTCGATCTCTTGAGCTGTTTGTACTTGTAACACTGTTTCGTTTTCATTTGTTACAACGCTTCTGGGTATGGATCCGTGTATAACCCATCCCAATCGTGTGAGTGATGCAGCTGGTTGATTTGCTTTTCCAGTCAACAATTTTCGTGTCACTATTAGCTTCCAGTTATCGGCTCCGATAAGTAAATGTGGTCTGGCGTATTCATAACATACGTCCTCTGATCGGAGCTTACATAGATGTTTTTGTTCTAATATGTCTGAACTTATCACCTGACTATCAAATGGTAAATTCTTCACTGTCCGTGCTTTAATCATATGAAAGTCAGTTTGGCCTTTTCCACGTAACTCGATGTTTACAATCTGACTATCCAAAACTCTCTGACTCGATGTGACTGCGTGGATATGTAACGCTCTGGTCGAGCCTTTCGCTCCGACCATCCCGGCAATCCCTTCATCGATCAGTGTTATAGTCGATGCCTCGTCGAATAACGCGTACGTATTTAGTTCCTGGCCGTTCTGTGTCTTAATTATAATAGGACACACTTTCAATAGCACTTGGTTATCAGTGGTTACATGTGCCGAAGCCGTATTTACGAAATGCTCGTTCTGAGTCGGTTCGCTTAGTGGCTCGTTATCCCTCTGCACATGTAACAGCGCGTGATGTGTATCACGGCACTCGTCTACTCCGCATTTCTTTGCTTTACATACGGATCGTCTGTGTTTATTATTCATACACTGGAAACAGACGTGTGCTTCCTTAGCCCATTTCCATCGTTCTGAAATGGGCATAGCCGTAAGCTTAGCGCATTTAGTTGTGTCGTGTTCGGCTCCGCAACAGTAACATTCGTTCTTTTTTGGTAATGTTTCTGTTGTAGCATATACGGGAGCTTTGCGGTTACGATCTAATGCTCGATGTCGAGGTTCCTGTTTTGGGCCAGTACGTATTGGTTCCAACGTATCCTTGGACGCGTATGCATGTTTTATGGCGTGCTTCGCTTCCCGCATAAAGAATCGTGACAATGTAACAATTTCCGGTTCTAATTGAGATCCAGATTCCTCTGCGTAGTCACACCATCTTGATTTGAGGTGTGGACTCAATTTATCTACTACTTGCTGCGCAAGCATGGGATTCTGTAGATATCCTTTTTTATCTACACAGCTTATCATTGTCACAATGTTCTGCAACTTGATCGCAAACCTGTTTAGTTCGTCAGATGTTCCACCTGGTCGCGGCAAATTCTTCAGCTCTTCAAACGCATGATTGATGATCATCTCTGGGCAACCAAAACATTGTTCTAATGTTTCCATGATTATCGTTGAATCGGTCGCTGTATACATTAATGCTAACACTGCTTCACGTGCATCTCCTCGTAAACATGTTCTCAATCTAGCAAGATTTTCTGCCGGTGTGAATCCGTAGAGGCTAGCAGACTCTTTCATGGCCGCTTTAAATGGTAGCCATTCTCCCTTAGCGCCACTAAAGATAGGCAAATCTGGCGCACGCCTGGGTATCGGTCTACTTTTGGTCATTTGTCCTAAGATATCTGCTAGTCGATCAATCGCTCTGTCTCCTGATCGTGTCGGAGTTGGTGATCTAGTACGACTTGGTGTACCCATTGTGATATGATTCGACGCTGGCGGAGAAGGTGGATCTGCAGCCTTCTCTCGTAATTGTGAGTGGTACTTCGCATGGTTTTCCGTACCGATGCTTTTGAGCTCTTCGAGCTCCCCCCGTACAGCACAACGCTGAAGCCAGTCAGTGACTGTACGTTCTGTATCCACTGTCTCTTGTGCGCATACGCTTCCCGATTCCTCGTGTATCATTGCTACGTTGACAGCAAGTCTCTTTTCAACGAGCTTTATCTGAATCTCAGCTAGTCGTTCTTCTGCGGCTTGGCTATCCTTTGCTTGGCGTTTTTCTGCGGTTTGTCTTTCCTTGATAAGATTTGTATGAATCTCGGCTAATCTTTCTTCTGCTTCAAGTTCAGCTAGCCTAAGACGCGTTGTAGAGCTGGCAGAAGAGCGATGAGAATGTACAGGTGAAGCCCGTGACCCTTTATCGGTAGCGCGCATCGTGAATAGTCGCGGTGGTATCGTGTCAATCACGGATGGTCCAGTCGCAGATAGTGCGGTTACGCCCGACTCACTAATCGAAGCGCGCGTGTGACCAAGCTGTGGATTCACAGGTGCGTTTAACGCAGACGAAGACGCGGGAGGTTTTTCAAGTAACCGTAGCCTCTCAGCCGCCTTACGAGTGCGGACGGGGCTTCTAGATGTCGACATCTTTAAGCGCAGATGCCTATATATAGACTCTACCTAACGTGGTACACCTTCACAACACCACACTATTCTACACAATACTTAAAACCCGAGACACCGATCGTTTGGCACCGTTAGGTGACCGGCGTTCAAGGGCCGCGGATGAGCCGCGTTAACGTTTGTCGCACCGTTGGGTGATGTTGCGTCGTCCTCTTCACTCGTTCTATGATATAGCGACGAACTCGTCACTCGTTCAGGATATCGAGACGAACTCGTCACCCGTTCCGAGATGTTAAGACGAATTCGACACACGTTTGACTATGTACCTGTAGTCAAGACGAGCTCGTCACACGCTTAACGACGTTGGTGACAAACTCGCCACACTTTGTTCCTGTCGAGACGAACTCGTCGCACCGTTGGGTGATGTTGCGTCGTCCTTTTCGCACGTTCGAAATGTTGAGACGCACTCGTTGCACCGTTCGGTGTTTTTCTCACGACGAACTCTTCACTGCGCGCCTCGAGACTAATTCGTCGCACCGTTGGGTGATGTTGCGTCGTCCTTTTCTCGCGTTCGGCGATCTCGAGACGAACTTGTTGCACCGTTCGGTGTTCTTCACTCGACGATGTGCCAACGATCTCGTCGCACCGTTCGGTGTTCTTCACTCGACGGTCTCGTCGCACCTATGCGGTGTTGGTCCTTAGATGACCTCGTCGCCCCAATTTACTGGCTCTGATCCAATGTGTCATTAGAAACTGATCCTGTCGCACCAAGTCATACGTTTAGATACGTTTATTAACTTGAGGATCTGATATACCTGCAGCCCCAATTCACTGATCATACCAATATGTGTCATTAGAAACTGATCCTATCACACCAAGCCATACGTTTAGATACGTTTATTGACTTGAGGATCTGATATACCTGCAGCCCCAATTCACTGATCATACCAATATGTGTCATTAGAAACTGATCCTATCACACCAAGCCATACGTTTAGATACGTTTATTGACTTGAGGATCTGATGTACCTGCAGCCCCAATTCACTGATCATACCAATATGTGTCATTAGAAACTGATCCTATCACACCAAGCCATACGTTTAGATACGTTTATTGACTTGAGGATCTGATGTACCTGCAGCCCCAATTCACTGATCATACCAATATGTGTCACTAGAAACTCATCCAATGTGTCATTAGAAACTGATCCTATCACACCAAGTCATACGTTTAGATACGTTTATTGACTTGAGGATCTGATGTACCAGCAGCCCCAATTCACAATGTGTCACAGCAGCCACAATTCACTGATCATACCAATATGTGTCACTAGAAACTCATCCAATGTGTCATTAGAAACTGATCCTATCACACCAAGTCATACGTTTAGATACGTTTATTGACTTGAGGATCTGATGTACCTGCAGCCCCAATTCACTGATCATACCAATATGTGTCACTAGAAACTCATCCAATGTGTCATTAGAAACTGATCCTATCACACCAAGCCATACGTTTAGATACGTTTATTGACTTGAGGATCTGATGTACCTGCAGCCCCAATTCACAATGTGTCACAGCAACCACAATTCACTGATCTTGATCCGTCCTCGAAGTACCAAACTTGTGCGGTATCTGGATTCCCTTCAATAAAAAACTTATCTTCAAATGGACTGTATACTATATTTATTTCACTTTGTATCTTGATCACTTATTTAATAACTCCTAAACTCGTGAACACTGGCCGACTAGATACAAAATTACTACTTTTCAACGTGAATTCTACTTTACTGTATTTATCTGAATTAATGAGTAAAAAGTCCAAAAATACTTAAATATCGACGTGTTACCTTATCGAGAGCCATACATAATTTTCCGATTCTGACTTTACTATGGATTAGATTTGGACTATGAATTTACATCATTTCACATTATTTATCTATAATCTACTATCTGTACCAAAGTGATTTTATCCTTAAACATTGCCTGCAACTAGGTCTTTCCAATGAAACTACGTTGTCGATACCAGCTTAATCTACCTTAAAGCTATAAAATGTTTTATACACAAAATAGTCAAAACAACATAAAGTTTTCATCGGAAAACCCTTTTTCTCCGATATCCCTATTCTATCGGGTTAGATGTATATACACATACATAATACAAACAATTAGCTCAAATAAAAACATATTCTTACGTACTGTCAATTGTAGGAAATAACCCAAATACACAGAAAATAAACATATCATAAACCAAGTTAAAAGGAGAAAGTCGTCTTGTTTCCCTTTCACACTATCGTCTAATCTGTGATTGGTTAATGCCAAAATCGGTCATGACAGCCTCTAAGTGAGACCGATATATGATATACTATATAAAGAATAGAACAATAGAAGGAGAAAGCGATATCATATTTCTATTTTATACATTTTGAGCTAAGTTCGACTAATTTCATCATCTATCCGCAACAAAATTGTCAGTCCAAAGTCGTGATGGGAAAATTAGAATCGGCACTAGCAGTTTGTTTACAGTAAGCTGCACATCATTCATTCATACGTTATCTATCAGTTAACAAAAGGCTACAGTTGTCTTTGAAGTGCCGTATTTAGAATAAAGTAGGTAATAAGGAGCCTATTATTATTAAACATGATTGTTACGTGAAATCACTCCACATAACGACAAAAACTGCGGAACAAATTGCTCGCGAGTTTCGTTATTGATTCGTTATGATTATTTTATGAATAAGAAATTTAAATGTAGGTAAACTAATTATCGACCGCCCGCCATTATTTTTACATCCTATTGTAGGTACGTATGATACGTATAGTACCTAGAGTACCTACCGAGCGCACGCCGCCACGCGCGCCGGGCGCTTGCGGCAAGCGGGACTTCAACGGCCTAGTAGGTACGGTGCGCATATTAAATTATTTACGCGTAATGAAAATAATTGCAAATCTTTTGAACGTTACCTTTTTTTTTATATATTTCTTCGTGATTATTTATTGAATATGATTTTAAACAACTCCTTAAATTTCTTAAAGTTAATTTTTTAACACCTTATATAAGATTAACTAAAAAAAAACGAAAATAAATACAATGAAATTGAATAACGATAGAGTCGCTGCACACAATATAAAAGTACTTCACGAGTAGTACGTACCTATCTCCCTAGCATATTTTTATTTTAATTAGCACACAAAATGGGGTGTCGATGTATAGGTCTTTAATCTTAAAGTACTACAAAATCCTATGGTTTTTTTTTTTTTGGGCTGGAACAGAAAGGTGGTGGGTCCAGGGGACCTTCTTCCACCGTTACGCGGACTATACGGCGAGCGCTGAGGGCTCTCAGCCGTGACTTAAAACTAAATAAATTTAGGGCAACGGTAGCCTGAGGGTGCCCCCTGTGGGGCTCGACCTCGGCTCAGGACGTTGCCAGGGGAATAGGGGAGGACTTAGCATGCAAATAAAATATATTATTTGGGGATCGGTCGGATTGCTTAATAGGCAGCTCGGGCCGCGTTTAAACGGGACGAGACTGGGAGGGACGACGAAATCGAGGTTGACGGTTACGCATCTGTATTTGTTTCCGGGCTTCTTCAGCCTCGATCTGTGCTAGGGTGATGGCATCGTCCGGTTCGCTGAGGGCGAACCTTGGCCTGCGGATGCGGGAGATAAGGGACGCGGTGTATGTGACCGTGTTGATGATCAATGGATTCGCGTGATGCGCTGCGGTATCAAAATATCTGCGTGAATGCTATGGTATGCATGGTCGGTCCTATATACACTTGGACGGCACACGACCAGGGTTGTGGTAAAAAACACAAAAGAAAATTGTTTTTTTAATATCTAATAATATTTTCATAATTTTACAACAGACAGTAATTATAATGTGACTCGACTCTTGCAGCAAGAAAGAGACCACGACTGAGAATGCATAATATTTCATTCAAATAGGCCTTCACAGGCACTTCTGAATTACCAGACTCTAACGCACGGTTCGGAGGCTTTTACTGAGAAGAGCCGGCAATAAATTCAGCAATTACTCTTTTCATACCAAACTTAGATTTATTACATAATATGTATCTTGCAAGACCAAGAATTGTCGTCATTTAAATATTCCTTAATTTTGAATTTAGTAGTATGCCTGAACTAAAACGGTCCAAATACGTTCTTTAATTTTATTTTAAGGCAATTTTAAAAGTGTAAATAATGACGATTCCTGGAATAGAAGGAAGGCGTGGAGATATACCCAGAGCCACAGATAACTAAATCCTAATTCCTCTGTGCCAGAGCTGCCAAGAGTGTGGGTGAAAACAGGGTTAATTTATACCTAGTCAGTTTTACCTGCCAGCCTGTATAGTTCTGTGCTGGGGACCATGCGGCAGATTGGAGGAAACTTATTATATATTATAGATTGTATTTTGTATTTTTGTTGCAAATAGGAGAATCTCATACTACTGTTATAGATAATATGAAACGCGTCACCCTCGCCATGACGTAATAAGTAAGTACGTCATCAATTAATGCTGATATTTGATATCTATATACTTAGGTATTAAACGTGTTTTCCTGAATTTCTGTTTCTGTAACATATTAATTATTAAGTATAAATTAATGTATCATGGTATGGTAGGTATGTAGGTATGACGCAATTTCAATCGTGCTCAAATATTTTTTTGATTGGAACTTATGACTATAATTTCTGAATATTTATTGAAATTATATAGATAGATATAGAAAAAGGATTAAATAAAATTTTCAGCAGATCCCCGACAGCAACTATCAAATATAGAGGTATAAATGTCTTACTTCTAGGTACCCACGCGGCCCCTGGAGCTGTAGCTCAGTTCGCTTTGTCACAGCAAAAGATGAGTATATCAGAGTATTTGTAGGTACCTATACACTTAGCCTATACACTATACATAACAGATAAAATTCTTTTCATATTATTTCATCATAAATACTTTGATCCCTATTTAAATCACAAATTCTTAAAAACTTAGATAGTGTCGATACATCCACTTGTGGTTATTTTAATAAAATAAATAATACACACAAGTTAGATAGCAAAGCGAATATAATGAAAAATTGGATTTGGTATGGTAGTATAGATACGTAAAGTAAAGAAAAATTAGGCACTATTCTTCATCACTCGAAGTGTCGGAGTCATTACAATCTGTATTTATAATAGGTAAGAGATCCAACATCATCACGTTCCGAATCCATACTAAAATATCGATTTTCTTCTTTAATCACGTGATCTACATATCTTTTCCACACATCTATTTTGAATTAATATTACTCACAGGTCAAAGCCAATCGATGGGTGACACAATGCCTTGGAAATTACTAAAAAACATCATACAATTTGTGCCCTATATCAAGTCACTGGAGAAAAATTTATAATTTAAGTGAAGCAGCAGTAAAATTTTATTATTTTATGAATCTAATGTCAGACAGAACAAAGAATTGACAACTGAATTAATAACAGTTAAAAATATGGTGGACTAAATTAAAACTATAATAATAATAAATTTATTTAACAAAAAGTATTTTCACATTTTGCCTATTTACTAAGTTATATACGCTTATTTTATACATATAATTCATACTTTCATAATGATATAATTTAGGTAGGTACTATAATTGGTTGCTTAGATGAGCTTCAATGACGTGTAGAACCTACACTAAGAATAAAATTCTTGTGTCGTAGGTGTCTGCTTACCCTCCATGTGTACAGCAGTAGCCATAAGTTAATACAAAATAACACTTAGTTGAATTCGTTTTTTTTTTTTTTACTTTTGTATAGGCTTGTGTTTGACCACAATCTCACTATGGTAGGTGATGACGTGGCCGAAGGTGGTAAGCACACAAAGCCTAGAAGGATCTGGCTTTCAAGTGCAGCTGCCAGAACACACCAATAGGTGTTTGGCGACAGATTTCAACTTGAGGGTGGTAGCCAGCCAGACGGGTACTACAAAGTACCCTACCACCGTGCTATGGTTTCCTCACGATGTTTTCCTTCACCGAAAGCTCAAGCTCATTGTAGGATTCGAACCCACGACCTTCGCCGCGGCGTCCGACGTCACTACCACTGAGCTATCATAGCCTTAAATTTAATTTGAGTTCTTAATTATAATATT
The DNA here is from genome assembly GCA_951216915.1 of Tetheella fluctuosa. Taxonomy (NCBI): domain Eukaryota; kingdom Metazoa; phylum Arthropoda; class Insecta; order Lepidoptera; family Drepanidae; genus Tetheella; species Tetheella fluctuosa. Next base: position 10,670,021 of record OX578222.1, read on the forward strand.
AATATTTAACTTTTTATTATATAATTAAATTATATTATTTTATTTATTTATTTATTGCACAATGTAAATTTGAGACAAGTGTGCGTAAGTGTTGTGTTGTTCGCGCATATGTATATTTGTATGTACATATTATTATATGTGTGAGGAGGAGTTTGAATATACAGTTAGTGTGATATGTATGAATGTGAAGTGTGCGAATGGGAGTGGTGTGTGTGTGTGTGTTATTCAATTACCTTCAGTAAGTCTTCAGTTTCATCGTAGCTGAGGGTGCTCAGCCAGATCGTAAGTGCATTTTTAGCTTCCCTGCTACTAAGTGTTATTAATTTATTTATAATTTTACTTGCGTTATTATATAAAAATGGGCCAAGAAAAGACTGATGACGTTGGGCAAGTTTTGTGTTGAATTTTGGTAGATAAAAAACTCTATCCTTTCTTCTCCTATTATCGACATTGAATATTTCTAAATTAGTTATCCGTTTATGTTGGGTAAGTATCAAATTTTGGATATACAACTGTCGAACTGTCAGCACTCCACATTCCTTGTATAGGTCTGAAGTTGGAAATTTATAGGGTTTAAAGGTAGCAACTTTAAGTACTAGCATACAAGTACCACAAGCACCACCCCAAGACGTGTTGCAATATGTAACGATAGATCTACAAAGTGCATTGTACACAGTAAATATCAACTTCCGATCTGCCACATCACGTAGATACCTGAAGACATATATCAATTTACGAACTCTGTTGCTAATGGCCTGAATATGAGATTTCCAGGTCGACGCTTGAAAGGCAATAATGACTAAGCGACATGTTGGCAACATTACTACTAGAGCATTTTAAAGTTTTTTTTTTTGGAAAAAACATCATCAAAAATCGCCTATCAGTCATTGCTACTCGATTCAACGAATTTTAAATGCAGCTTAAAGGCTTTGTAAACTGGCATTTAAAGTTTATGGATTTTCTCAATACTTTAAGAAATAGTGTCTGTTAGTAAAATTTTAATCAAAATAACAACTGTTGGGTTTTAATGGGCCTGAATAAAACGTAAACGCACAAAATACATTATCTATGTTGAAAAATGTTTCGCCACCGCTCCGCGTGGCGGCGCTACTGCTGCTGCAAGCCATGTTTGGGAATGCGCCGGCCGGCCGCGACTAAAGAACCTAAAAAATCAAGAAAAACTTTATAAACACGAGTGTTGTGATAATTTGGTGTCAAAAGTGCCTCTGGATACGAAGAGCAATCAGTAAGTGCGTTAAAATACTAAGCAGGCCCATATTTACTTCCTTTCAAACGCTAGGCGCGTACATTTTGGTCACTTCGACCCGCGATTTACCAGTTATCAAATCAAGGCTAGTTTCGACACTAAACAACAAATTCCACACTAAGACACACTTTTCAAGTAATTTCAACATACACAAAAGCTTTATTTCTAGTCTAAAGTTTGTGTTTTTCAATTTTTATTCAAGTCAAGATTGTAGGTACCTACGCATCATCCATAATGGCGGTCAGCGAAAAAGTCGATCTCGATCGTTTGTTGCAACCACACATAACAAAAAAAGAAATGTGTTTTCAACGGCTGCAAAATCTATATGAATTTTCCAAAACTGTTTCGAGAAGTTCTGATAATTACACAGAATTCGCTTTACGTGTAAAAGATATCCATGATTGTCGCAAAACATTCGAACAGGCCATTGGGGAAATAAATAATTTGAGTAGCATTCACAAACCTAAATATAAGCCTAATTATCAAGAAATTGTATCCTTTGATGAATTATATTATCGTGTTTTATGCATAGCTGAGGGTATGTGTGATAAAAGTACGTCGGTATATCGCGATGACAAACACCGGATCGAAGCGGTGGCGGGTCACACCGGTGACGGTTCACGATGTGTTAAACCGAGGTTACCGAAAATAGAATTGTTTCATTTCGATAGCAAGTTGGAAAATTGGCAAACGTTTTTCGATACATTTTCCAGTCTTATCAATAATAATAATGATATTTCCAACATTGAAAAATATTATTATTTGTTGTCTGCAGTTAGCGGTTCAGCATTATCTTTAGTAAAAGGCATGCCGGTTACTCATGATAACTACCCGATAGTGTGGGACTTACTAGTCAAAAAGTTTGAAAATAAACGTGCTTTAGCTACAAGTTACTTAGATCGAATATTTCAATTTAAACCGTTGACGGTAGAATCGGCTTCCGGATTAGGTACTTTTTTGCAAACATTCCAAGAATGTGTCAAAGCCCTGATACTTTTGAATATTGACGATTTGTCTAGTTTCTTATTGTTTTATATTTCATTACGTAATTTAGATTCTAACACGCGTCGTGAGTTTGAGAAAATTACTGAACAAGATAAAATACCTACGTTCGATCAACTTATTGCATTCGTAGAAAAACACGTACGCGTTTTAGAACTATCTGAACCTAGTAAGTATGTGCACAGAGGTCTAAATATTCAGAAACCTATACAAAATAGTTATCAAAATAAATCTACTTCTAATTCTAAATTTTATAATAATAATGGGTTACATTCAGATAAAATAGATAAACAAAAGCCGTGTTTGTCAACTAGTAGTATCGAAAATAGTTCATCAAAGGATAAATTTAACAAAAATTCAAACAATTTCAAACCTTGTGCATTCTGTAATAAAGCTCATTCAATATATCGGTGCTTCGAGTTCAGTGACCTTATTCCGACACAGCGACTAGCAAAGGTACGCGAGCTTAAGCTGTGCGAAAACTGTTTACGCGACGGTCATTTGTTGCATGACTGTCCGTCGAAGATCCGTTGTGCAGTATGCAAGGAAATGCATCATCATACATTACATATTGATAATAATGTTAGTCAAGGTCAAAAGGCAACGCTCACATGTTCTACGAATTCAACCGTGGTGTTAGGCACAGCTATTGTTCACGTCGCAGATTGTTGGGGTACTTTCCACGCCGTGCGTGCAGTAATTGATAGCGGTGCCATGTCCAGCTACATGACTAACAAGTGTGCCAAGCGTCTCAGTCTGCCACGGAATAAATGTTCCTTCAATCCGACAGGGTTAGGCTGCGCTCCCGTGGATGATTTAGGGGTCGTTACGTGTTCTTTAAAACCAATTAATTCTGCGGGGCCCGTATTAAAAACTGAAACGGTTATTGTTCCTCACATTACCGGTAATTTACCTACGATGCAGTTAACCGATAAAATAATAAATAAATTCAAAAATTTACATTTGGCGGATCCTCACTATAGTGTTCCATCGCCTGTGGATTTTCTTATTGCGGGTGACTTGTTTCCATACATTTTTGAAGGTCCTAAAATTCTACCACAGGAACCCGATATTCCTGCTGCCATGCTTTCAATCTTTGGCTATGTTATCTGTGGTCAAGTTACACTCTATAGTGATACCAAGGGTGAATCGTGTAACTTATTATCGATTAATTCTAGGGTTGACAAAATAATTAGGTCTTTTTGGGAAACCGAAAACGTGCCATGTGATATTCCTAAGAATCCTGAGGACGTCTATGTCGAACAATATTTTATGAATGGACACCAGCGCGATGACACAGGACGTTACTCGGTTCCTTATCCATTTAAGCCCGATTTCGAGCTCGGTGATTCATCACAACAGGCTGTTCGACGCTTAATTAATTTAGAAACTAAATTATGCCGCTTACCGGCTCTCAAAAAAGAGTATGATAAGTTTATGTCGGAATATGAGTCTTTAGGTCACATGACATGTTTAGGTGAAATCGGTACTGTAGATTCAAGTTATATTATACCTCATTTTTGTATCCACCGACCCTCCAGTACCACGACGAAACTTCGGGTGGTATTTGACGCGTCAAGTAAAACTAGTAATAACAATTCTTTAAATTCCGTGCTATACGCCGGACCAAAGCTCCAAGCAGATATAAACGAGATATTAATCAATTTTCGAATACATGATATCTGTTTGTCGAGTGATATTTGCAAAATGTTTCGAATGATATTGATTAATCAAAGTCAACGTAAATATCAACACATTTTGTGGAGGTTTTCTCAAGATCAACCTATTAAAGTTTACGAACTTAATACCGTCACATACGGTGTCGCTAGTAGTCCGTTCTTATCTATTCGAGTGCTTCATCAGTTGGCCGACGACGATAAGGATAAGTTTCCTTTAGCAGCAAAGGTGCTCAAGAAGGGTTTCTTCGTCGATGACCTTCTGTGGTCAATTCCTACTCTGGAGGACGGTATTCAACTTCAAGACGAACTGTTAGGGTTGTTAAGCGGAGGAGGCTTCACTCTTCGAAAGTGGTCCAGCAATTGTCCACAGCTTTTGGAACGTGTGCCTGCTGATCACCGTGAAACACCTGTCACTTTCGAAGATGACAAAGACTTATCCATCAAGGTACTAGGTCTCCAGTGGTCGCCTGCAGAAGATGCTTTCTCATTTTCTACTACTCCAGCGTCATCTACTGTTACAAAGCGGAGTGTACTTTCAGAAATAGGTCGTCAATTTGACCCTCTGGGATTTGTAGCGCCCTGCATATTTTACGCCAAATGTTTTATGCAACAACTCTGGCTTCGAAATCTGGGTTGGGACGACGGACTTCCCCAGGATTTGGAGAATGAGTGGCACGCCTACGTTTCTGAGCTTCCACTCTTATCAAATTTTAAACACGAGCGACAGGCTACTGTTAAACAGCATTCCTATTATCAAGTTCTAGGATTCTGTGATGCGTCTACTCTTGGGTACGCTGCCGTAGTTTATTTACGATCTCTAAGCATAGATGGTGAGGTTAAGGTCAGTCTTATTATTTCTAAATCCAAGGTCGCGCCCTTGAAGACTGTTTCTATACCGCGTTTGGAACTGATGGGTGCACACTTGTTGGCCAAGCTGGTAAAATACACCAAGTCAATTTTACTAGATCAAATACCTATTCATGACACATTTCTGTTCACTGATTCATCTGTGGTATTAGCGTGGCTGAACATTCCTAGTTACAATCTAAAAACATTTGTAGCTACACGCGTGGCTAAAATACTAGACAGTGTGCCCGGTGACGCATGGTACCATGTGAGCGGTGAGCGTAATCCTGCCGATGTTTGCTCCCGTGGCGCTCTGCCTTCCACACTGCTGGCCATGCCAGAATGGTTGTCTGGGCCATCATGGCTATATATGCCACAGATGAATTGGCCGATCAAATCAATTGAACAATTTAAATCGGAAAATGTCCCTGAACTCAAACAGTCAAATATTAATTTACTTCAAACATTTCAATCAAATGATACAAATCCTATTTATGCACTCACAGAGAGGCATAGTAGTTATACAGAACTTCAAAATCTTGTTGCTCGTTGCTATCAATTTATCAATAATTGTAAAACTACAAAACCTAATCGAACGGTGGGGCGACCCCCTCTCTGCGACGTGAACAAAGCTCACGATGTCTTAATCAAGATAATTCAAAATCACCATTTTTCAAGCGATATAGATGCATTATCGAACGGTAACAATTGTAGTAAGTCTCTAAAGAAACTCAGCCCCTTCGTAGATCCCCATGGATTCCTCAGGGTGGGGGGTAGATTATCTGAATCGAGTCTTCCTTATGAAAAGAAACATCCCTTGTTGCTACCTAAGAAATGTAATTTTACTAAAATATTGATAGATTATTACCACAAACTCTATTTACATGTCGGTCCCCGCTCGCTTCAAAGTTTAATTAATCAAAAATATTGGATTATTTCAGCGCGCAGTGTAATTCGATCTCGTATTTCAAAATGTATTTCGTGTTTCAAGGTCAAACCTTCAACTTTGCAACCGGTAATGGGTAGCTTGCCTAAGTTTCGAACCCAAGATGTTCATGCCTTCCACACAGTTGGTGTCGATATGGCCGGTCCTTTTTATACGAAAGAACACAATCGACGTAACGCTAAAATTTCGAAAGCGTATCTATGTCTATTCGTATGCTTTGCGACGCGCGCGGTCCACTTAGAAGTGCTGACAGCTCTTACAACCGAGTGTTTCTTTGCGGCCTTTGACCGCTTCACAGCAAGACGAGGCTTATGTCACACAGTGGTATCGGACAACGGTAAAAACTTTGTATCAGCTGGCAAGCAGCTCGCTGAAATAATTAAATTTTATGACCAAAATTCAGATCAAATGTTAACTGAATTAAATTTTCGAAAGGTTCAATGGCAATTCAATCCACCCACGGGTAGTCATTTTGGTGGTATGTATGAAAGCGGTATCAAAGCTGCTAAAGTACACATGAAGCGTGTGGTAGGCACGAGAGCGTTGTCGTTTGAAGAACTGAGTACGCTTTTCGCGCGAGTCGAAGCTGTTCTGAATTCGCGACCATTGTGCAGCTTGTCGAGTGATCCTTCTGAATTCGAAGCACTGACACCTAGTCATTTTCTTGTAGGTCGCGAACTATTATCTGTGCCGGAATATGAATTGTCTGACAAACCCGCGTACGGACTTACGCGATGGCAGTTCGTACAGCAGGCTTCACAACAGTTTTGGAAACTATGGAAAAAAGACTATCTCCATACGTTACAACAGCGTCAAAAGTGGTTCGACAAATGTCGTGATCTGACTGTGGGCGAGCTTGTACTTATTCATTCTGATGCTCCACCATTGCAGTGGAATTTAGGGCGCGTTATTCAAACTTATCCCGGGCCTGACGGAGTAGTCCGCGTTGTAAGACTTCGCACACGAAATGGTGAACTCACACGCCCAGTGGTTAAGCTGAGTCCGTTTCCAAGAGACTCTGATGGGGACGCAAACTGATTTCATATTGTCAATTAAGTACAAGCTAGCTTTTAAGTCAAATTATTATTTCATTTTCTCAAATAGCTTAGTTTCATAAACTTTTGGTTAGTTCTTAAACTTTCACTTTCAACTCATCAAATCAAACACTGAATACTTTTCAATTACAATACAGTCCACTGTTCTCTACCTCCATCCCTGGATTGGTAACTGGAAATCTGGGTGATTTCCGGTGGGGGGTTTATGTTGGGTTTTAATGGGCCTGAATAAAACGTAAACGCACAAAATACATTATCTATGTTGAAAAATGTTTCGCCACCGCTCCGCGTGGCGGCGCTACTGCTGCTGCAAGCCATGTTTGGGAATGCGCCGGCCGGCCGCGACTAAAGAACCTAAAAAATCAAGAAAAACTTTATAAACACGAGTGTTGTGATAATTTGGTGTCAAAAGTGCCTCTGGATACGAAGAGCAATCAGTAAGTGCGTTAAAATACTAAGCAGGCCCATATTTACAAATTACTTACCGACAACAAAATTTTATTATAAAAACTGTAAAATTAACTAAGCCCCAGTATTTTATAATTGTGTATGAAGCAAAATGATGCATCCAGAAGTAACAGATGTTTGACACATAGGTAAAATGATCGAAATATAAATCAAATAACTTTTATGCCAGGCAATTTCAACCATAGTACAAATTAAATAAGGTAAGTGTAGGACATTTTTGACCAAGTAACAAAGAATTTAGGTTTTAGTACAATCAAATCTCTCGCAAACTGGATAGTATAAAGAATATGAGCTGTCGTTGTAAATAACTAAGGCATTTTATTTTTATATATAGTATTTATTAGAAATTTCAAAATGAGTAAATATTACTAATTTAGGTTTTTTAGTCGATTGCATTTAGGTAAAAAGTACTAAATGACAATGAATACATAATTAAAATGTGCTAAAAAGTCTTAAATTACGAGAGAAAAAAAAATTATCAGGTAAAAATTCTTAAGCAATGTTTATAGGTACCCTAGGTACCGCAAGGCAGAAAACACTTTATTTTTAAACGCATTATTTCGAGTCTAGGCAAAAATTACTAAGGGTAAACTGTAAAAATCAAATACATACTAAGTGAAAGTTACTCATAAATCGGTAAAATTATAGTCGCTTGGACGCCGAAAACTGTGAAAATGTGTTTTTTTTAAGTTACCAAGCGACAACAAAGTTTGTCCTAGCGGCATGAGAGTAGCATTAATTGACGCAGTTTTTTTTTCTGATTTCAATGATATATATAACTCAATATCGCCCAAAATGTCGCTTGGTAATTATGGCCTTTCAAGCGTCGAGGTCATTTTTTTGTCAATGATTACACCTAAGTACCTGACACTGGGAATACACTGTAATTTTGGACAAGTGCAATTAATTAGTGCACAGTTCGCATGTGCTTTAATGTCAATAATGATAGGTGAACGACCTCGTGCATTTGTAAATGTAACAAATTTAGTTTTATCTACATTTAGAGAAAGTAAATTTTCGCGCAACCATTCATTGACAATTTTTAGTCCCCGTTCCGCATGAACCTGAACATCTTCCCAATCTTTATCGACAAAAATTAGTACAGTGTCATCTGCATATGAAAAGATTCTTCCATTCATTAAAGACAAATTGCAAAGGTCATTCACATAAATCAGGAACAAACTCGGACCCAATACACTGCCTTGAGGTACCCCGTAGCTCACTGCTTCATCGTCACTAATTGCATCACCAACTCTAGTCTTCTGAGTTCTACCCTTCAGGTAATCCTCTAATAGATGCAAAGTGTTGTCTCTGATACCAATCAATTCTAGTTTTTTGACAAGTATAGGAACAGAGACAGTATCGAAGGCTTTGGCGAGGTCTAAAAATACGCCAATAACTTTTTTTTTATCTAACTCATTGACAATAAAATTGGTAAGTTCGTGTACAGCACTTTCAGCCGACCAATTGACTCTGAATCCAAATTGTGATGGTGAAAGGATATTAATTTTTTCTAGATAATTTATAAGTCGTCTTTTAATTATCGTTTCTAATATTTTTGATATAGATGGCAAGATCGAAATTGGCCTGTAGTTTTGAACACTGTCTCTGTTGCCACTCTTATGTATTGGCGTGATTATAGATTTTTTGAAAATCTGTGGAAATGTCCCAGAGGACAGACTTAGGTTGCAAATATGGGTTATAATAGGAACCAGTGATGGAGTTCTTTAATAAATTTTGATGATATACCATCAAAACCAACCAAGTCGTTTTTTAATCCTAGGATTAGGCTATAAATTTCATTTTCGTCAGTTTCCAATAATCCAATTGAGTTAATTTGAGATGGAAGTAGACTTAAACTTTTAATAATATCATTACTAAGGTGTTGTTCAATGTTACCGGCAAGAGTTTTACCCACGTTTGCAAAATATTTATTAATGTAATTAATAGAGTTAAGGGGGTTAGCATTAGTTTTTAAAAGAATTTCATTGCCATTTCTCTTTTTAGTGGTGTGTGTAATATTTCTGATTGTTTCCCATGTCTTTTTAATATTGTTTTTATTATTATCTAATTCTGTTTTATGATATTTTAATTTTAGTTTTTTTAATAAGTTTGTGCAAAAATTACTGTACCTTGAGTATGTTAATTTTAGGGTTTGATTATTTGGTGATTCTTTTAAACAAAGATGCATTCTGTCACGATTGCGGATACACCGAAGTATGCCTTGAGTGATCCAAGGTTTAATAATGCGCTGGTTCTGTGGTACTTTAAATATCCGGGTGTTATCTTTAATTATTTTCATTAACATGTCCATAAAAAGATTAGCTGCTACATTGGGATCTAGTGCTTGCGGTACATCAGATTTTTTTTGTCCATGACTTGCCAGCAACTCTAAATAACTACCAGACTTACTGTCAGTATAGTCTGGGTGAATATCAATGTTTAAATCTCCTAGAACGTTCTGTTTAATACAGATTTTAGTATATGCAGAATAACTGAATACACTACTAGGCCTATTAAAGAAATAAGTTTAGGAAATGAATATGAATAATGAAGAGCATAACCTCTAGTAGCCAAGTTTCTTGTCGGAAATAGAATTTCATGCCAAATGCCTCAGAGAAATCTACCTATGACCAATTAATTTCGGGGTCAAAACCTTTATGCAATGACCTGATTAGCCTATGTGATACAGAAGCTATTCCTTTTCAATATCAGGAATTTTACAGACAACTGGTACTACAAGTCCAAGCCTCTAATGCAGTTACTAGTCATGAATCAGATTTAGATGATTCCGAGGATGATGTTACTTATTCCGATGATGGTAGCTTCAGTAGCTTGGACGTTCATAAGTGTCCTTCTAGGGCCTAAACTGAATAAACAGCTTTGACTTTCACTTTTGACTTATGTCGTAATTCTAATCCGAAAATGTGACATATGAATAAATTTAGTTGAAAGTAGAATTCAAAAAGTCAATTTTGATGTTATTGTGTTCCTAACTGATTAGTTCTCTACGCGATCGAATCAGGAATGAGGAGATTCGTAGACGAACTAGGGTCACCGACATAGCCCAGCGGATTGGCAAGTTGAAGTGGCAATGGGCAGGCCACATAGTGCGCAGAACGGATGGCTGATGGGGCCGAAGAGTTCTGGAGTGGAGGCCACGCACCGGCAAGCGCAGTGTAAGACGTCCGCTTACAAGGTGGACAGACGACCTTGTAAAGGTCGTTGAAAAACGCTGGATGCAGGCCGCCCAAGACCGGTCCTATTGGAGATCATTAGGGGAGGCCTATGTCCAGCAGTGGACTGCTTGCGGCTGAGATGATTAGTTTCCATTAAAGTGAGGACCTACTTGCTAAGGTTGAGGTTAATAACCTCTAATAGCCATATCTTATATTTTTATCTACAATAGTATAATTAGGTAAATTTTGTAAGCTTGGATGTAGAAGGAAATCTCCGAAACAACTCATCCTACTTGTAAAGTTATTTTTGCGTTAGATAGCCCATTTATTGAGGAAGGCTACGTTTTATTCTGCGCAGGTGAAACCGTGGGGACAAACTAGTATAATTATATGCTTCGTATCCGAATATCTATAGTATGTATGTTGATTAATTAAATAATAATGAAACATTTATTCGTTTTACTGATATAATTATAAAATTATTAAAAGGTACACGAATTCTTTTTCTACTAAATTCTAGTAAAATTCGGTATGTAATGAATATTTACTAAAATTATTACAAGAACCCGTGAGGCTGTGGTGTTAACCTTCTAAATGATTTGAATGATCCGCGTCCTTAATAATTGATTTTCACTTCTTATCGATATTCTGTAAGTTTTCGTCTTCCGGGTACTCATCATCACTGGAGGTGATGTCACATATACAGGATACATCAATATCCACAGGGACTAGTTCAATTTCATGTTTGTTTATATCGTAAACAAAAAGTTTTATATTTGTTTGTTTAGGTTTACAAATCCCCGTATAATCACTATTCTCTAAGTGCATTGAATCGAAACATTTTGTGTTTTGCACACGTTTTTCATTTAGGCCAGCTTGTCCTTTTCTGAAAAAAAAATAGCTTTAAAATACCATCGATTCCTAAAAACATACCTACATACTTATTTGATTTACACAGGATAGTATCACTTAATAAAAAAAAAATGAATTTGAATTTTGAATTAGGTACTAATTAAATACGCTAACATTTATATTAAATCTTCATATTATGCAGCCTTGGGCAGCCAGCCTATCCATGGCTGCTGAGAAAAGGTACCAAGCCACTCTTAACTGGGTTACATATTGAGGGACTCCTGCCCACCCATTGCTTGTACACCCATAAGCAAGTTTTTTTTTCTATGAATATCAGCAGCATTAAATTGTGGCCTCACATATTATTAGTAAATTATTTATTTTTATAGTATGTACTTACTGGCAAGTTGAAGTCATGAATTTTTGTTCAAAAAATTTAGATTGGACGACTAACTTGGTAGTATTCCCTCTAAGGACAAATGGCTTCATCATCTAAAGAAAACAAAAACTGTTAAATCTAACTATTACAATATATAATCATTATTTTCACTAATATCATGTATGTATGTTTGTATCCTCTGTCTGTCTGTCTATATAATAATAATAATAATAATAAATTTATTGTTGAATATGTAAATTGGGTGCTAATAATTCTAATCCACCACGCAAACCAATTGCGGATAATTAACTAGTTCTTTTCATAAATATTATGAAATCTATACTTAATATTATAAAGCTGAAGAGTTTGTTTGTTTGAACGCGCTAATCTCAGGAACTACTGGTTCGATTTGAAAAATTCTTTCAGTGTTGGATAGCCCATTTATCAAGGAAGGCTATAGGCTACTTTTTTATCCCGGGAAAACACAAAATCCCTTGGGAACACGGGTGAAACCGCGGGGCGGAAGCTAGTATTATCTTAATATATATATTTCTTGTGTGCGTGTGTATGTGACTGAACTCCTCCTAAACGACTGGACCAATTTTGATGAAATTTTTTGTGTGTGTTCGTGGAGATTCGAGAATGGTTTAGATTAAACGGCTGGACCGATTTGGATGAAATTTTGTGTATGAGTTGGACAGGACAACGTCTGTTGGGACAGCTAGTATAAATGTAAAAATTTGCATGTTTGGATGTTTGTGACTCAATCAAGCATAAACGGCTATGGATTTGGACGGAACTTAGCACATACCCTGGAATAACATAGGTATAGGGTACTTTTTATCCCGAGTAATCGTAAGATCACTCGGGGACGCGGGTGAAACCAAGGGGAAGAAGTTATAATTAGCCATAGCGACCGATAGGTTTGAGCAGTAACACTCGAGAGCCAGTAGCTTTCCAACCCACTAGGTGGATTATCTATAAATTTTTCAACCTTCTAGCATTAAAAAAAATGATTTTTTTTGTGGTAAAGGTTACCTTGCTCATAGTTTTACAGTTGTTAGGGGTGTCTTCGCTTGGCCACAAATCCAAATCCTGCTCTCCGTATCTGTCAAATAATTGCCGATTCTGTCGAAAAAAATATGGATTAAATTAAAACCAAATGGAGAATCTCATGAAGGGAGAAATATCTGAGTGACGAAAGACTGAATCAAAAGAATTTTTAATTTCGATACCTTATTTGTACTTATCATTGCATTTATTCTGGATTCATATTTGGCATATATTGCTGGTTTTTCATTACATAATATCTCATTACCACACCCTGTTTTATCGATATCCACATCTGAAATTAAAAAATACATTTTAGATTCGGAAATTTTAATTTAAAATTATAATTAACCCCACAATTTCACTCGTATTCTAGAGGAAATTATGGTGTATCACTTTTATCATTTTTATAAGGGGATAATAAAATTTATTTAAAAATAATTTTATATTATTATTGTAAATACTTGTTTAAAATTAATAATAAATTAACAATTATCATATCATACTAATTTAATGAGCAAAGATTTGTATGTTTGTAACAAATAAACTCAAAACTATTGGACCGATTTCAAAAAATCTTTCACCATTAGAATGCTACTACATTATTCCTGAGTAACATGGGCTATATTTTATCCCGGGAACGCGGGTAAAACCGCGCGGAAAATCTAGTACTTTATATGTTTAAAAGTACTGACCTGAGTTTGATCTGCAGCTCCCAACAATGAAAAGAATCTGTAAATAACAATTTACTGATTTAGTGTTGTTTTAAATGAACTGAATCAGGAGGATAAGATATATTTTTATGTAACTTTTAAACTATGAATTCAATCTCAAATTTAAATTCTATAACAGAAAAGATTAATGTTATAAATTGATAATATAATCTAATTTCAAATAAAACAGAAATAAAATAAAACAGAAAATGTATAAATAATCTTCATTGCAAATGATGCTAATAGAAACAGTTTCACGTTTTATGATATTGCTATGTTTTTTTTGGTGACGTAAAGTATCTTGAGAAAAGTACGGTGGTAGGGCTTTTTCTAGTACCCACCTATCTGGCTACCACCTTCAAGTTGAAAATTTGTGGCCACATACACCGCACCGGTGTGTTCCGGCAGCTGCTCTTGAGAGCCAGTTCCTTCTAGGTTTTGTGTATTTATCACTTCGGTCACTTCATCACTTACTATAGTGAGATTCGGTCAAAAACAGGCACTACTATATACACTATAGATACCTACGTAATAAAATAAAGTTATAGTAATAATTCGTTAAATATTATAATTACCGTAACAAAAACAATCGATTGAGACGCCATCATGAATTTCAATAAAAAAATATAACTTTTTATTTGTACTTGAAATTCAATCAACTTCAAATTGATTGTTTAACGTTGAAGTGTCACACAATGAATAATTGTAGACGGTTTGCAACATGCTCTTTTATATATTAACAGATTTTTTCCTGTATCTTCAAATATTAGGTATTATTGTTAGCGTGACAGCTGAACATTACGTTAACTAAAAGGATGAGTTTTCGATCGCATTCACACACTCATTTATGATACAGTCAGTGGTCTATCGCGTTTGAAGTCACGCGAAATGCCGCTTTATATAGGCATTCGTCCTTGCTGCATTGTGTCCCAAGCGAGTGTATGGCAGCTTGGGCTCGCTATCGCCCCTCTCTCACCCCGCAAGCCCCGCTCGATTGCTCTGTCTAGACATGTCCATTGGCCGACTGTTATAGTTTACATAGACTGTGCTTTACGCTATTAATTGTAGGTAGTTGCACTGAGCCTAACTAATCACAGTCAGCGGCTGACAATACGATTGGTGTGAACCCGGCCTTATTTTTGTAATTTTCATTTTGTGAACACCCACGACGGATGTAAACGTCGTAATCGCAAATAAAAGGGATTGTTAAAAAAAACGGTAATCAACCGACTAAAAGGAATTAACTAACGAAAGATAAAATAATAATAATCATTTTTGTCGCGAAGTCGACAGATTTAGAAAAGCACTAAGAAAACTGAATCGACAAAAAAAACATATAATTATCGAACTTGCTTACAAAATTTCACAAAAATCGATTGAAAAATGCGAGAACAGCCGGAAATTCGGACATATGAAAGCATTTTTGTGCAAGCTGAAACGGAGACGCTTCGCGCTCGCTCAGTTAATTTTGATGATCGGTGACACGTGTCAGTGACAAAATTAAGAAACTTTGACTAGCGACAATTTGTAAACTAAAAGGTACAATTCTTAAGGTATATACCTTATATATTGGCAATATTGCCAGTTATAGATGTGTAAATTATTCGGTAGTTTATCTCTATAATGTCTTCGTCATCAATAAAAATTAATTGCAACGAAGTTACAAGGGGGTCAAAAGTTGTAACTTTTCAGACGAAAATAATTTACTTATAAATACTTGTTGTTAATAAAGAATTTACTTATAGTATCCTAACTATCCTAATCCTAATCCTAACTTCCTTCCTAATTAATATTATAAATGCGAAAGTGAGTTTGTTTGTTTGTTACCTTTTGACGCTTAAACCGCTGAACAGATCGCGATGAAATTTGGTATGCAGATAGCCTATGGTACGGAGAAGAACATAGGCTACTTTTTATCCCGGGAAAGCATAAGATCCCTGGGGAACGCGGGTGAAACCGCGGGGCGGAAACTAGTTTTAAATAATTATGAATTTGCCTTATTACGCAAGTTGGGAATTATATTGTTCAAAATGAGATGAAATGCATGAAATGAATTATTTATTCTCTTTAATTCGAATCCTTATGACGACAGTGTGTTACGTCATTGTCATTCTGACTAAATTTGATGTTGAAATTATTTAATTTATGGATGGGCCCCATATTTGGGTTTGAGCAGTAATAAAACAAAAACCCCTGCCGAACCGATATGTCTGCCTATGCACGATTTTTTCCAGAACTACTGAACGAATTTTATTAGGCCTTTTATTAATAAGCAGATTGTTTCAAATTATTTATGGTAACTTTTTCAGTTGATCTGTGGAGGCTTTAAATAACTTTAATGAAGTCGTCTGAGACGTATTTTTTCGTGCGCTGCGTAAGTTAGCGATGGGTGAAAATAATGTTTGAAAATATTGTTGGGCTTTCAGTTCTACAGATAGTAAACCTAAATAAAAAAAAAACATCTTTCTTTATTTCTTTTTGTCTTTAAATGTTTTGTAGAACGCATTTTAATGGTAAGCAGTAGGATTATTCCATTTATTATCAGAATTTTGTTTTAAAGAATGGTAATGTAGGTATTATGGATGACTATCCAATATATTTTAACGGGTAAAACAAACGATAATTAGTATGGTGGGAAATCCGCTTTCACTGTTATGAAATATATATGATGATTCATAATGAATGTCGACATTATGTTATATTTCTATTGAATTAACTAATGAGATGTACTTGCCTTATCAAATTAAGTTTCTTAGTGACTAATAAAATGGATTAACACAATACCTACTATGCCAAATAATGTCGAATACTGTTGTCGTGTTACATGAATAGCAGACCTAACAAAACACTAAAATAAAATAAAGAAAAAAAATCTAGAATTAATAAAAAATACAAAATCAGAATATCAAAAATACTTAGTATTAAACGAGAAGTTTTAAGAGGGAAAAAATAAAAAAGTTATTAAATCGTCAAGGGGGCGAATGTGTCCCACAATCAACGGCACTGTTCAGGAGGCCTGATCATATGTCCTGCTGCGTGGCCGGTGCACAGGTGGGTCAAAAGAGGTGTCCGAGGCGAGACAAAGTTATGCACCTCTGCGTAAATGCTGCTCAGGTAAGCCCAAAGGAGGTGATTCAGATGGGACGAGGATGGATGATTCAGCGCGGACCGTATCGATAACTCAGGCGGGCCAATGTAGAATATTTTATTAACTTTAATAAGTTTTTTGTCTTTTCTATCTACTTTGAAAAGTATCGTCAGCAAACAGGTCCATATCTGAGAGACCAATCACAGTAGAGGGTAAATCATTAATATAAACTAGAAACAGAAATGGTCCTAGAATCGAACCCTGGGGTACCCCCATTATGACTAGGGAGCCCTTCGTTGTCGTACCACTATTCCTACTATTTGTTGGCGATAACTTAAATAAGATAAAAAAGATCATGAATTCCACGAATACCATAATAGTTAAGTTTTAGGAGCAGAGTACGGTAGTGAACGCAGTCAAAGGCCTTGGATAGATTAATAAATTCAAATGGCATGCTGCGAATTTTCCCAGGCTTCATAGATGTCCTTCAATAATTTTGCTGCCGCATCTGATGTAGATCTCCCCTTCTTGAAACCGAACTGATGACTATGTAATATCTCATGTTTATTAAAATGACCCAACATTTGATTAAGAAACAGTTTTTCAAAGATTTTGCTAAGTGCTGGAATTACAGATACTGGTATCTAATCAGAAGGATTATCTTTACAGTCAGATTTAAAAATTGGCACTATTTTACTATACTTCATGACATCGGGAAATGTATCCTGATTTTAAGAGAGGTAGAGCATAGCGATATGTCGCTCAAAGAGCAGCTCGACTGGGGAAGTACCTCCACCTTACAGAATACCGTAGCCAAATAACTTATAGTTGTGTTCCTGCGCGTGAGTAAGGTTGCCAGAGCTCATCGGGGAGGCGCAAGGGTCGGCAACGCGCGAGTTATACCCCTGGTGTTGCAAGCGTTCATAGGCTACGGTAACCGCTTACCATCATTAAGAGTATTAAATAACTTATTAAAATAGTTTTTTTTAAGAGTTTTAACTGAGATAGTTTCAGTCAAAAGTGGTTTTGACCGGTTATGAGTTTAACTGTCACATATACATACATTGAATCTTGTTGACGAGAAAATTTGGCTATAACATGAAATTGGTGTATCCTAACTAATATTATAAATGCGAAAGTGAGTTTGTTTGTTTGTTTGTTACATTTTCACGCTTAAACCGCTGAACCGATCGCGATGAAATTTGGTTGCAGATAGCCTATGGTATGGAGAAGAATATAGGCTGCTTTTTATCCCGGGAAAACATAAAATCCCTGGGGAAATAAAATAAATAAAATTAAGTGATTTTTTTTTCACATTTTTTTAAGCTAAGCTAAATCCAACAAAATGAAACAAAATACTATTGCATTGCTAATTATTACTTAATGAAGGAAAATCATAAAAAAAGATTATTCATATTTTTAAATATTATTTATTTTAATTAAAAATACAAGAAAACAAAAACGTAAGTGTGTATTTCAAAAATAATGATAAGTATATTAAATGTTTTTATCATCATTACTGGATGTCACATGTACAGCAGACATCAATTGTCACAGGAACTCGTTGTATTTCATGTTTGTTTAAATCGTAAACATAAAGTTTTATAATTGTTTGTTTAGGATTGCATATCCCCTCATAACCAATATTCTCCAAATGCATTGATTCAAAACATTTTTCGCCTTGCACGCGTTTTTGTAAGTCATTACCTCCTTCTGGAAGTCGTTTTCTGAAAAAAAAATAACAATAGAATTTAAAAACGACCCTCCAAACCGTGCGTAACGTCTGACATTCATAAGTATAATCGTATAATAATAATAATAACATTTATTTATTAAGGCAACACAGAAACCCAATAGTGTTAGTAAGATCTTTAACTAAGTTATTTGAAGCGATACATAAAACTAAAACTTAAAACAAATATTGGTTTAGTATCGAATGAATAAAATATTTAATTTCATTTCAAACGCTGATAGCGTACATAAATCTGTTTAGATTCCACAGGCTATTTGTTAAATTTCTTTGTATTTCTTTCTACAGCAATATTTCGGCTTGATGGGTTTCTTATTTGACTATATAGTCGACGGGCCGGTTGGCGTGGTTGGTAAGATACCCTATCTATCACGCCACAGGTCGTGGGTTCGATTCCCACTCAGGACAAACATTTGTGTGCATGAACATGTCTGGTTGTAATTATCTATATATGTATGTATTTACAAAATAAAAGTACTATATGTAGTATATCAGTTATCTGGCTTCCATAGTACAAGCTCTGCTTAGTTTGGGGTCAGATGGCCGTGTGTGAGGAATAATGTCCCAGAATATTTATTTATTATTTATATTTATTATAAACTCTAGGGATCAAGAGTTGAGTAAGTAGAGTAAACTATAGCTTGCATGTTCCCGCTAAAAATCGTCGGTATTTTTTTAAAAATAGGTATAAATAAATTTAATAAAATTTTGATCTCATAATTAATACTTATAGCAATATTTTTTTTATATTATGAACTTACTTGCAAGTTGCAATCTTGAATTTCTGTTCATAAAATTTCGACTGGACTACTAACATGGTAGTATTCCCTTTATAGGCATATGGCTGCATTATCTAAAGGAAAAAAAAGTTTAAATAAAAGACAATTACCTATGCCTTACTAGTGGGAGATAAAATTTTACTCCTGATACAATGAAGTGCTTTTTAGTCCACCACGCAAACCCATTGGTGGACGCTGGTCATTAACCATTAGGTGGACTGTCAGCCTGCTTACCTTCAGACATATCTAATGATAATGGAAAAAAATGTTGTGTTACCTTGCTCTCAGTTTGGCAGTTGTTAGGGGTGTATTCGCTTGGATCCAACCAATCTAATATGTTGCCATCCATAGGTGGTAATTCCTGTTGAAAAAATAATGGATTGAGTTGGAATCTTAAAATATCAGTTGAGAATATCTTGTGGGTAGAAACATCTGAGAGTAATGAGAGAATCTTCAAAAGCGGAGTTTTTTTTCTAAGAATAAGTGTTTATATTTCACGTAAAAAAAATATGACACTGTTACCTTAATTAAACTCTTCATTCGTTTATCTATTGTTGACTGATATTTGTCATATATGTTTGGTTTTTTTTCACAAAATCCCTTCTCATGACACCCTCCTATATCGTTAATTATAACTGTAAGAAAAAAATGGATTTGAACTTATTAATTTTATTACCCGCCTGGCTCGCTTTGTAGTACCCGCTAGGATGGCTACTACCTACCTTCAAGTTGGAAATCTGTCGCCAAGCATCTACTGGTGTATTCCTGGCAGCTGTATTTAAGAGTCAGTTCCTTCTAGGCTTTGTGTGCTTACCACCTTCGGCCACATAATTGCTTATCATGGTGAGATAAGTGTTCCAGAGGAAATGATAGTGTATCCGAGATATGGGGTATTCAACCAGGGCACCGGTCCACATTTTAAAATATGTAATCTATACTAAAACTGAAGAGTTTGTTTGTTTGGTTGAACGCGCTAATCTCAGGAACTATTGGTTTGAATTGAAAAAATCTTTTAGTGTTGGATAGACCATTCATTGAGGAAGCTTATAGGTTACTTTTTATACCGGGAAAACATAAGATCCCTCGGAAACGCGGGTGAAAACGCGGGGCAGAAGCTAGTTAAAGAAAAATAAAACTACTAACTTGAGTATGATTTGGAGATCCCAGCGATTAAAATAACTGCCATCTGTAAATAACCATTAATTAAATTAACTGTTATATTCAGTTATTTTTTTCAGTGAACATAACATTAAATTGTTATAACATATTCAAGCCTATTTCTTTCTTATGCAATAAACTTTTGCTAGTAACTGCAAAAAGCGTAATTGTAATAATTCAAGAAAATAACAAAAATTACCGTAACAAAAGCCATCGAAAGAGACGCCATTGTGAATTTCAAACAAAATTACCACTTTTTATTTTAACTTGAATGTTTGTAAAACCTTTTGGGTTAACAAAATAATCAACAATGTTAAACGCTGATGTGTCGAATAATAACTAATTGCATACCGTTCCAAACTGGCTCTTTTATATCATCCGTGCAACTTTTCCTGTTCCATCTTTAATGTATTGACAGCTGCATATTACGTAAAACGGGATAAGCTTACCTACATATTATAATTATTTTGTACGCAATTGGGAATTGTAACATCCTTGCATTAATTTACATCATTTCAATTATTTATCCCCTTACGACTGTGGGTTGCACATAAGTACCTCGTCATGGAGACAATGTAATATGTGTATTACTAACAGTGAGATAAGGTAAATGTCCCATATTTCAGTATGTTAAGGCTCTGAAGACTTAAACATTTCTTTTAAAGATTACTGAACATGATATCAGTTTGAAAGCTTTTGTATGATGAATATTGGTATTTTGCCAGTAATTTTAGTTCATTTTTTTGTTTATATTAATTCATTTGTTTTGTTTATATTGACCTCTTGTTTGAACGCTATTTCGTGGATATAATTTGGCTCTGCTTCTAGTTCGTGAGTTCGTGGCCTCTGTTTCGGGATAAAGTTTTTTACAGTGGGTAATGATAATTTATTTTTTAAATAAAAAAGATGCAGTGCTTTATTTATTGTCATTAACCTGAAACGCATTTCAGCTTTATGACAATAAATAAAGTTTTTATTATCATTAACAGTATATTCCAGAATTTCCCATAAAAAAAGAGGAGCTAGACAGGGAGACCCACTCACTCCAAAAATATTTTCAGCAGTGCTCGAATCTGTTTTCAGATGTTTAGATTGGGACAAGAAGGGAGTAAAAGTGGACGGAGAATTACTGAACCATCTGCGTTTCGCGGACGACATTGTGGTATTTGCTGAAAGCGCGGTAGAACTAGAGAGTATGGACAGAGAACTAGCGTTAGAAAGCCAAACGGTGGGATTGTCATTAAACACATTGAAAACCAAGATTTTAACCAATGGAGAACCCCAAGACATTATAGTTGCAAAAGAAAAAAATGAATATGGAAAAGAATATGTACCTATATTTAGGACAGCTAGTATCTTTTGAAAATAACACCTGAAAAGAAATACAACGAAGGATAACTCTAGCCTGGAAAATATATTGGGGTTTGAAAGAAATAATGAAAAATAACACAGTTAACTTAAATATAAAGACAAAGTTATACGAAACGACAATATTACCGTGTCTAACGTATGGTTGCCAGACGTGGTCGCTGAGGAAAGAGGACGAAGAAAAAATTGCTATCTGCCAACGAGAAATGGAAAGAAGTATGCTTGAAATAAAGCTATCAGATAAAATTAATAACGAAAATATCAGAAGTAAAACAAAAATAATAGAAGTACGGAAAATAATTAGACTACTCAAATGGCACTGGGCAGGACATATTTGTAGGATGAACAACAATAGATGGACAAAACGTCTAACAGAGTGGGTACCAAGGGAAAGGAAAAGGAGGAAAGGGAGACCTAGAAAGAGATGGAGAGACATTTTCAACTATAGATGTGGCTCTCATTGGATGCGAAAAGCACGGGAAAGAGATCTATGGAAAGGTTTAGGAGAGGCCTACGCCGTAGAGGATACTACTACTAACATAGACTAATAATTTTTATACATAACAATATTTTATATATAAAAAAAAAACCGTTTTTACCCTTTGGGTAAGGAACCCTAAAAATGACCGCTATTTCGTAAGTCGATTTATTACAATTTTAGAGGATTTTTTTTTTCTATATCAAATGAATAGTTAAGTAACAAGAAAGCACTATTAAAGTGTTATTCAAATGGATTTACTCCTTGAGGATGGGCTCCTTGTGATTTGGGTGGATGAGTGATTACTTGTAGACTTCGGGAAAAATACCTTTTTCAATATACAGGTTAAAAGATTTTAGTTGGGGCTGAGAAGAATGACGATGATGATGACGGAATAATTATGCGTCTGGCTTTATCACAAATGAAGTTGGAATGTAATCCCAACCATTGGCACTACTATTCATTTAATTAATGATTTATCGATTCAATTTCAGATTCAGTAGTTACAAATAGTACCTACTATAGAGTTAGGAGTAAAGGAGGATAACTTTGTTTTGTTAGAGTCTTGGTCAAAAGTGTTTCAAATGTGACCCGGGTTCGTTACTCGCAGCCCACATTCCTTCAAACGTATATAAATGATTATTGAATAAGTATAGCTATTCAAGATGGTTGTGCAACCTGGTTTTTAGTAACTAGCAAAAACGTGTTGATCCCTAAACTCTTTTGATGTGTGTACCTATGTCAATATATGGGGACATCAGTTTTCCAACAACGGTAAATTTAAGCATCTCCCTTAATCCAGTTATCATTTCGTTACGATTCCCATGATTGACGAACTATTTACATACCTATCTACAAGTTTGTATGGAACCCTCTCGATGCGCGAGTCCTACTCGCACTTGGCCGGTTTTATTAAGAAGTAAGTAGGACATAACCATAATTATGACATACTCTATTAAATTGAGATATTATTGATTCCCGTCATAATATATGTAACTGCCGTATTCAATAAAATTATGTTAAAAAAATATTAACAATATTAAGGTTAAATGTGGCGATAAATTTTTATTTTATACTAAGCTAGAATCCAACTTTTAAGTTACTTATTAACTGGTAAAATTTCCGAATTTTAAATATGCTAAGCTAAATCCTACATAATGAAACTAAATACTATTGCAATGCTAACATTGCTTACTGGTTACTTATGCATTGATAAAGGAAAATAATTTTAACCATACTTTTAAATATTATTTATTTAAATTAAAATTATAAATAAACAAAAACGTAAGTGGTTTTTTCAATTTCTCCTCGTCTATTATAGTTGTACTTTGTTATTTTATAGTTGAGTTTCATGGCTGGTTGGCGTGTGACGTGCAGGCTCCCACGCCACAGGTCGTGAGTTCGATTCCCTCCCCCGGACAAACATTTGAGTGCATGTCTGATTATTCGCAACGAACAAATAGTAAATGCAGTTTAACAGATATCTCGTTTCCATAGTTCTGCTCTGCTAGGTTTGGGACCAGATGACGATGTGTGAAGAACATCACAAGATATTAGCACGACAAACTGTAATATTAACATTTCTATTTATCGTAATCACTGGAGGTGATGTCACATGTACAGCAGACATCAATTGTCACAGGAACTCGTTCTATTTCATTTTTGTTTAAATCGTAAACATAAAGTTTTATAATTGTTTGTTTAGGATTGCATATCCCCTCATAACCAATATTCTCCAAATGCATTGATTCAAAACATTTTTCACCTTGCACGCGTTTTTGTAAGTCATTACCTGCTTCTGGTAGTCGTTTTCTGAAAAAAAAAAAATAGCATAAGGAATTAAAAGAGAAACCCTCCAAACCATGCGTTAGACTGTTAGTCTGACATTCATAATAAGTATAATCGTATAATATCGAATTAATAATATATTTCATTTAATTTCAAACGCTATAAATAGGGTTATAATCTTATCTACACAATCTTCTTATTTCACTACGAAACCCTAGGGATCAACTGTTGAGTAAGTGTGAATTGACAATGAACTGGTTTGAGCCACTTTCATCCATCACAAGTGATTCTAAACGAACTCCGCTTTAAGAGACTGAGTTGCCAACCAATTTGAACGTTTTAAACAAAAACACAACTACAGCTTGCACGTTCCTGCCAAAAATTGTCTATGACCAGCATTTTTTAAATAAATAAATTTTATTAAATTTTGGTCTCATAATATTTAGCAATATTTTTTATATTGTATAGGTTATTAGGTACTTACTTGCAAGTTGCCGTCTTGAATTTCTGTTCATAAAATTTCGACTGGACTACTAACATGGTAGTATTCCCTTTATAGGCATATGGCTGCATTATCTAAAGGAAATAAAAGAAAAGATTCAATAAAAGACAATTATGTGTGTCCTCCCTTACTAGTGGGAGATAAAAACTTACTCCTGCCTGATAGAATGAAGTGATTTTTAGCACCACGAGAACCCATTGTGTATTGGTGGACGCTGGACGGTGGTCACTAACCATTAGGTGGACTGTCAGCCTGCTTACCTTCAGACATAATGATAATGGAAAAAAATTTTGTAAAGGTTACCTTGCTCTCAGTTTGACAGTTGTTAGGGGTGTTTTCGCTTGGATCCAACCAATCTAATAGGTTGCCATCCATAGGTGGTAATTTCTGTTGACAAAATAATGGATTGACTTAGAATTTTACGATAGCAGTAGAAAATTGAGAATATCTTGTGGGTAGAAACATCTGAAAATAATGAAAGAATCTTCAAAAGCGAAGATAAACTTTTTAAGAATAAGTGTTTATATTTCACGTAAAAAAAAGTTGCCTTATGAAGTTGTTACCTTATTTAAACTCTTCATTCGTTTATCTATTTTTGACTGATATTTGTTATATATGTTTGGTTTTTTTTCACAAAATCCCTTCTCGTGACACTCTTCTATATCGTTAATTATAACTGTAAGAAAAAAATGGATTTGAACTTTTTAATTTCAAACGGTGGTAGGGTACTTTGTAGTACCCGCCTGGCTGGCTACTACCCTCAAGTTGGAAATCTATCACCAAGCAACTACTAGTGTGTTCCGGCAGCTGTATTTAAGAGCTAGTTCCTTCTAGGCTTTGTATGCTTACCACCTCCGGCCACATTATTGCTTATCATGGTGAGATAAGTGTTCCAGTGGAAATGATAGTGCATCCAAGATAGGGGGATGCCAAAGCCACTTTGGACCCAGCATTTCGGCGCAACACGTAATTAAAGAAAAGAAAAAGTACTGACCTGAGTATGATTTAGAGATCCCAGCGATTAAAATAACTGCCATCTGTAAATAACCATTTACCAAATTAACTGTTTTTTTTTATATTGTGTACCTTATTTTTTTTTCAGTGTACATATCTTTAAATTGTTATATTATATTTGAGCCTATTTCTTTTATATTATGCAAGAAACTTTTGCTAGTATCTGCTAAAAGCGGTTGAATTTTTTTAAATCATGTAATTGTAATAATTCAAGAAAATAACAAAGATTACCGTAATAAAAGCAGTCGAATGAGACGCCATCGTGAATTTCCCACTAAAATATCACTTTTTGTTTTAACGTTAAAAACTTTTAAAGTTAACAAACTGCTCAATTTCAATGTTTAACGCTGAAGTGTCGAACAATGACTAATTGCAGACCTTTCGCAACTGGCTCTTTTATATCGTCCGTACAAATTTTCCTGTTTCATCTTTAAATTGTAATATAGCTGAATATTACGTAAAACGGGAATAGGTTACTTACCTACATATTATTATAATTATCTTGTACGCAATTGGGAATTGTAACAGTATTTACCTACATTAGTTGGATTATTTATGCCCTTATGACTGTGGGTTGCACGTAGGTACATCATCATTGTGACTGTAATTCTAGCTTTTCGCCCGCGGCTTCGCTCGCGCAGACTATAAATCTTCTATAACTATTTTCCCGTTAGCCAATTTCGATGTAACAAACAGTATATATATATATATATATATATAATTATATAATAAGATAATGTAATAATAATAATAAAAGTAATATAAAAGTAAATTCTAAAAATCTTGAAATAACGATAACTTTTTTTGCGACATTCGAATTTAATTACACAAAGTCTATATTCTGCTCCAAATTAATCTGTCTACCTGTGAAAATTACATGAAAACCGTTCTGTGGTTCCGAAGATGTGAGCGAACAATAAGACAGACAGAAAAGAATTTTAAAAATCGCTGGTTTATGTTGTATTATATGTTATACTACGATTATCTTATGTTTTCCTGGGACAAAAAGTAGCCTATAGCCTTCCTCGATAAATGGGTTATCCAACATAAAAAAAAGCAATTCAAACCAGAAGCTCCTGAGTTTAGCGCATTCAACCAAACAAACAAACAAACTCTTCAGCTTTATAATGCTATGATATTAGTATAGATAGATTGCTTACTTACCCCCTTTTTATTATTATTACTTTCCTTCAATGTACAGACACACCGGATTCTACTGTTTTATCAATATGTATGTATACATATAGAATAAGTAGATGTGTATTACCAACAGTGAGATAAGTAAGGTATATATCGCAATCAGTTTGAAAGCTTTTGTATGATGAATATCTTTATATAGGTATTTTGCCAGTAGTTTAATGCACGAATTATGTAGTTTTAGTTCAAATTTTATTTATTTATTTTTTTTGTGGACCTCTTTTTTGAGCCCTATTTCGTGATATAATTTGGCTCTGAGTCTAAGTTCGTGAGTTCGGATAATGTTTTTTACAGTGTGTAATTATGATAAAAATAGGGGCCACGAACTTGTTCAAGCTTGTTCGTGGCCGGCTGAGGTTTCCAAGCGTCGCATTGCTTTCAGTTTAATATTAAGATTTTGTATTAGTACAAAAATTATATAATTTATTAGTAAAAAAAATACATACATATTTAAAGATCTTAATAATTAAGAACAGAGTAAAGATATTTTTTAGTAAAAAATATGCGAGAGTGAAATTTAGCTTTATTCGTGGCCGGTTGAGATTTAAGCGTCGGATTGCTTTCAGTTTAATCGCCAAAATGTAGACATACTTAGATAGTTTATATGATAGAGATTTTGTAATAATGTATAATTTATATATATAACATTTAAATTGCTTATTTTTTACGCCAGAAACAAAACTAACGAAATAACGTACTAGCACGAACCAGGGGCTATTTACCTTATTATTCCTATACCTAAGTCAATATTTTTTTTCAAGACCGTGCTTAGAATTACAAATAGACATGCTGACTTGCTAAAATAGAGTATAGATACATACATAAGTAGGCCGGACTGAAACTAGTCACGAATGAAATTATCAGATATATATTTTTAAGCGGGAAGTGTGGACGGTAACTAAGGCTATATTTTAGTAAAACAAATAACTTTATTGCATTACTTTTATCGTTCTCTCAGCGACTGTGCAATGCCCGTAAGTTTTGTAATGGTGATCTTCGGATTCTGGCCGGCCATCACAGAAGGCGGAAATTATTTAGAGGAAAACGTGACTGACTGACTGTTCTATCAACGCACAGCTCAAACCACTGGACGGATCGGGCTAAAATTTAGCATACAAACTGGTCTCGTACAGTGCGGTTTCAAAGGAGCTTTTTACCACAGACGCTAAGTTGTGGAACGAGCTCCCCGTCGTGGTTTTCCCAAGGGAGTACAGCATGGGGTTCTACAAGAAAGGTTTCAGAGATTGTTGCAGGGTTGGCAACGCGCGTGTGATGCCCATGGTGTTGCAAGCGTCAATAGGCTACGGTAACCGCTTACCGTCAGGCGGGCCGTATGCTTGTTTGCCGCCTTAATGGTATAAATACAGATAGCTATTATGATGTAGGCATCCGCTAAGAAAGGATTTTTTAAAATTCCACCCCTAAGGGAGTAATAGAGGTTCGCGAGTGAAACCGCGGGGCGGTAAATTAGTTTACAATAAAAGTAGATATATCTATATATCTGTATGTATATATATAAAAGGAAAAGGTGACTGACTGACTGATCTATCAACGCACAACTCAAACCACTGGACGGATCGGGCTAAAATTTGGCATACAGATAGCTATTATGATGTAGGTATGCGATAAGAAAGGATTTTTGAAAAATTCACCTCTAAGTGGGTAATAGAGGTTCGCGAGTGGAACCGCGGGGCGGTAAGCTAGTTTACAAGAAAACTATGAAATACAAACTATAATATATAGAAAAATTTCTCAAAACTACAGCAGCCGCTGCGAATGGGCAAATTTTTCA
This sequence comes from Tetheella fluctuosa, assembly GCA_951216915.1. Taxonomy (NCBI): domain Eukaryota; kingdom Metazoa; phylum Arthropoda; class Insecta; order Lepidoptera; family Drepanidae; genus Tetheella; species Tetheella fluctuosa. The sequence goes on from OX578222.1 coordinate 10,698,371, forward strand.
ATTAAAACTATAACATAAACAAAACGATAATATTTATTTACAACAAATATTTACAATAAAATACAAACTATAATATATTATATAAAAAAAACCTCAAACTTGCCAATGGGCAAGTTTATCTACAATACCTTTAAACGAGCAATTCTTGTATATATGTATATGATACCGGCGAAACTATATTAAAGGCCAAACTGATTTTGAATTATTATGCAAGTAAAAAAAGGGTTTCCGTGCAGTTAAAATAAAAACAACGATGTGTTCGTTCCATTCACTTTTAACTTAAAGTATCCGGGTCGTTTCTGAATAGGAAGAGAAATTGATCACCAAATTACGATTACTTACATATGTGAAAACATTTTAGGTACATGTAACTTCTAAAATCTCTTTTCTCAATTCAAAATCAGGTTCGCCTGAAATCTAGTTTGGCCGGTTTGGTCTGACACTCGGAAACGGCTCAAACGATTTTCATGAATTTTAGTATGCAGGGAGTTTCGGGGGTGATAAATCGATCTAGCTAGGTTTCAAAAAAAGGTCATCCAGGTTCAATTAAAACTATAACAAAAACAAAAAAATATCACTTCGTCTATAAGTACTTTATTCTTTTATTTATAGTTAATTTTCATGTCTGATTGGCGTGGTGGTTAAATACCCAGGCTGCCACATCACAGGTCGTGAGTTCGACTTCCTCCCTCGGACTAACATTTGTGTGCATGAACATGTCTGATTTTTCTAAACGTACAAATAGTAAATGTAGTTTAACAGTTATCTCGTTCCCATAGTTCTGTTCTGCTAGGTTTGGGTCCAGATGACGATGTGTGAAGAACATCACAAGATATTAGCACGATAAACTGTAATATTAACAAATCTATTTATCGTAATCATCATAACTGGAGGTGATATCACATGTACAGCAGACATCAATTGTCACAGGAACTCGTTGTATTTCATTTTTGTTTAAATCGTAAACATAAAGTTTTATAATTGTTTGTTTAGGATTGCATATGCCTTCATAACCAATATTCTCCAAATGCATTGATTCAAAACATTTTTCGCCTTGCACGCGTTTTTGTAAGTCATTACCTGCTTCTGGAAGTCGTTTTCTGAAAAAAAAAACAATAGAATTTAAAAGCGACCCTCCAAACCGTGCGTTAGAGTCTGACATTCATAAGTATAATCGTATAGTATCGAGAATGAATAAATTATTTAATTTCAATCGATTTTATTTCAAACTCGATCTATAGGGTTATAATCATAATATACATAATCTGTGTAGTTTCCACAGGTCATTTGTTAACCTCTTTTTGCGTCATTTATTTCTATTGCAATATTATTGATATCACTGATAGTCTACGATAAAGTGACTATGACAGATTGACGGACATGACAAGGGAACAACTGTCGAGTAAGGGCCTCCCCTGTGGATTTACAATGAACTGGTTTGAAGCGCTTTCATCCAGCATATTTTAAGTAAACCCTTCTTCGAGAGACTGAGTTGCCTGCCAATCAATTTGAACGTTTAAACAAAAACCCAACTACAGTTTGCTTGCATGTTCCCGCCAAAAATTGACTGTGACCAGCATTTTTTAAATAAATTGAATTAAATTGTGGTCTCATACGTTAAGTAGGTACTAGTACTTACTTGCAAGTTGCAGTCTTGAATTTCTGTTCATAAAATTTCGACTGAACTACTAACTTGGTAGTATTCCCTTTATAGACATATGGCTGCATTATCTAAAGGAAAGAAAAAAATAGTTTCTATAAAAGACAATTGTGCATGTCCCCTCTTACAAATGGGAGAAAAGAATTTACTCCTGATACAATGAAGTGCTTTCTATTGGTGGACGCTGGACGGTGGTCAGTAACCATTAGGTGGACTGTCAGCCTGCTTTTCAACCTTCAGAAATAAAGATAATGGAAAAAAGTAATGTGCGTTCGGGGTCCCCCGCCAGGAACGAAGTTCAACAAAAACAAAATATATAAAAAAATATAATAAATCCTAGAATATCACCAAATATTGCAGCAATTGCAAACATTTTACATACAAATATTCCCTGCGGTTTCACCCGCGTATTGGGCTGTCAAATGCCAAAAGAGTGTTTCAAATCCGACTGGTAGTTCGCGCGTTCAAACAAATTAAAAAAAACTCTTTGGCTTTATTATATTAAGTACTAGGTATAGTTTCTTCTTCGTTCCAAAAAATAATGTTGTAAACGTTACCTTGCTCTCAGTTTTACAGTTGTTAGGGGTGTTTTCGCTTGGATCCAACCAATCTAATATCAGGTTGTCAACCATAGATGGCCATTTCTGTCGAAAAAATAATGGATTTTATTACGAGTAAAACCTTAAAATATCAGTTGAGAGTTGAGTTATCTTGTGGGTAGAAACATTTGACAGTTGTGAAAGCCAATATTCAAAAGCGTAGATAAACTTTCTAAGAATAAGTGTTGTTTTAAGGCGATGATAACTCAGTGGTAGTGACGTCGGACGCCGCGGCGAAGGTCGTGGGTTCGAATCCTACGATAAGCTTGAGCTTTCGGTGAAGGAAAACATCGTGAGGAAACCATAGCACGGTGTAGTACCCGTCTGGCTGGCTACCACCCTCAAGTTGAAAATCTGTCGCCATACAACTATTGGTGTGTTCCAGCAGCTGCACTTGAGAGCCAGTTCCTTCTATGCTTTGTGTGCTTACCACCTTCGGCCACATCATCACATACCATAGTGAGATTGTGGTCAAACACAAGCTTACACAAAGTAAAAAAAAAAAAAAAACACGTAAAAATATGGATGTTATCTTATGAATGTCTTACCTTATATATACTCTCCATTTGTTCATCTATTTTTAACTGATAATCGTCATATATTGTTGGTTTTTCTTCACATAATCCCACCTCAACACACTCTTTTATATTGTTAATTACAACTGTAAGAAAAAAAATGGACTTGAACTTTTTAATTTTAAACGGCGGTAGTGGGGTACTTTGTAGTACCCGCTGGCTGGCATCTGTCGCTAAGCATCTACAAATGTGTTCCGGCAGCCGCATTTGAGGATTCGTATGCTTACCACCATCGGCTACATCAATCGGATACATTGCTTATCATGGTGAGATAAACACAAAGTAAAAAACATACTATTCCCCTATGTTTCAAAGAAATTATAGCTCATCCTAGCCCTGATGCACATGTTAAAATAAATTAAAGAAAAATAAAAGTAGGTACTAACCTGAATATGATTTACAGATCCCAGCGCTTAAAATAACTGCCATCTGTAAATAAGCATTTTACTAAATGAACCGTTATTTTTTTTAATTATGTTTTTTTTTCAGTGTAGGTATCTTTCTAATTGTGTGTCCTATTCGAGCCTATTTCATTCTTATGTAAGAAACTTTTGCTACTAACTGCAATAAGCGGTTTGAAAAAAAAAACCATCCAAGTAATTGTAATATTTCAAGAAAATAACAAAGGTTACCGTAACAAAAGCAATCGAATGAGACACCATCATGAATTTCACACAAAAATAGCACTTTTTATTTTAATTTGAATATTTTTAATACTTTAACGTTAACAAAACAATCAACTTCATTGTTTAACACTGAAGTGTCAAACAATGACTAATTGCAGACCGTTCGCAACTGGCTCTTTTATAATTATCATTATCTGTACAAATTTCCCGTTTCATCTTAGTATTAGTTGACAGCTTACGTACATAACGTAAAACGGAATTAGCTTATATACATATTGCTTATAGACTCCAAAAAGTGCAAGGTTCATTTTTGAGACTGAGTACACGCTTCTATAATAAGATCCCTCCTGCACAATGAATACGAATTAATAGTTAATTTAAGTTATGAATAATAACCTTCCTTAATAATCTGGCTATTTGTTTGAAAAATATTTTTCCAATATTTTGTCGGATATTACCTGCCTTCTACATACAAACTTTTACTTTTAAAAATTTGACATTCTAGCCTCGTGATAAGTGTGTCCGTATTTGGTGTTGTGTTTATGAGTTGTTTATTTAAAAAGTTCAAAACATTGCAGCGTGATAAATAATATTTTCTCGGAAATCTTATCGTTGCGAATTACCCATGTTATGCCTAGCTATGATAAAAACTAAATAAAAAAACCGGCCAAGTGCGAGTCGGACTCGCGCACCGAGGGTTCCGTACAAACTTCGTCCATCGTTCGTCCATCACGGGAAATGCATAATTTTATTTATTTACTGTATTTGAGGTTGGTGCCAATTAAGCTAGACCTCTAAATTGTATGAGCGCCGATACAACTCAGAGGTCTTTATTATTGGCATAACTATGTATGTATGGGGACACCCTTTAATATTCAACTTTTTTTATTTTTTAGAATTTTTCCTTTATTTGTGCTGTAAGACATTGCTTTTTGCCATTTTTTTTTATATTTGAGTTGATTGAATGAAAGGTAAATTGCGGTTTACGATTTATGACGTATTAAAAAAAAATACTTACTAGATCTCGTTCAAACCAATTTTCGGTGAAAGTTTGCATGGTAATGTACATCATATATTTTTTTTAGTTTTATCATTCTCTTATTTTAGAAGTTACAGGGGGGGGGGCAACATTTTACCACTTTGGAAGTGTCTCTCGCGCAAACTATTCAGTTTAGAAAAAAATGATATTAGAAACCTCAATATCATTTTTGAAGACCTATCCATAGATACCACACACATATGGGTTTGACGAAAAAAAAATTTTTGAGTTTCAGTTCTAAGTATTTATTTATTTATTTAATTAGGCACAGCCACAGAATACAAATCAAAACAAATTTCATGAAATAAAAAATAAAAAAAAGCTATGGTTAAACCTGCACTCCAATAACAGCTGAGCACAACATTCAAAATATAATAAAGGACATTGGAGGGTTAAAATAATATACATTTATAAACAAAAATACTACCTAAGCTAATTAAATTACAAAATAAATTTATGGATTAAATAATTACAGGAAATATAAAAATAATATCAAAACATAATTAATACCTAATATCTAAATATAATTACTATTCTAGTTAATAAATAAGATTAAATTAAATGATGAATTAATAACAACATGTCGGCTAACAAATACTTTAAAAAAAAAAAAAATTATTAAATTGAACAACACAATACATTATTATATGACTTAAACTCTTATAATATGCAACTCTACTACTCGATGTTAAGATTTTCTTTGCATTTCTTAATGTAGGCCGAATGACTTTGGAAGAAAATGTCCAAATCTTTACAGTGATCGTTGTGAGCTCTGCACATACGTAACACAGGGTCGTTATAAGTTACGTTGTTGGTACATAGGGGCAAAGAAAATAGCGTCTGTGTTCGGTTGCTGCCTATTTTTATGGAAAAGTGGCTTAATAATTCGCTAGAATCCCACTTAGCATTTACTATTTTGTATAGTGTGGAGTACTCACAGACCTTACGCCTAGACTGTAGTGTAGGCATCTTAAAGTGCTTGATTCGAGCGTCATACGTAGGTAGTGTATGTTTGAGTCCGAATTTGGAACTTAAGTGTCGAAGAAAACGTTTTTGAATTGCTTCTATCCTATCAATATGAATACGATAGAAGGGGGACCATACCACGGGACAGTATTCAAGTATACTTCTAACAAGTGCAACAAATAGTGTTATTACGCTTACCGGTTTTCTGAATGGTTTGACTGCTCTAAATATGAAACCCATGATTTTGTTAGCGTTTGAGATAATATGATCGTAATGAAGCGTAAATGTAAGTCTAGAGTCCAGCCATATCCCAAGATCCTTGGCCTCACTTGAGCGTATTAGAACATCATTATTAATTTGATAAATATATTTAATAGGTGACTTATTTTTTGTAAACGTAATTAGTTGACACTTTGAAATATTAAGGGTCATGTTATTATCTATACACCAATGGTTCAATCGATTGATATCGCTTTGTAACTCAACACAGTCTTCCATGGATTTTATTTCACGGTATATTTTTAAATCATCGGCGTATGCTAGACAATCGGATGAAATGGAACATATCAAATCGTTAACAAACAATATAAACAAAAGTGGTCCCAGATTTGAGCCCTGTGGTATACCAGATATTGCTTCAAACGGAGTAGACTCATAGCCGTAAACTTTAACAATTTGTGTTCGGTGAGATAAGTACGAAGTAAGCCAATTTAATAGCGAACCATGTATCCCGAGGTGATAGGCTTTACGGCAAAGAATATTATGATCAACTCTGTCAAACGCTTTAGCAAAATCTGTGTATAGAGAATCCACTTGTATTCGCTTATTAAAGGCTGAATTAAGATAGTGGATATAGGTTAAAAGATTTGATGAGGTGGAGCGACCCTTAACGAAACCGTGTTGTCTGGGACTAATTATACTTTTAAAGTATGGGGAACCCCCTAAATTTATTGTTTTTTTTCTATTTTTGTGTAAAAATCTTAATGCGGTTCACAGAATACATCTACTTACCAAGTTTCAACAGTATAGCTATAGCTCTTATAGTTTCGGAAAAAAGTGGCTGTGACATACGGACGGACAGACATGACGAATCTATAAGGGTTCCGTTTTTTGCCATTTGGCTACGAAACCCTAAAAAGAACTCAAAAAAGCAATAAATAATCGTGCCGGTATAAATAAAGACGGGCTGGTTAGCGTGGTTGGTAAGATACCCTATCTATCACGCCGCAGGTCGTGGGTTCGATTCCCACTCAGGACAAACATTTGGCTACAAGTCCTTTTAATGCTTTAATTTGTTTTGTAAGCGGTTACAATTTAACGTTTTATGACCACAATGAGTAAAAATAAGAGCAAAGGTTAGGAGTGAAGTTACATGAAGCCATTTACACTTCTTATTTGGGTTTATAACCGTTTATTAACTCTAATATGTAAGATCATTATAAAAATAGTTGTTTTATAACATGTTGCAGGAGTGAAGGCATAAGATAAAGTAATAAGCCTATTACTGCATGCGCTAAGAGCCTAATTTGCTGTAGTTACTACCCATTCAAAGCATAGCATTAAGATTTCGCCACATCGCCACATAGGCAATGTTAAAAAGATCAAAATTTTTCGATAGACTATTGAAGATTTTGCTCTCACGCAGCATTAATGTATTTTGTCTGTAATTAGGGATCTTTAGGCAACTCGTCCCAAATATATCTAGTCCCACGGGACTAGCTGCCTCAAGCGCTTTTTGGGCAACTCGTCCCACTGTGAAACGAACCAAAAAGATTAGTTTGAGCGTGAGGTAAAGGGAACGTAATGTCGATGGGAGCCAGCAGGTACACGAATAAACCAGTCCCGCACTAAACTAACGGGTGAAAGAGAGAAGGAACAAAGGCTATTTCCTAGTAAAAAACACGTTTAATTTTTGAAGTAAAACTTCTTTAGGCGCGACTAGGGAGTAACTCAGATTTTTTTCTGACGGAAGTAACGCTTAAAGGTGGCAAAACAAAAGAAGACAATGAACTTCAAAATTAAACTTTTTTAAATTCAAAAATGTAGACCATAGACCATAGATAGTCCATAGCCCTCGAGATTCATGTCACAGATTGATGCACTTAAAATGTCACAGACTAAATTATAATTGAATCTTATTATATTCTATGGTAATTCTACATTAAGTATTCAACAGTTTTAAAAACATTATTTTAAATTGCAAAATTTTTTGAAAATCTCTAAATATACTTGTTTATTTATTACTTTTAAAATAAGTAAATTAAAAATAAATTTTCTGACAATTGCGACATTTTATAATATTCAATAACAAGGTTATATTGACACGTGCTGATCTAACCTTCAATTTGCTACTCTCAATTATTTTATTTAACAAATGAAAGTATTTATAAAATATGAAAGTTATATTAATGAATTTTAAATAGAATATAAAATGAAATAGTGAATATTAAATGAAATGGCAGAGTCCCAGGAACATTTTACTCTTTCATCAATAAATAATAATAAAAGAAAAAATCAAGTACCTGATAATAACTTGACCTGTAAAAAACGTAAGTGTTCATTTTTCTATTCTTTAACAACTTTTTTTTTTTTCAATAATCAAATAAAATATATTAATTCTCATTTATTAAGATAATGTTATTATAAGATAATTTTTTTATTTTAGGTAAAGAATAAGTTAAGAATAAGTTTTACTTCAATCGCGCGTAAAGGTTACACGCACACACTTTTTTTTTTTTTTTAAAAAAGGATTGTTTTTTTGGAAAAGTAACAATATAGTTCCCTTTGTATTAGATCTTAGAATATCTGTTAATATTTTTAAGTTATTTGGATGGGTAAAATAGGAAAACCACGATTATTTTAGTAAATTTATCCTTTTTATAATTTTTAATGACCAATCTAAAAAGTAAAACTTTTAATACTTTATAATTATGACGTCATAACTATGTATTTAATAAAAACTCCATTATAAACCTATCGTTTTGACATTTCATAAAAAGTAGGTAGCTGATTTGATGTGTCAGTCATCATATCTATTATATCGGTCACCTCACGTCTATGAATAATATGTTAGTGTTCAGCCCAGTGATTTGATCCTGCATCATCCTCAAAGTAAACTGTATGACTTAATCGTGAAACTACATTCCGTATGAGCACATTGCATTTATTGTTTTGTGAAACCATTCTTAAAAAATAAGTATTAACATACTTTAATTCACATATAATTTGCGCGCTCATTTAATGTGTTTGTCACATTATATCATTGACGACATAAAAGTCAGACATTTGAGCTACAAAATCGTCCTCGCAAAACATTTTGCAACCACCAAACCAAAATACGATGCTACAATTTCGACTCTACAATTATTAGTATAAGTTCTATTTTGTTTTGTTAACTTTTTAAAAGTTTTCCGCCTCAGCCACGCGCTGTTTCTCTGTAAAATAGACATTATAGTTGTAATATTTTCACATTCCTTAGTTGGTAACATCTAAATAGTACCTACTAATATGACGTCATCGCGTCACAGCTATCCGTATTATTGTGCAAAATTACGAAAAACTAAATATTGTAACAATAAGTCATATTGTGGTTTCACCCGCGTTCCCGAGGGGACTTATATTTTCCCGAGATAAAAAGTACCATATAGCCTTCCTCAATAAATGGGCTATCTAGCACTATAAGAAGATTTAAATTCGAACCAGTAGTTCCTGAGATTACCCCCTACAACCTCACAAACTTTACCTCTTTATAATATTAGTATAGATTATAGAAAGATTATTATTTTCATCAAGTGACGTATAAAAGCATGGAATGTGATGTATTAATGCTTATCAAAATTAAACTATTTTCATTGATTCATTAGTTGCTATAATTTAATTTGCGTGGTATATTTTTAGACACATAAATAAATGGTGTCAGTGTGTTGTGTGCTTGTCACCTTCGTGCACATCACCACTCCATTATACTCGTTGTCGACTCTGCAAAAATCTCTTACCCCTGTTGAATAGCCACATGCTGTACTCTCTGGGGAAAACCAATACTGGAAGCTAATTTTATATCCTTTTACCGAAACAGTTAACCCATTTTATGAAAGTGCATTTTCTGCTGCAAACTGAAAGGTACTTATTAAAGCATCCCTACAAAAAATCCCAATTTAATAACAGTTTTACATGGAAATATCCGTTAAATATTCCACTCTTGCGCATGTCGGATACACTAAAGGATGTTGCCTCGGTTAGATAACCAATGGAAGGCGAATGTGGGACGTGGTTGCGCAATCTTTATATTAATATTGCACCCTGAATTGAGGCTAGTCATATCGATGACTATCATAACTCTAATAATAGTGATATCAAAAGAGATTGTATTCTATTACATTGCGAGAGTAGACCTATGGATATAAATGCATATTTTTTTTTATACTAAACTAGCCTTCCGCCCCGTAGTTTCACACGTGACCCCCTTAGGGGTTGAATTACAATAAATCCTTCCTTAGTGGATGCCTACAATGTATAAGGTATCTATGTGTAAAATGTCAAGTCTCTAGGTCCAGCAGTTTGGGCTGTGTGTTAATATATCAACAGTCAGTAAAATAACTAGTACCTAATATATTTTTTCAGACCGCCCAAGAGCGGTCCTATTGGAGATCCTTAGGGACCTATTTCCAGCAGTGGACGTCTTGCGGCTGAGATGATGATGACGATGAATTCATTTTTAAACCATGTTAAAATACCATGTTACTTTTGACCCTGACTGTAAAGATTTATTGTTATAAACTCGCAACTGTAACTTGGTGTTGAATTTTTTACACATATTTTTTAATAATAAAGCACTCAACAAAATATTTTTTTATAATATATACCTTATATACCTATCAGTTTCCTGTGTTTATTAAATGACAAGGCTGTATGGGCTAGATAGAACCTTTAGCTTTCCCTAAAAATAAGGGAAAAAAAAGGAAAACAATAAATGTCTTGGCTGTATGACGGGCCGGTTGACGTGGTTGGTAAGATACCCTATCTATCATCGTGCGGAGTGAGCAAAGGGTTCTATTTAGCCCATACAGCCTCGTGGATGGCTTGGAGAGAGCTGAGGCGGGCCCGGTCTATTACCACGAACTGGTCCGCACGGAGGCGAACTTCGCGAGTCTGCCACGATTCGGGAGTGACAAGCTTCACTCAAGCTTCACAGTCTAGAAACTAGGAATTTTGCACACATGTTGCTTTTATAATTTAGGCATCCACTAAGGAAGGGTTTTTCGCTAAGGGGGTTAAAAAATGGATAGCGTGTTTTATTATAAGGATTTAGTTATAATATGTTGCATGCTCGCTCAATTTATGTATTAGGTACCTAATGATTATAATAATATACTCATTTAATTTAAATATATTAGGTTAAGCATGAATAACAAATACATATTAGGTTTGAGGTTTGATGAGAATTTTGTTTATAATAACTATACATTATTCGTTTAATATTAAATTAGACTGCATGTGATATCTTCAAGGGGGTTAAATTTACAGGCTTGGAAGTACTTTAATCATAAAAACTTTGAATCGCGAAAAATTCAGCCGATCCACACAATAGTTCAATATGTAGGTACCCATCAAAATGTATGGAATAGCTGAAATATTTTTGTATTTTCAGAGTTGGTCACACAGTAAAAGTTGTTTATATTAATAAGTACCTACTTTTAACCCTAAAAGTTAAGATAACAATTAAAAATAGCCCTCTATTACGCTTTAGACTTTCAACACTCCACTTTTTTTAAAGTAATGGTCGGTGGATTGTAAGTACTAAATTTACGTGTTATTTAATTTATCATAAGGCGATGATAGCTCAGTGGTAGTGACGTCGGACGTCGCGGCGAAGGTCGTGGGTTCGAATCCTACAATGAGCTTGATCTTTCGGTGAAGGAAAACATCGTGAGGAAACCATAGCACGGTGATAGGGTATTTTGTAGTACCTGCCTGGCTGGCTACCACCCTCTTGTTGGAAATCTGTCGCCAAGCACCTACTGGTGTGTTCCGGCAGTTGCACTTGAGAGCCAGTTCCTTCTACGCTTTGTGTGCTTACCACCTTCGGCCATATCATCACTGACCATAGTGATGGTCACTGATCTGTAGAAATATGAAAAAAGCTTTGAATGCCTTTTGTGAACGTTTTATGTTTTTAATTTTTGTATTATAAATTATGTACAAATTAATAAATCATTTAAAATTCGAGATAAAATTATGGGTAGGTACAATGAATGAAAAATAATTGAATTTGGCCTGATTTTGTTATACCTACAACAAAAATAATTGATATACCTTTTTCAGAATATTCATAGGTTATTTAAATTTAGAAAAATATGAAACTAAATGCTCGCTAAACATATTAAAATAATTGTAAAACAAATAAAATCGATGACACAACGTTGATGTAAATAGTTACCAACACCTCATACTTGTACTCCATTAGTAGACTACCATACCTTTCAAATTTTTTTTTAGTTTATACAAAGTGGCTAAAATCTCAATTGAAGATTCTTATGCGACCCAATTGCCCTAAAAATCGTATTTTGATAATATCCGATGTAATGTTGTACACAATCGTTGAACCAAAGGGGGGATTACGACTTTAAATAAAAAGAAAAGTGCGCGATGCCGTCTGGTGAGAGTGACAACGCCTTCGCGAAGAACGCACGTCGATTCGCGCACGTGAAAGTTAGCCTTCGAAATACGAATTTGGCGCCATTTGCAACTGTCAAAAAATCAAACATCAAAATTTTTGGGAAGGGAACGTATCGATAATTGCTGCTATCGATAATGCACTTGTGGTTGTAATATCGTGGGTATATCGTGCTAAGTGTATTGTGACAGAGTGAAGCTCGTGATAAGTGACTTTCCCCGGGAACTGTTTGTACAGGATGATGTTCAGACGTAATATAAAGGTATGAACTATATTTTTTACGTTTTATATTTGTGGTGATAGTTAGGATTTAGCACTTATTGGAGTTTCTTAAAATTTTGGGAATTCAAAATAAAAATGAAATATACATAAACATCCGAATTGAGAACCCTCTCCGTTTTTGAAGCATTTGGTATATATAAAATATGTACCTATTGTTGTGTTTTTCTATTTCATTATAGGTATTACATAATACTCTATTTGTCCTATTATAAACATATATTACGCATATATTAGATACTTAAAATATACATAATAGTACCAGAATAAATTGTTCATTTAGTAAACAATGGCCTGTTTTTTTCCCGATAAATGGGAAAAATGGACATAGGTACAAATAGTTTAACAAAAATAGTTTTCCTATTATTCACAAATATAGGTGTTTTACTTTAGTTCCACGTTTAAAAATTTTGAAAAATACAAAGATGTCATTTAATTTGAATTTATTTAAATCTACAGGAATTAGAACGATATTTCAACAATACTTGCTCATTATTTTACCTAAAAGCTATTATTACCTACTGCACATAAATAAAAAAAATACATACTGGCCAAATAGACTATCTCATTTAGAGAAAAGACTTTTTGAATTTTATAAAAAATAATGACAAGAACTATAGAGCAAAGAGTTACAAGAAAACATCAATATCTAAATTATGGCGTTAGTTTCTAACACACAACTTTATTTATAAACTCAAAACAATGTAAAAACAACAACTATTTTGTGGTATGGCAGCACAAGTTTCACTATTCACAACGATGCATTCATAGTAAAAACGTGTGAATCACTTTATTGTTATAGAAAATAATAAAATTGAAATGGTGAAGAAAATATATTTTGATATCCTAATTCTAATCCTAACTAATACTATAAATGCGCATGTGAGTTAGTTTGTTTGTTACCTACCTTTTCACGCTTAAACCGCTGAACCGATCGCGATGTAATTTGGTATACAGATAGCCTATGGTATGTAGAAGGACATAGGCTACTTTTTATCCCGGGAAAACTTAAGGTCCCTGGGCAACAATCATAAGGAACCTTATAATAATTGTTTTAGTGGTTAAAAAGTTATAAGTGAACTAACAGAACGATACATTTTAGAGTCAGTATATTAAGCATCGCTGCACGTATATATCTATTTTTTAATGTTAAATGGGCTTATGTTTAGCCATCGACTGACCCCAGGAGGAGTCAAGACGGGGCCGAGGATGTAGCACGCTTGCCCAGAAAAAGCCTATTCACTCTGGCCTTAAAGACATCTAGGTTGTCTAGGTATCAACGCATTGTCACATTACAATAGGATAGCATATTTAATAATGCAAATTATGATAATAAATAAAGGAGTGTTCCACTTAAATTAGAGAAAACTAATTAAGAAGTAATGCGGGCAAAGACAACGACTATAGGATGTCGTGTTAAGTACCTATATTAATTAAGTTCATTATCTCAACTTTGTATCAGCCAGGAAGTATACGCTTTCGTTGAAAAGTTAATAATGTAAAAGATTATTATGATACATGATCTTTTTTTTTCTAGCACGATTAATTCTAGGAAATGCCGAAACTGATAATAAATAAGCAACCGGCAGACTCAAATTGCGATTCAATACAAGTTATGTAACGATATAATCACCTACAGAGCTTCTATATTTAGAAGTACTCGTCAATATGAACAACTTTAACTATATATTTGGCGAGAACTGAAAAAATGAACGTTGCATTTTAATTTCATTTGAAATTGTGTATATTAGGTGTTCGTTCGGTGGCGTTATGTCCAATGAACATATATCTAAGTGTACTGGTGAAGTGAAAAGAAATAATATTGCGTGTATCGTTACTTTTCAGGTTATCTCAAAAAGTCCGTAATGAGTTTTAGTACTTAGAATAATAACCTAATTTTACCAGAGACCCATTATGAAAGCTCAAAAAAAGAACATCTGTTCCATAGCTTTTGGCTTAATAAAAAGCTCAAAAGTAGTCGATGGATTAAGTTGATTTTTTTACACACCGTTGCATTTCTATTTATATAAGAAACAGATATTCTATATATTTTTATATACTTTTTATACCTGAATTCCCACTGGAACGGGAAATTCTAAGCTTTTGCGAGATTTAAATTGAGCCACAGCAAAGCGTGACTGGGTTTAGCTAAATAGTATAAGTATGTATAGTATAAATCTGTATTATAAAAGGCAAACGTGATTGACTGACTGATCTATCAATGCACAGCAGATGTAGGCATCAGCTAAGAAATTATTTTGGTAAAATAGGGGTTCGCGAGTGAAACCGCGGGGCAGTAAATAATTATGCATTTGAAAGTCAACCATTTAATTGACATAGGTTTGTTTTTTTTTCATACAGTTGTTACTTAATTTACGCAACTCTTCACCCAAGTGAATGTACATTATTATTTAGTAACAGTCTAGTGAGTGTTTTTTGGATGAATATGATGGATCACTTGTTTCATCATCTATCGACAGATTCATCGTAACATTTTGATGTATTTGTCGAGAACAAACTTTGTGATTGATTTCTTTAGAATTAAAAAATATCTCACATTTGCGTTTGCAATTACGTTTGTATATGTTGCAACATTTACTTGCTAAATTAATTATGATTAGAATAGCATTCTGCCATGCGGTTTCACTCGCGATCTAATTTATCCCAGGGTGAAATTTCGAAACATCCTTTCTTAGTATACAAAAGGAACATTCCCATTAATTTTCGTGTTTTTAGGACCAGCGGTTTAGTCTCTGCATTGATTATCCTCTGCCAAATCAACATTTTTTTTGTCGTGAAATATTTTATTAATCGTTATTAAAAATCTATAGGTACCTACTATATATACAAATATAATAATATTATAAAGCTGAAGAGTTTGTTTGTTTTTTTGAACGCACTAATCTCAGGAACTACTGGTTCGAATTGAAAAATTATTGTAGTGTTGGATAGCCCATTTATCGAGGAAGGCTATAGCCTACTTTTTATCTCGGGAAAACATAAGATCCCTCGGGAACACGGGTGAAACCGCGGGGCAGAAGATAGTTGTTAATAAAGTTATTATTTAGTCACATACATGCCTATATGACACTCCAAATGTATACTTAAGTTTTATTTCTTAATTATAGAACTGAAAAGTTTATATGTTTGAACGCGCTAATCTTACAGGAACTAAGAATCTATAAGTCCGATTTGTTTTTCTTTCGTTTTGTGTCAAATAGCACAATTCTTGTGGAAGGTTATATACCATTTGTTATGCCAGGATTGTGTGTGAAACCGGTGGGAAATCTTTTAAAAAAGTCCAGTATTGATTGATCCCTTAAGTTACGAACATGTTTGTGTACTCGCAAACATAAATTAATACCATTCTAACCTTTTACGGTATCTGTAGAAAAACACATTTTACAACAACAATATAATCACCATAACACATAAGGTCATTGGCATGTAACGTAATACATAGAACTTCACTTGAAAGTGATGTTGGATTTGCTTTCTGAATTCCACAAGTGTCAGTTAAAATTATAACTATTTGTCACATTTTGTTAAGTCGATGTTACTGTAGTTATCGATAGAAAGTGGTCCCTACACTATACTTAAAGGTAGACTTATGTTATTCATATTGGAATTCATATTGGAACATACTGAGGGTATTTAGATGTGTGAAACTTTATAGTGTTTAACATCCGTCTTTATATCGCAGTCTGCTATAAAAAATTGGATGGCGTTTAAGGAACATACCTTCAAATCTATACTATCTATACTAATATTATAAAGCTGAAGAGTTTGTTTGTTTGAATGCGCTAATCTCAGGAACTACTGGTTCAAATTCAAAAATAATTTTAGTGTTGGATAGTCCATTTATCGTGGAAGGCTACTTTTTATCCCGGGAAAACATAAGATCCCTCGGCAACGCGGGTGAAACCGCGGGGCGGAAGCCAGTTTCAGTATAAAATAAAAATGTTTGAATACACATTTCATCTTCTCTATATGTAAAAATTCAGCGTTTGTTTGTGTCTGCAAAACTGAATAAGTAGTCGATGAATTAACTTAATGAATTTTTTTACACAACGTTGCATTTATATAAAAAATTTAAATACTTTTTATCCCTAAGTTCCTATCGTAACCTAAGTTCTCACCGGTACGGGAAATTCGAAGCCATTCGAAAGATTTAAATTGAGCCCCAGCGTGGGCTTAGCTAGTTATTTTAAGAGTGTTACATATTCACTACTAGCCATTTGCCCTGCGGTTTTACCCGTGAACCCTTATTTTACCCCTTAGAGATTAAATTTTCAAAAATCCTTCCTTTTTGCTACCCTGCTGTGCCAAAAAAAATTACCTACAGTCGCCATAGGTATATAAAATAATTCACATTACATACATATTCACCGACGCTTGATCGAGGTTAATTACCTACCTATTAAACTCTATTAATGGCTTTAAAGTGGTTTAATATACGGACTCATTTTCATTTTTACGGAGATTTTAAATTTTAAGCACTTATCACAAAAAAATGTGATTCGCGAATGTGGAGTACAATTTTATTGTTTCCTTAAATATGACGGACATTTGTAACTAAGGAACATGGAAATGTATAGTTCTATAACGTTTTCAATGCATTGCATAGTTTTAAAGAATCTATACTGAGTCGAATTCAGCCAAAAACAACGCGTGATGGTAAGCGGTTACCGTAGCCAGGGGTATCACACACGCGTTGTCGACCCTGCAAAAATCTCTTCACACCCTTCTTGAAGAACCTCATGGTGTACTTCCTTGGGAAAACCACGGCAAGTATGAGGAATACCCGGGGTATTTAAAAAGAACTTTATTGTTCTTTAAATACAGTTAATTTTCATGGAAGTGCCTGTAATTTATTTATTTTTAATGATAAAAAATACCCATTATTAACAAAGGCTAGAATCAACAGGCGTACTTAGTTGTATGTAGAAACTCTAACTATAAGTATGTATTATTGTTGCGGATTATTTCTCAATAAAAAGCAGATGTTAAGTCAGTGGTTAGCCAGTTTTGGTTGTTTATGTCTTTACCCCAAAAATAGTCGTCAAGTTACGTCTACCTTACATAAAATTTGTTGTTTAAATGCCAACATCAAAACTGCAATTTATGTTTATATGACTATATCTTTTTTGTTTACGTTATTGATCTTATTTAAATAATAAATAGATAAATATCCTGGGAAATTCGTCACGGCCATTTGATCCCAAACTAAGCAGTTTGTGCTACGATAACCAGATAACTGATAAACTATATATACCTACAACTTTTTCTTCTTAAATGTATACTTATATCTATACTTAATATTATAAAGCTGAAGAGTTTGTTTGTTTGATCGCGCTAATGTCAGGAACTACAGGTTCAATTTGAAAAATGTTTTCAGTGTTGGATAGCCCATTTATCGAGGAAGGCTATAGGCTACTTTGTATTCCGGGAAAACACAAAACCCTCAGTTTTACACCGTTGAAGTATTTTTTAAATTGAGCGTAAGTTTTTAATTTTAATTATGGAACTACCTACTCAACGCCATGGTCGCCATCAACCATGGCGACTAATAATGTGGCCGAAGGTGGTGAGCACAGAAACAAAAATCTATGAAAAATATTATTGTCTTTATTTTTTTTTCAACTATCAACAAACAGTATCATAATGAAACATAGAGAATAATAAAACAACAGAGGCTGATTAATTGTGAAACCATCAACGTTGTCAACAAGCATAAGTATTAATTATTAAGAAAAAAAAGTTGAGAGTGAGACAGAAAAAAATTATATAATACAAAATTAAAAAGTCACATTAATAACAAAATTCGAATTACGCCTCGTTTTCAGCATCCAATTCGAATGGACAAATGTTGCTAGGGACCAATCAAGGTCCAACAATTCATTCAATCGGGTTGAACATTGAAAACCCAGATTTATATTCTCACTTCATTAAACATGCTAAAATCCATCCGTATACATACTTACTAATAGATTTTATGCGAAAGAAACTTTGTCTGTCACCTTTTCACGTCTAAACTGCTAAACCGAACGTATAATAAGTATGGAGAGGGACAATGACTACTTTTTTTAGGGTTCCGTACCCAAAGGGTAAATCGGGACCCTATTACTAAGACTCCGCTGTCCCTCCGTCTGTCTGTCCGTCTGTCACCAGGCTGTATCTCATGAACCGTAACAGTTAGACAGTTAAAATTTTTAGAGTTGATGTATTTCTGTTGCCGTTGTAACAACAAATACTAAAAAAACAGAATACAATAAATATTTAAGGGGGCTCCCATACAACAGACATGATTTTTTTGCTGTTTTTATAGATAATGGTACGGAACCCTTCATGCGCCAGTCCGACCCGCACTTGGCCGGTGTTTTTTTAAATTAAAAGTCAATTAACATAACCAACCCTCTAAGTCGAAATGTCGTTTTAACCTCATTATTTACTCTAATTTATATTATCTATGTGCAATGGTTTCGGAGTAAAACGTCTGTGACAGACAGACATCGCATAAGGGTCCGTACAGTTTTTTGCAAACTTATAGACACACTTGCACCACATTTCTTTAATGACTCTGAAATGTGCAATTTAAGCGAAAAACCACTTAAAAATACTTCAGAAGAAAGGTGCAGTTAAAGGTTATTAAATGCAATTTATTTATTCTCTTCGTCCATGCATCATACCCATTACTCACCATATTTGTATATTCGATTGTATAGATACATAATATTCGATTACCTTATTAGGATTCTTGATGATTATCCTGTTATATAACTGTTACTGACTGTTACATTAGAGCAACTAACGTCATTGCCTACGTGTTGATTTAAAGTGTACTCAATTTTGAACCTTATGACATGCAAAGCAATTGTCTTTTTAAAATACCGTCCCGTAAAAATAATGACTCCATTAATTAGTGTTTAGCAATGGAATGCTAAATATAAGTATTATTTATTCATAACTAACTGTTCCCCACGGTTTCACTCGCGTTCCCGGTATAAAAACATGTTTTAATAGTTTTTCTGCTTTTCAGGGCATAGACAAATCCAATAAATCAAAGATCATAAAAATCGGTTGAGCCGTTCTTGAGTTATGAAAGGTGTAACTAATACTACTTTGTTTTATATTATATACGATATGGTTTTACATTCGAATATCAAATTCCTGCAAAAAAATATAAACTAAACTTACAAATAGTTGTAAGCTCATAAATAAAACAAGAGATTCCTCCTAAGAATAATAGAATACTATATCATGACGTACTGGGTTCACTCATCATCCCTTATAAAGACATGTGGATATAAATCACATGTCGCAAAATAACCTCCTTTCTACTGTTAATTAAAATTATAATAGGTAATTGGTTATCACACTTGCTTAAATCATCATGTAATTACATATTTTATTATTATTGATTGCATTTAATTTGTTACTTATATTATTCTAGATTTTATATTCCAAAATGATATTTTTTTAATGCTGGATATGCATAGTGCATTTATTAATTTCAGTTTAATTTATTTTTAGTGCACATGAATGTACAAATCCATAAATTACTGACAATATAAGTAAATTGTTTAATATTTTTAAATAAATAATTGAATAATGTACTCTTAGGCAACTCGTCCCAAATTGATCTAGTCCCACGGGACTAGTTACCTCAGGCGCTTTTTGCATTGGGCAACTCGTCCCACTGTCAAATTGGATATAAAACTATAGTTTTTTTTTATAGTTTTAGTTGTCATAAATTGGTTGGAAGAGAGATTGGAAGAAAATACAAATTCTCGTATGAATTAAAAAAAACTTTTTTTATATCTATTCAGCCTTCATGAAGTTTTAACATTAGTCTTACATCTGTGATAATCTCCAAAGCTACCGAATTGCATAAAATATTTTATATTATTTTAGAATATTATTTATCTAAACAAATATTTTAACCAATCTGTATAATTTTGAACACTTAACTTTCTAGCCTAAAATCTGGCTTTACAAAATACTTAAAATCTACTTAAGTTAATATTTATCGATATTAAACCTCTACGTATTAAAGCTACACCGGAATCGCAGAAGGAAAGAAAGTGGATATAAGATTTTTTCTGAGAAGTCGATCCGGTTTCAGCAACAGTCGCATTAATGACAGCTAATTTGCTACTCTTGTGTTTTATATGCAACTGTTTAAAAAAACGTAAAAATTTTACATTGTCCTATTTTATTCATTCGATTTTATTTTTTAAGTGGACGCCCGCAGTTTCTCTAGCGGAACTTATATGACTCTCTAAGTAGTCTTCTGACCTTTCTTATTCAATCAAATTAATTTTATTTCCAGACAACGTGTAAAACCCTATTTCGATTTCAAAAAAGTTCAGTTTGAAATGTAATAGTTACGCATGTGAATACGAGGAGGTTTAATGGCTAAGTATGGTGTTAAATCAAAAGATTGTGTGTAGAGTAAATGGAATAGTAATTTAATGACGTTTGATGTTACTGTCAAGTTTTGATACTTTGACTTTTGAGGTACTTTGACACATAGAAGCCATATTCTTTCATTACATTATTTATAGGTAATTAAAATTCAAATTAATTTTATTCTAGCTGTTCCCCGCGTTCCCGGTATACTTTTTTCCGTCGTTTTAATAGTTATTCTGCTATTCGGGGCGGACACAAATCCAACAAATCAATGATTCATAAAAATCGGTCCAGCCGGGCTTGCGTTATAAATGGTATAACCAGCCCGATTTGTTTTATATTTGATTGATTGTATAATATTATTATAATAAGTTATTATTACATGATTTATCGTATATATGCAGGTATAAGATTAAATTATAGATATTAGTTAGTGAAACTTTACAACTGGGACGATATGGCGGGAGGAAGGTCACTGACTGGCACAGCTGATTGCGCGCAGCCGCGTGCGCGTCAATTAATTGTATTTGATAACATTATAAACATTGATAATTTTACGATTAACAATTTTTCCTGTCAAAATTTGCCAACTAATATGATTTAATAAAAATATCCACGATAGGCAGGCGTTTAATTTATTTGCTAATATTGAATACGGCAACATTAACTAGAATGCACGTAGATATTCACTGATCGTGTCAACTAATCCTGTATTGCTATACAGACAGCTCACGAGACGCACTATTACGATAGTGAAATAAGGATGTCCGGTTACTGACCCGCTCGTCTCTTTACGTAACATACTTAGTTTTGAGGAAATATTTTATATACCGACAAGTGTTGACAGAACGTCAGTCATGAAAGACAAGACAGGAAATGTAGCACAGTGTTGCACATTATACAGGATAGTTACATACCATGTTGAAATTGTGGTAAAATACATATCTATAAATAGTAAAAAAAATAAGAATATAAATCTTCTTCTTTTGAAGTCTCGACCAATTTAATATACATAAAAATTAAATATTGTTCAAATTGATGGAGTTCCTCATTTAAATATATACCTGTACTTATGTTTTTTTTTAAATAATAATTAATTTTATTTATCAGGCACTTGTTTTGTTGGATAGCTTCTGAAAATTTTATAATGATTGACGTAAATTTGTAAAATTTACCAATGTTAAATTAATTGATGGTACATTGTAGTGTTTTCTTTTTTTAAAGTTTTGGAGTGAAACTCAGACACTGATTGTCTGACTAGACTCAAAGACTTATATTATATAGTCATCCATCATGTAAGTATGCAGACGTCTAAGACACCTTTCTAAATGAAATGACCGTTGTAGATTTAAGGAGTCTCTAATACAAACCATAATCAATACCGCAATAATCGACCTAATACAGTTACAAATACAGTTTATTATTATTACCCAACATCGGATAACTAAAACTGATAGTCCAATTAATCCTTGCGCACTATTATCCACCGCTAACTGACCAATAAAGTAAATTACACCTAATATCCAAGGTAAGCAAACGTGTTACGTAAAACAAAGTTTCCCCATAATAGTTATTGTAGTATGACTGGATTGTTTGAAGTAAAAAATGTCTTAAAAGGAAGCGGTCAATAAGCGCCTCAGCATAGTAGTTATTATTACGCACTACTGGCCACACAAATTGACGCAAGTGACATTTTTATTAGCACCTGCGCACTCTTACAACGCATACTTGTGGTATTTTGATAGGTACTTACATTTGTATAAAAAAAAACTATTTAGAACTAACCGATGTCACTCTCCAGCTCATAAACTATGCATATGCAAAATTTCTCGTTGATCGGTTCTCCGTTGCTGCGTGAAAGAATGACAAATCAACAAATAAACAAACACTTTCGCACATAAAATATTAAACTATTAGTGGAAATATGATGTAGGATAGGTTCTATATTAACAACTCTCACTAAAATTTCATAAAATTGATCCCGGAATGGATTGAGTCCGAACCTTGCAACAATCGTATTTTTTTTTATAAATTAACATACATCTATATATATAAAATAGAAAGTTTGTATGTATGTATGTTCCTTATAGAATCCGAAACCGCTGAACCGATCTCGATGAAATTTTCAGACAATCTTCATATCAGCCCCGCGGGTACCTAATCCTGTAAGGTTCGGTGGCGATCGGAGCACTCGGGACCGCGGGTGAAACCGCGGGGCGGAAGCTAGTTATGAAGAAATTATAACTTTATTTATTCTATGTACCTGGTTGGTTATACGTTATCGCCAATTTACGGAGAATTTACTTTATTTGATAATTATTTCTTGTTTAGAACACGAACGAGTAATAAAATTAATTTAACATATTTAATATTTGGTGTAAAAATACAAATTATAAATAAAAGGAGTTTTTCCTCAAAAAAAAAATAATACAAAACCCATTCTACAACTAAATAATTAGGTACTTAATTGAAATTAATTTACGTAGCTACTTGCATGCCTAATACGTAATTAATTGTTAGCTCTAAATTGCTACAGATTTATCGTTTTATACATTATTTTATAACAACAAATTCATTCAAAGTCAAAGCCATTTATTCAGTTTAGGCCCAAGAAGGGCACTTGTGAACGACGAAACTACTGAAGTTACCACCGATTCGGAAGTCGCCTTCAACTGAGAAGAACCGGCAAAGAAACTCAGCAAGGTTACATTTTTTATAAGTATATTTTGTTTCTTTTTTTTTGGACAGTGACAATGTTGGCTTTTTTCCATTATACGCGTTTATCAATTTTTAAAGAAACATAATACCTAAAACAAAAATGAAAAAAAAAACATTTAGTTAGACAAGCGTTGATGAGGAAAAGGCAATGTACCTACATCAATATTTAGTGTAAAAAAACAACTATCCAGGTTATGATTTGGGTTCATTCCTAGTCCAATTATTACAAATAGTATGAAGTTCCTCAATACTATATTACATCTACAATCCCCTTAGGTGTAGAATTTAGTAAAACCCATCCATTTTCTCAAATATCTAGGTTTTATTAGGTCATACGTCAGTAAGTCAGTCACTGTTTTACAGTTATTACATGCCAAGCTTATCTACTCTTCAGGCTACGGAATAAAGTTGAATAAGGAATAACCCTGAAAATTACGTATTATACTGCGATTGCAATAATAAAGGAAAACTTGTAACATGCGTAATATAACATAGTTGTCGGGTATCAAAGTATTCCTGTAAATTAGTTTTGACGTCATTTACCACGTCATGTGCTAAAGGTATAAAATATAAAACTTAAATTTTTTAACAGCGTGCATTTTTTATTTGGTATGTGGAAACGACACCTGCGTATTGAATATTTATACAATGCCACTTGCGTGATTATTTTTCGTTTATTTTTATGAAGCAGGCAGGCGGTCCTTTTGATGGTAAGTGGGCGTCGTCTGGATATTAGCAATACCAGGGTGATTGCAACTGGCTCTCAAGCGCAGTTGGCAAGACCTACAGATGTATTCCGGCATTCCGGAACACATGTATGTGCTTGGCGACAGATTTTCAAAGATTAAAAAATATATTTTCGTGGGGAAATCCTTATAGATGTGCTTCTTGCAGAGTGTCCATTCCTTGGACAATGTAAAGGTAATCAGAGACGTAAATACCCCGATAGCTCTCATAGATAATAATAGCTAATAATAATGAAGCTCTCCTTGTCTGTTTGTCCTGAGTCTGGGTGTATTATCTATATAAGTATATATTTACAAAAGAAAAGTATTATGCAGTATATCAGTTATCTAGCTTCCATAGTAGAAGCTCTGCTTAGTTTGGGGTCAGATGGCCGTGTGTGAGGAATAATATCCCAGAACTCATTATTGACCCACTGCCGTGTGTCTTTTCAAGTACATTATAAAGACCAGATAAAACTAGGTTGTATATTCAGGCGGAGATTTTATACTACCAATGATCCAAAATGATAATTAATTCTATAATTTGAAATTACGATAAACCGTATCCAATCAACTAATCGCTTGCTTACTCTCAGACATCAACAAACGGAAACCACTGACGTCATGATGTCGCGCGCCTCACCTGCGCACGCGCATAAAAACTTTCACTGTTCACTGCCAAGGCGCGCGGTCCGCGGCCGAAGCGAAAATCAGCTGTCACATAATGTGCTATTGTGTTAAACTAATTTACAATGCACAGGAAATAGAATACATAATTGAGTGGTTACAGTTATATAGTTTTGTCGACCACAGATCACGTAATAAAATTGAAGTATGGTTTGATAAGAATTGTGTTTAGGTATCCGTGATATACTTATTTATATTAATATAATAAAGCTAAAGAGTTTGTTTGTTTGCTTGAATGCGCGAATATCTGGCTACCAGTCAGATTAGATAAAAAAAAAAAGCATTTGATAGCGCAATTCTTGAGGAAGATTATATAGGATATATTTTTGTCCCGGGTACGATATATATAAAAGTAGATACTGACTGACATACGCGAATTTTATATGAGTACTTTTTTATTTCACACATTTTGATCGAGAATGTTTGAGGCTTTTATTAGTATGAAATTTTTGCTATTTCAGAGTTGATCTCATAGTAAAGTTTATCAGTATAACGATAATAGACTAACACATTATTAAAAAAAAATAGGTTATTTACACGATTTATGCGTCATTACCATATTACTACGAAAACCAAATCTAATTAACAGATAAAGAAATTCATAAACAGGAAAATTTTATAAGTATATCAAGAAAAAATGGCATCAAAGGTTATAAAACAGCAATGATAATTAAAATCTAATTGCATTGAACGTTTATATTTGGAGCAATATTGGGGTTATCAAGAATTATTACTAGAATTAAATAGTAGTATAATAAAATTTAAATACATCTACACCAAATTCTTCAATGATATTCCCCGAGGCAAAAAGTATCTACCTTATATTCCGAATGATTTCGTCTAAATTCGCATGTGATCGTGTGAAATATACACACAAACTGTCGCATATTTAATACTAGCTTCCGCCCCGCGGTTTCGCCCGCATTCTAGGGAGATCTTATGTATTCCTGGGATAAAGTAACCTATGTGTTAATCCAGGGTGTCAGCTACCTCCATACCAAATTTCATCAAAATTAGTCCAGCCGTTTGAGCGTGAAGAAGTAACATACATACAAACACACACATTCACAAACTTTCGCATTTACATAATACTAGCTTTTCCGCGCAGTTTCACCCGCGTTCCCGGGATAAAATATAGCCTATGTTACTCGGTGAAGATGTAGCTTTCTAACGGTGAAAAATTTTTTTAAATCGGTCCAGTACTTTTTGAGCCAATTCGTTACAAACATACTTACTTACATACAAATCTTTCCTCTTTATAATATTACTATTTCCCGGGGGATCTTATGTTTTCCCAGGATAAAAAGTAACCTATGTCCTTTCTCAGGCTCTAGACTATCTGTGTACCAAATTTCATTTAAATCGGTTCAGTGTTTTGCCGTGAAAGACGGACAAACAAACAGACAGACACATACACTTTCCCATTTATAATATTATAGTATATAGTATAGTATATAGTATAGTATATAGTATAGTATATAGTATAGTATAGTATATAGTATAGTATATAGTATAGTATAGTATATAGTATTAAGGTATAAATATAGATTAGGTATCACAGCGTAAAAACATATAGTGGTCTATCGCGTTTGAAGTCACGCGAAATGCCGCTTTTGTATTGGCATTCGTCACTGCTGCATTGTGTCCCAAGCGAGTGCGATAAAAAAAATCTTTCACTAAGATATTTAGAATAGTCTTTCAGGGTAGACATAGACTAGGTAGGTACTCTTTATCTCGTGAACGTGATCGAAACCACGGAGCGAAAACTAGTCGATAATAAAATTAATGCTTTTTAGGAATTTTATAAGTATATCCAAATAAAAAGACACTGTCGTAGATTACTTTTACAGAGAATTTCGTTTCCAATTCTGTACCAGAAGTACCAGCAGTTTAATAATGTCGATCTTTTGTTCCCAGGTGTGGATATGCGTGGCGTGTATGGCTACCTCATTGGCGGCTCCAGCACCAAGACCTCAGGCCTTTCCACTAGCGCTGGACATCATAGACATGGCTGCCATCAGCAGAATGAGTCCCCAGCAGTTGGAGACGCTTGCTGAAGGATTGGCTGCTGAGGAGATTATGAGGTATAGATTTAGACTTCTTACATTAGATTAATTACAATATTAAGCTGAAAAGCTTGTTTGTGTGAACGCGCTTATCTTAGGAACTACAAACTTTACCTTCTTATAATATAAAGTGTATTGTGTAATAAATATAAAAATATAACCTTATATTTTTTGCCATGATGCTTTCTACCAGTGTCATGTCGATTTGCAAAACCACTTGCCCAGTATGTAGCGCTTCTAAAAAACTGTAATACTCGCATTAATTTTATTGTAATATTCAATGATTGCATGATACATACATTTTTATTGGTCTGATATTACATTATAAATATTTATTTGTGTTTGTTAAGCAAATTGGAAACCTTATTTATTTTGATTATTAATATTGAAACAGCGTTACTTTCAAAATATAAATGGTGCTAAAATAATTTTGCTCAGTGGTATCAAATAGATACCCGCCTTCCAAATATCTATAATGTATTACAGCAGTGAGGCAGCAGCACTTTAGGTTTAGAGCTAGATCTTTTCTAAGCTTTGTCCACCTTCGGCCACAGAATAATCAGATTGTGCCAATCCACAGTAAAACAAGATATAGCCTTCATATAAACCTTATTTAATATTCCCGCTAGTTATATGTGATTTAAATTAATAAAACGAGCAAAAGTACGTATTGTATACAGCCTGTGAGTTGAAATCATTTATGAATTTAGAAGCTACTATGCATAAACATACGTCATCAGTGCGATAGTACTTTAAAGTTGTTTTCCAGGTATTAAATGACGTAAAACGTTCAGATGGGGAATCTATTTTTCATTGCATTGGATGTAAAATGCAAAACAGGATATTCCCATGCAAAATTTAAAATCTGTTGCAGTTAAATAACTATGTAATTGCGGACAATAAAATTAGTTAAGGGTTATCCCTCTTTGTTGTAACCTTCACAAATTATAAAAGTATGCTTTCATAGAACAATGAAAATCTTGTTGCTGTAGTGAATCGATGAGATACCCCACTATATCCAACTTTATCCTTTACTAATACTACAGCTAAACATCCGATGTTTTAATAGTTACTCTGCTATTCAGGGCGGAGACAAATCCAAAAGATCAAAGATCAAAAGTCTAGCCATTCTTGAGCTAAAAGGTGTAACTAACACGATTATATATAAATAGATAGATGAAGTATTCGTATAGAAATTTATTTTCACCTTTTGTTGTTCTCCTGTAAAATTTTGATTTTCATATTACCACATTATTCGGTTGGCACGTCGAAATAACCAGATATAGTTACGAATGAGCTGCACTTCTAAGACTCATAAAGGCCGGGAACACATTGGAAATCCCCCTAGTATTGTTAATGTCAATAGGCGACGGTAGCCGCTTACCATCAGGTAGACTGTCTGCCTGTTTGTCAGTCTTCTGACATAAAAACCAATGGTATAAGTTTTTTTATCCTCACGTCCCTAATTTTGTTCTGAAATTTTTTTAAATAGTAGAAGGTAATTTTCTCTGACAAACTGTTAATTTTTTTTTTTCATTCATACTGTAGAGAACCCTAACTAAGTAGGTACTTATCAACAAAACAGGAAAACGAAATATAATTAGTTAACAATACATAGAAGTTATAACAAAACAGACTTACTTATCGCTAAAGCAATTCCTCCCAGACATCCTTTGGGTAACAGGAAAAATAACCAATAAATAAATACTAAATCCTTATACATAAATATCCAAAATAATAATCCAATGCATAGGTTTTTTATGTAGTAAGAAAAGAATGAAGACTACAAGATTGCAATTTGTGATAGTGTGAAATAATAAGAGATTTAAAAGAAAAGGCTAACTCAATTTTTTTTTTCAGGACAAAGCGGTCGTCAGTTCAAGCACTGACGTCAGTGGTGTCCAAAGCATCATCAGGGCTGCAGAGCAAGGTTGGCCTTCTGGGTCAGGCTTCAGCGTTCATCTCTTCAGCGTCCAGTAAAAATGGAGGCCATGATGAGCATGGAGGATATAATTATGAACCGGTAAATATTGTCCCATATAAATATGGCAAAACAACTTAGTAAGATGGTAGGTACATATTAAATCGTGATTAATACGTGAAAGTTTGTATGTTTGTGACTCAATCACGCATAAACGGCTGAACTGATCTGGATGAAACTTGGCAAATAAATAGATCATATCTTGGATTAAAATATAGGATACTTTTTATCCCGTAAAACTATAAGTATCCACGTGAACGTAGGTAAAACCGCGGGGTGGAAGCTACTTATTAATATTTACAAGTACGTTGTTCAATTTGAAGAATTTTGTAAGTAGAGAAAATTATAAGAACACTTTAGTGACGATTAAAAAAATATATATTCATAAACATACAAAGATGAATAACACATATTGTAAAACAACAGTTTATCACTTAACTCTCCAGATCAATAGGTCTTCTAAGCATTATGTAGCAACCAAGCATAAAAAAGGTACAATTAATATCTATATTTATAATCTTAAAGGTACAATTCCGCCACCGGTGACCGCTTCCGACCGCAGCTGCAACTGCTGTCACTGATAAGCGACACTTGTGGTTCATTTTCTATGAGATTGATAAGAAGGCAAATTCCGAGAGCGGTGACACTGTGGCTTTACCACCTTAACCGTGAGCAATGTGTCACCGCTCTTTTTATTTGCAGGAAAACATAAGATCCCTCGGGAACGCGGGTGACACCGCAGGGCGGAAGCTTATAAACATCCTAACTATTCTATCTAACGAATATTATAAATGCGAATGTGAGTTTGTTTGTTACCTTTTTACGCCTAAACCGCTGAACCGATCGCGATGAAATTTAGTACGCAGATAGCCTATGGTATGGAGTAGGAAATGGTCTACTTTTTTTCACGGGAATGCGGGTGAAACCGCGGGGACAGCTAGTATATTATAAAACAACATAAATTTTGTGAAAAACTAAAAATATTCTAAACACTAATGACTCCCACAGCAAAGCGAAAAATACGACTACTGGGGCTTAAAGAAGTCAATACTCTTCACACTCTTCCAAGCTGTGAAAGCCATCACTGGCGGAGTAACAATCCTTAAGGGACAGCTGATCAAGGGTGGTGGAGCCCTAGCTTCGACCCTGGGCAAGGTGATAGCAAGCAAGGGTGACGTTGTCAGCAATTTGGGCAAGAAAATTGTCAGTTCTGCTGCTTTGAGCGAAAAGAAGCCACATTGTAAGTAGATGTTTTTTTTTAATATTTCTTTACATCTAAAATCAGGGAACTATGTGTGATTTTTATAATTCCTAGAACAGAAACAGCGTTTTTTTATTTAGATAAATTAATTAAACATTATTATGTTTAAAAAAAAACTAAACTTACTAATAATCTAATAAGAAAAAATATCCAAATAACTATCGAGCGGAAGTGTGGCAAAAGGGCAATGTTAATTCTTTGGGCAAAGTCAGCTCTCTTGTGTCTTGTGGTGCCTCAATAAGTCCTTAGGGGAGGCCTATTATATCCTACAGTGAAGGTCTTGCGGCTGAGGTGTTGATGACTAAGTTTTTTTATTTATTTATTTTTAACTAAAAAAGTACCTACCTACATTTTAGTTTTAAACCAAAAAATCGCCAAACTGCATAACAGTTTGTTGGCGAATGAAGAGCACTCTAATATAATTAACTATTATGTACCTTATCTATTTGTATACCTACCTATTACTTATACTCTTTATTATTTTATTTTTTTGTATGTCGAATCTAGATTTTGAACAAACTATGAGTTTACTAATACACCAGGCACCTGAATTTCCAAGAAGTAAAATAAGGAAGGCAGTCTATTAATTTGTACCGTACACGCGTAGTAGACTATGGCATTTATCCTCTTAAATGTTAGGGGTAAATCATGACCCTATAGTGATGACGTAAGATGACTATGTATGACATAAGATGTATTGACGATGAAAAGTCAATGTTACGTAACACCTACCGGGGACTTACATGTTAATGAATCAGTATAGACATGCTCTATTTTTGATAACATTCTAATTAAACAATAAACTATAATAAGGAGTTTCACAGAATTTTGACTGTGAAATAAATAAGAGTAGGTAACACTAGTATAAAACAAAAGTCCCCCGCCGAGTATCTGTCTTTATGTATGTTCGATGATCGCAAAAACTACTGAACGGATATTCATACGGTTTTCACCAATAGACAGAGTGATTAATGAAGGAGGTTTAAGTATATAATTCATATAAGGTTTTGTGTAAATTGTCTGAAATATGACGATGACTGTTCACGATGTCGCAAAAAATCATGCCGACTGAGAGCTTTCTCGCGTGCGCTGCATAAACTAATAGAGTTATAGTATGAATATTAAAAAAGTAGGCGTACATAATATAAAATGCTCTGCTACCCGTGCGAAGCCGGAGCGGGTCCCTAGTTACCTACAGAAATACGCATAACTATTGCTATGCTATTGAGGAGTTAGGAAAGGATTATACCAATTAGAACGATGAAATTAATTTATTGTTATTATAATATAGATAACGATTTTTATTCGGATTTCAAATCACATTTGAAAACTGATCAATATTAATTTGCTAATGTCCCTAATAAAAAAAATAAAGTAATATAAGCTGTTTTTTTTAGTCCCCGACGTAGAAAAACAAAGGTGTTGTAGTTAAGTATGTCTGTCTATCTGTGGTTTCTTAGCACCCAAATGGATAGCCCGAAAAATATTTTTTGTGTTTACGTATTATCTATTGATTTTAAAGTATAAAATACATTTAATACATTTGACACAATTTAATATTCTCAAATGGAGTTTTAATTAAAGATCTCAGTTAAATTATTATTTAGAACGTCTATATTATTGTTACTTAGAGTTACGCGTAAATTTCTATTTTATTTGTAATTGTTAATCCAAATAAATAATGAAAAAAATAGGGCAGAAATACCATGTTAAAATATAACCATACCTGGGCGACCGATCTTTGCTCGGGTGAAAATAGAAAAAACGAACTTTCCCAGATATGAGACCTAGCTAGATCGATTTTTCGCTTCCGTAAACCCCAATATTGCAACTGTCATCGAAATGGTTAGAGCCGTTTTCGAGAACGTGATACAAACATATATACAAATATTGCTCATTTAATAGAATAGGAGATCCTTAGGGGAGGCCTATATCCAGCAGTGGACGTCTTGCGGCTGAGATGATGATGATGATGATGATTTTTATTTTTGATCTGGCAAACTAGAGCGACTTTTATAACCATGGCATACAATTTAAACATGATGTAGAAAAAGTACTTAGGAAATCACCGAGTAACCCTATACTTACATTTATAACACTATTCTGTAAGAGTTGCATCGTAAAGTTAACACTGTTGAGCGATGCGATACGGAAGCTGGGAACAATGGTCGTTGTAGAACTATATTGCACATAATTACAAAACTAACGAGTTTACAAGTGGTGATAGTTACACTGGAACCTTATGTCACTGGTAGATTGTTAAATCAGATACTTTGGAAATAGGCTTGAATTACTTACATACAAATTTTATCATGGCTGTCGGTAATTTATTTTTTACTACTGTCGGGGATGTCTTGGGCCACTTTGACCATGATAAATGAAGATGTGGCCGAAGGTGGTAAGCACACAAAATCTAAAAGAACCAGCTCTCAAATGCAACTGCTTGAACTACCAGTAGTTGCTTGGAGATAGATTTTCAACTTGTTCTACAAAGTTAACCTTTTTTTAACCAGCATTTTTTTTTTCATTTCATTTGTATTGGATATCAAGCAATGTTTATCTATCTTATCTTATCTTATGTTATAACATAGCCGAATAAGGAAGTAAGCCTTCTTTGACCCTCCGGAACCCAGTTAAAACCACTGGACGAAGACTAGTTTATTATGTACTATACACTATTTATCGTAGTTGAACCTAGACCGCGTTTAATCTGACAGTTTCAATGTAGGTAGATATAACAGTTTATTGAATTTCTTCGATTGATTTGAGACATTGATTTTAATTCAGATCAGTGATTTAAAAAGTAAAATATTTAAGTATTACATAAGTCAATGCATGCAATTTCGTAATGCACTCTTACCATAATGTTATGTAAATAACAACATTATTTATGAATCCGGATATGTTTTAGATTGTTAGGTGATCGTCGGTGCAAATAATCTGGTAGTTTCACCCACTATTTTACACCCTTATGGGTTGAATTTCGGGAAATCCTTTCTTGGTACATACCCTAAAAATTTCATGTTTCTAGGACCAGCGGTTAGGCTCTCCTTTGACTATCAGGCAGTCAGTAAGGATATTTTTTTAAAGGGTATTTAGGGATATTCTACACATGGCTATAATTAATGTACTGATAACTTAGTTCAAAATAGGTAATCCAGTCAAACGTATAAACGAGTAGACAAGTGTCACTTACAATTATTTATACTTAATTATAATTATTATATAAATTTATGAATTTACTAGCGACCCGCCCCGGATTCGGACAGGTAGCAGAGCATATACCTACACCTTTTTTTTTAATAAGCATATATGGCGCACGCCAGTAAAGCTTGCAGTCAGAATGATTCGGACATCTTCAACAATCATCGTCGTATTTCAGCCAATTAACCCAAAATCTTCAATGAATTATACACCTAAACCTTCCCCATGAATGACTCCATCTATTGGTAGAACCGTATAAAACTCTGGTCAGTAGTTTTTGAGTTTATTGCCTTCAGACAGACATACAGACGCGGCGGGGGACATTGCTTTATAATATTATGTAGAGATAATGTTTGTTTCATAAACACATTCTTAAATCGATATGGCCTGATGGTTTTGTTTAGTTCTATAATTTTTTGTAATATACATGTTAGTTTACTTATATTACTTGGACCTCCATACTTACATATCCGGGCGAGATTATGATCAAGAATGGTAGAGTACTTTGCAGTATCCGTCTGGCTGGTTACCCCACTCAAGTTAAAACCTGTTCCAGTAACTGCACATGAATCAGTAACCTTCTAACCTTAATGTACCATCTTCATTCATATCATCACTTTGTATGTGGTCAAGCACAAGCCTATCTATAGAAAGTACATAGTAACTAGCTGTTTTCCGCGGTTTCACCCGCATTCCTGGGAAAGCCTACCTATCTCAAGAAGAAAGCCTTCCTCGATAAATGGGCTATCTAACACTGAAATAATTTTTCAAATCAAACCAGTAGTTCCTAAGATTAGCGCGTTCAAACAAACAAACTCTTCAGCTTTATTATATTTAATATATTAATATTAGTATAGATAAAAAAAAATCCTGACATATCACTACTTTACTTTACTATTCATAATCTTAATGATTTATTGTAATATTCCAGCAACTCCAGTATACGGGCCCCCACCTCCGACTCACATTGAGTACGGGCCCCCCAGTGCCTACGGAGCCCCAACTGCTCCTGCGCACTTCTCGCACACCGGCCCATCTCTGCCAACAGGATATGCTGCACATAAATACCCATCACATTTAGACGGTAAGTCTATAAATTTTAACCTAGATTTTTAATTTAATGAACAATTATTATAATTGAGGTGATAAATCTTTTTGGTAACAATTTCTCTTCATCAACGAGCGTACGGCTCTGATTTGAAGACGGAAAGTGAATGTCGTTTTTGTTTTAGTTTGTTTTGGTATTTTGAAAATCATAAAACAGCCAAATTATTCGTTTATGAAACATCGTCATTAAAGTAATAAGCAGACAATAACTTTACTCTAGATAATAGTTTAAAGTAGGTACACCGTAAAAAAAAATAACAAACTGAAATTGCAAATGGGTCATCCTAATTGAATTTTATCAAAATCTATTTATGACTTAAGAAGATCCTAATTCGCTTTCAATTTCATATCTAGCACACGAAGACAGTAAAAAAGTGGATAAAAAATCGCCACCGACAAAAACAAGCTCATTTGGCAGCGAACCGTCCGCAAATTGTATCACAACTGATCGTTGTTGCATAATAACGACCAACTGGAAATACCTATACAATAGCCGGTAGATGTAAAAGTCATATTACATAAAGTAACGTTGTAAATTTTGACGAAAACAAGTTTGGAACCTCGTTACGGAAGCTTTGGAACAAAATAAACAATAAAAAATTGCAGTCCAAAATAGTTGTTTTTGTTGTTTATTTTTAGTTGTGAAACAAATAATTTATTGACGCCTTTAATTGGGTGGGCTTTTTATAGATAATTCTTCATTCAAATCTTGCTGTTTTTACTTACAATAGTAAACAGTATCTTATTTAATCATATGCAAATTTGTGATTATATTTATATTTGACATATTACAACTATGAGATAGTAAAGAGGATAGTTAGTCAATAAATTTTTGTTGAGTTCTTAAATTTCGGAAAGTATTTAAAGAAAATATCAATATTGTTAAGGTATTTTTTATAAGCTCTAGACGTTATAACAATAAAGCGTTTTTGTGCAATACAATTACATTCCAGGATTTAATATTGAAAAATATATTTAAAAATGAGGGGTGTTCCGATTCTTTGGAGGAGAATTAATATACCTAATGAATAAATAGAATAAGGAATAAACTCACGCTTTGCCTTTTTTATTACTTAGTTCCTACTGTAATCAAAACGAAGAAAACTAAGTGTGCATGCATAGAGTGATGAAAGTTTATGTCAATATTATGTCTCTATCAAAGCACAAACCTCCAAAACTATAATAAATAAACATAAGAGAAATTACCGCAACTTTACTCAAAAAAAAATTAAGTGGGACAAAAAAGTAAAGGCCATTGCTCAATACACTAAGTTCATAGTTCGCGAACATGACACCGCGAGTTCATCGGCGCCCGGAACAAAATGACGAACATTCTTACGCAACGCGTAACACTTCCTCACGTATTGCGCTTGCGCAAAGGATTGGATGATAAATTAACCGTGGGAATCTAGTTTATAGAATTGTTTTGTAACAGTTTGGATGGTTCGCATAGTTAAATAAAATTAAACTATGATTTTTGAAATATTATTACTTAACACTGTGAAGTTACAAACTATAAGTAAAGTATCGAAAAGTTGATATTATATAGTAACTCAATAGCTTGAAATAATTTCAAAATTAATAACCTAATTGAAACGGAAGAAAATATGATACATACCTACCCACCTGATATTTTAATTCCGTAAACAAATACATTCGTTTCCTAAGTTTATTTTCCAACGACTATTCCCACTCGTTGAAACCTAAGTAACACATACATGGCGTAGAATAAATAAGCAAGATAATGAATAATGCCCATTGTATAGACTGAAGAGTTGTTAAAGAGACAGTTTATGGGTTTATATAGGCACAATAACTAAGCAATACAAAACTATTTTACAAGATGTTTAGATCTTTTGAGACATTATGCCCTTTTTAACCGACTTCATTTACTAACCAATACCTAAATATGGACACTTGATAAATTTGTATGAGAAGCTGTCATTTCGACATATATTCATGCCTTAGGTGTGACGCTTGATATATTTTGTCAAAAATATTTTTCTGCAA
Source organism: Tetheella fluctuosa (assembly GCA_951216915.1). Classification (NCBI taxonomy): domain Eukaryota; kingdom Metazoa; phylum Arthropoda; class Insecta; order Lepidoptera; family Drepanidae; genus Tetheella; species Tetheella fluctuosa. Next base: position 10,734,959 of record OX578222.1, read on the forward strand.
CAATTGTTGTCGTGAAAATTTATTCCCATCTTAGAATAATACAGATACTAAACTTATAAAAGCATACTTAAAAACTTACTTACTTAGTAGCAATGAAGAGGTCAATATAATTTACTTATGCCGGAAGGAAATGTTACAAATGAGTTCAATTATACCATTAGAACTGTTAAATAATATAATACTGATGTAAGGTGTGTAACATTTTGTTTTTACGAAGTGAAAGGAGGCAAAATCAAATTATGCAATGTGTTATAATTGTAAGAGTTTAGTTATATCTCCAATCATAGTAACCCTTCTGTGATGAGAACCTTCATTGTCATCTAAACAGTCAAACAATCATTATTTTGATATTAAAAATAAAATAATAAAACAATGTTTCATTTACAAGAGATATTTAATATTTACGAAACTCTACCAAAGAAAAAAAGTGATATGAAGGTATGGCATAATTTTGACACAACTAAACGAGTAATTAGATTTACAAAAAAAACAAAATGAAAATACTTTATAGATGTAATATTGATATATAAAGTTAGCTCTAAATTAGCTCAAAAAGGTTCATAGTAAATAGATTGCATAGGTAGATGGCACAATTCACACACCATACTCAAACTCAAAAGGCAAAAACTAAGTCCAATTACACCCAGTTAGTAAAAAAACACCATAGAGGGAGACATCATAAAAACTACTTAGGTTAATGATTCATCAATTGTATGACTTTATTTTTCCAGAAATTATAGTGATGTCATCAGTGGCAGATGAGGTTATAGAAAAGCCCTGGCCTTCTCAAGAACTAGTCCAGCGATATTACGATTTAGTTAACGAGATCTAGTGGTAAGCTTCTCATCACTGTGATGAAGAATTTCAAATGTTTTCGCCTTTTCTCAACTCATTTCTATTTGGTCAATTGGCTTGGATGGTATCTCTTTCAAACTTCATTTGTTAGAATTGGTATCTTGCTATGTATGTCTAGTCGTAGTCAATCCAAAAAAAATGTTTTCATGGTAAATGTCTCTGCTTTGAGCTTTATTCTTATTGAAACGTAGAAATCTGTTTATTATCTCTAACTATCTTCTTCGTCATAGATTGACATACATTTCTATTTGTAATATGTAGTTTCTTGAACAGCATGTTTACCATTATGGTGTTGTGGATAAATATTTAGAGAATTAGGTTTCCTTTAACAAATTATTAAAATATCGCCTTATCACATTATGATAAGACTTATCATTTATTATTTACTACTACGTTCAATACTCCATTAGTTCAGTGACCTATTTACCTTGGCTTCAGATACTTTTTATATCAGTTACTGGTCATGTCAGTACAAACCTGTGATTATTTTTTAATGTATTGTTGACATTTCATAATCAGATTCTATTTACGCATTTTTGCATGACATGACCCACTTCTAAAATAGATTCGGCCTTCAAACCATGCCCGAAACTTTGCACCTTATTAGCATAACGTTCACTTTCCCTTTTAAACGGAAACGGACGCCTGTCGTAACGTACCGACTCAAAACATGTCTGTGACATGGAAATGTATGTAATTTTGCAGTCTTTTGTTTTTAGGTGTTACAGTAAATCTTGAAATGTCATAATATCGATCGTTTTCGTAGATTCCCCAAGCTATTGTTTATGCATCGATAGATTTGTTTGAAAACAAATGTTAGATATTGCTGACTTTCTAATCGTTTCTTCGATGTAATCTTTGGAGGGTTACTAAGCTTTTAGCACTTTCTCCTTTATTTCCATTTCTACATTAGCTTATCACACATAAAACATCACGACACATGCACATCATGACACCATTCATTTCAATGTATATCATAACAATATGTAAATTACTATCTTGTAATTATACATCAATGACACAGAATGGCATGTATTTGATCACTATTTCACCATGGTGGAAGGTGGTAAGCACATAAAGCTTAGGGAGCTGGCTCTCAAGTAGTGCTGCCGGAATACTTTGGTAGGTGTTTGGCGACAGATTTTCCACATGAGGATAGCCAGGTGGGTGCTACAAAGAACCCATACTTAAGTTACTGCGTCATTACTACAGAGCGTTTTAAATTTTTTTTAATTATCGTTACTTAAAACATTCCATTAAAATTATATCTACAGGTCAGTTATATCATAAGTAATTCACAATACTATTAGACATGAAGATTAAATTAAAATCATCAATTCACAAACAAGAACTTTAGCCCCTTTTCCTAGTTACAAAACCCTTTTAACACGATAAATGTTGCAGCGAAGATTCCTTTAAAAACATCACGATACACACCTTCACAACATTTACAAATCCTAGATCAAGGAAGGTAATTTTCAATAGGCTTACACAATTACCCCAGTTAGTGATGTAACGATTTTAAGGAAGGCATGTGGACAATTGTAAATCCAAACTCGGGGTGTAACAGGTCCCTTTCAGTGAAAGTTTGTTATGTCACAAAACAAGTTCTGTCGGTTCACCCACCGCTACGTGTCATATATGATACTTGTTGTGTGATGATTCTTAATGCATTTAAAGATCCATTACTGAGCTCTTAGTGCGAAGTAGATCGTATATTGATAGCCTATAACTTGGGAAACTTAGAAGACACTATCATGTTGTATTGTGTTTTTATTGAAGGCTTATTATTAAATCGGTTTATTGGTGTTGAATCACTACACAAATTGGTAGTGGTGGTGATGCATGGCCCTAGAAGCTTGGTTTCGAGTAAGCCTCTTGATTAACATACTCTGTGATTTACAATAACCATTTATGCTGAAGATTGTTTAGATTCGTCTTTTGTGCCAAAAGTTACAAATTTTCTATTACTGATGCATTGATTAAGGCTATTTTGACTTTATCTGTATAGATGGTTCGGATACCTACAGTGCTATAAAAGTTGCAAGAGACGGTTATAAAGCTTCATTCAATATAATTCCATTTATGATAGATTTCAAAACCTTTGCAAGTTAGTTGACTTGTAACATTAAGATATCTAGTGTAGTTTTTATTACTACACTTCTTAACAATGTATCTGTATTGTTATTTTGTTCTCAGATCAATTTTGTTTCATGTGCCTCTTATTTTCGCTCCAATTCGGATAATTTGTCGACAGCCATGTATTTTATTGTTCTATCTTATTTTGATCTTTTGTGGGAATCTGTTTTACGTCACCATAATGGAGATCTTCATCATTCCTTTCCCTAGTGACTAATTACCCACGTGTCACTGAACCTTCTTTTGAGATGTCACTTTTCAACTTAAAAAATATGTTTATTGTCTTCACTTAAAGTAAAAGTGGACGTATGCTTTAACTTAGAGTTAGGGACGAGCGAAAAATCTTTCCTAAAATTAAGTAGTGATGGGAAGGATACTTGTCAGGCAAAATATTGAAAGATGAGCTAAGGGGGTAAATGGGTAGTGCCTAAGAGAGGGTCAAAGAACACTGGTTATGCAAAGAGAGCAAAGAGTATGGTGTCATAGCAAGGAGGTCTATGAACACCATTGGGCATAATGAGGCTGATTATAGAATTACAAATTCTCGTATACCTTCATTTTTTTTATCTGAATGTTAAATAAAAAGGACTTTATTCACAGTAGATAAGAAGTAATTATAAATGACATTCTATGAGCTACTTGAAAGGATAAACTTTCATAAATTGGTGGAAAGTCAGTGACCACAGATTACGTCACTCAACGTTAACAGCATCAGTATCGTAGGATATAGCCCTAGGTTTACAGTAGAACCATAATATTAAATCCTAATAAGAATACAAAACAATCTAGTCATACCCGCTATCTAGTAATATCGAGATGTAGTCGTAAAGCTCCTAACCCTTTTTAACAATAGCATGATAATTGCAGAGTTATGTTAAAAGAGAAAACAATAAAAAAGGATTATTTAATTTAATATAATGCACAATACTGCGTGTTCATAATAATGCAACATGATGCCAAGAAATTAATAAAATGTTATCAGACAAAAGAGGCTGTATAAATTTACTCTTTGGTATCTTGAGTTGTATTCGTTAAGAGTCGGTGAGACAGTCACTGTGGTTTTACCACTTTCCTTCCATGCAGGGCTCGATTGAAAAAAAAAGCAAAATTCGTCATCACTTTCACATGTCATAACGCGTAATACGCGCAATGGTTTTGAGGTAATAATTTATTCATGAGGCTACTAAGCAAAGTGAAAACTTATGCAAACTTATATTTAACTAGCTCATTTGAAGATTCTATTGTATTCATAAGTATGATGGAAATTAAAATACAACGCGGTTTTGTAGTTAAAAATTAACATATGATGTAAAGATAATAATTAAATTCGTTTTCAGATTGCATTTTTTAAGTAAAAAATAATAAAAATATCTGAAAGCAATTTATTTTATTTATCAAGTTTATAAGAGTTTTAAAAAAAAGGTTATTACAATCATATTGATTTTTAGTTCCGTTATTTACCAACTTCAATTAAAACTGCATTAAATCTCAAAAAATCCAGTCAATAGAAAAAATCTAGTTATGTCTTCATAATACCTACACGCAAGTCACAATAGGTTGTTAGAACTGGGCAAGAGGCCAAAAAGATGACACGGTCGAATAACCAATGACAAAGAGGCTCCTTTAAAATCGTACAATAATTTCGTTTTTGAGGAAGTGGATTGCATTATTGCATAACACTTGTCTTGTTCAACCTACAAATTGGCGATGAAAGAACTTTAAAATGCCGTCAGTCTCATACTATTAGGTGCTGATCTTGTTTGGCAAATTGTTACATTTACATTACGTTAGGGTTCCCCAAAAGAAATATAATGTGATATAAGTATAATTATTTATATTGACATTAGTGTATTCAGCGCCTTATTTTTTATGTTTTTGCGTTTAGTTTTTCAAAAAAAAAAAATTATACCACATTGTCGGCAAACAAGCATACGGCCCGCCTGATGGTAAGCAGTTACCGTACCTTATGAACGCTTGCAACTTACCTTACTCACGCGCAGGAACACAACTATAAGTTATTTGGCTACGGTATTCTGTAAGGTGGAGGTATTTCCCCAGTCGAGCTGCTCTTTGAGCGACATATCGCTATGCTCTACCACTCTTAAAATCAATCTCTTAAATTATTTAACTCAGAGACCAAATACTAGACCTATGAGATGTTTTATATTTATTTCGAGTTTGTTTTATATTTTTTTACGTTTTTAGTGACACTTTGTTTTAAATTTTGTACAATTTAACAACGAATTTGTACGGAATCTCTTCAATGAAATGTCATCATATATAGCCAATAAAAGTATGTCAACATACGGAGGCGTCGCAAATATTACATAAACGTTTAGTAAATTATAAACTATCTTGTACTCAGTGTTGCATACCAAACTGTTTCATATTCTTGAAGACTATCAATCTGAAGTAATGACTTTTAACGATATTACAAAAGTTGTGTAACAAATATAAATATTTGTTTATGTATTTTTTTGACAATAACGAATATTATGCAAATACATACGTGCATAGTTATTTAAAATAACCAACAAATAAAGGCGACATATTACGTATTTTCTTGCTAATCAATCTCAACTTTATACTACAAGCTACAAACATTTATTTATTTATTTATTCTAGGATTCAACATACACCACGTAACACCCGTACATTTTCTGCGTACCCGAATAGGTATATTTTAATTATATGCACGTTATGTAGGTACGTTACCTTTAAATGATGTAGTGCAAGTACGAATTGAGTAGCTACACAAGTATTAGAATCAAGCTATTTAATTGAATGTCCAGTTACGTTAATTCATACCTACCAATATTTTGATAATCGAGCAATGAAAATAATAAAAACTACTTAAAAGCTTTATACAACAAAAATACAAAATATTTATAATCTATAATAAGTATACAGGTATTTTTTTTTGTTATTGGTAATACTTACTTACAGGATGGTAGTAGGTACTCATCAATATGAACAACTTTTACAATGGGACCAACTCAGATATCGCGTAAAATAAAACAGTTGCTTCATACATTTTGGTCGAGTAGGTATTGAATAAGTCCTATAGTAAAAGTTTTTCATATTGATGAGTACTTCCACCCTTGAAAATATTGCCAAAGGCTAAAAAATCACCGTTCCATGTACCGTTCACCAATAAAATAGCTTGATTTAAAACGTTTATTTATACTATGAAGTAGAATTAAGTAGATGTAATCAAATAAGTAGATAGTTAGTTAAGTAGGACTAATTTTTTTTAAATTTAAGAATAACATATTAAAATTACAGCCTATAGACATTGACAACTCAAGGAGGTAGCTTCATTTCGTCATAAGTAGTATGTAAAACTGACTAAGACTGACGCCCCTTTTGAGACAGGACGAAGTAAACTGAACGGAGTTCACGCTGGACTGGTCATACTAACTCCACTGGGCGACGCAGCGACGAGTGAGGCCCTCGAGTCATCGCAAACTGGCCACACACCTCTCGAACCCCCTCCATCCATACTCCACACTGTGTACAGTGCTATAAAAAATGCATTTACACCAACAGCACCCACTACTGAAATAGAAGACCCTTTAATAAACCAGCCACCTCCTCCTCCTCAGCCCATACCTTCATTCAGACCCATGGAATGGGCAGTGAACTCTTACGGAGAGCCAGCCGCTGCTGATGCGTACCCAGATTTTGACCCTCGAAACCCACACCCGCCCTTCGACTACGCCTCCAAGCGCGCAGTACACCCAACTCCACCAAAACAAAAACAGGGTCTTACCCCAGAAAAAATACAGAAGATCAACTTCAACTTAAACAAAATAGCAGCTTATGTAAATCACAACAATCAACGATCCTCAGAGATCTTTCCACAGTTCAATAAAGAGTTTCTTGAGAAGGGTCCATTTTTACCCACTCCTGTTGTAAGTGACAATGAGATTGGGGTACTTCCTGCTGAATTCCTTCCTTCTGATCCTCCATCTACTTATACTACTTCTACAACTACGGAAACGCCAAAGACAACAACGGGTGAAGCGAGCAGAAGAAAAGACGTGAAGTATTTCCTTCGAGGCAACAAGATTGTACAAGTCTGAATAACTGACAGTTGACTGACTAGAGGTATGTGATGACTGAACTGACCGACTCTTCTGATCATTCTATAGGATTTTCATCTTGTATACCAGTTCTTTCTCACTATCTCAGAGATAAAAAGAACAGTATGAAAGATATTCCTATAGGATTCCAAACTAACGACTCTGACTGGAAGCATAGGGCAAATTTTCTTCTATTTTCTTTGTACATATTTTAATTTTATTTCTTTTGTTATGTAGTCAATAGTTGTTTTGTATTTTTAGTTATGTATATAAGATTGATGATATCTATCAAAATAATTATTACGCTTTAATTTTTTTTTGTCAAAATCTGAAATAGGGTTGATGTAAGGCATAACCTTTTGGTAATTTTCAAGAATGACTATAGCTCAAAAAGTAGACGTCGACAAAATGTTATACTAAATGAATAAGTTCCGGGATATATAATATAATGCATTAATATAACCAGTCATTAATTTTAACTATAAATTATGTTATGAAACTCAATTTACAAAAGCGTATAAAAATTTTGACGTATATCATGGAACGTTCGTAGAAAGTTAAAGTTACATAATAAAATTAGTGACTAATTTTAATACAATTTGTATATATTGTATTTTAAACACGTAGTTAATCATATAAGTGGGTTTTTGAGGATGTGTCTCACGAAATAATTTGTATATTAAATTAAAATGTACATACCTACCTATTTATGACTAAGTATTTTTAAACCAGTAACAAAATGAAATATACATTTACATATTATTATGTAACACGATTAACTAATACATAATCATTTGAATTCATGAAAGAAAGTCAGGTCATGCAATGATTTAAAATATGTTATGAAATTTAAACCTTGTATCATAAATGCTAACAAAAGTCATATAAAATTGACTTTTTGATGAAAATTATATAATTTCCAGTTTCTAATTATGTTTTTTTTTTTACTTTACAGATGTACCTGCTCAAGCTGCATCGTTGGGTGCAGAAGAATTGCAATATTACCAACAACACGCTTAGAATACTTTTTTTTATATTATGACGGAATGCAGAATCGAATTACATCGCCGTCTAGGGAAATTTTAATTTTATGGAATCACTTAATACCAATGTATGGTTACACTAGCTTCCGCCCCGCGGTTTCACCCGCGTTCCCCGGGGATCTTATGTTTTCCCGGGATAAAAAGTAGCCTATGTTCTTTTCCATACTACAGGCTATCTGCATACCAAATTTCATTGCGATCGGTTCAGCGGTTTAGGCGTGAAAAGGTAACAAAAAAACAAACAAACTCACGTTAGTTAGGATTGCCTATTTTAACTATAATCTGAAAAATCGTTTGTAATTAACGATTCGAGAAACGATGCATTGTCACGTTTTTTTCTATTAACACTAAGTTACGATGTTTCAAGACCTTTTTATTATTAAAAAAATTAACCATTGTGTGACACTCAATAATCTATACTAATATTATAAAGCTGAAGAGTTTCTTTGTTTGTTTGGTTGAACAATTATTTAATTGTTGGATAGCCCATTTATCGAGGAAGGCTATAGGCTACTTTTTATACCGAGAAACAGCCATGTAAATAAGTTAATTTTCGATTCTGCCTAATTCTGCATAGATAAATACATTGGTGATATTCTATTTTCTACATAAACTTAGAAATTACTTTTCTTTACGTGAACTAAATTAAATTTTTACTTTAGTTTTCACTGTATGGATTTTTTTAGAGAATTTTCTATTTTAATTATTTATCAAGTTACCCTTTAATGTGAATGATGTATGAGGTGAACTGTAGTTAATAACCTATTTAACTTGAATATTGTAACTTGAGGCAGCTTTTCGCCAAATAAACTATTTGAGAGTTTAATTCGTGAAGGGTACGTAGTGTCTTAATTGCCTGAAATCTCCATTTGATTAATATAAAAAACCAATAATCTTGGTTAAATATAATTCTTAACCTAGTTTTGGCTTAATGATAATAATTTCTGGTAAATTAGCGTTTTCAGTATTAGCTTAACTATTTTGTATTTATCTAGATGCTGTACGATGTAAAGAATGGACTTATATGGTGGAATAATATTTAAAAATAAGATTGTAAATTGATCTGTAAATATTGCTCAATTTGTTTGTTATTTATAATTTTAAATTTTGTATAAAATATTGTTTTTTTCTTTATTATTTTGTAAATAAATGATGAGGGGTGTGTGATACAATTATTTATATTTTTATACTGTTTTGATAAGCTAAGTGGTAGTGTCGTCGATCGCCGCGGCGAAGGTTGTGAGTTCGAATCCTGCAATAAGCTTGAGCTTTCGGTGAAGGAAAACATCGTGAGGAAACCATAGCACGGTGGTAGGGTACCTTATATTACCCGCCTGGCTGGCTACCACCCTCAGGTTAAAAATCTGTCGCTAAACACCTGTTGGTGTGTTCCGGTAGCTGGACTTGAGATCTTAAGCTACTTTGAGCTACATCATCACTTACCATAGTGAGATTGTGCTCAAACACAAGCCTATATAAAGTATAAAGGAAAAAGGTGGTAAGCACACAAAGCCTAGAAGGAACTGGCTCTCAAGAGTGCACTGCTGCTGGGACATACAGGTCAGGTACAGGTACACTAAACCATTCATCCTGGTAAGCACAGACTATAACAGTCGAGAAGAAAAGAGAAGATCGAACTAACACCTAAGTTAATTTGGTCAATTACTCAGACTAGCGCCTAGACAAAACATCACAGCAATTTTTCTTTCGATATTCTTTGCCACTATCCAGTAATTTTTATTTTAATAACTCACGTTTGAATATAATTTATCTGTCTATATCTATACATCTACATATATAAAACAAAGTCGGGCTAGTTACACCATTTATAACTCAATATGGTGCTAGTTCAACTGATAACCACTAAGTCGGTTAATATTTTTGTCAAAAAACAACTTATAAACTGTATTAATGTTTAGTTTATACGTAAAACAATTAGGCATGAATAAGAACGAAAGTGCAGGTACTTACCTACATAAAAAACATTTTCATACAAAACCATTAAGTAAGTATAAATACATGAGTTTATTAGAAAAAAATAGAAAATAAGTAGATTTGGTAAAAGATTTAGAAGTACCTACCAACTTACATTGTGCAAGTTGTACTTGTACTGTACACACTTCACTCTTGGTTGAAAATTATAGTCATCGTTTAAGTATATGTATAACAAACGCCAGGGTTTAGCGAATGAGCTAACCCTGGCAAGTTGCAATGCCTCTTTTTTAACAAAGAAACAGATAGACAAATTAAATAGTTGATTTAATGTTGCGATTTTTAGTGTCTGAGACCCAATTTTGTATATTCAATGATGACTTGCTGAGAAAACTAACTAGATTAGGATCCCTTCCTACCCTTAACCAGGTACCAATGCAGCAGTAGTCCTAAATACAGACAGTCAAAAAAAGTCTAACACTCGCGTTATGTGCTGAAAATCGCAGTTGCGTTTTATTATCAGTAGTGTGTAAAGACTTTAACCGCAACTTAAATGACAGTGATCAGAAAATTTCTCTGACCGACGGATACCAACGTTTACCCCGTTCACTAGTATAATCATTATATAATATGTCATATAAAAGAAAAACTTCTTTCTTCGAAATGCAAACAACTTGGTTACCACAAGAGACGATGTAGAAAAATGTTACCAGCTTTTATAAACCGGTGGCTAGGGGCGCCACCATCTAAAATAATCCCTACATTTGACGTTCTAAAACTGTAATTTTCAAATAAGTGTCATTAGTTCCAGTTTTGGCCACCGGGTCAGATAAATTTTTGGCGCTATAATGCAATGAGTGGTGAACTAGTGATGCTACACATATTTAGTGATGTGACATAAAAAAATGTGGATACAAAAACATAGGTCTACTTAAACCTAAAAAAGGGTTTTTTCTGCTACAACCAATTTAGTCCTAAATTTTAATCCGAAATAATCAAATCTAATAGGTACTTACCTATTTTACAGTTTTCTTATTTTAATACATCTGTGAAATAGCACCACTTAATTACAATGGTGAGATTACAGTCAAAGACAAGCCACCATAGTAATGAAAAGAAGTTTTTTTTTATTTGTGTGAAACACGTGAAAATGCTTATTTCTAAGGGAGCTTAAAACTTGTTAGAAATAATAATTCATACTGAGATAATAATGATATGCCATGTCCTCGCGAATACGCTATCTCGAAAGCTAGATAAAAATCATTAAAAATATAATTAGCTACAGTCTGTCTAATAACTTCCCTACGCAGGAAACGTTGCGCATCATATTGATTTTATCAGTTTGTAAATAACCGGTTTTCAATCTATATCAACCATCTTCCCCCCCTAGGTCATCGACACTACAATAATTACTGGTCTACCCACCCATCATTCTGCAAACGCAATGAGGCTTAACTTGCCAGGAAGGCCTGGGTAATGACACCTTCGATTATCTATGGTTACATAAATTACATAATGATAGACTTTTTGTTGAATACTTATTTCCGCTTCCGTTGAGACAGAAGAAAGTAAGAGTGATTGGTTTGACTTTTGATTAGATTATGTCTATACCTAGATATTTCTATGTAGCAAAAGTGTTAAAATATTTATTAAATGTTGGTTAGTGTCGGTCTAATCCAGAATGTAGTTTAGTGTATGGTATGGTAATGAAGTAGTATTGGGGGCGCAGTATTTTATTGTACCATGGTATTGGGTAAGTGCTATCGTATTTAAATGGTCGCCATTTTGAATTTTACGAATAAGTTCTTGCGTTTCTTTATGATTTTACTCGTATGAGTAAGACACAAGATCTAACATATACCTGAATGTTGATTATTTAGTCAATCATCCAATTTTGAGTTATATCTTAATTTGGAGTACTATCTTTCTACAGGAGTCGTATTGCGTTCCCGCCTTATGTAGCATGGTAGGTATTCCAGCCTGTTCCATTTTTGAATTTCAATAGTACATTGTTTCCAGAAAAATCGCTTGCTTTTTGAACCGTCAAAAATGGAATGGGCATAGGTAAAAATATTTCGTGCAACTGTTTGACTTGATCTATATTTCTAGGGACACCTGTATAACACGAATCAGTGACAAAAATAAAAGATAACATCAAAACAAACAGACCAACAAAGAGACTAGGTACTACAAATTAATAACAACCCTGTGTAAAATCTTAAAATTAAATCATCTTACCAAATGCTTAATTAGTAAGAACAGTTAAGAATTTCTCAGTCGGACAATAATCGTGTGTGTTGATTGGTATAATTCAACTCGCGTGCGCAGGTGTCGCTGACTCTACCGATGGCTCAAAAAACTACAGCTCTCACTCATACATACATTAACTAATTTACTATACAACAATATGTACGTAATGGTTATTGACATCAACTTATTTAGATGCCATGATTTGCTTTGTTGATCGAGTCGCCTAAGAAGGTTGATCTAAATTCATCTTCTCTACGGTAATTTTAATGGTTTTGGCGCCAAATGAACTATCAATGTGAAATTAAAAATAATATAGACTCTGTAAATTTTAATTCTTGAAGCTAATTATTTTTAATTTTTCGTTCGTTTTATAAAATTCAAATCTTTTTCAACGTAGACCTACGTAGTAGAAACCTCTTTCTACTAAATGCATTTTTTCATGAATGGATAATGGGTTTTGTTAAAGAATCGAGTACCTACCTAAGTACGACATAAACGCTAATCGCAACTACAGTTCATATTCTACTCGATTCTAGCAAGTGGGGGTTGATATAAAGACGAAGAGTGACCTATTTCGTCTCCCACATCGAATAGAACGCTGTCCAAGGCTAACGATGTTCAAAATCGAATAAATTCGAAAGAAAAAAAAAGACATTAGTGTTACGTTTAGAATAGTTATAATAATATTTTTTCAATTGATGTAAGTTTTAAAGAAAATGTGAAAACAAAAAACACTAGTGCTAAGTTGTGTTAATTAAGAAGTGAAGTGTTTTAAGACTGTTGGTGATTACCTGATCAACTTCAATATGATGAAGGTGAGTTTAAATGTGATTATATTATTATTCTCGTTATTTTTATCTTAAGATTTTTTTATAACATTTATCAATATATTATAAAAAATCTAGCCTAAATAGTATAAATTATTATTATTATTATTATAGATACATCAATCGTAATTTACACTTTTAGTATCTCAATATTTGTTTTAATGAATAGCTATAAAAAAAAAAAATATTCCTGCCTAATGGTAAGCCAGGGGTATTTCGCCTACCATGCAAAAATATTTTCATACCCTTTTTGAAGAATCCCATGCTGGTAGGTAGGTACTACGTAACTATTTACTAATCTGTGGTGCTACGTCATTTAGGCCAATAATATATAGGACTTCTGTTGCTATTAGTAGGTATTAAATTAAGAGTTAAGTCCGTAGTCGCAAAATGTAGCCTTTTTTTTTTTAGAAATGGTACTTTTCATTTACCTATAGTACACTGATAAATTGATGATATATCATCCAATATAAATGAAGATTTTCGCTTCACCGTGTCCAATAAATAGTGTAGGTACATTATACAGGTACTTACAGCAATGTAGGAGAGAAGTATCCAATCTGACCGGTTCATCTAGTCAGGCTTAAGTTTCACATCTCACGCAGAACCTAATGACAAGGTGCCATACACCTTTGCTAAAGAAATCTTCTATGGAGAGATAATAGAATGAACCATTTGATAGACCAAACGATATCTTTTTGTTTTTGATGCGAAAGAGCAAATAAATAATCACATGAAATTGGATAAAAATGCATTTACTTCACGTTAACTGTAAAAAATATAGCATCTATCACAGATTTATTATAATAGGTATCTGTAGAAGGTATAGGATGTCATATTTATATTGTCACCGTCACGGGACGTCACGGCGGCCATTTCAACCGGCGCGTGAGATTGTCGTGAGCGAAGTACCAAAATAAAAGAACTAATGAAAATTGAAAAACAAAAAACCATCAAAGCGCAACTGCCGAACTACACCAGTAATGCATGGAGATACATTATACATTTCGAGGAATGTAGGGGTTTCCTACAAGATAACTAGGTACTAAAATTGATAATATTATTAACTAGCATTTCGCCCGAGGCTTCGCTCGCGTAGACTTTATAAAATTTCTATGTCTTTTTTCTCATTAGCCAGTTGTGATGAAACGAACAGCCTAGTAAAATAAAGTAAATGACTGACGATAACTTTTTTTACAACATCCGATTTTAATGAAACAAATCCTATATTCTGCTCCAAATTAATCTCTGTCTACCTGTGTAAACTAAGTACATAAAAATCCATTCAGTGGTTCCGGAGATGTGCGAGAACAGACAGACAGAAAATAATTTAGAAAATCGCTGGGTTATGTTCTATTACCCTCTTTCTATTTTTATTACTTTTCTTCAATGTACAGACACACTGGACTCTACTGTTTTATTATCCTACTATCTAATCCTAACTAATTACTGTTTGTTACCTTTTCACGCCTAAACCGCTTAACCGATTGTGATGAAATTTGGTACGCAGGTAGCCTATGGTATGGAGAAGAGCATAGGCTACTTTTTATCCCGGGAAAACACAAGACCCCAAGGGAACGCGGGTGAAACCGCGGGGCGACCCCACATTTCTCACGGAGATATATTTTTTGTGTCTCTATTTTTGTCTCTTTTTGGTACTTGGATGGATGGTTTATTATGTCTCAAATATTTGTCCTCTATTAGATTGGACACATGTATAGGTATACAGGGTTTACCTACATTATGTATAGGCTACAGTAATATAAAGCCGGATACTAAACATACTTGCTTGCCATCCACATTGAGTATTAGTTAGCTACAGTAAAGTTAACATAAAAACATGAAACGGGTGGTTATTTTCTCTAGCGGACTTACAGTATAGCAATTAGACTGAAGCGTACCGTTAATGTTCTGCTTTATTTACCTCACGTCATTGTAAATAGGCGTTTTATGTGGATTACAGATAGTACTTAAGTAGATACTTCAACTTAAATGATTAAAATGTAAGATGATAATAAAATATTTATTAAAAGTTCAAGTTAAGCTAAGCACGGAACACCTAATGGTGTATTTCGAAAGCATTTAGTACTTCCTTTTGAACATACTTACCACCTTCGGCCACAAGTAAAAAGAAACTCACGTCTTCATGTTTGTGACATATCTATAGTAGGTACTAATCCTAACTATCCTAATCCTAACTAATCCTTACTTTATTCCTAGCTTAACTTTAATATTATAAATGCGAAAGTGGGTTTGTTTGTTTGTTACCTTTTCACGCTTAAACCGGTGAACCGATTGCGATGAAATTTGGTATGCAGATAGCCTATGGTATGGAGAAGGAAATAGGCTACTTTTTATCCCGCGAAAATACAAGATCCCTCGGGAGAGCGGGTGAAACTGCGGGCGGAAGCTAGTACATATATTAAAGGGGAAGAGTTTTTTGATTGTTTATTGCTCTGGAACTACCAGTCGGATTTGAAATTATTTTTTTGCATTTGATAGACCAATTCTTGAGAAAGGTGAAGGGAAACTAGTTCAATTATGATGGAGTCATTTTCGAGCATATTAATATGTCCTTTATAACTACGCTTATAATGAATATTTTGAAAAATATGAAATAGTACTTATATCACCAACTACCATGATAAAAATAAAAAAATAAAATAATAGCCATTAATTATCAATGCATGCATAGTAAAAAAAAAATTAACAAAGGGTATCTAAAATAGATTAATTGTATAAAAAATAAGAGGTAATTATCGAAGCAACGCATGTAAATTGCATGCATGCAAGAGTAATAAACGTGAGAGTGATAAAATATTCAGAAACAACAGTTCATCGCTTGTGATTTACTTCAACACATCTGCCTGATTCCAGCAAATGTAAAACAATATAAATAAGGTAGACAATATAATATAATACGAGTATGTACATAAGTATTTAGGTATATCAAATTAATAAGTAATTTAAGTTTAATAATATCAATTAAATGTGTTAATTTGAAAAGTATGTATATATAAAATGGTAAACTGACTGACAGTTGATATATCAACGCACAGCCCAAATCGTTAGACCTATGAAAGTTTGCACATCGATACTACCTTATACAGTGTAGGCACTGCAATAGTCAAGGAATTGTGAATTTGGCTCTAAATCCAAGAGCCTCAAGTCTTTATTGTTCTATTTTGTAATCAATACTAACTTCTGCCTGCGGTTTTACATGCGTAGAGGAATAAAAAGCATTAATTTATTTCAGGGCAAAATCTATCTATGTGTAAAATCTCATTCAAATCCGTTCCGCCATTTCGGTGGATGAAGTAACAAACTCACAATCTTTCAGATTTATTTATGACAATGTTAATTGTAATGCTGAAAGTAAACCTATTTTTATCACTAACTCCGAATAATAAACTCCAGCGCGTCTTTCCTAACATAATTTATCAATTAATAACAAGATGCGCAAGATTATTGCGCAATATTTAAAAACATTTAACCGCTCTTCTACACAATTCACAACCGTGACAAACTATTAATTTACACTCGGTTTCGCCCGCAACCACCCGTAACAGCGTGTATCACTGGAGACATTCACATACTAATACAAACATAATGTTTCTGTTGTATTACTTGCATGATCAGACTAATTAAGAAGCACGAGTGTCTATATTAAATGAGGTAAAAGTGAAATTGTTAAATTAAAATTGATTAAGGTAAAATGAAGCCAAATGCATGTCTCTATATTTTAGTTTAGGTAGGTAATATAGTATAGTTATATATCTATCTTAGATAGTAGATATATCTATTTATCAAACTGTTATTAAAAACAAATTCAATTAGGAATGATATTTTGAAAAACTGTAAGCATATTTTGATCCAATTTAGCTGGATATATCGACTGCTAGAAACTGAAGAACAATAATTATTATATAGGTACCTAATTGCTTTCATCTGCCTATGATCGCTCTCAGAGAAAAAGGTTTCACTGCGTTTGACACCCGCAGATAATTACCTATTCAACTAAAATCTGATGCCATGCAAAAACAGTTCTTCTAAACTGACAGTTTTACCATTTGGTCTCAAACTAAGTAGAGCTTGTACTATAGAAACCAGATAACTGATATAGGTACTACTACTGCTTTTTTTTTCCTACCTACATAGATAATTACACTCAGGGCCAGACTTAGGACAAACAGACATGTTCATGCACTCAAATGACTGGGTACGAATTCAACCCATAACCTGTGGCGTGATTGACAGGGTTTCTTACCTACAAGGCACAATTTGATCAACATTTGAATCGACTTCAAATTACCATTCGATCTCTATTATATTTATCGCAAACTGCTCTCTACATGGCACCTACCTTCTTTTGTTAGGTACCAATTTGAGTAAAATACGAAGACAGTTGGATTGAAGCGGATCACAACTATTCGTTGTTTTTAAGAAAGATACTTACATGTACATTGGTACTAGTAAACTTATGGGAATCGTTTATCGAGAACAGTTTTCACTCATAAGAAATAAGGTAACCGGTCGTGAACTAGTGTTACTGGCAGCACGCCATCTCTCCCGACTCCACAAATACGGAATGTTGTCTTGTAACCGAGTAATCGTATTTATATAGCCTTTGTACAATTGTACCTATAAATATTTGTACACTAGGAAACTATCTGTTTAATCGATTGAGATATGTTAGATCCTATTCAATGACTAGGTACTAACTTGTCAAAAATGTATCTAAATCGAGAGTTGTTTTTAAGTCTAGATTTCTGCCTCACAGGTTCACTCGCTGTCCCCTATTTTACCCCCATGGGGATTGAATTATATATATTTTTATTAATATATATTTCGTCTAAATTTCAAACCTAGTTTAGATTGTGCGTTGTCTGTCAGTCAGCGCTAGTTTTATTACGTAGGTATCTCTCTTCTAATTCTTACTGTTAACACTCGGGTCCAGGAGTGAGAGTAAGATATTGTAACCTTCCCTTTCGTGACGATAATGTTTCTGTTTTCATAACGTCAACTGCGTAAAATCACAAATTCCGAGGATGTTTAACAACGATATATTAAACATCCACGATAAATGGAACAACACAATTCATAATACAAACCGTTTCAACATAGACTATCACGCAATTTAAAATCGCTATATCTTTGTTTCTATAGAAATTTCGAAAAAAATAAAACATGCAATTGCATATCCTATTCCAGGTTCAATTAGTCTACCTCACGCTCTGCTCGCTGAGTCAAAGCGCATACATCAGTCGCATGACCAACGTCAACCGACTGCGAGTGCCCACACCCTTCAGACCCGGCGTCTCCATGCAGCGACCCTGGATGCACCAGCGACTGGTGCAGGCCGCATCGCATAGAGCACCCTATGTGCTTTATAGGAATCCACCTCATAGGTAAGTTGGAAGGGCATATGGCATATAATTATTTGTATCTATTGCTGTATTTATATACCGTTATCGTTATCGCATTCAGGTAGGTACCAGGTAATTTTCATTAAAGTTATTCGCCTCAGCATGCACCGTCTATTACGCTTGCCCTCGCTTACGAGCTCATTATCGATTCGAAATACGAAGATTGCCGAGGCGCATAACTTTAATCGCCGTGGATAAGACTACATGAAGAATAATACTAGAATCAGAAATAATTCTCTACTTATAACGACGTAAAACCGTATAGAAATCACAACATCTTAATAAACCGAAACTCTCGTCCTATCAGATATGCCATAAAGCACTACGGTCCAAGTGCAACTCGCAACATGTACACCGGCGGGGCATGGAAGACCGCGGCGCGACTCCCGCCGGTGACCCACGTCACTCCAGAGTACGAGTTCATCAGAGCTGCGTCTGGGCAACCCGTGGTGCACACTGACGGTGATGCAGGTTGATTATTATGTGCACATGGCTTTATGCTTTTCGATTCTTTGATGGTAAATAACGACAGGAATAAGCATGACAATGCTTATTCTAAAATTCTGTCGAATGTATAAAAGAAATGTAGATTCATCATTAGAATTCTTCACGTACCTATTAAATTAAACTATTATATATACGAACCACATACAGAATAAATTAATTTATTATTATTACATGAATTTTGTCTGTACCGTAAATAAATACAAAAAAAATTACAATGATCAACATTCTTTCACAACTTTCGTGCACCAAATGCACACAAATCCCTCGTCTACAGCATATGTCACAAGAAATATTTGTCAAAAGCTGTTATATCCTTTGCTGTTACTTACCAAATTATAATCTTGTGACATCTTGCTGTGGACGAAAACTATCCGATTCAGACGTATGACCAACAGGTGCCATCCACACTATACCAGCACCGAACCTCAGCCTGTCAGAGAAGCCCATCGTCGTCATCGACGGCACTGCTTCCGAAAACAACGTTCATGCGAGTCCTGCTACAGAGCCGGTATTGATTTTAAGTACCTTTTAGCAGACATAAGTTTTTCTTGTAAGGACATTGATTCCAGGAATTAATCAACAATTGAATCTCAAGTTATTGGTGATCTACTGGTTCAGTCTGGTTGGAGTCACTTTTACTTCTCTAATGGAAATAATGCTTCAATCAAAATTGTACGGCAAGCGAGTCATATTAGCATTCCATGGTCTAATGTTATATTAGGTACCTTAGATGAAGACGTGCAGTATGTTTATTATATATTTTTTAATCAATGTTTCAGCCACAACCAACGTATGAAGTGACAGAGAAGTATCAAGACGTGCCCTTATATCAAATGGCGAAAATCGAAACGCCTGTATCATTTTCAAAAATAAACGTAAGCACAAAATAACCTAATGTATCCTCATTTACTCGAGGGAATCTGCAAAAGTACGTTCTGTTACAGCATTTAACCTCACCAGAACTACAAGCTCTAGTGCGAAATGGAGCCGCTTTGCAATACGCATCAGAATATGGATTGTCGGCGATAAGTTTACCTCAAAATCCTGTTATACCTCAGCAATTTGCAGTTCAGGTAAGCTATAGCCTTAGACGTGTAAAATAAGGGAACTATATACCTTAAAAAATGAGTGTCAATTTCAGAGTATAAATAATCTCCCAACCCGAGAAGACATTTTCAATCCAGCAGCAGAAGGCATAGTAATTCCACCGAACGCATTATATCAACCAGACCCAATGTTCCTGCAAAAGCTGCAAAATCAGCTACTACAACGCTACCCTTCTGTAGAGTTCATACCTTACGCTGCTGACGTACCACAAATACAGATACAGTCGCAGCCACAAACATCGCAGTCACAACAACTATTTTTACTCGAAAATGAACAGATAACTAAACAATCTCCTTCAGCGTTTGTACCCAATGAAGCAAAGAACATAGTACAGAGAGCAACACAAGAAAGTTCTATAGTAACGCTAATTCCTCAAAGTATAATAAATAATATAACGGAAGCTATAGAAGTAACGTCACCACGTCAACCTAATACAACTTATCAAATAGTTGCAGCTGAATCACAACCAGTAACGACAACAATTAAGTATGTTATTGAGAGTAATACTGAACAAGAGAACACAACGCCCATTTATTACGCGCAGATTGGTCAAAGCGTCGGAAATGTCATAGCTAACGGTTTCTACACAGCAATTAATGATGTCAGAGCGGCTGCTGCTTTAGAAAAAGTTGAAAGTCCACAAGAAACAACTCAAGCACAAGTAATAATTTTAGAACCTAACGAAGATAATTTTACTACAACAACGATACATCCAAACCTAAAGGGTTATTTCATACAGAATCCAGAGAAAAATAAGAAGAATCAAACCATTACTGAGCTGAAACCTTTATTGGGGGTTCCATTTGCAAAGAAAGCAGATGCTGTTAACGTAGCGTATACCTTACGAAGAGTTGATGAGAAAGATCCTAAAATGACAGAAGAGGGATCCGTTTATGCTGGTCAAATAGTTGAGGCAACAATAAGCGAAGACCAGGAATTTAACAATGAAAAAGCTACATTTTTATTAAGGCGACCACCTATAAGACTTTTTGCAGTATCAGAAAATAAGGACCTTACAGCAGCTGCATCAAGCGCTGTGCCCAAAACGGCTGTAGTGAAAGCGAAAATACCGCCAAAAAGCAAATTGACTTTTGATGATAAAACTGGGGAGCCCGTTTTGAGGATATACGCCAGTTATCTTGACAATCCAAAGCAGGTACTTTCATATTGAATTACTGTATTTGTATTTAAGTATTTCTTAGACCGAAAACTAATTAAGTACGAAATCTTTTAATTTCCAGAGGGAAATCATAACAACAAAACTGGCAAACATACAGCATTTAAAGGAGGCTGTAACGCGAAAGGATACAACTGACAATTGGAAATCAGCAACAGTCAAATCTGTGGACAAAACACAAGGTTTTGACGCAAATCAAGTGGCTAAATTTGGACTGAAATTGAAGTCTCGAAGTGACGATTATATACCACTTTTTGAAGAGTACGATGAATAGGGTAACTGTATACTGTAAAACTTTATAAAAAAAAACCCAATCTAAAAACACATTATTGTTGCTATAAATAGCGCTTAAAACAGGATTATTCAACATATTTTTCAAAAAAAAAATGTGCAATTTAAAAACCGAAAAAGTTTAGTGATACCTCTGTCCAGTTTGAACTTAATTTTAAATAATTTATTTTGTAAATAAACAATATCATGAAAAAAATAGATATAATTAATACATAATAAATAAGTGTTTAGTGCATTTAGGAGATAATTTATTGTTATTTTTTTAATTTAAATGCCAAATTTGTTTTTATTTACAATAAAATTACAAAATAAGTTTTTATCATTTATTTTTTTGAATTACATTTCAATTTACAAAAGTTTTATATTAGGTACTACAGTATTAGAACTGCTTCGCTTGATACACGTTTAATTTATATTTGTATTTAACGTTTAGGCATTAAAAAACATGCCATGCATGCGTGCAAGCATGATGCATCATTATCATAAATCCTACAAGAGTCAGTAAACTCTTCTCATTTTAGAAAAAAAACTTTTTGGTAAATTTAAAAAAACAGAATTCATATTTGGTAACTGCTTTGCAGCAATAATAAATACAAGTAAATTATGCATACCAATTGGACATCAATAATTAGTTATATGATAACAAATTAGAAAACAAAAGTTGGTAGTATAAAAATATTTGATATCTGGCAACATTTCTACATACGTCAGAATTTCACACGCTTAATTATTTAAGTATTCTCAACAAAAATATGAACCATATTGGTTTCAAATAAAGCTCATTCTGTTTAATCTTTTGTTGATTGCATAATGAACTTTATTCATAACTAATAAGGCTTATGATTGTATCTTCCTATTTTACAAAAAATATTGCCATATATACCATATTTTTTTGCAATACTCAACCATTAATACCCACGATCTATCAAAATCATGAAAAACCCCATCTTTAGGGACTTTTGATACAAGTTTTATCCTAAATAAAGTACCTTAGAAAGTAAAACTAAGGGCTTTTCACACTCTTAGCTACCTAGTAATTATGGAAGTCAAAACATCAAATTGAAAGAAAAGGGCATACATGATTTTCAATTACAAGTATTTATAGGCCAAATTACATGTGTCCCTGTCACTCGCTGTTAGTTAAAATTTTTGGCACTCATCCACTATTGGGCTATGGCCAAACATACATAACTTGGATGAATAAATGTAAAAACAGGAAAATTTTCATTATAGGTTTTTTATATATCTTATTTTATCATTCTCTGGGGTGAATTACTTTACCCCAATACTCATAAAATTCTGTCATTTCCGAGACATGACATTTTCTTAAAGGAAGAATGAGACAGAGGCTATGATAAAACCATTATTTATGACACCTACCTTAGGCAGTGACCATTCCATTACAAATGGTCCAGTAAAATGGGCCTAAAAGAATATTACAAAATTCAAATCCAAACATGAATCTTTTGGTTTAATTGTTCCTGAATATTGGTATGGTACATTTCATACTGAGACCCATAAATACATAATAAAGTAATTCACCTCAATGGACCCGTCATATCATGAACTATCACCACTAGGAGGCGTTGAGTTTGTCCAATTGGTCCATAAACCAAGGTCTGCCCGTAGCTCGCTTTGTGAGGATATCACATCCTGTTTCTGTCACTAGTAGGGTTTGTTCAAACTGGAACAAGAAAGATTAATTGAACACAGGCATACATTTTTAGTGGTAAATGATGAAGTGGTCAAAACCTAAGTACTGCAGCTGTCAGAACACACAAATAGGTCTTTTTTTTTAAAAACTCTCAAACTGGTGGGAGCCCACACTCCCACGTCTTGTAAAACGTTACGATGCGTTACAGGGGCGGAAGGGGTACTGGTTTGAACTACGCGTTACGTAACATTGTTTTTTTTTTCTTTCCGGTACTTTACGCCACATAACTGTGACTTTTAGGTAAAAATGGTCACTTGGTGGTTACGTAACGTTTTACTAGGGGGACTTGACATGGCTCAGATTGGCTTTCATTATCATACAAAGAATTAGCATTTCCCCGTGTTTACACCCGCGTTAACGAAATTGCTTCTACTACTAACCTTCCTCAATAAATGGAATTTCTAATGCAAAAAGATATTTTCAAGAAAAATTATAACAAAAATTATACAAGACATCTATGTTTGTCTTTTTCTGGCACATTTATGTAAAAAATGGCCCCAGTGTACATAACTTACTTGAGCGGAGCGCTCGCCATCAGCGGTGACGGCGGTCCAGTGGTCCGGCCACTGCTCGTCTCGCCAGCCGCCCTCGTTGATCATCGGCTCGATGGTGAAGCAGTGACCCGGCTTCATCACACCCACTGCTTTGTTCTCTGAAAGTTAGAATACAATTTGAACATCAATACTGATCTAGGGAAGACGAAATAAATGCTACTCTCAGTTCTGGGTTTGAGGGTAAATAGAAGCAATTATTTTCTATTGGATACTATTCAGTCAACAAAATAGCAAAAAACTAGCCTTCCGCACCGCGGTTTCACCAGTGTACCCCTATTTTACCCCCATAGGGATAGAATTTCCAAAAATCCTTCTTTAGTGGATGCCTACACTGTATAAAGTACCTGTGCAAAATTTCAAGTCTCTAGGTCCAGCAGTCCGTTTACATTTACAACATATACTGTGTGGTTGGCAGTATAACCCTGCCTCCCAGGCTTAAATTTGTGTGGATAAACATGTCTGTTCCTAGTCTGGATCTACACTATGTATCTATAATAATTTTCATTCATACATTTTGATAGAGGATGCTTGACCTTTAGGCTGCGTTTCCACCAGAGATGCGTAGCGAGGGATGTTTTCATCCCCCATTAGGATTGCTTTATTTTCCCTCACTAGATATCTCTGGTGGAAGGCAGCCTTAGTGTCTTAAATTTTAAATTATTTTTGTGATGTCAGAGTTATTCAGCATGTTGAACCTAGCATATATTCACCCAGTAATAAAACAAATATTATAATAATACATAGTATATCAGTTATCTGGTTTTCATAATACAAGCTCTGCTTAGTATGGCTGTGTGTGAAAATTATCCAAGGATATTTATTTATATTATTCATACAGTCAACTGAATTAACAAAAATAACAATACTTACTAGCATAATGCGGTACATTAGGTGCTGTGTGAAACAGTCTGTGTATACCGTGTCCACAATATGACCGAACCACACTGAATCCATTAGCTTGAGCATGCTTCTGAATAACATTGCCAATTTCACGGTACTTCTCACCGGGCTTCACAATAGCTATGGCATTCATTAAACACTCATATGTGACTTGGACCAGTTTCCTGCTAGATTCAGGGACATTCCCCACAAAGAATGTCTCATTGAGATCACCATGGAAACCGCGGTGGTAGACTGTTACGTCGACATTGCACACATCACCATCCTGTAAGAAATTATTATTAAAGATTAAGCACTTAGCTTTCCCATACAACAATAACACTGTACATATTTTATACTGGTGCATCGCAGACATAATATATCTCCCAACCTTCATATAGTTTTTTAAAGGCCATGATGGCTCAGAAGCTGTGATTTTTATTTATTTATATTACAAATTATAACACCATTACAGTATATAGGTACCAATTCGATGCTATAACTAAAAATTACTAAATGTAGGTAAACATATTATTGAAAAATATAAGTACAACAGAAACATTCCTTATTATAACTCCTTTTCAATACAGTTGTATGCGGCTTCAATGAGTTTCGACTGGCCACAATTAAAAATATCAATATCCAGAGATATAATGTTTAGACACCGTATAGCTCGTGATAATGGGTCATTATCGAGCAATTTAGTCCTATGATGTCGAATGACGTGAAGGTCATGGGTCCAAAACCTGAGCTATAGCTTTAGGTGAAGGAAAACATAGTGAGAAACCATACCAAAACACTGTAGGTGGCAGGGTACTTTGTAGTATCTATCTGGCTGGCTACCTCTCCCTCACCCTCTAATTGAAATCTATTGCTTGACACTTACATCGAACACTTACTGGTGTTCTGGCAGCTACACTTGAGAGCCAGTTTCTTCTAGGATTTGTATGCTTACCTCCTTTGACCTATTCATCACTTACCATAGTTAGATTATGGTGGAACACAAGCCTATAAAGAGTTAAAAAATATGGCTTTGATTGAATATGATACAATGATATATTCATAACTTACAATTTTTATTGCTGTTGCATATAGAGGCCATTTTAGATAGTAGCATATCAGAAAAATACTAGCTCTAATATCACATGAATATACCACCCTATTTTTACAACAAGAACCATTAAATCCTGTAGAACCAGTAGAATATGTAATGATATAGGTAGTACGTACCTCAAGAGGGCGTAAGTCTGGTATGCCATGACAAATGACCTCATTGACTGAAGTACAGCAGCTATTTGGGAAATTATGGTAGTTGAGAGGACTTGGGTAACACTCTCGCTCAATGCACGCTTCGTGAACGGCACGGTCAATATCCTCTGTTGTAACTCCAACGCCACACACTCTGGAAGAGTCCAAATAGCAATTTAAAGTTAATATGCTTGCATATATTTAGGTAGCTTATATATTTGTAAAAAAAATACTTTAATAACACAGGACAGATGGTAAACTAATGTAAGCTAACAAGGTTTAGCTTTAAAAAATCTTCATATTATATCTTTTTAAATGGAAATATCCAAAAAGGTATGTAAACAATTTAAGTTGATCTCTTTAATGTGATACCCTTTTTAAATACCTGTCCTTTAAACAATCAATAGGTAAAGTGGGTTCAAAATATAAAAATTAATGTTACTACTAATGTACAATTATTTTATAAATACACATTATTCATTTCATATGTCAAAAATAAAAGAGGAATCTAATATTGTATTAAATTTGGCTCACGAATTGTATGTGCATCCTAAAATTAATGTTATTCTAAAAATAAACTGACAATATCAGATAGCCCAACTCAATCAATACAAATAACATACTTAGCCGCCTCATCCAGAACTTCTCTACCTAGACGGCAAGCAACGCGCATGCCTTCTATCTCCTCATCATCAAGCACTTTGATCTGTCCAGAACCTTTAGCAGCGTTCTCCGATGCCGGGAAACCAGTCGGATGGTCAGCGTAGTCAGGACGGCCTATATGTGGTGGCACCGTACGTTTGGGACCGGCGGGAAACGGTCTTAACTTCCCAGTGAAATTGTATGACGGCCAAGGATTAAACTCCACGTTCGATACATCTGTACTCTCACCCTCTATAACAAAAATATCTTTATGAATTTCTGTAACCTAACACGGAAACATAACCTCAAAGTTACCACTTCACTTACTCGCCAAGGAGTGGATAATTTTGTGCGTCTTCCATGATTTTTTGAAACAATCTTGATTGCAGAAAAACGAGCCCTGTATACCGAGTTTTATGCACGTCGGACATTGTAATTGTGCAATTGATTTGCAACCGGGTGTTTCACACATTCCAATCGCCGCCATTTTTTTTAGAAGTTGACAGAAGTTGTCTGTCTGTCATGTCAATTGTCATCAAGGGCTGCGTTCAGTAACTACGCCGTGTGATCGCCCGACGATTATCAAACTAAATTGAAGAGTATAATAATCACTACACGTAGTGTTTATATTCTGTTTGAATCACTACTAAAACGTGGTGATTATATACTCTTTGCTGATCACACGGAATAGTTACTGAACGCAGCCAAGACTTGGGTGAGTTGTCAATAATTCTAGCCAACATTGTGAAATAAATTAAGTTTCGTTTCTCGAATTTAGTTTACTTATACCACAGCATAGACTGTGCTTATACTATATTATATATAATACTTATATTATATTTATATTTTATTTCATACATTCACAGCTATTTCACTACATAAGTACTTATTTGTAAAAGTATTCAACAATTATGTAATAAATTTATTTTTTACCTACCACCACCACCATTTTGCTTAACGTCCGTAACCGGCAGAGACGAATCAACCATTTTTGTATGTAGATACTTGTAATATTGCTCTGTAAAATAGAGCTACTTTTACCGAATATAATATTCAAGGTTTTATATTATTTTATCACTACTTCTAGGAAACCATTACTTTTGATTATGATTGTTTTCCATCCATTGATCAAAGAAATTGTACCTACTTACTGTATGCCCAACGTAGACTATGTAACCAACCAGCAGGATTATCCCACGAACGAATAAAAGCGTTCCTGGATTGTATGTACAAAAAATTCCACGACGCTATTAATTCAGTGTCCATTTCCAAACGCACAACCACACAGTATTTTTATACACACGAAAAAGATAACATGAATCGAAAATAAACTTTGATAAAAATGAATTTACAATAATTTTATGCTGACGTAAACTGCTTGATAAGAACTTGTCAGATTGGCTTCAGGTTGATTGTCCGGTAGGTTTTTTAAAACTGTTCCAGAGTTCTATTTTTAAGATAAGTATTTATAATATTCTTTCAAGAAAGCGTTTCCTATTTTTAGCCAATGAAAACTTTTTTCATGGAGCACTCGAACACTGAACATCACTACCTACAGCATTTTACTTTCGAACTGTTAACATTTTTTAAAGAACCAAGATTATCTACAACAAAAAGCAACAGAACTAAAATAGCTCGTGTAGCGACGTTACGTTTTAGTATTATATTATGCTTGTGTATGGATCGTGTTCTATTGTCTGTATAGGTACAATCACCTACATTTAGCTAGTCATTCACATTAACATAACATAGGTATTCATATCTATTATGTTTTTAAAGATTAAAAACAATTTTGAGAAGAAATAAACATTCTGCACGCTTAGGGTCCGTTCACATGAACCGGCTCGGAGAGCAGAGCAAATTTTTGAGCGTATTTAAAATTAAGTTTTAGGACATTTAAATAAGATTGATTTTCGGAGAGCTTTTCACATTGGTATAGCTCACGAACATCCTCTTGTCACAAAAGATTTGAAATGTAAAAATAAACCTTATATAAATGTCCTAATACTTAATTTTAAATACGCTCAAAAATGTGCTCTGCTCTGCGAGCCGGTGTATGTGAACGGACCCTTATGGAGAGCTCTTCCGCGGGAAATATTTAAAAATATAGGTATGTAGAGGCGGCCCGTAGTTAGCCTCTCCGAAACTTTCACGCATTGTCCAGTCACTAAGAAAACAGTCAAATGTCTACAATAGTTTGTTGTTTTATAAAAATACCTATCCTGTTTTACCACCCATAGATTCTTCCACTTCCCTTTTCTTGTGTATATTTAGTTCCTAAAAATGATATCTATCAGACAATATTACTCCTACAAACCGGCTATTCACTAGCTCCTTTCGCATTTACCTATATGTCGCTGTACCGGCATTATTAACCTGTAAAGTCGCGGCCATGACCTGTCAAAAGTCACCTCAACTCGCGGAATGGCGGCCATTCGAAAGTCACGCGTGCCGACTTTGAGATTTTCGTGTTTATCTCTATACCTACACATTCATTACAAAAAATAAAAATACCGTCAGAATCTTAGATAAATTTCCAATTGGAATCCTTATCATAAACTAATAAGAGCGGACCACGATCTTATTGGAAACTACGCCATTAGCATAAAAGGTGACCATCATATATCCTATGTATTTTGAATATGTATTGCTAAATATGTTGTTATTTCTAGCAAAAGCATATTTATGCAAGTAAACGAATAAATAATGATTGAAAACGTATACTTAGTTTTATTTTATTCCATACTAAAATACTGAGAAATGTGTGTCTAAAGATAAGGGTACAGTGAATTGAAAAAAAATATCTTGTCGTATATAATTTCATGACATAATAATAGATTTAGTATAAAACCTTTATGTTATTAGATAGATTGAACATTATTCTATTCAGTTTAGTTCATTATTACCTACCTTATATTGTAATCAATACTCACTTTTGTACAAGCCCATATAAACAATAATAAAACATACACCTAACTTACTACGATTAGAAATAGGTACGGTTATTTATTTTCTTATTAGCTATATGACATGTTGCCACAAGTTAAACGAACTCCAAAGAGGGTAAGGGTGCCTACAAACTAAATTAGGCCAATGTTTGCCGTAATGCGGTGTACCTTAATGGGTCTAAAACACGGTTGTTTAAAGTCTCTTCTTCTGTCGCAAGATACAATGAAATAAGAGCATTGCCTAGTGAAACTACTCGTATGAAGTTCGAAAACAAAATTACTTCGAAATCTGCCTATTAATATGGGTTTTTAGGGTGCCGTAGCCAAATTCCAGAAAATTAAATCCTTATAATTTCGACTCGTCTATCTCTTCGGCCGTCTCATGTCTCAGCCATTTTACTCGAAAACTATTGGCACTATACAGGTTATTTGTAATTCACCTGCAATGATTTAAGTCTTAAAGGTAGAACCTACTCATCAATAATGAACAACAAAAGATCAACAAAGCACCTATGAACTCAATTATAAACTGCTAGAGTGTAGTGAAAAAAAAAATAGAGGTCGCATTTCGTACAGTAAATGAGGGATGCAAATCAATCCTGTGCACATAAGCGTGTGGGGTAGGTATCTCACTACAGCTTTCGGTGAAGGAAAACATCGTGAGGGAACCATAACACGATGGTACGGTAGACTTTGTAGTACCTACCACCCTCAAGTTGAAAATAGTTTGCAAAGTGAGCCTCTACCTTGTGTACTTGTCGATGACCAGTCGCCACTGGACTAACTTCTTTCACTAATAAAAAATATTAGTTACATTATATAGTAGGTTCAATTACACACCTACACTAGCTTCCGCCCCGCGGTTTCACCCGCGGTCCCGAGTGCTCCAATCGCCACCAAACCTTACAAGATTACCCGCGGGGCTAATATGAAGATTGCCTGAAAATTACATCGCGATCGGTTCAGCGGTTTCGAAGTCTATAAGGAACATACATACATACTTTCTCTTTTATATATAGATAAGTGGGTAAGTATGTACCATTTAAGTACGTATAGCTATAACACAAAAATAAGTCGACGAAATTCGGACTTTCTATTAGAATTCTACCCTTGGTTGGATAAAAATTAAGTTGTTTTGTTGTAGCCTTCAGCAAAACTACGAAAGTCGATTAATATAAAGGTTATAAAGGTCATGTAAACGATGGATTTGTAGGGAAGTTGGCCTAATCTATAACCTAGTCTATAAGTAGGTACATTTAAAAAGAAATGTCCTGACTCACTCACTGACTGAGTCATCAACGTCCATCACAAACACTTGGACCTTGAATCACTTGGAAGGAATAAGGATTTTCCGAAATTCAAAAGTAAAATAGTAAAATAGAGGATTGTGGGTGAACCCGCGGGGTGGAAAGCTAGTCATGAATGTTTTTAGAACCCAAGATACGGTTGAATCGAGACCAAAATGTTCTATTTGGTAGAGATTGGAATATTTTAGTTAAACCAAGTTTATGAAATATTACATGAATCTACATAAATAATCTCAACATTGAACGACAATTGAAACCCACTTCTCATTATTAGAGTTTCAAAATCTAACAAGAAACCCCAATAGTTTCTTCATGTCCGTCTGTCTGTCATGGTCGTTGAACTCGGAGCTTAACAGATTAAAACTGTGATTTTGGATCATCATCATATTATTCAACCCGAGGATGTCCACTGCTGAACATAGGCCTCTCCCATTAATTTCCACAATGAGCGGTTTTGGGCTGTTTGCATCCAGCGGCTCTGTTCATTGCCGTTTCAACCTCTGTTCATTGCTTGCTGACTCAACGAGTTATATCTGTCGCTTTTGTTCTTCTACGACTGTCTTCGTTTCGGACGCTGTCACGTAGAGAATGTCTGAGCATAGCTTGTTCCATAGCTCGCTGAATGACTCTTAGCTCATTTAAACGGCCAGCAGTAAAAGAACACGTCTCTGTTCCATGTGTCATTTCTGGTAACACGCACTGGTTGAAGATTTTTGTCTTTAGACTTTGAGGTAGGTATTTTGGACGTGAAGACATGACGTAGCTTCCCGAAAGCTGCCCAGCCGAGTTGGATTCTTCGATTTCCCTCTTTATCAAAGTTACATATTTTTTTTATAGTTAAGTACCTACACAAATCTATGACGTTAAAATTTTAGTTTTATTTTAAGGCACCCTTAAAATATATTTTGATTTCAGTATAATATCTCTACAATTATGTTATAAGTAACAGAGATGTTGCGCATATCGTATGTCCAGGGTTTTAGACTGTACCACATCATGCTGACTACGGAACCCTATCTTGCGCGTATCCCAACCCGCACTTGGCCAGTTGTTGTTCAATTCACCTTAATTCTTTTAAGTATATCCTGTGAATTCGTTTTCACGCATGAGTGCCTGCCATTTCTTTTCTTTGAAAATCAATTAGTGTTCCACTGAATTAAAAAGGTACACGGGTTCAGCAGGTGATACTTGCAATATATCCTTCAATGTAAACCAATTATAAACAAAAAAAGCAATGGGAACTTGCTGGTCCTTCGTCCTACTTCCATGTAATAAACGGACTTTTGCATAGGGATAACTATCCCTATGCAAAAGTTCCAACTGGAACGACGGAGAAGGGCATAAAAGTAAATTATACTTTAACAGGACAAACCGCGCCTTAGATCCTAACAAATATTATCCTAACTAATATCCTAACTATCCTACTTATATAATAAGCTAATCTAATGGTAGAATCAATTATAACGTTCATAAGTGCCTTATTAGGGCCTAAACTGAATAAATTATTTTTGAATTTTGAATCTTCTAATATATAAAATTCTTCTGTCACGGGGTGCGTAATCGAACTCCTCCGAAACGGCTCGACCGATTTTGATGAAATTTTTTGTGCTTATCCGGTATCTATGAGAATCGGCCAACATCTATTTTTCATCCCCCTAAATGTTAGGGGTAGGCCACCCCTAAATTTTTTTATTTATTTTTGAGATAAAATGTTTTGTTTTTATTTTTTTATGATACAGCATCAAAAAATACATACAACCCTAAATTTTCAACCCTCTACGATCAACGCCTATTTTATTTATTTATCTTATTTGAGGTTGGGCCAATTAAGCTAGACCTCTAAATTGTATGAGCGCCCATACAACTCAGAGGCCTATCTTAAATGGAGTCAACTGTGTATGTATGGACAGAATTTTCAACCCTCTACGATCAACCCCTATTTTATTTATTTATCTTATTTGAGGTTGGGCCAATTAAGCTAGACCTCTAAATTGTATGAGCGCCCATACAACTCAGAGGCCTATCTTAAATGGAGTCAACTATGTATGTATGGACAGCCTTTAATTTTTAACTTTTTTATTTTTTGGATTTTTTCCTTTATTTGTGCTGTAAGTCCATGCTTTCCGCCAAATTTCGTGATTCTAGGTCAACGGGAACTACCATTTTTCCAATAGAAACCACTCTGTCCCCAGCTGTCAAACATTAGACGTCAATCAAAACAAAACAAAGGCGCGTTAGACAGAACGAAATCTGTCGGGGCACCTATTAACATAAAAAAATCAATGTTAGTTTGTTTTAGAGAAATAGGGCAGAACAAGGTCTGCCGGGACAGCTAGTTTTTATATAAAATTCTCGTGTCACAGTGTTTGTCTGCAAACTCCTCCGAAACGGCTTTACCGATTCTTATGAAATTTTTTGTGCATATTTGGTAGGTCTGACAATCGGTCGTAAACTATTTTTTATACCGTTACGCGGGTGCAACCGTGGGGGACAGCTAGTCCTAATCCTAACTAATATTATAAATGCGAAAGTGAGTTTGTTTGTTTGTTACATTTTCACGCTTAAACCGCTGAACTGATCACGATGAAATTTGGTACGTAGGTTTTTTTTTTTTTACATTGTATAGGCTTGTGTTTGACCACAATCTCACTATGGTAGGTGATGATGTGGCCGAAGGTGGTAAGCACACAAAGCCTAGAAGGTAGCCTATGGTATGGAGAAGAACATAGGCTACTTTTTATCCCGGGAAAACACAAGATACCTAGGGAACGCGGGTGAATCCGCAGGGCGGAAGCTAGTATATATAATCTCTAATATATAAAATTCTCGTGTCACGGGGTGCGTGGTTGAACTCCTCTGAAACGGCTCGACCGATTTTTATTTATTTATTTATTTATTTATTAAAACATCAAATACTTTTTATCCCGATAAAAGATTAGATTCCTCGGGAACGCTTGTGAAACCGAGGGGCAGAAGCTAGTACCTATATAACATTAAACTGGGTGATTTTGTTATCACTGGCAATACTTGCATGGGTGGAAGTACTCATCAAAATGAACAAATTTTACTATGGGACTAACTGTGAAATCATGAAAAAATTATCAGCTGTTCCATACAAAAGTTCAATACCTACTCGACCAAAATGTATGAAGCAACCATATTATTTTACGCGATATCAGAGTTAGCCCTATAATAAAAGTTGTTCACATTGATGAGTACTTCCACCCCTACAAGTATTGCCAGTGATAACAAAATCACCCTGTATAATATCCTAACTAATCCTAACTAATATTATAAATGCGAAAGTGAGTTTGTTTGTTACATTTTCACGCCCAAACCACTGAACCGAATGCTATGAAATTTGGTATGCAGGTAGCCTAAGGTATGGAAAAGGACATGGGCTACTTTTTTTTCGGGAACGCGGGTGAAACCGCGGAGGACAGTTAGTACTTAGTAAAAATTCCAACCCCAGTACAAGGATGAGCCGTATTATATAATCCAAACAAAAGAGATGCACACTATCAAACAAACAACTCTGTATAAAACAAACGCAGATACCTACTTAGCTATAATCACGGTGGATTTGCAATATTTATTGTCCACTTTCTTCTTTCGTTAATCCCGGGACATTTTCGGGATATTCTCGGGATTCTGCGTAGGTACTGTTCAACTACCGTCCGTTTGCAGAGTCGTCTAATTGCGGGGATTATCCTAAATGCATCTCAAGGACTAAGAGATTAAAAACGGAGGGTTCTGCAAAAGACATTATTATTGCTCACTCTGATGTAAATGCATTGAATCTTTATACTAATTTATTTAATCATTTTATATACCTATCTCACTCTTTTTGTTCCACTCTGTTTTCCTACTAGCTTCTTTACCCGTCTGACTAGTGACTAGCTACCACCTAATGGAAATCTTACACTAAACACTTACCGGAATGTTTCGAGAACTGCACCTGTGTGCCGGATTACTTTTAGGCTTCTTTATCACTTACTTATAGTGAAATTGTGGACAACTACAGGCCTAAATATAGTAAAAGATATCGTAATATAATATGCCACTGTGACTGAGATATACCAACAGCGTAAAGAAAAAAAAACAAAAACACATTACACGATTAAAGCTGTGTGCCTTTTTCAGCATATGCTGCAGCGCTGGTTTTCAGAAATAAATCTTTCTGTAATAATCTTAAAATTCAATATTCATGTCACAAAAAAGCAAAACCCAGATCATGGTAAGTGACAAAAAAACGTTTATTCACCTGTAGTAGAATATAAAAGCCTTATAAATAATATACAAACAAATATCCCACCTCCATAATGCCTACCTTTTCAATAGGTTGGCGACAATAAAAGTATATTCTTTTTACGCGAGGCCTGTGAAACAGCTGTCTGTTCTTAACTCAATAGTATCTTATAATTCAATCCTTAAATTTCATCCAAATCCGTTCAGTAGTTTTTGCGTGAAAGAGTAACAAACATCCATCCATCCATCCATCCATACTGGATGCAATGAAATGAGATGAAATTTGGCAGAGAGATTATAGCCTGGAATAGCACATAGGCTACTTTTTATCCCGTGAAAACATAATTAAGATCCCACGGGAACGCGGGTGAAACCGTGGGGCGAAATCTAGTATAGTTATATTATTAACAGATTTTATGGGATCTATATTATTATTTTGTATAACTCTACACTAATATTATGAACAGATGAAGTTCGCAGGGGGTGTAATGAGAAAGGATTTTCAACCACGAACCTCCCCTAACAAAGATGTTTTTTTTTTTTACTTTACTAGGCTTGTGTTTGACCACAATCTCATCATGGTAAGTGATGATAAGGCCGAAGGTGGTAAGCCCGACTGTTGCGTACAAAAACACAGCGTTAAATTATACCTACTTCCTTTTGATTCTAAAACTAGATTTTGAAGCCTGCAGAATCGTTTTATTAAAACAAATAAACAACATTTATAGCAAATCGTAAAGGATATAAATTCGTACGATTCAAGCCAGCAATGAGGTTTTTACCCCTTTGACCTAGTCACTTCAGGCTCAAGTGTAGGTTATACGCAGGAGGTTGAAATCTAGGTTATGCGGTGCGTATTTTATGATGGTTTTATTAGAATTGCTTTTAACTTTTAATTAGTTTGAAATACCTTTCTGTACTATTTGCTGGAAGTATTTACAGTCTATCGAATTAAGTAAAATGGTTTGTCGTCTACGTATATATCACTAGCTTCTGTCCCGCGGTTTCATCTGCGTTCTCGGGATAAAAAGTATCATATATCTATTCTAGCGTATATGTGCCAAATGTTATCCAAATCCGTTGATTTTTTAAGAACCTGTGTGGTAACATAAACTATCGCATTTATTCATGCAAATGATAATAATAATTTCAACTATCGAATTCGAAGTCGAAGATTCGAAGTCTCCAAACAACGAAATAATAAGATTTTGTCAAAATTTTTATTTTTAATTACAAGCTTTTTATGGAGACTGTACTTGCATTGTCTTCCAATATACTAAAGTATACCAAATATCAAGCCAATCCGACCACAGGAAGTGAGTGAAATTCGCCTTCCACCCGAACTAATATAGTTACATACATTGCAAGTTAAATAAAAGCTTGTAAAAAAAGCGAAAATATCAACTACAAAGGGCATCAATCACAAACGCCACAATAATCTGAATGGAAATCGCACCTAAGCCTCACCCGGGTATGGTAGGGCGGGCGGATGGCAGAACGTGGCAGAAACTCTGCCGCACAGTGTCTTGGTGAGCGGAACGCAGCGGGCGTCCGGTTCTGCCGCCCGCCCTCCGGTCGCGATCTAAGTTATTACGTGTAGGTAGTGCTTGTGTTCAAGAGATTAAATATTTAGGTAAGAATTAATTATTGTAGAATAATTTGTAATTTACTATTGATTTTAATGTAAATTAAAGCATTTTGCATTTACTGAAAATATATTTTAGAGAATATTTATAAATTCCTAAGTTTTTAAATTTATATGTTCAATAAAATATTACATGGACATTGAATGCCTCTCAAATAAAGGAGTTAGGAAGTAGTTAGGTACAAGGGTAATGCCTAATATAAATGCTGAGAAGATAATATGGTAGGTTAAATTAATAATTTATTTATAAGATATAGATTTTTACTTCTATGTGTATGCATATCTCAGCAAATATCCAACATAGTTAGAAACAATGTAGGTATGTTCTAAATTTTACGTCATTAAAAACAAAAAATGAAGGTATTTTTTATTACTCTACATAGGCTGATATTAAATACGCACCCAAAAATTAAGTATTTATGTATAAAACCATTTAATCGAAATACACTTCCCGAATCCACTTAAAAAACGTCTTCCCTAATCCAAATGCCCTCAAACCTTCAATTCTAAAGAAAAAAATTAATAAACTCTATTTAAATTCTAATCTCGCAGGGATCTTGGAGTCGTCACTTCGTAATGAAAAAAAACGAGATCTTATCGCGGCTGATTCAATTTTCAAGCCTCGTAAATTGTTCACAAGAAAAATGAATACTGCCCGGTAAGGTTGAGTTTCGGGCTTAAACATTTAACATTATATTTTTTTTACGTCGATTTTTATGAAGAAGATAAATACTTGATTTTGCGTTAAGTTTTGACCCGTGGGGCAGTGAAAATTAAGGAAATTTCTGCATACACTTGCATTTGAGATTCTCACACATGGTGCACGGTGGTAGGGTACTTTGTAGCATACCCGCCTGGCTGGCTACCACCCTCAAGGTGAAAATCTGTCGCCAAGCACCAACTGGTGTGTTCCGGCAGCTGCGCTTGAGTGCCAAGTGCGATCTAGGATTTATAAAGGTCGGCAACACATTCGCAATCCCTCTGGTATTGTTAATGTCCATAGGCGACGATAGCACATTACCATCAAGTGAACCACCTGCCTGCTTGTCAGACTTCTGACATAAAAAAACCTCATGCATCTGGTCACCTACTAATACGATGAAGCGGTTATTGAGCCTTTTATATGCATGCCTGCAGCTTCAAGTAAGCTAAGCAATTTATATGTGTGACTCCCTTTATGCTACAAGCTGTAATAACGTGAGAACCGCATTTTTTTCGCCAGCTAGTGTGGTCGCCATGACAGAAACTATTTTTGCCATAAATGCGCTATTTTGAGCTGCATTGTGCAGGATCATTTTCTTTTAATAGATACAGGTTCAGTTAGAGGTTTTTACAGAAAACTTGACTACTAGAACTCAGGTAAAGGTTAGGTACATATATAAAAAAAAAACACGAAGAAGGAAAAACGACAGAAGTGATTTTTTTTTTTTGAGAGATTGAGATTGAGCTCTTGTATCATCTTCATTATCATTAAAATTATTACAATCTAAAATAGTTTTTTTTTCTAAGTGAGTTTGTTTTGTTATGGCGCCAAAACTACTGACAGCGACTAGCGACATTACTGGCCGCAATTATTTTAATGGGAGAAAAAAAAAGAAACTAAACGTCAAACTGCGTCTCGGTGTCGCGAGTGCAGAGGTTTTACCTCATCTAAAAATATGCGTACCGCGCTAAAAGAAGTTTACTCTTCAAAAGAACAATTGTGCTTCTTTAGATTTAGTCTCTCTACTTATAAATGAGGAAACTGACTGACAGATCAACTCACAGCTCAAATCGCTG
This sequence comes from Tetheella fluctuosa, assembly GCA_951216915.1. NCBI lineage: Eukaryota > Metazoa > Arthropoda > Insecta > Lepidoptera > Drepanidae > Tetheella > Tetheella fluctuosa. The sequence continues at coordinate 10,773,562 of OX578222.1, forward strand.
GGTTTAGAAACTTGAAATCTTGCACGAAGATTCCTCATATTGTAATGTAGGCATCCGCTAAGAAACGGTGTTTAGAATTCAACCCCTGAGGGGGTAAAATAGTAGATCGTGAGTGAATTTGCTTGGCGGTAAGCTATATCTATAAGTAATTTATTACTAGAAGTAATTTGTTGAATAATTTCCAGAATATCCCGTAACTAAATAAAGTCAGACTCAATTATCCATCTCAGACTATGTTTTAGCCTGCGCTAATGTATCTTTTATAAGCTCGTTCAATCTACTTTCAATAGGTTGGTAGAATCTATTTATTCCCTTTTATTTAGCTCATAAAAAAAGATTTGGAGCAATGGAGACGAGATTTTTCAAATTGTTTTGTTACACTCACTATTTTCAAATTTCAATCAAGTAAAATACGAAAGCTTGTTAGAAAAATTATAAAGGACCTACTATGTATGAAATTATTCTTTCTTTCGTTGGCAGCTTAACTAGATGAAACTAGATCTCGAATTTTAAAATTACTACTTATATAAAAGCGACTGGGTATGCTAGACATTAATAAGTTCTTCTAGTCTACTATAAAACCTTAAAATTAGAGCTTTCTAAATTGCCTATCAACAAAATGAAATGAATGAATGTGAGCACAAGATATTTTAGCTTTCAAACGCAGAGAAAGTTTTCTTTTAAATTTGAAATTAAAACCAGTAAATTGGCCTAATAAAAAGCTTGATCTTAAATTGGGTGTTTTGTTCAGGCGGGCTAGGGAAATTCAATTTCAACGAAACGATTGTACTTTTGTGCGGTCGCCAATTGTTTGGCACCGATTTAGTTTATTGGTTAAGGATTTAAGCCTGGGTTATGGCGTACAGCAATGTTTTGTGAAGTGGGTGGGCATCGTGGGCGAAAGATCAATTAGATACGTCCTTGAAAGAAAATTGAGGTACAATTGGTAGCATTGTTTCTTACAGATAGCCAATTATTCAACCTGACAAGCAGTCACTGTTATCTATATATCACACTAATATTATAAGGGCGAATGTTTGTGAGTGTGTTTGTTACTTCTTCACGCTCAAACGGTTGGACCAATTTTGATGAAACTTGGTATTGAGGTAGCTGAGACCCTGGATTAACACATAGCTGCTTTTTATCCCGGGAATGTATAAAATCCCTTGGGAACGCGGGTGAAACCGTGGGCAGGAGGCTAGTTGACAATATAATTCCTAATGCAGTGTCAACCTTTACAACACCTAAAAGGCACAAGTCACAGGTGTAACTGGCGGAACACACCAGTAAGCCTTTGGCGATAGATTTTCAACTTGAACGTAGCCAGCCAGTATGCATTAGGAATTATATAAATGTTTAGCGTATCTTATACAAAGGTTGTCTTAATTATGGTATGTAATAAAGACTGGCATGATACAGTAATGCCAAAAAAACAACGCTGATGCCAAAAGCATGCCGCAAGCCAAACTGAAGCTTTCAGTTAGAGATTACAATTTGGTAACCGTTTTTCCTATCATTGTATGTCAAATTAATTTGAAATCATATAATCATACTTCATACCAATATTATAAAGAGGAAAGATTTGTATTTTTGTATGTTTGTAACGAATAAACTCAAAAACCACTGGATCGATTTCAAAAATTCTTTCACCATTAGAATGCCACATTATCCTTGAGTAGCATGGGTTATATTTTATTAGGAACGCGAGTGAAACCTCGCGGAAAAGCGAATATTATTATATAAATAAACACTCTTATGTATTTTTCATAACAATTAGTTACTCTATCTGAAAACCATCGCTACAGCATCCCACATGTGTTAATAAATTGAAGTAACATAAGCTTTTTTGGCTTCACACAGCTTTAATTATGTTTTTTTTTAGCTTTTAAAAGAAAAAAATAAAGAAAGAAAGTATGAAATATTCTGAGACATTAAAGAAATACATTTATTTACCAAACACAACGCATTTAAATTATTATAACATAAATACAAAAAGCTAAGAGGGTGCGCCGTGTATTGATAAATAAGCCGTCAGCTCAGCATCTCTTTTGGTTTTGTGTGAATCCAATTAAATGTATTTCTTTCTTTCTTTCTCAACGACTTTTACAATATTCTTAAAGGCTAAATAACATACATTTTGGCTCCCTGTATTATGAAGGAATTAGATTCTTATTGAATAATAGTATCCGATGCCAACTTATCCAGTTAATGTCTCTTTCATTTCACGGAGATCGAAGAGAATAGAATAGTGGTAAATAATTATTACTAATATTTTTTTATACGCCATTTTATAAAGACAGTCCATTTTACCGAAGTAGGACGGACAAACCGGTTATTATGACTGTATTTTTTTTTACAAAATTGCTAATAAATTAAAGTAATATTTTAATGAAACTCATTGATTTTGATAGGCAAATAAATATTGGTTTACGATTAATTTACTGCAAGGTCACTTCAACTAACTGATTCTGCGATCTACACACATGATAATAGATTAGTATTTACACAATGAACATCCAATAGGTAAAATATGGTACAGTCAGCCCAAAAAGTAGATAATCACTTTAATACCGTGTCACATTAAGTAATTCACAGTTTTCATACAAAATGTTGGGAGAATATCAATACATTATTATGACAGAGCACTAAAGTGACTATCCAAGAGTCGGTGGGCGGAAGTTGCACACAAATTAATGGGACGTCAAAGCCAGATTTCCAAATGCAAAGGTCCACTGTTAGATAGTCTGCGCAACCCTAATGGGGTGGTACAAGTCAAAAGCTTATGTGCCAATGTGCGAAATAATTTTAGATGCATATTATACAGTTATATGATTACCTATTGATTAGTTTTGAGGATACGAAATCCCATTTTAAGTTATTTTCTTACTATTAAAAGTTGGTCTTTAATATTTATAATCAAAATGATAAGGAAATTTAAATATGGCCATTGGTAGCTACAATTAACGGTCAAACCGCAAATGCATCCAACAGGCTATCAGCAACCTTATTCAGTACGTGGACTACGTAACTTTGTTGCAATCAGTTTCAATTTGAAACAACCAATAAATCAATATAACTAATACATTGTCGAAATTATTTATACATTTAATTTGCAAAGCAGTACTGTTTTCACATGCAGTTATAAGGACGTACATAAGGTATCAGAAAACCGCTATATTTAACTGCTTTCTAAATTACACCGCAACAAAGTTCCGGAATAGCCGCTCAGGTCAGTCTTATTGGGATGTGCTTTCCTTATTTTTCTTCCCCATCGAAGAATATTATTACTTGTCATCGCTTTCCGCTTATACTTTAGATCACAATTCACCCCACAGTTGGCGACTAGTGAAATATTATTGGAATTCCTCCATCCAAGATAATCCCGGGACCAGTTTGTCGCGATCGTCGCGTCTGACAAATTCCGACCTTTATCGAGACTACCGCCTTGTAATAACGGATTGAAGCCGTGGGGGCGACGTTTTATCTGTCTGTTTATATCCTACGTATGTGTTTTGTTTTTATTCGAGTCTAGCTCAAGGACTAACCTTTCAGAGTCTGAGGCTCTCGTAAGAAAAATTGCTACATTAATTTCGTTCGTATTGTACTTGATTCTTACTAACTATAAGTGTGTTATAAGCGGTTTAATGTTATACTAGTTAAATCCGACGACGCTTCGCTGTGGCTTTTCCTAAAGGGTAAGACGGGGCCCTATTACTAAGACTCCGCTGTCTGTCTGTCTGTCCGTCTGTCACCAGACTTTATCTCATGAATCGAATAGTTAGACAGTTGAAATTTTCACAGATGATGTATTTCTGTTGCCGCTATAACAACAAATACTAAAAAACAGAATAAAATAAATATTTAAGGAGGATCATATAACAAACATGATTTTTTTGCCATTTTTATAGTAATGGTGAGGAACCGTGCGCGAGTCCAACTCGCACTTGTTTATTGATATCACTAAAGCTCGTCATTAGCTACTAGAACCTAGAACCGTTATTTTTTTGTTTAGTAGAAGAGAGATGATGTAACTATTCTGCCTTAGCCTATTTATTTTACTAATAAATAATAAGTAAGTTTTTACAGTGGATTTTAGTTAGTAATTTGAAATTACTTTAAAATTTATGTTTTTATTCGGTACTTATTCCTACTAAATTAGGATTACTTTATTAAATTAATTATGTATATACAAATCTGGGGTAAATGGATAAGGGTAATATGTTATAAGCAATGTATTTTTTTTATATGTATACTTTGAAATTTTGAAATTATATTTCAGGGTATGTTTAAATTGAATTTAAAAAAAATCTTTCAAGTATTTACCAAGCTAACATGTATTAGCGAAGTTGCTTAACTTTTAACGTTGTCCCCTCTTTGAATAAACACAGCGACGCATTAAAAAAGGTTTTATAATACGAATAAATAAGAGCTACTTTACTTTTTGTCTGATTTTGTCTTAGCTGACATTCACTCACAATATTCTAAAAAAAAAAATTTTAGACAATATAATATTATTTTTAATGTCAAAATTAATGTTTCAGTAACACTTAGTTTAACTTTATTCACCTACTACATCTTTTCATATTTAAATTGTGTTAATGGATAGTTTAAGATAGTAAGTGTAGTATAAGTAGGTACAAAACGTAGACGGTCTACAATTATTGTCTATGAAAAGATTAACTTAAAACTCATAAAAGGAAGATTTTCACAAAGCCACCTAATTACTTCTCGACACAATTGAGGCTTGCAACTTTATGGAGAACATAAAAATTCTTCAAACTTCTTTTATGGGGTAGATTTTTATACACAACTAGCTTTTCCGCGCGGTTTCATCCGCGTTCCCGGGATAAAATATAGCCTTTGTTACTCGCCGAAGATGTAGCTTTCTAACGGTGAAATTTTTTTTTAAATCGGTCCAGTACTTTTTGAGCCAATTCGTTACAAACATACTTACATACAAATCTTTCCTCTTTATAATATTAGTATAGATGTATATTTAGATAATAAATACTTACCTATTAAGTGTATAATATATACAATACTAGACTACTAGCTGAAAATTTTTAACCAGTTATACTAAAAAATAACTGTTTAAAACATAAGCCTCAATGAGGCTTCGGGAGAACGGCGGGAGCGGAATTTTTTCTACTTATAAGAAGAAACGCTGTCAGCCTGCTTCCACCTTGCCCACCTTGCCCATCGTCAGCGGCGACACCTTTGAGGATTTTATATTTAAAAAAAAAAACAGAAATTACATGCTCTCTTTGTGAAACATGTGCATCTTCGTGAAATATTTAGATAGGTGGATGTATGGAAAATTTACTCTATCCGTTGGCTAACCCTATTTTGGTAATCAGTCACAATTTGCCTCGTAATCGCTAATGCTAATGTGGGTTAATAGTTTTCGGGTGTTTCATTGGTTTACTTTGTTTGACAATAGCGATATACTCTGTTGTGATAAATGAGATCTGAGCTAGAAATGATGATGATGAATGATAAAGTAAAAGTGTAAATAGCAGTGCATCTTTAGTTGGTCCCATTGGTCCCCTTTACAAAAGATATACGAGATGAGATACAATTTTTTTTTTAAATTTGAACTTGTTCAGGTTGTCAATGTCAGATTGTCCAAAAAAAAATTTAGATAGATATATAAAAAATGTAACCTTGCTGAGTTTCTAGCCGGTTCTTCTCTTCCACTTCCGAATCGGTGGTAACTTCAGTAGTTTCGACGTTCATAAGTGCCCTCCTAGGGCCTAAACTGAATAAATGGCTTTGACTGACTTAAGTTATGATTTTGACTGAATTAAGTTGAATTGCGATAACTTTAGCGCAAACTCAACTAAAAACCATGTAGGTGATCCCTATAGATATAAAAAATCATCAAAATCGGTGAAGCCGTTTAGGTGGAGAAGCATTACGAAGACACGTATAATATATGATGGGTGGTGGTGATGTAGAGAAACAACTAGCGATGCTGATCACATGTTTAATGAATGTCTCCTTACCTCTTACAATTCCTAGCTTATATACTAAAACATATTAATCTAAATGTGTTATTTGGAAGGTCTGCCTGATCCCTTCAGATAACAAAATAGCTAACGTATTGGAACGTCAATACGTGAGATTTGTTCTATATCACACACGCACACTGGAATTTTATATATATATAAGTATAAAAAAAACCCGGTGAAAAAATAATGTCAATAAAATGTTTATTTTTAGTTTTATTGGGTAGGCATGGTTTGGATACAATTTCTCAAGAGGTACCTACCTATAGTGAACAGGTGCGTGAGATTTGAAGGTGTTATTTGGCATTTATAAGAAAGATAACTAAAATAGTTTTAACAGTTAATAACTGAACCAAGATTTTAATATCTCACATCAAATTTAATCTTAATTAACAGTTAGATTAATCATGCAAATAATCACATAATTGGATTTTAATTCAAATTATACAAATTACGGACGATTACAGACGGCGACTTTGACAACCGAGACATTGTGACCCGAGTTTAATTAATTAATGTATTCGAAAGCTTTCTTGTTATAACCTTTTTGAATTTCATTATGAAAGTTTAACGAACTATTTATCTTAGGATTTGTACCTCTTGTTTTCGGATTACGATTTAATAGAATTGTATAGTAATGAAATTTTAATATTACATTGAATTCTTTGAAAATTATTCACGTGAATATTATTTGTAATAGAAAAGGCTTTATGAAGTTTAATTAAATTTTATTTAATAAAAAATTAGAATCGATTAAGAAAAATGTACCATTTTTTTATGTAGAATTTATTTCAACGTGTAACTCAACTGGAAATCCGGAAAATGCAAATGCTTGAAATATAATCCACCTGAACCGAGCATTTTCACGTGAAATCCGGAAAAGTACGCACGTAACTTTATCAGCAATTTTCTACGCATTGATACATACAAGAATAACACGTCAATTTTATGGAAATGCAGAGTGGTTAGATGATTTACCTGTCCAATACTTAATAAGATACCAGTTCAGCGGGGATACCGCGTTATTTAGTAATTTGGCTCCCATTTTCTGGAGTCAAAGTACTAAAGCCATTTATTCAGTTTAGGCCCTAGGAGGAGTTCTATATTTAGTCCCCACTGGGGCACCGGAAGAGTCAATAGATAACTTAATTGTCTCGTTTGATATTCGCGTGTCCCATAAATATAACAGAATTCCAGAAATTGGGAGCCAAATTCAATTAAATTCATTACCATTTTGTTATGCGATAGCTACGCCGGATATAGGGATATTTCTCTATGTTTATTGAAAAATTTATTCACAGAATCGACGATGCCACAGAGTGCGAATGAGCACAATCAATGCCTCTCGTTCTAGATGTTCTTCTTTCTTGATTTTATCAGTTTCTTTTTCCACGACTCTCATTCATAGATTATATATTGCTGTTGTAGTTAACTATGTAATTAATTTTCTATTTGGAATCATATTAGGTACCTTATGAGGTAAATTCAGGTTGTTATTCCGTCATAACAGAGCTAAATCGTTAGTCACCATCAACTTTTAATATAAATCTTGATGTAAAATGTTGTTCCATTGAATTTTTTATACCTTGCCCGGTAGTTTGATCGGAAAAGTTACGTTGTTTGTGAAATTACTTTGAGCGGTGCTTCCTAGGGTGTTGCTGTTATACCCAAGTTATAATATTACCTAAGTTATTTTCATAGTCTTATGCTTTTAAAAAAACGAAAAACAGATCAGATGTTTTTTTAAGAGAGGTAGGCAAAGTGTTTTTGCGCTCAAAGCGCAGCTCGACTGGGGCAGTACCTACCTTACATAATACTGCACCCAAATAACTGAATGTTTTGTTCCTGCGCGTGAGTAATGTTCGTCGTTTAGGAGCTCATCGGAAAAGGGTGGAAGGGTCGGTAACGCGTGAGTGATGCCCGGTTGTTGCAAGCGTCCATAGGCTACGGTAACCGCTTACCAGGCGGGCGGTATGCTTGTATGCCGACTTTGTAGAATAAAAAATAGAATAATCAATCAAGTAAATGGCAGTACCTAAAATAATACCCACTTGGAAACAACCTTGAAGTTAAAAATTTGTCAAAACTCAAACTCAAACTCATTTATTCAGTCTAACCCCTAATAAGGCACTTATGAACGTTACAATTAAATTGATTCTACCACCGGTTCGGAATACACTTGGACTGAGAAGACTCCGGCAAGAAACTTAGCAAGGCATATTTTATGGATATTTGTTTTTAAATTTAATTTATGTAACTATTTAAAAATAATAAAGTGTATAAAATTATAATGAAATAGTTGTGTAGCGAACATTTCATTTAAATGCATTCTTGTCTTCTACAAAATCAAAAACTTTATAGTACCCTTTCTTACATAATTTTTGTTTAACTAACTTTTTAAATCTATACCTACACAGATAATTCTTGAATTTATTTGGGTACCTTGTTATAGAAACGTATACTTTGCCCCTTGAATGAGTCCCACACTTTGCTGAGCCGAGTTACAGGTACAGCAAGTTTGTGCTTATTTCTACTGTTCAAACTATGAGTATCGCTGTTCTTAGGAAATTTTTGTATATTTTTCGCAAAACACTCAGCGGTGTGTTCCGACAGGTGCATTTGAGAGACTGTTCGCTTCGAGGCTTTGTTTGCTTACTTCGGTTGCATCTTCACATACTATGTTATGGTTATAGGCAAATACAAGCCTAGATGTAATGATATATTATGATGTGCGGTTAAACCACTCATATTTCTCTCTCTAAGTGTTAAATGTTTCAACTTAATTTGACGTACGAAAATATGCTAAAGATATAAGTACGTTAATCATTGCTAACAATATTCCGTTTTGTCACGAATTGTCAGTTATTTTCTCTCTTTTGTTCTTCATTAATTAATTCAAAATTCAAACTATTACACTGAAATTTGTAGCAACAAAATTCAAACAACTTCCATATTCTAAGGTAGAAATGCATACCAGTTGTTGGTTGCTATAATTACATACTAAGCATACGAGTAGTTCTCCCATTCCTCATAATATAATCCAGAATTAATTAAAAATTTCCACTTTGATGGGATCTGCGTTGCAGCCCTCAAGTTAGCTAAGAGCTTCAACATGTAATATTACTGACGTTAAATTGTATTAAATAAAAAATATAAAAAAAGCTATTTATTCTACCACCAAATTAATTGCATAAAATTTTGATACATATTCAAACTTATTATTAGATTAACAGTATTATTTATTATTATCATACATTGTTGTAACGTTTTAACAGTATAATGCCCTCTTTAGTAAAAACATTGAAAATGTATTATGAGTAATAAAATAGGGTTGAATTAATGTATGAAAATAAAAAAAAAATAGTGTTGTCTTAACCTATGTATCTGGATGGCCGAGCTTTGCTCGGTATTTTTTTTTTAAACGACGTTTTCTAAAAGTGAAACCTAGATAGATCGATTTATCGCCCCCGAAACCCCCCACATACTAAATTACATGAAAATCGTTGAAGCCGTTTCCGATTTCGATATATATTGTATATGTTTACAAGAATTTCTCGTTTAAAGGTATTAGATAGATAGATTCAGTGATTCGAATTTTGTTGTTGTGTTCCTTTGAACTTATAAAAGTTACGTACTATTTAAGTTATTTCTATTTTTATTAACAACAAGCTTAGATCCCGCGTTCCCAAGGCATCTTATTCCCGGAATAAAAAGTATCCTATATGTTATTTTAGGGTAAGTATTATTATCTTTATGCTAAGTTTTGTTCAAATCCATTTATCCATTCATTCATCCATTGTACTATTTTAAAAGTCTAAAGAGGGATCTGAAAGCCATTTCGATTAGAAAATCAACATTAATATATTTATCTCTTTAATTACTCTCTTTTCCTATAAATAAAGCAAAATACATTTTTATTGGATCAGGCTTCGGGGCATCCCCACAACGACCAATCAGTGCACAAAATAAACTGTTACCATCGCACGTTCTTACTGAAATAACAGCCTCAGGGTGACTATCCAGTAAAATTGAGATACGTGACTGGTAAACGTTTATTTATATACAAATTAGGGAAATGGTGAAATTATATGTTGGCACCACAGGTTGGCATTAATGGTAAAATAGGTTTTTATAAATTAACTTATTATTCCTCTCTATACTGGATGATTTTTTAGTCACTGGCAATACTTGCAGAGGTGGAAGTACTCATCAAAATGAACAACTTTTATTATCGGACTAACTGTGAGACCATGAAAAAATTATCAGCTGTTCCATACAAAATTTAAATACCTACTCGACCAAAATGTATGAAGCAGCCGTTTTATTTTAAGTGATATCAGAGCTAGCCCCATAATAAAAGTTGTTCACATTGATGAGTACTTCCACCCCTGCAAGTATTGCCAGTGATAAAAAAATCACCCTGTATATGTATAATAAAATAAGAAGTCTTAACTGACTATTATAATCAACTCAAAGCCTAAACCGCCTGGTTATAGAAACACGTAACGTAGGGGTGTACTAAGAAAGGATTTTCCGAAATTTCACCCCTATTGGAATAAAATAGGAGGTCATGGATGAAACCACGTGCTAAGCTAGGAAATTGGAAAATTGTCTGAGTATTCATTGCGTCTACTACCGAACGAAATGTCATTGACAAAGCCCAGAGATTGATTTTGTAATAAAATCATAATCGTTTGGAATTTGGGACAGCGGACTAATCTAATAGAATAATACATATTGTAATTTCAGACGTGGGAATGGAACCCACTATCATTAGGTACTAAATATAAAAATAAATTATCATCGGTTTCCCATACTTATCAAAATACCGCAATATTAACATTTTATCTAAAAACGGTGACTGACTTCGTAAGTTCAAATGTCAGTTACTGATTGAATATTATTATCCTACTAAATTACCAGTGATTATTGTTACCAACTTTTAAAAAGCTTATAAGTCAACTGGCTCTCAAGTGCAACTGTTAGAATAGAATAGACATACAGGCAAGTCCTCCATGTTTTTTTTTGGGAAGTTCGTAATAATTGTCAGGACAAGGTTTGTATGAAAGCAAATTTTTGGAAAATCCACGGGAAAAGTTGGTATTTTTGTATAAAATTAATGTGACGTTCAGTTTAACAGTTCTGCTATAATTTTATCCCGGGAACGCAGGTGAACACGCGGGGAACGGCTAGAATTTTTTAATATAATTAAGCATTGTTTAGGAACACGCCAACCAATTCAATACATGAACAGTACATGTGAAATATAATATATTTAACGGATTGCGAACCGCGGTCCGATCTGCTATTGACACATCATTAATTTATATCGATTATTATATTATATGTATCGTTTATCGATACCCAAACAATTTTTCCAATGGAAACCCTAAAATGTTTGTGGCAGCTGATATTTTATGACTCGACCTTTGTTTTATATTGCTGGGTAAATATTATAGCATCTTTCCTGTTTAAATTATATTTTTGTTTATCTTTATCTCTTTGATTACTTGAGGTAAATATGCTTTTTTTTTCTCGCGTTCATTAGGATTAGTTTTTCAAGATTAAAAGAACCATTTGTGTTAATCCATGATGCATTTTTTTTTACGAATTTTGCGTTTTATATTATGATAATTTATAAATATAACGGATCGCCGAGGGGTTGCGATACCACGTGTCGCTGGTCCGTTATCTCTTGGTCTTTCATGGGCGTGTATGTGCAGGTATTGTAGAAAAAATACTCGCAAAATGTAGGATTACAAAAGTAAACTTGGATTTAGAGCCAATGGATTTGTGCGTGTGCACCGCGTGGCGACCATCTTAAAAGTGATCGTCATCACCGCTACGACACTCACAACTCCAACTAAATAATTATTCGAAACCATAGACCAAACATCGACTTAAAAATCGTTTAAATGTCACAATAAATCGAGTACATTAATCACGCGCCGTTAAATATATTCTGGTATGTAAATTAATTATTCTCATCGCGTTTCAAGTAAGACCAAATATTCTTACGCTCGTGTGGTTTCCCTAAGTTGTCACAGACAATTTAATAACATGCGCCTGAAAAAAAAGACCTATAATGATAGCTAAGTGGTAGTGAGGTCGTGGGTTCGAATCCTACAATGAGCTTGAGAGCTTTCGGTGAAGGAAAACATCGTGAGGAAACCATATCACAGTGGTAGGGTATTATCCTCAAACTCAGAAAATCTGTCGCCAAGGTGTGTTCCGGCAGCTGCACTTGAAAACCAATTCCTTCTAGGCTTTGTGTGCTTACCACCTTCGGCCACATCATCACTTACCATAGTGAAATTGTGGTACACAAGCCTATACAAAGTAAAAAAAAACTTAGGAATTGTACTTATTCGATAATTTATTTTTTTATTAATTGATCTGAAATTTATGTTTAAAAATACATATGACACGAAAAATCTTCAATTAAGTTTATCCATTTATAAAATGGTTGGTTGCTTACTAATAACGTGGTATAGCTATACAGATTTACAGGAAATTTAGCACACAGATAGGTCAGTCACTAAAATAAAACATTACAGATATTTCTATCCCCGGAAAACAAATTCTTTGGGAAATATCATCCTAGAAAAATACCCAGGATAAAATTATGGATGTTATTGGATTACAATTTAGGAAAATTTAAGCACATACAATCGAAATTATAATATAGAATCGATTGCACAACTTTGCAGCCTACCGTCAAAAGGGTCGCATCCCAAACTTACAAACTTTTGAGACACTTGCCGGCAACATTACTACAAACATTTCTGAACTTTGCTCTCCGTTGTTCTCTCACTCTTTTTTTACCGTCGAAAGATATTTCTTCGCAAATGTATCTGGGAAAAATTCTCATGTTTCCAAACAAGTCCATAGACAAAAAAGTTGTTTGAAGAATGTTCAAAGGTCGTTCTTTTGAGTTGTTTTATTTATGGAAATGTTTATATCTATTTTTATTTCAATGATTCAATCATTTCACACAGAAACACTTATGGTAACACATAAAGAATCACAAATGTAGGTTCAACACTATACATACAGCGGTGCCGAGTAGATAAATCCCCTTGGAAGGAGACTATTTTAATTAGTTTTCTAGTAAAAAAAGCCATAAAGAAGTCAATTTTTAAACTTATCCTAACCTATTTTTTTTTTTATACTTGATGGGGCAAGATGTTAAAAGCCTTTTTAGTGGACTGTATTCTTAGGTGTGCCTCCTCACGTCTCCGTTTCCTCCCATGTAAAAATGCGGCGGTGAGATGTTATACCCAAACAAGTAACTTTATGAGTTATAATATAACCAATAGCCACTCACCTGATTTCAGCTCCTTGGCAATCTCCAAGTCGCACAGGAAGGGTGCTTTGAATCAAATTAAAATAAAGCGGCGCGGTGATAAAATTATTTAGAATCAACTCCAACAAATGTATTGACAATAGACTGACATTAATTTTTTAATAATAAGAAAAAAGAAAGAGGCCAAATGTGATGCGGTCGCGACTCGAAGATGCTGTTTTGCTTCAATCGTAGCGAGGGTTCTCGGCTATAAAATAAAACCTAAAAATACTTGTTTAGGCTCGAACATTCCCCCCGCCTAGAAGGACAAAGATCTCCCTGTTCTTCTAACGAACAAAGAGCGCGAGAATGCACAAAAAAGATAAAACTCAAAAATATTACGCGATACGAAACTTAATAATTGATCTCCTCATTGAAAATCATAAGAAATTAAAATAGTTGGATAGTTAAGTAAAATAGTTAGCAGTTATACGACGAATGAATTTACTGAAGTGGTAAAGGAGCAACCTTGACCACAGGTCTTTGATAAATACCTGAATTCGTACGTACAGAAACAATGCGGACTATACCGTCTTTTCCGGGAAAAACATCTTCGATTACACCTAACGGCCATTTCAAAGGGGGAACATTATCATTATATACCAAAACTATTGTACCCTTTGTAATCGGTGCGGTTGGAGTATTCCATTTTTTACGGTTTTGAAGTGTATGAAGATATTCTGTTCTCCATCGTTTCCAAAACGATTGGATAATTTTATCTAATAAATATTTACGCTTGACTAAATTGAGAGGTAGCGTTGAAACGTCCGCGTTATGCAACGAATTTAATGGACCAAGGGTCAAAAAATGCGAAGGTGTCAAAGCCGTTGGTTCAGATGGATCTGAATTAAGAAGCGTCAACGGGCGCGAATTTAACAAAGCTTCTATCTGGGTAAGCAGCGTGAGCATTTCCTCGTAAGTTAACAGTTGTTCGCCAATAACGCGTTTTAAATGAAGTTTAATACTGCGGATGTTCGATTCCCAAGATCCACCAAAGTGTGGGGCGCTTGGCGGATTAAATTTCCAGTTAACACCTTGATTTCGCGTTTCAACAGAAAAAGCGGTTGTAAAATCTTTTGAATTAACAAGACCAGTCAATTCATCAAAATAAGTCTTAGCTCCTATAAAATTTGTTCCTTGGTCAGAGTATAACGTAGAACAAGTGCCTCTACGAGACACGAATCTCTTAAATGCGTTAATAAAAGCGGATGTACTTAAATCGACTGCAAGCTCGATGTGTGTGCAGCGAGTTACAAGACAAATAAATAAACAAATGTAAGATTTCTGTTGTCGAGCACCTCTATAGCGGCTGATAAGAATAGGTATAGGACCAGCGTAGTCCACCCCGGTATGTAAAAACGGTTTGGCTTCTATTACACGACACGTTGGCAAATCAGCCATTAAAGGAGAATCAATTTTTGGATTGACTCTGAAACAGCGATTACAAAGTCGAAAACGCTTACGAACGATTTTACGGCATGAAATTATCCAATACCTCTGGCGCAACAGAGACATTAGTAAATTAGGCCCAGGATGTAAGTATTTATTGTGATAGGCGTCAATAATTAAATTTACCACGTGATCATTATTAGGCAACAAAATAGGATGCTTAGCGGAAAATTCAAGATCAGATTTATTTAAGCGACCACCGACTAGTAATAAACCATTATTTAAAAATGGACAAAGTGGGCGTAATTGTTTTGATGGCAATTTATTTTTGGAAATATCACTAATTTCGTTATCAAAATGAACAAATTGAACATCGGATAAAACGGTTTCTTCAGCCACCTTTAGATCTACAACCGAAATGCTAAAGGCGCGCGGTAGTTTTTTTAAAAATCTTAATATGTAAACTACAGTTCGGAGGAGCTTGCTCCACGAAGAAAAACGGGATGCTAACTCACAAAAAAATGGTTTTTCACGGTCAGCCACTAATAAAGTTAGGACTTTAGCTTTAACCTCAGGTAATATAGTTTCATCTTTAAAAACAAAATTATTGAGAGGCCATTCAGAAAGTGGTTGATGAGTCCAAGAAGGACCATGCAGCCACAACGAATGGTCAAGCAGTTGACTAGGCGTGAGCCCTCGCGACAAACAATCACACGGATTTTCTTTACCGGCGACATGGAAAAAATGCGATGCGGGTAAATAATCATTTATTTGAGCAATACGGTTGCTGACGAAAACATTGAAGCGGTGCGGTGAAGAATGAATCCAATGTAAAGTAACGCTGGAATCCGTAAATGCAAATATTTTTGAAACTTTACATTTGTCTGATATATTATCAGATACGTATCTTAAAAGTTTAGCAAGTAATAAAGATGCGCAGAGTTCTAAACGAGCCAAAGTAAGTACCTTGACTGGAGCCACTTTGGACTTTGCACAAACAATATTGACAATATTGTTAGGAAAGTCAGGATGTATCACGCATAAATAAACCACAGCTCCATAGGCAGATGTACTTGCATCAGCAAAACCTAACAGAACCAATTCGCAATCTGTGGAATTGATACCGAGGTGACGCGGAATTTTAAGTTTTTCCAGAAGTGGAAGTTCAGATTTAAAACTCAACCACCGCGTACAAACGTCAGCGGGTGGCTGTTCATCCCAATCCAGCTTCATTAGCCAAAGGGCTTTAATCATTAATTTCGCGTACAAAATTATAGGTGCTGCGATGCCTACCAAATCCCAAAGTTTGGCGATTGTTGACAGGATAGTTCGTTTAGTTATAATATTATGCGGGTCTGATTTAACGGTAATAGAAAACTGATCATCTAGTGGGCACCAACGTAAACCCAAAATTTTCAATTCGTCATTATCAGAAATATCAACAGAAGCGGACAGCCGATGTTGCTCTGGCAACTGTTCAAGTAGTTTTTGCGAGTTACTTGAGAATTTGACTAATTCTAAGTCTGCTTTAAGAAACAAGTTAATTAAATCGCGAGAAATATTAATAGCGGTGTTTTCATCCATAACGGAAGTTCCTAAATCGTCCATGTACAGATTGCGGGAAATAATAGCGGAAGCATCAGGACAGGCATAGCCTTCATCCTCGATAAGTTTTTTAATTGTGCGCATGGCGAGATATGGACTACATTTAAGGCCAAAACAAACGCGGT
Source organism: Tetheella fluctuosa (assembly GCA_951216915.1). Classification (NCBI taxonomy): domain Eukaryota; kingdom Metazoa; phylum Arthropoda; class Insecta; order Lepidoptera; family Drepanidae; genus Tetheella; species Tetheella fluctuosa. The sequence goes on from OX578222.1 coordinate 10,790,034, forward strand.
TGAATTCGTAAATTAGCGGTTTAGGTTCATTTGAAAAGCGGTATAAAATTCGAAGATAGCGGTGAAAGTCAGGTGAAACTAATATTCGTAAATACATCTGACGGATGTCTGCGGTGATTGCGATGGGAAATAAGCGGAAATGGAAAATTATTGTGAGAAGATCAGATTGTAAATTAGGTCCTGAATATAAACAATCATTTAACGATATATTTGTTGAAGTAGCGGCACTAGCGTCCAGTACGAGGCGAACCTTAGTCGTAAGTTTGTCATCGCGGATAACTGGATGATGCGGTATAATGTAAAAAGATGAATTATTTTGCGATTCAGAAACTAAGGTAATATATTCCTTATCTAAATAGTCGCGAATGATTTCATCATATTGTTTATGAAGTGAATTATTTTGTGTGAATCGTCTTTCCAGTGAGTTGTATCTACGCGTCGCAGTAGTTTGAGAGTCACCTAAATCTTTTGGATCACGGCAAAATGGTAAAGGAACAACGTAGCGGCCACGATTATCCCGTGTCGTATTTTGTAGATATATTTCCTCACACTTCTTATCATCAGCGGATAGATGCTTGCGCATGGGAACTTCTTCGATATCCCAAAACTTTGAAAGAAGATTGTCAACATTTTCAGTGGTAACAAGGAAGTTTTTTACCGACGGCAGTTTAGGGTTAGACGTAAAGGCGGAACCAGAAACAATATATCCAAAAACGGTGTCAATAGCGTCAGGAAGACCAGATGGTCCAATAATGCGGTTAGTCTTTAAAATACGTTTCACAAAATCTTCAGCGCCTAGTAATAGATCGATTCTACCAGGTAAATACCAATGTTGGTCACTGAGGGGTGCATTTTGCAAATAATCAAGATACGCGGTGTCTATCTGATTTTCAGGAAGATTACCTGATATTTTATCAATAACTAGCGCTTGCAACTCGAATGAGAAATGTTCATCAGAGTTTGAAAATAACGTTAAATTCGAAACACCTTTAATAGGCTGCGTATTTTCCCCGATACCTTGAACTAACGTATTTTTATTATCAGGCAATATTTTTATACCTAATGTACGTAAACAACGCGACGTAACGAAATGTTTCTGTGACCCCATATCAACTAATATTCTAATATTACGGCGATTACCGAAAGAATCTAAAACTGATGCAATAGCGGTTCCGAGCAACACGGTTTTAAGCGAATCTTGTTTACTTGTAGCAGAGCCCGTAAACAATGGCGCGGTGGCGGCGATATTATTGCTATTACGCTGACCACTAGCGCGCGGTGGCGAAGTAGCGGCGGGTTGCGAAGCGGTGCTGGCAGCCGCGGCGGCGTGGTGCGGTGCGAGCGCGAAGTTGCGCGGTGCGGCGGGCTGCGACGGCGTCAGCGGTGCGGCGGGCTGCGACGGCGTCAGCGGCGCGGCGAACGCGGATGAATTTACTTGACCATAACCATAGTTATGATTTTGTTTATTAAAATATGAACCTTGATTCGATGTACTTGATCGTGAGTCTGTGGAAAAGCGACATAGCTGGCTATGATGCGGCCTATTACAGAACCTACAACTTGACATAGATTTACATGACACAAGAGTATGGCGGACACTTAGACAATTGACACAACCATTACATCTTTTAATGATATTATATTTCTCAATAGGTGATAAACTTGAAAATGAGTCGCATTGGTATAAATTTGAATGTTTGTTACTATTGCAATAACTACAAACAGGATTACTATTGTTTACTAAGAATGTCTGCGGCGGGCGATTCGAGATGACCGCTTCACTCCGGTGTACATGTCCCAAGCGAGCAAAAGAAACAGGTGACGCGGGCATCGTTCGTTGTAAAATCTTCGTTTGATCACGAATAAACAATACAAAATCATTATATTGTGGAAAAGAATTTTTCTTACTTAAAGACATTTCAAATGCACGGGAAGTCTCTGAATCTAATTTGCGTAATCCGATATGTACAAATATAAAATCGGCTAAATCTTCTATTTTTAGTTGACGTAGTGCGGAAATCGAAGTTGAAAACTGATCGATGAATTGTTCTAAGCTAGAAGGCGATGCCTTGCTTGGTAAAGATTTCAAATTCAGTATAGTTTCTAAGTACGAAATAGCGATAGCACGCGTGTCTTCATATTTAGTTATCAAAGTGTCATATAATACTTTATAATTATCAGGGGTAGGCGCAATGCCTATACAAATACTTTGAGCTTTGCCTTTCAATTTTGAAATAAGATACTGAATGCGTTCTGCATCTGTTATGGTGGTGTTATAATGCACGATTGTTCGAAATGATTCGATGAATAATGGAAACTTTTGAATATCCCCATGAAATTCAGGAATTTCTATACGAGGTAGCTTTAGTGTAGTCGAAGTATTAGCAACGTTATCGGTGCTACGAGAATCTTTAATACTATGAGCAGTTTTTATAGCGTAGTACATATCATCAAAAGCCCATAAGGTTTCATAAGTAGGAACATAGGTCTCGTCATGTTTCAAGCTCTTAGAATTAACTTGGTCAATTAGATGAACAAATTCTGTGCGTAAATTATTTATATTTTCTGCTTGCAATTCAAACAAAGGATTCTTCTCGCCTTTATTTTTCGGTATTGATTGGTAAATGTTTTGAATACGTGCAAAATAAGAATCGCGTTTGCTTAATAAAAGTGTTATTTCAGACGTCATTTTTCTAAAATGGAAAACTCCAGAACCCAACAATACAAAGTAACACAAATTGCGAAATTGAAAATTCAAGCGGTTATATACGAAATTATAAAAGGGAAAAAAAACTGCAAAACGTGCGGTTCGACGGACCAAAATGATGGGGCAAGATGTTAAAAGCCTTTTTAGTGGACTGTATTCTTAGGTGTGCCTCCTCACGTCTCCGTTTCCTCCCATGTAAAAATGCGGCGGTGAGATGTTATACCCAAACAAGTAACTTTATGAGTTATAATATAACCAATAGCCACTCACCTGATTTCAGCTCCTTGGCAATCTCCAAGTCGCACAGGAAGGGTGCTTTGAATCAAATTAAAATAAAGCGGCGCGGTGATAAAATTATTTAGAATCAACTCCAACAAATGTATTGACAATAGACTGACATTAATTTTTTAATAATAAGAAAAAAGAAAGAGGCCAAATGTGATGCGGTCGCGACTCGAAGATGCTGTTTTGCTTCAATCGTAGCGAGGGTTCTCGGCTATAAAATAAAACCTAAAAATACTTGTTTAGGCTCGAACAATACTACTAGGTGGCAAACAAGCCTACGGCCCACCTGATGGTAACCGGTTACCGTAGCCTATAGACGCTCATAACACCACCGGCAAAGAAAATACAATATTATATTTTCCCTGTCAGGGGTATCACTCACGCGTTGCTAACCTTGAGACATGAAGTAAAAGTAATAAACAGTTTCTTAACAAAGTTATCAATTTCAAATGCACATGTTTCTTATAAATGAATACCACCCTTGACAGAAACGTCTGGTGTCACCCCTTCAAATAACCAATCTTACCTTCTCTTTGAGTTTGTGGGTGAGTATGCGCACGACATTGACAAATTAATTTAAATTTTAAATACAATTAGTCTTCAACTGTTGTGTATTGCGTCTGGAGCTTTTTAAGTAAATAGTGTTTCTTTAGTTAGCCTATTATAAGAATAGAAAGAAAGATTATTGTTTACTTAGTCTAGACTACTATTTAGGTATATAAACTTAAGAATGTATACAAAACTTACCGTGAATTCATAAACAGCAAATATGGCCATAATTCTGTGCTTCGGAAGGCACGTAAAGCCGTTGGTCTCGGTTATCACTTACTTGTGATAGTTGTTAAGCTAGTTGGAAGCCTCCTAGGTGGCTTGAAAACTCCAACAGTAGATTGACCACTAGCCTACCTCCACCAATTCGCAGTGGGTATGCGTGGTGGAGTATTTGGCCATTCCTTTCACCCTCATTCACCAGGTCTCATTCATTTTAAAGGCTGTAGCGATGAGAGAGATGAGTTAAATAAGGCCACAGGATAGATAGTAGGTATATAGTAATGGTATGGTGCTATATTTATCATATATTTTTCATAAAACAAACTCATTGAAAGCCCATTAAATTAGGTATAGTTTTAATTTATAGTTAAAATTATTAGTCTTAGTTAAGACAAAACAACAATTGTAGTTAGTAAATTTTAACGACAGGCAAAGTTTTATCAAAATAATTATAACCATTAATTAAATAATTATTTGGTTAACAAACTCAAAACAAAAGTCCCACCCTAAGAGATGAATATTATAGAAAGAAAAAGTGATACAAACTATCACGATACTTTTAGATACATAAATAAAATCATCACCATAAAATGTAGTTTGTGAATTAAGCTCAGTAAATAGTATTTCATAATATTTTTTTAATACATGACAATAGAGACGGGATGCTCAAAAACATTGGCCATAAAACGCATACCTAACTATTTACTTTAAAAAAAATTCAAGTAAGTAAAAAAAAATATATAGTGATATATTTGTTTATTTTTAAACAAGACCGTAATATTTTTGCACAATAATGTGGTTGAGTAGGTCATCATCATCATCATCAACCTACACCAGTCCACTGTTGAACATAGGTCTCTCCCAAAATACGCCACTGAGCCCGATCTTCGGCTCTCTTACTCCAGTGGCTGCCAACTACCCTGCGTATATCGTCGCTCCATCTAGTCGCAGGGCGTCCTACATGGAGTTGAGTAGGTAGGCTACTTTAATAATTATGAGTCATCTTCTTTAACATGGATCTACAAAAAAAGGCGGACAGATGGCCGCTAAGAAACTATTGAAGCACCAAAATGGTGGCGACGTAACTGTGTGTGTGTGGTTCGGAGCGAAATGGCGGGCGGCCGGCTTAGTGTGGTGTGAATGTGTGCGTGCCGGACGTGTATGCATTTAAGCGAGCTGGCTTACTGTGGGTGCTTCAGTAATTGTTTTATGAGGTGGCGTCCGCCTTTTTTCCTAGGTCCATGTTCTTTAACATAACCTTCCAAAGGAGTTTTAAAATATATGTCCCTTAAATTTCGTAAATTTATTGAAAATCCTATAAAAACCATATTATTATTCACTTCGTGTAGGTACATACACGGCTAAGTCATTTGATAAACACTCCATAGACTGTAGAGGCTGACTGTGTGAGTCAAACGACTTTTAATATGGCCCTCAACGTGCCTCGGATTATATAAATAAAGGATCGATTTTATATTAAATTTCATATTAAGATCTTTATTCATGCCGCGAAATAATGAGCGAAATATGACAGTGAATGGTTTTTTTTTTTTTTTTTTACTTTGTATAGGCTTGTGTTTGACTACAATCTCACTATGGTAGGTGATGATGTGGCCGAAGGTGGTAAGCACACAAAGCCTAGAAGGATCTGGCTCTCAAGTGCAGCTACCGGAACACACCAATAGGTGTTTGGCGACAGATTTTCAACATGAGGGTGGTAGCCAGCCAGGCGGGTACTACAAAGTACCCTACCACCGTGCTATGGTTTCCTCACGATGTTTTCCTTCACCGAAAGCTCAAGCTCATTGTAGGATTCGAACCCACGACCTTCGCCGCGGCGTCCGACGTCAAAAAAAACACACACAGATAATAAATATTTTGGATCTTTAATTATAATGTGAACATCACAACTGAGACTGGATTTGGTTACAAATTCGGGTAACGTTTTTGATCTATATTTGGATAAAATATATTCTTATTAAAAGGAGCATTGTATTAAACTTTACTATTCAACAACAAGTATTTACAATCAATGTATAAAATACAAACTATGATATATAGAAAACATCCTCAAAGCCCTCGCTGCTGTCGATAATATTTATTTGTACTTTAGGTTTTTATTACAAGAGCAAAATGTAACATTTTGTATTTCATCTCGTTGTATATAAATATATTTGTCATTTTCTAACGGTTTATAACAAAAAGAGACAACGCTATCATAATTATGTTAAAACCTGGGTTTTACAGGTGTTGCTTTAAACAATCTCAATGGATAGGGTTTGTTTCTTGGTTTTAAATATTTTGGTGTATTTGTGTGTGGTTTTGTGTGGACACTTATACTAAATCACGTTGTTATGACTGATAGGATTTCGATGGAATTTGGTACAAAGATACTGCAATAAAACATACCTAGGATATTTTTTATTGCTGGGGAAAAAAATGATCCCTCAATAACGCGCGAACCCGCGGAACAACAGCTAGATGTACAATATTTTGTTGACTGCCATAAGTAAATATATATCCACGAGAAATAAACATACAGAGTTTGTTTCTTCGAGTGAAATATTCTGGTGAACATTTCACGACAACATTTTATAATTCCTATCAATGTTTACACAAGTCCCGAACAGTTTCAATATTTGGTTTTACAACAGGAAAATATATCAACAGAATAGGTATTTTCATATTGGACTCAGTTAATAAATATTAGTATTGGAACACTATGTATAAACCTGTGTTTGGCCACAATCTCACTACGATATTGTGATGATGTGGCCGAAGGTGGTAAGCGCATTAAGCCTAGAAAGAACTGGCGCAAATGCAACTGCCAAAACACGCTGGTATGATGCTTGACGATAGATTTTCAGCTCGAGGGTGATAGGCAGCAAGGAATATATACTCTCTACCGAGAGCAGCCAGTCGGGTGTTACAAAGTACCCTACCACCATGTTTGTTTCCTTACGATGTTTTCCATCACTGAAAGCTCAAGTATATTGCAAGATTCAAACCCTCGATTTTCACGGCATTCAACGTCACTATTAAGTTGAAGAAGAAATGATTACTGAAACTTACGTAGTTTATCAACTAAGCGATTTTCAACTGTATTGCTTACTAGCTGTCTAATGCGGTTTCACCTGTGTTCTCAAGTTAAAAATGCAATTACCTTCCCAATGTAGTGGGCTATCAAATGCAAAAAGATTTTGTTAAATCCGACTGTTGTTCAACCTTATAAAAACATCTCTTCTGCTTTATTTTATTAGCTAAAGATATTAATTACTTAAGGCCTCGGTGCATGAAAAAACCGTTCGTTTTCTCTATCGCACTATATCTATATCACAATTTGTTGACTGAACAAGTTGCATATATGACAGAACGTGTCGTATCCAGATTATGAAGAATCCGAGATCGTACGATACGAGCTTTGATCACACCGCCCTCATTAATTTAGATGAGATAAAAAACGTAGATGCGTTGGATGGGGATGTAAATGTGCTGTTTGTAATTATTGTGCATTGGTTTTTTAATGAGAAAGTTTGAATCAAAAGTCAGAGGACATTCTTTTTCTATTTTATAATAGACACAGGTGATTTAAGATTCTATATCTAATGCTATAAGTCGCACAATCTATTCTCAATTGCGTTATTATTTTTTTCTTAATTCACGTTGAATTTTCCTTTTGAAGTACCGATTTTCATGTTATGATTAATCTTTTTGATAATTGAAGATTTGAAGGATTGCTGATTTGAAGGACGCCGTTCCACGTTTTTGCACATATTTTCGTTTCCATATTTACCTACCTACAATGTTAAATATAAACGGCACTTGCCACCCTCAACTGAAATTTACTTAAATAAATAAACATAAAAAAATAATATGGCATAGGATAAATACCTTTTATTTTGGAATCTCGCCCCCATTTTGTACATTGGATAGCAGTGGTTTTCAAGTTTACTTTTTCCTGCGGTAAGCAATTTTCGTGATGAAAATGTATTTTTGAAGGTACACCGGTTTTCATGATTATTATTTCCCTTCTTTAGCTTTGATCAAGGTATGAAATAAGCGTAGGTAACGTCCTTTCCTTTAAAAATATTAAAAATATAAAAGTACTATTGAAATCGTCTTATAACAATACTAGGAGTCGCCAGCGGTTTTACCCGCGTTTTTCTCGGATACAAAGTATTAGTAATAGTACTAACATATTATGTTTCTCTTCATGCTACCTACGTGCTAAATTTCATCACGAATTATTGCACCGTTGAGGCGTGAAGAGAGACAATTTTTTTAACAAAAAAACATTTTACGACAAAATAGCTTAGTATTCAAATACAAGATATAAACTTTAAGAAAGGCGAACCGAACACTCTAATCAGTATTTTTAAATCGGATTAAAAGCATATGGAAAGGGGAAGTTAAGAGGAAGATTTAAGGGATGACTCATAGTTTACGAGCATCCCCCAGACGTCTGGACATTGTTAGACCACGACTACTTGTTACTTTCCTTTATTTTTCTTTTACAGCACTTTACTTATCAGTTTGCTAACATTGAAATTGTTTTATTAACATTAATTCTTATAGTGTATTGAATCTATAGATTGTAAGGAAATCAATCATACTTTTACTCATATTCATACTTCATACTAATATTATAAAGAGGTTTTTTTTTATTTTTGTATGTTTGTAGCCAATAAATTCAAAACCACTGGAACGATTTCAAAACCATCATTTGACCATTTGATTGCTACATTATCCTTGAGTAACATAGGCTATATTTTATCCCGGGAACGCGGGTGAAACTGCGTGGAAAAGCTAGTCATCTGTATACAAGTATACAGGTTGAACGAGGGACATTCTTGCAGAAGAGAAAATACTTATCAATTTACCCTTACTTTTACTACGTGACCAACTTTGAAACTCCAAAAAAATGTTTACCTATATAAAATCTTGACTCACTCACTTGCACCAATGCTCACCCTATAAAGAAAAATCCACTGGTCCCATTATGATGTAGACCAGGAATATGGCCGACTTTTTGTAAATTCAGCTTAAAAGTGTAAAAATGAGAATCGCGGGTGAAACCGTGAGGCAGAAAGCTAGCAAAGTATATTATAATCTAACTTAGACTGAGATATTTATTTATTTTATTATTATATCAAACTGCACTTGAGCATTATTTTTGGCAACTTTGCCAATCAGTTACAGAGATTGTAGGCAAACACAAGCCTATATATCTAAAAAAAACATAATAATATCTTTAGATAAATAAGTATTGAAATGAGGTTTCGCCAGATCAAAAAAATCATTTATCAAATTTCAAAATTGATCAATTACCTACTGCATAATGAGGAAATTTATTACAGCCCCTTGCACAGGTAACGAAGGGTAGCGTAGATTAACTGTCTGAAAAATTTAAGGTATTTTAATGAATGCTATTAGCCCCCTCCTTGAAGGGTCGTTCCTTTTATTTCGTCATACTTAGTTATAAAATGCAGTGGTGTGAGTCTGAAGAAAAATATATATCTACTCAATATAGAGGAAAAAACCGGCCAAGTGCGAGTTGGACTCGCGCACCGAGGGTTCCGTACAAACTTCCATCGTTCGTCCATCACGGGAAATGCACAATTTTATTTATTTACCTTATTTGAGGTTTGTGCCAATTAGGCTAGACCTCTAAATTGTATGAGCGCCCATACAACTCAGAGGTTTTTATTAATTGGCGTAACTATGTATGTATGGGAGCCCCCCTTAAATATTTATTTTATTTTGTATTAAATACATTATTTTTGAAAATTTTAACTGTGTAGCGATTCTTGAGATACAGCCTAGAGACAGACAGACTGACGGACAGACAGCGAAGTCTTGGTAATAGGGACCCGTTTTTACCCTTTGGGTGCTGAACCCCAAAAATAAAAAGTTGTTAGTAGGTCTCTCTCAAAATAATCGATTGTCATTCTTATATGACACTTTGTATGAAAATTGTGGATTGCGTAATATGACACGGTACTAAAATAATCTACGTTTTTTCACGTCAGAAGGGTGACTAGCAGGCAGGCGGTCCACCTGATGGTAAGTGGCTACCGTCGCCTATGGAATGGACATTACATTACCAATAGCAGAGGGATTGCCAATGTGTTGCCGACCTTTATAAAACCTAGAAGGCAACCGACAAAGTTTTGGTGCTGACCGTAAACAGAAGCTTCCTTACTTATATATCTGTCAAACTGACCGAAAATAAATAAGTTAAATACGCTTGCCAAATAGGTTAGCAACCCAAGTCCTATTGGCCTCTTAAAAGTATCAAAAAAATTGCGACAAAAGAATTTAAAACTTTACAAACAATGAAAGCTTTTAAAAATTTCATGACGCAAGATAACATTCACAAGTGCGCTTTACAGCATTTATTTAGCAGCATAAAAATGTTTTATCGAGCACTTCTCTTTTATTCACTTGAATAAAGCTGATAAAATACTTAGTGCGAGGCTATGTTTAATGTCATCTTCGAATTTTCTGTCAAAGGCAGCTCTGGGCTTAGTCCAAAGAGAATTTGATGTAGGTACCTACTATACAAGGGTATTCTAATATTGAGACATATTATGTCAGTAGGCTGACAGTCCACCTGATGGTGCGTCGCTACCGTCCTCTAACGACGTTAGCAGAACTGCCAATGTGTTGCTGACCTTTACAAATCCTAGAAAGCAAGTGCAGTGAACTGCTGGAACATTCTGGTAGGTCCTTAGCAAGAAATATTCTACTTACAGGTGATAAATCTTGTTTTTTAACGAAATTTACTAACACTGACTAACTGACAGACAACACACAGCTTTCAACAGAAGCACCCGTGTTTTTCTTGTTCCTTATATAAGTGAGCACTAAGAATGGATTTTCAAAGAATGTATCCCCTGGGGGGATCAATTGAAATTATTTCTCTAAATAGCAGACTCGAGTATTTGTAACAGAAAATAGTCTCATTAAAATTGAATAGGTAATTTATGAAAAAGTTCGCTCTACATAGCTATAGCTTAGCATAAACAAATGGTCATGCATAATATAAAACGTATTAGAGACTCACCCTCGCGATTATTTTCGTCGTGACGAGTGATTATGGGCTTAATTAAAAATACCCTCGAGGAAAGATCTCGTCTAGCTCTTTATTTTTATGGTGTTTTAAAACAAATCAACCTGGGGGATATTGCTTTGAATAGATGATAAATTGACAGAGGATTATGAGTTGACAACTAACGGAGATTTCTTAATTTTTATTATACTTAAATACAAACATTTTTTTTTATGTGAATAGGCATGTGAATACCATAGCAAGTGATGACGAAGCCTAAGGTGGTAAGCACACAAAGCCTAGGTGGAACTGGCTCTCAAGTGTAGGTTTCAACTTCAGAGTGGCTCGTTGAGGTAGGTGGATAGTGGATACAAAGTACCCTCACCATATTTTCTTTGAGCTTTCGGCTCAAACTCATTGTTAGAATTCTTTGCCGTGGCATCCGACGTCAGAACAAGACTACTCAAAAGGTTTGGCTCTGCATTATCCAGGAGCTCTACATTCACGTGAAGAAGTCAATGAACTTATAATATGCTCAGAATTTATTTTATGAATTATAGCTCAACAGGCGTTATTATTAAAGTAGAAAATGATAAAAAAGGTTACAAAATACCTTCATTATTTCCGAGTCGTCATGTCCGATTTCGGATGACAAGGGTCGTCCATTATTCAGTATTTATATAGAAATAAATCTTTATAGTGTTATCACTTTGAATGGCGTAAATGGTGGGGCATTTATTATGAGTTATGGTGTAAAAAAAAAATACATTTGTCAGGTTTTATACGATAGAGATAATTCAATTTGAAAGGTAGAGAAGCTTGGGGAGATGTTTTTAAGTGTGTTATTATTTAGTGCTTTGCCTTTGTGGATTGTGAACGTTAGTAAGAATATAACAGGCTATATTTATCAGTATTTTTTAACATCCAAAGGCTCCCTAGTTAAAATAAGGGGTATCCCAGGGTTCAATACTAGGGCCATTCCTGTTTCTAGTTTATATTAATGATTTACCATTTGTTGTAAATGGTCTCTCAGATAACGTCCTGTTTTTAAATTATAAATAACTAACACAGCAGATTAGTCCAACAATAAATAGTGAACACCAACAGTTTCAAGACTTTTTTTATAGACAAGGATGAAGTAGTTTTTTGAAATTCAACCCCTAAGGAGGTAAAATAGAGGATCACGGACAGAACTGTATTTTAACTTACTTTTGATAATTTATAATGCAATAAATACGTTATAGTATCCTTAGTATTCTTTATAATAATACTAGCTTCCGCCCCGCGGTTTCACCCAGTGCTACGATCGCCACCAAACCTTACAGGATTACCCGCGGGGCTAATATGAAGATTGGCTGAAAATTTCATCACGATCGGTGTAGTGGTTTCAGAGTCTATAAGGAACATACATACATACTTTCTCTTGTATAATAGATAGAAATATGTGTACCTACATTATATTATTAAATAATAAATAACCTAACTAAATCATACTAATAATTAATAAATGAATAATAATATTGTAAATAGGAAAGATTTGTATTTTTCTATGTATCTAACGAATAAACTCAAAAACTACTGGACCGATTTCAAAAATTCTTTCACCGTTATGAAATCGATGAAATTTGGTACGCAGATAGCCTATGGTATAGAGAAGAACATAGGCTACTTTTTCCCGTAAACGCAGGCAAAACAAAGAAAAATAAAAAAGCTTTTACAGTCAGTACCCGCAAAGTAAATGTCAAGAGAACCTTAAATCATTGGCAACAAGAATCTATTTTTCAAGCTGTCACTCAATGTTCCCGAGTAAATGCTGTTTGACAGACAGTGCGATTTATCCAATTGTTTTCCCGCTAAATTCAATTCTTTTGATGAGTTTGTGAACAGGAACTTTAATTCTGCGGTGTCATTTTAAATGGATTTGACGGAAAATGGTTAAAACTTGTTAAGTTACTTACTAAGTTTTTAATTTAAAAAAAAATCTGTTCCGCATATTAGTTGACCTTAGTTTGTCATGGAGTATATCCTATCCTCCTAATATTATAAACTAGCTTTTACGCGTGGTTTCACCCCCGTTCCCGGGATGAAATATATTCCATGTTACTCAGGGATAATGTAGCATTCTAATGGTGAAAGATTTTTTTTAATCGGTCCAGTAGTTTTTGAGTTTATTCGTTACATACAAAAATACAAATCTTTCCACTTTATAATACTATTAGTATAGATTAGTATAAATGCGAATGTTTGTCTGTGTGGATGTTTGTTACCATTCAGCTCCGTCACGGCTGAACGGATTTGTATGAATCTTGGCACAAAGGTAGATCATATCACCTTGGAAAAATATTAATAATTATTTTTATTCCAGAAATACATAAGAACCTTCGGAGCCGCGGTGTGGAAGCTAAAATTAACTAAAATGCAAATTTAGCACCTAAATTACCTACTTTCAAAATAAAGACATCTTTCGATCAAGAACAAACACATCTCTCGGGAAATTTATCGAGTTTATTTAGCTATTTAAATATTTCCTACTTGTTGTTGTTTTTTTTTTACTTTGTATAGGCTTGTGTTTTTGACCACAGTCTCACTCTGATAAGTGATAATGTAGCCGAAGGTAGTAAGTAGGGACACAAAGTCTAGAAGGAACTGGCTCTCAAGTGACTAAACGGAACTACGCAGTGACTTTATACTAAACATTAGTAATACTAAATAGGATTTCAAAAATGTATTGATAACATTTTATTTAGACATGAAAGTGGAAAAAACACCGGCCAAGTGCGAGTCGGACTCGCGCACGAAGGGTTCCGTACCATTAAGGCGATGATAGCTCAGTGGTAGTGACGTCGGACGCCGCGGCGAAGGTCGTGGGTTCGAATCCTACAATGAGCTTGAGCTTTCGGTGAAGGAAAACATCGTGAGGAAACCATAGCACGGTGGTAGGGTACCTTGTAGTACCCGCCTGGCTGGCTACCACCCTCAAGTTGAAAAACTGTCGCCAAACACCTATTGGTGTGTTCCGGCAGCTGCACTTGAGAGCCAGATCCTTCTAGGCTTTGTGTGCTTACCACCTTCGGCCACATCATCACCTACCATAGTGAGATTGTGGTCAAACACAAGCCTATACAAAGTAAAAAAAAAAAAAAAAATTATCTATAAAAACGGCAAAATAATCACGTTTGTTGTATGGGAGCCCCCTTAAATATTAATTTTAGTCTGTTTTTTAGTATATGTTGTTATAGCGGCAACAGAAATACATCATCTGTGAAATTTTCAACTGACTAACTATCACGGTTCATGAGGTACGGCTTGGTGACAGACAGACAGACGGACGGACAGCGGAGTCTAGTGATTAGGTCCCGTTTTACCCTTTGGGTACGGAACCCTTAAAACGAATAAATTCTCGCACCGTTAAAATTGTTACTATGCAATTTTTTTTATAATTATCTTCCTTGTGGCCACTAATTAAGCCAAGTTTACATTAAGATAAACTTTGACACTGAAATAAATTACTTGTTATGAACAGTTTGACAGATGGTTAGAGTCCAGTATAGTCGCTGAGACAAGTGCAAGAATTATAATATCATAATTCCCATGGTAATGCGAGAGTTCGTTAAACGTAAGTGGGGTTAACAAGTGACGGGAAACGTGTCAAGATGGCGAAAATTACTTTTAATTTCCTTAAGACTTGTGATATTCATTCAAGTTCCCATATTTTTAGAGTAAATAAAAAGGTAGAAATAATTTGGCTTTTAAAATAAATATACCGTGAAAATACAATGCCAACATTAATAAATAAAACGTCAGTAGAACATATGAAAACTGTGAAAACAATATGGCTTTATGCATATTATTTACAAGTACATAAATAATTTTAAATTTCATATAATTACGATGATTTTTCAGGTGAGTTTGTTTCGATTGCTGTATTTTTTTAAATTCAGTAACAAATAATTTTTATTTGTGTTATTTCATGCTTATTGCTACATCATTTTTACTTAATTATGTTTTACTTTGAGGGTTCTTAGCTATGAATAAAGTTTTTTATGCTACCTCTAAGATATACAATTATAGAAATTAAATAATTAATTAACCCAAAAAAATAAAGGTATTAAAACTTTTCATAAAAAATTTAATTTTGCAAGTTGCCACATAAATCCTTTGTCTAGTAAATCCTAATCCTAACTATCTTAACTATAATATTATAAATGCGAAAGTGAGTTTGTTTGTTTGTTACCTTTTCACGCCTAAACCACTGAACCAATCGCGATGAAATTTAGTACATAGCCTATGGTATGGAGAAGAACATAAGCTACTTTTTATCTCGGGAAAACACAAGATCTCTAAGGAACGCGGGTGAAACCGCGGGGTGGAAGCTAGTATTAGCATAACTGCGATGCATTTGGTAACTTTTTTCCCCATTCGACTCCCTGACAAAGACCAGGAATAATTCTCGAACGTATCCCAAATCTGTGATCGTCAGTACGCACTGTGAGTCCGCGGAGTGTGACGTGTGTCACTCTCAGTTGCCCTCGGGACCCCGTCACGCGTGTCCGCGCCTCACACGCAGTGTCCGCGACCGCGGGTGAATGAGTATCGAGTGACCAGTGGTAGTGACTTTGTGTTGTTCGGTTTTTGAATTTGAAATTTTTATTCTTTTTATTTTTGGTAAGTTTTGTGCTAGGTTTTTTGAACTGATTTTAAAAGGTATTTTTTTTAATATAATTTTTTACCTGACCTGATGGACCCAAAGGGCGAATAATGCGTTTTACCTTTATGTCTATGCTTAATTTACCATCTTCATTCCACGATATTTATTTTATTACTGTTACTTAAGTAGGTACTTAGTATCATATTATTTTATATATAGGTATATCTACCGAATTTGAAAGCAAAATAATATTTTAGATTTACCTACATACTTACATAACTTTATAAAAAAAAAAAACATTCCTTAATTATTTTACGTCAAATAAAAACTAGGAACGTATGAAATTAAACTAAAATTCTTGGTAAAGGAAGAATGTCTCAAACCCCATAATTAGAGTAAATAAAGCGCGACCCGTGACGTGCTTGGCATGGCAAATGAACCTCAGGACCAGAAATGACCAGAAAAAGTTGCTGTAGCACCTTTAATGTTACTAGCTAAAAGACTCCACCTCCCAGTTTCGACCTAAGTTACATTCGACAGTTCTTTGTATTTTTTAAAATTTACTAGGTTTGTAATATTGAGGAAACACTTTCAAGACTCAAGTGAAAATAAACTTTTGTAGCTTATATTAAGAACTACTTTACAATACAATTCTTAGCATCCTTAGAATCTTACTATCCTATCCTACTTGATATTATATATGCGAAAGTTTGTGTATTTGTATGTTTGTTACTAATCAGCTCCGTAACGGTTGAACGGATTTGAATGAAACTTAAGACATAGATAGATCTTACCCTAGAAAAACATTTTGATACCTTTAGCCGTGAAAAAAACAACAAACAGACAGAGTTACATACGCATTTATAATATTAATATCACTCGTTCCATCCCGTTGTTTCACCCACGTTCCCGAAAGATCAAATGTTTTCCCAGAATAAAAAGTATCATATATTTTATTTCGGAGTGTGATCTATCTATATGCCAAATTTCATCTAAATTCATCCACCCAGCAAAATAACAGCCGGATTGAGAAAACTTCGCAAGTATAACACGTAGTATAAAAAAAACTACAAAATAATACAAACATTTTACAAATAAGGAATATTATTAAGAACAACGAGATTATCTTTAAAACAACATAACGTAATTATTATTGTACACTGAGTTTAATTACATAATTATTTAAAGCATGAGAATATATTTAATTAAACATGGCGTCTATGACAGTACCATTAAGGCGACAGATTTATAAGCAAGGTAAACTCTACACTAACTGTCCTGAAATAAATAAATTGGTTGATATTATATTTTGTAACATCAGAATTCAATCTGAGATATAAAGTTCCCTTCTAGGCTTTATCGCTAAACATATATGGCCACACCAGCACATCAAGTGTGGCGTGTTACAGAGTTTTTGGAAAATTACCTAAAAATAGGAAATTAAAGTTTGTATAAGAAACAAACATTTGATACAGTTAATGAAATACATTTACCTATTTCGTTTTTCTTTTTTTTTTCAATTTTTAACCGCTAAGAGGAGAAAATTGGCATCAAAGCATAGTCCATAATAATATGGGAAACATAAGATATTTATAGTAAATAGTAAAATGAAATGGCCGGCGCGGATAAAACGACGCGACGATAGAAATTAATAACTGCTACCATGTCATGTAATATTATTATTGTTGCTGGTAATATAATTTCAATAGTGAAATATATTTCAAACACTCAATTTTTATTTTAGAATTTAGACGATAAATAGCTGAACAGCCAACATTTAAATCAAGAATTGACCGTGTAACTTCAGTTCATAATTTTATAGTAGGCCGGTAACTGTCAGATTTACTGCAATTGTTTTGAATTCTACTTTTTGGCGGGAACTTGCATCGCTTACTTTCATGAAAGCGGTGTATTTTGAGTTTTATTGAATTAATATCGACGGTATTTCATCCAATGAAGATCAATTCATGTGCGTTAGTGAAAAAAAAATGAATGCGTATATTGTGACTTTTCAGGTTGTCTTAAAAAGTTCGTGAAGAGTAGGAGAGCTGCCACCGTTTCACAAAGATTTGACTTGACTTGACTATATAAATCATACTTTCAGACTCAGCTTTGGCCTTAATATTTTACGATATCACACAAATATGAAATCTTCAAGTCAAGGCTGTATGAATAAAAACTCTTTGCCTCCTCTAGAAATGGGAAAATATATTAACCTATTGTTTACCAAGTGTTTACGTTTGATGGGGACTGAAACAACATGCCAACATGCTATTCGTATCTTGTTTTCTATGCGACAAGGATTATTTGTATTATTAATTGCCTAATTAATGTGTGAACACTAAATTAATTAATGTGAATCAACAACCAAGCTCTGAATTTAATGTTGATATCATTATTATAAATTGTACTGGCATGCTGATTTCAATTCTTGATTGCATTTTATACAAAAATTTATAATTGCAGATATGGAGTCGATCAATATTTCTCATTAATGTTATGGTTGGGGTTGTCACTAGAATAAATTGTAAGGTATTTGCTTGCTATACAATTAAAAAAAAAATCTGGACATAATAGAGCAAAAATAATACAGGAAAATGCCATTTTAACACCATCCTCCCAATTGGTCCTTGAAATTAATATGCAAGTATACATCATGAAGAATACTTTGACAAATGTATACTCGCACACATATCTTTGTATACATTATGAATACGCGGCAAACGTCACATGCTAGCAATTTACGAGCATCGTACGACATAAAACGATTACGTCGACGTCGCGTCGTTAAAACCTCAACTGGGTACCTTTATTTGTAGCCATTTTGATGAAACGTAAATTAAAATGTAATGTTAACGCAGCTTTAGCGTTAATTTCTATCTGTTTGTGACTGTACTAACAATAAAGTGCAATATAACATTTTAAAAATGCTTTAACCAAGACCCAAGAGGTGTCTTGACTGGACTTATCTGGCTGTATCTCTCCACCGATGAGGTTGGGCCTCTCCTTAGGCCTGCCCACTGTCACAAAGGGTAGCAACGGGATCCTATTACAAAGCCTACACCATACATCTGTTTGTCTGTCCATCACAAAGCTGTATCTTTTTAACTGCCAGAGTTACCATGGCAATTAATAAATGAATTTTCTGTCTGTATGTTTGTAAGTAGAATAGTCAATTTGATGGGAACTAAGAATCTGTATTAGCAATTTATTTTATATATCTACTGTCTAAATATCTTATTTAATATTTGGATTGTATTGGTAATTATTTGTATAAACATATTATTATCTAATGAATGAAAATAATCAGTAGTCATTAAAACAGAACAAATTATAGATTATTGTCCAAATAAATAAGTACAACAACTATAAACAAAATTACTTATAATTTCAAATAAATTCTACGAGAAAGATTATCATATAATTTATCAATTTCATACAAAACTACTTCTCTATTTCAATCGTACAATTTGACGCTTACAAAGAAAGCTTCACTTTATTACTGGAATGTATCACACGTATCATTATGTGATAAGAGTGACCAATGCTCTGGTATCATACACATCCATTAACATCATATCTGTTCACCGGCTCCAAGCAAAATCAAACGTTCTTGTCTGCTCCTACAGTTCATATTCAAATGACATATAGTAGAGATATATAGAGTCAAATTGAATTAAAAGGTCAAAGAACATTGGCTGATTGTCAGTACTTAGAACAAATGTGCTGTTTTGATGATGAAGTAGGTATTTATAATATTCAATATTGTTTTCAGACCGTGTCAAAGGTCATAGATTCGAATCCTATCATCATAATATTAATACGTGAAGCAAACACTTTGTAAACCTTTTTACGAAAATTACACGGACGGAGGAGTATAAAATTTGGTACAGTCAAAGTGTACATGCAAAATTAGTGCAGAAAGCTAATATTTTTATATAATACTAGCTGTCCCAACAGACGTTGTCCTGTCCAAACTCGATTACGACGCCATCTACCGGGTCCAATTGTATTTTAAAACCATCCAGGGACCCACTCATATATACACACAAAATTTAATTCAAATCGGTCCAGTCGTTTAGGAGGAGTTCAGTCACATACACACGCACACAAGAAATATATATATTAAGACTAGCTGTCCCTCGCGGTTTCACTCCTTTTCAACATAAAAAGTAGCCTATGTTCCTCAATAAACTGCCTATTTATCTAACGCAAAAATTACAGTATCTTAATTTCATACAAAAATCCCATACTTTCAGTTTTTCAGGAATTTCCCAATTTTCTTCGCAATTTTCTTATTTTTTTTTTCATAAAAACCTTCTCCTGACAATAATTAACACAACAAAAAAAGAATTAGCGAAATTGTTCACGCGTGTTGCGATGACCAAGGGAAATAGGGATTCATTTTTATTTATATAGATAACCGACAGACATTGTCCTGTCCAAACTCGATTACGACGCCATCTACCGGGTCCAATTGTATTTTCAAACCATCCAGGGACCCGCTCAAATATACACACAACATTTCATCCAAATTGGTCCAGTCGTTTAGGAGGAGTTCAGTCACATACACACGCACACAAGAAATATATATATTAAGATATATATAGATGCATTAGATTTTTTTTTTTTTATATTATACACACACATGTCACCACTGTCAGCCGTGACATCTCTAGGCTTTGTCGATAACGTGGCAAAGACAAACATAAAGAAAAGAGCTCGTATGTGACTGAAGTGATTCTCTTAATTGACCACGGGCGACCACAAGTAATGATAAATGTTTGAAGTTACATGGTTAAAAGAAAACATCGTAAAAAAAACCAGCCAAGTGCGAGTCGGACTCGCGCACGAAGGGTTCCGTACCATCTTAATATATATATTTCTTGTGTGCGTGTGTATGTGACTGAACTCCTCCTAAACGACTGGACCAATTTGGATGAAATTTTGTGTGTATATTTGAGCGGGTCCCTGGATGGCTTGAAAATACAATTGGACCCGGTAGATGGCGTCGTAATCGAGTTTGGACAAGACAACGTCTGTCGGGACAGCTAGTTATCTATAAAAACGGCAAAAAAATCATGTCTGTTGCATGGGAGCCCCCTTAAATATTTATTAAGCTATTGTATAGCTTTTATCGCGGGCTTCGGGCCTTGAGCGCGGCGACCGAATCAAGAAATTCCGTAACAAAAAAACCTAACACCCGGTAGACTCGATGGAAATGAAACCTTACCTGAATAATAAAACATAAAAAAAAAATAATTTCGAGTCGACAACATATATCCGCAAAATTCGGATTGTCGAGTATTTTGTTAAATTCTAATGGTGCAAATGGCAGTCGCCATATTGGCCAAGCACAGTACCGCCATATTTTCAATGAACGCATCCCTGTCAGTCAGTGTCAGTTTTTTCTTTTGTTTTCCCTTATTTCGGGAAGGCAAAGGGTTCTAGCCCATACAGCCTAATCATGAGATGACACAGTGTTCTCAGTGTGTAAATGAGCCTTTATTGACAGCCTATTATTTTTGTTTCCCGTAGCTTTTATCGCGGGCTTAGTAGTATAAAGAAAAAAAAAAAGTCCCGTTTTACCCTTTGGGTACGGAACCCTAAAAAACCATAGCTGGTGGTAGGTTACTTTGTAGTACGGGGCTGGCTACCACTCTCACGTTGAAGATCTATTAACGAGCACAAAAAGGTGTGCTCCGGCGACTGCACTTGAAACCCATTTTTTTTAGCTTTGCGAGCTTTAGCCACATCATAATGAGATTATCTTATCATATTGATATGGTGGTCAAACATAAAGCTGTTTATAATAAAAAAAATAATACTTACCGATTATCTCTCAGTTTCTTGTATCCTTTCAAGATTTTCAAGGCCAGAGTAAATAGGTTTCTGGGCAAGCGTGCTCCATCTTAAGCTTCGTTTTTGTCCTCTATGGGCAGGTAAGTGATCAAATTGAAGCCCATTTAATATTAGATAAAAAAAACATAAATTTCAAAGTCCACTTTAGAAACTGCTTCTGTTTTAAAAACTTAAAGATAGTCAGTGAGGTCTTACACTGTTTTATTTAAAAGTTTTTGGACAAAAATATTGTTTAATACAAACAGGACGAAAACAGTGGACTTTCGATGATAAGGAGTAGGGGTCAGGGATATGATGAACCTTTATGACATTTGAGATATCTTTTTATCTACGCTAATACTGATATTGAAGTTTGGTTATCTTTCACTAATAATTGTTTCGGTATGCACTTACCAGTGAGTACCACAGATAGACGTAGTTTCATTGTCTTATTCACTGGTGACTGGTAACCGTATCTATAATGTTTTATTCTAAGGAGCATAGCGATATGTCGCTCAAAGAGCAGCTCGACTGGGGAAGTCCCTCCCACCTTACAGAATACCGCAGCCAAATAACTTATAGTTGTGTTCCTGCGCGTGAGTAAGGTCGCCAGAGCTCATCGGCGAGGGGGGAAGTGTCGGCAACGCGTGAGTGATACCCCTGGTGTTGCAAGCGTTCATAGGCTACGGTAACCGCTTACCATCAGGCGGGCCGTATGCTTGTTTGCCGACAATGCTGTATAATATATATATATATATATATGTATATTGAATAGTAAATATAAAATAATGTAAAAAATATTAGATACTTGAGATTTAGAGGTAAAACTCAGTGAGTATGTTAGATAGTTTTGTTCAGATAAACATGAATTGTGAAAACCATTTTTTTATACCGTCTACTAACATCCATAATAATAACTCAAACTAACATTAGGACTTAAACAACTTTTTGCATCAAAATCATAGATCATAAACTTGCCACAATTACATTGCAAGCACAAAGGGTTTGTTCCAACTATCTTAGCCAAAGTTTGGCCCAAGTTGGTCCCAACTCCAGTCAAACTTAAATTCAGCTTAGCTAGCAACAATGCTAATCATTACATCAAAGGGTGTTAGTTAACGTAACTGTTAGTTTGTCTTTAGTAATGAGGAGCTTACTGTAAAGGCTATTGGAGAAAATAATACAAATCTATCTATCCTGTTATTGTTTATAGGTCTATTTTTAGGTTTTCATACCCAAAGGGTAAAACGGGACCCTATTACTAAGACTCCGCTGTCCATCCGTCTCATGAACCGTGATAGTTAGACAGTTGAAATGGACACTTACACTTGGCCGTTTTTAATTTTAGCTTATCTTTAAAGGTTGAAAGTACTCATTGATATAAACAACATTTACTATGAGACTGACTCTGAAAGCACGAAAAAATGTCAATAAAAAACTTAAATGTATGGAAACAGAAGGAATTTCGATATTCAATAATCATATAGGTATATTTTTAACTAGGATCGAAGGAAAAATGTGAAGATAACAAAATATCTACTCATATCCTACGCATTGGTATCCTACATAATCATTTTCCTTTAGTCTAGCCCAATCTCTGCTGTAGAGAATTCAATCATTTATTATTCTTACTATATAGACTGCGACAAAAAAATCTAAGATTCTGTTCAAAAACGGGGCAAAAAATGTCAAGATTTCATTTCACTTCACACATTTTCCAACGCTAAGAAATTAAGGCTCTCTCTCAGAATGTAACGTACTCACAATGAATGATAAATTACACCAAAAAAGCTTTAATACAAGGCTGAAATTAATAGTTAGTGGAATCTGGCGGTAATGCGGCACAATGTTGCCGTTAAGAAATGCCTGGGAACTTTGAGAGCAAGTCATAGTGTCTTTATGTACGGCGACCTAACTCAAAGGATATTATGGGAGGTTGACCGATGTAGTACGGGGACTTGGAACTACAAAACCGTGGAGGTGTCACAGCCATTATCCTTACTAATATTATAAATGCGAAAGTTTCTGAGTATGGATGGATGGATGGATGTTTGTTACTTTTTCACGCAAAAACTACTCAACGGATTTGGATGAAATTTGGCAGAGAGATAGATTATAGTCTGGAATAGAACAAAGGCTACGTTTTATCCCGGGAAAACATAAGATCCCACGGGAACGTGGGTGAAACCGCGTGGCGAAATCTAGTATTTACATATTTTTCGATTCATCTTATGTTTTACTAGATTCCGCCCCGCGGATTCACCCGCGTTTCCCAGGAATCTTATGTTTTCCCAGGATAAAGAGTAGCCTTTGTTTTTTTCCGTACTATAGGCTATCTGCATACCAAATTTCATCGCAATCCGTTTAGCGGTTTAAGCGTGAAAAGGTAACAAACAAACAAACAAACAAACTCACTTTCGCTTTTATAATATTAAAGTTAGGATTATTATTATCATCAACACAACATTACAATATCATCTTTACACGCAACGCGACCCACCATCCAAAATTGTGTTTTTATTCCCAACTAGTTGGATCTCATATTTCCCCGGGATAAAAGTATCCTTTATGTTAATTAATAATATTTCTATCTATGTGCATAAATTTCACACAAACCCGTTCAGCCGTTACGGAATTACGGAGGTACTCTTTTAGGTTATTTTAGATTTTGCTGAATCTTGTAAAATGCATGAAATAAAGCTATGTATGAAAGCTAAACATAGGCCTTCACATTCCGCAAAGAAACGTGCCATATCCAAAATCAAGCACATCCTGGAAACACAATGATTAATTTCCCAACACATAATAGAGTGAAGGGAACATTATAAAAGTTTCCGTAAGCAGCCTAATACTGTAACTACCGTCTTTCTACGGGAAGGAAACAGGAATTTGTTCTAATAAAACTCTAAAAAAATTATGGTGGATCAGTATTTGCTCATGTTTTACCCAAGGAGGTTTGAAAAAGTAACCATCGCCTTTCAATCGCTTGTGATATTTTTTTTCTGAAAGGGTTCAGAAAGACCGGCCGATGAAAACATAACTATTATTCCTCATCCGAATTTTTATCGCTCTAGATATATATCGAAATCTTTCAGGTAATTTTCTTACTAGTAGGATTTCAAAAATAGGTTTTCTATTGATTATCTTAGATCTAAAATTAAAACTTCTTCTTAGATTTTTACTAACACTTATTTTTAGGAACACGCTGGGAGTTGAAAACGTTATTTTTATAAACATCCAAATATTATTATCAGGGAATTATTAAACGTGATTTCCTATTTTACTAACTTAGGGGTTGAAAAAGGCTTCCTTAGTGCTCCCCGAGGGTCTATCTCTAGGTCCACCGGTTGAGGTTGTGTGTTATCTGTCAGTCAGGCATTATAAGAGGTAGAAGATATCATCATAATGTATCCATCCATCTTTGACAATTTTTTTCTTAAATTCCTCCTCCATAAACATAAAATAACTTCATAGACCTCAGACAAAAATATCGATAAAGTTTCGTGAAGTAGTTTTAACCGCATTTAGTTCAACCAACGGCTGCCACCCCTTGCTGACAAGCTCTGCGGTGCAGTGGTCTGATACCACTCTATTTGTCAATGGCACAGCTCTATTTAAAGGATTAACCTTCCATCTGGTCGGACTCTACTTCGATTCATTGCTAACATTAAATTTTATTTCCAAAAATATTTCAGCTTAAATGAATTTATTGCTTATTGATAGATTGTTTGGATTTCTTGATTTTCTTGTTAATTTTATTCGTATATTGTGTTAAGACACCATATTAAACAAATTTGTTTTCTTTTTAAATTGAATGGGCTTGCGTTTGGCTACTAACCCGTCCAAGGATGAAGAAGAAACCTAAGATCGAGCATGCTTACCCAAAATACTTGCAATAATTAACTAATAAATGAATACTTCACTAGAACTCCGAAATAAGTACATATTTTTTTGATTACATATGCCTATTGTGTTTGTTTGTTGAATAAAATCAGAAACTAAATTTGTTGTTTAACGTTTAATTAAATTCTCTATATAGATAGAGCATGATGCGCAATTTAGATGAAATTGTCTGTTATGTATCAGTCACGCATTAGAAGTACATGTCGTTTATTTATAACCAGTTATCGACTGTGTATGCCACTGATATCACTATGACTGTTGTGGGTAAATGAACAAAGAAATTTGCACTTGAGAGCCAGTTCTTTTCTAAGCTTTCTTTGTTTACCACTTTCAACCACATAATAAAATACCACAATGCGGTTGTGGCCATAAAGAAAGGCAAAAAAAAAGAAAAATCATCATAATTAAATAAATAAATATCCTGGGACATTTCTAGTGATCCCAAACTAAGCAGTGCAACTGATGTACTACATCATATACTACTTTTCTTCACTAAATATATACCTACTTACTAGCTTCCGCCCCGCGGTTTCACCCGGGTTCCCGTGGGATCTTATGTTTTCCCGGGATAATAAGTAGCCTATGTGCTATTCTAGACTATAATCTAACTCTGTGCCAAATTTCATCCAAAACCGTTCAGTAGTTTTTGCGTGAAGGAGTAACAAACATCCATACATCCATCCATCCATCCAAACATTTATAATATTAGTAAGAGTAAGATAATAGATATTTACACCCAGATTCATTAATATTTTTTTTGTTACAGATTAGTTTACACACATGAAGATCAAGACTATGTCATAGTGTTCTGTGAGTGAATAAAATGTCAATCAAGATGATTTTTTTTAGACGTGTGACGCCGACAACGGTTGGCGTGCTACTGACTACTTTAGTGTGCGTTTTCGTCGAACTTACTTCGGCGGAGAGTCACGATGAATCGCATAAATATACTATAGATGAATTGTTGAGCATACACTTCGACCAAAAGGATTCAGGAGATCTTGGAATGGATCCTTGTAAAGCTGGTGAGTACTAGATTTCGGGCGATCCCCTATTTCCCCCCCGTATTCCTTGTCTACGCCATAAATACACTGTGCAAAATTTCAGTTTGGGCTGAGCGTTAGTCAATGAGTGAATCAGGACTTTTTTTTTACAAGTATTGATTTTAAACACTATAAAAATCTATTTAAAAACATAAAATGTAGCCAAAGACCATTATTAAAATCTCAAAACTAATGCTAATTCAGATTCGAATCAGATCCACAGCAATTAGTCCACATATTTGTAGCGGAAAATTTCAACATTTTATTGCAAAATTAGACTTATGCAAATGATTTTTCAAACGTTGCTCATGGACGGATCAAACCGCAATTAGGATGAAACGTAAATAAAACGACTATGTACAAAATTCAACGCATTTTTACACTTATCAATTTAGCTGGGGTTAGCGGAAGCCCATGAAAATTTAAAACAAACAAAGCATAAAGGATTCCTCCTAAAGTCAACCCTCTTAAACGCTGGGCAACCCGGATTTTCATTATGGACACCTTATAATTCTCGTTGATTACCTCCGTAACGGATTTTACGGGACGCTGCAAGGGTGTAGTCTAAGTTTAAAGAAAATGCGGAAATCTTGAAGACAGGAAAATCAAGCACTAAGTTTTTTGTTTGTTTAATAGCTTTCCACATGGCGAATATAACCGCGATCCCTTATTTAACCCCCTTAGGGGTTGAATTTTGAAAAATCCGGCTTTATTTCTTGTTTATATCATAAAGGGACCACTCTGTGCAAAACTTTAGCATTCTAAGTATGTCTATAAGGTTGAACTGGACGTTAATGAGTGACTCAGTGAGTGAGTCAGGACTTTTCTATTATGTATTGATATTGATAAATTAATTAAATAAATTATTAAAAGCATTATAGAATAAATAAACCGTTTGAAAAGCTTACAGAATATCAGGTCATATACATACAAGTATAATGTAAGTAGAAAAGTCTTGATAAATAAAAAAAACCTTCGTGTATAAGCGAAAATAATTAGGTACCCAGTGTTGCTTTCGAAAAAAATATTTGCGAATATAGGTACCTATAATATGGTATATATTTTATTTCTTTCAGCTATGTAAAAGTCACCGCTCTCTCTTCCTGTCTTCGCTTGAGCCTTGCACTAGGTCTCTCAGACCGTGGAGACTGTGGAGGGTTGGTTTTTATCGCATGCCGTTGATTTCAGTTTTAGCACTTTTTAATGGCTGGGTTGCCAGCCAGATTTAAATACGGATATTGTTCCGTATGGGACAGAGTTAAACGGTTTTTTTTTATTTAGCCCATTTTTAGCCCATTTAAAAGTTTTTGTTGACACCTTTGTACTAGATTATCTTTAGTTACCTGGGATCTTCATGGAATTAATAGACTTTTTGGGATAGGCTGCTCTATTTCAGCCTTATCATCATTGCATTGAACGTAATAAAATCTTTTAGTAAAATAATTCTAGTTTAATAACTCTAATACACTCCGTATTACCTTTAATAAAAATATAGTGTGGCTCTAAATTATGTCACATCTAAACAAACCCAGGATGTCCCTCGAAACATGTATCAAATCATTTTTTTTTTATTTCTGGTCCAGTCACTTGAATATCAAATAAAGTAATACACAAATGGAAGAGTAATTACCTCTTCCGTGTAACTATTTGATTTGATCCATATTTTCAGAGACACCTATATTTTGTAGATAAAATAAACTCCTTGGAATAGTTCTCATATCAACTTTTTATTTTGCAAATACATAATGTTTGTATAAAAATATAAACTTAGTCCTTAGGGGAGGCCTATGTCCAGCAGTGGACGTCTTTCGGCTGAGACGATGATGATGATGATAAACTTAGTTCAATTTCAGTTCTAATCTAGAGCTACGATAGGTGAATTGAATATGAAACCATTTTCAAATAAAAATATTTTGGTTTCAAATAAAACCATTAAATTCAGCAAACTTTTTTTTTTTTTACCTAAAACTCGCAAACAAATAAATGGGTCGCAATAAAACCATCACGAGTTTGTTTACAGAAAGCTGCACAAAATGGACAATAGATAAAACATTGGCATCAAACAATTAACACTTCAATAAATCGATGTGGAACCGGTGAAAAATAACCGTCAAAGTTTATATGTACGAAATGGACATACGACCGTAAATTGGAATCTGGCACTCGATAAACCCTTAAAGTCAATAAAGCGGTCCCTCATCTTGCGAACCGTAAAAATCGGTACAATACCGGTTTTTACCGCTCGCCCCCATTCGCTGCGATTTATTTAGAAACGACTGTACTATCGGGATTTTTTATTTTATTTTACTTTCTCTCAATTTATTTTTAGAACTCCATTTGTTGCTTCAACTGATAGAAATCTTTGTAAAGTAAAAACCCTTTTACGACGCGTTTATTGATGTTTATATGAATCACGAACGGGTGGAATAGGTGAAAGGAAAACTGTTACGTCATAATTATTTTGATACATTTCTTTTACGTTATTATGACGTAACGGATTCGGAAGAAAGGCTCATAGATAGATCATACCCTAGAACAAGATATGCGATATTTTTAATGTCGCAATAATATTCTCTGTCTCTCTCTTGGAAAGGTGTATTTAGCCGGAGAGTGAAAACTATTCATTCATAAAAAAACATACTTCCTCATAAGTGGCAGAAAACCAGCATAATTTTTAATGACATATTATTTATCTTTATGGTTTTTTATAGTCTACGTAGACAGCCAAAACCAGATTGGTCAAGTGAGCAAAGACTTAAGCTAAAGTGGCCTTATCCATTGTTAAACTAACAAATAGATGGTACGTATAGATGTCCAATGAACGGTGCTACGGCTGCGAATGTCGTAGCACGTAGCAAGCATTGTGTAGACGAGCATTATTGTAGACGCATTGTCAGAAAGCTCTTTGCTTCGATTCGTTTCATCCATTGAAAAACATTTGCGACGTAAATATGTAAAAAAAAAATCGTAGACTAGGCAGACGGTTTTAAGTAGATTTAAATGTAATTATCTATATATGTATGTATTTACAAAAGAAAAGTAGTATATGTAGTATATCAGTTATCTGGCTTCCATAGTACAAGCTCTGCTTAGTTTGGGGTCAGATGGCCGTGTGTGAGGAATAATGTCCCAGAATATTTATTTTAAATATATATACTTTTATACTTTTTTAAACTTTAGTATTATATAACTACTTACAAAAATTTCCAATATCTACACTAAAATGTAGTAATTTAGGTGTAGAGAGACACGATACTTACTACCCTTTCGAGCTACGTTTGCCGCTGACTATGAGAAAAAGAACCAATAAATATAAATAACAGACGTAATAACACCATACAATTTCAATATTTTAAGAGAAAATCCCATTTGAATTTTGCTAATGGAATGAAATACCTCATGAATTGAACACGATTAACAAATAAAACATAAGATGCTCTAAGCCACAGCAATTAGGGTACAATCTAAATTACAGCTGTTCCCCATAAGATACGAGCATAAATTAATAATAAACGTATACATTTACAAGCATACTAAAGTTAAATACGATGATATTTCCTACAGCAATATGCCAGAGATTTGTAAAGAAAAATTTGGAACTGCAATTTGGTAGATTTTTACTTTATATTTTTTACTTGGTAATTTACGAACACTCATTCATATCGTTAAAAATACTACGCCTGTAATATAAAATGAAAGTAGAAACTTAAATTAAATTTCAAGAATAGATTGTGTTAATCGAAAATAAACCTTATGTCATGGATCCAGGATTTAAATTGTTGTCTCAAAACTTGGCCAATGTTTTATAATTCAGTTTAGCTGTCTTTATTTCTTATAAATTGTATAGGCTTTTGTTTGTAACTAATGATGTGACTAAAGTGGTAATGACACGAAGCCTGGATAGGAACTGGCTGTCAAGCTCATTCCTTGGCTACGTTTCAATAAAATTGGTGGGCACTGGATATTACAGCATGTATTAAGACAACGCATTGAAGATTTTGGTTGCAAGGAAATCGATTTTTCTCAACAATGTCTAAAGCAAACGAAATGAAATTTATTGTGAGAATTCATCATGTCTTTGACTTTATTTTGTTCATTGCATAACACGATTGGTCAACTTTTATAACACAAAATAATTAATCAAAAAGACCTCTTTAAAATAAGAGATTCCAATTTTATCGACATTGAGGATCGATTTGATGTTCCAAAATTTCTACATATATTAATTGAAATGGATACTATAATTGGTACATACGTTATATAAAATATATTTGTAGTTTTTAAATTAAACGATAAAACCATTTTGTCGCATACGCCCTTTCCGTTTACACGGGTTTTCTATGAGAGATCGGCCCGCTGTGTCCTTAGTGTAATTTCAGTTTTTTAGTTTAACGCGACGTTACCTTAATTCCATCAAAAATCAGTAGTTATTTATTGACAGGCGGGTTGATATGGTGGGTAAGATAACCTATCTATCACGCCGCAGGTCGTGGGCTCGATTCCCACTCAGGACAAATACATGTCTGTTTGCCCCGAGTCTTGGTGTAATTATCAATGTAATATGTATGTATTTACAAAAGAAAAGTAGTAGTATATCAGTTATCTGGCTTCCATAGTACAAGCTCAGCTTAGTTTGGAGTCAGATGGCCGTGTGTATGGAATAATGTCATATAATGTCAATGTCAAAAATCATAACAAAATGATCCGCCATTTATTGCTACAAAAAATGTGATAAATGAAGAACCGCTCGACCGATTTTGTGCAAACTTCACATAAACCATCTACTAAATAGTCCAAACAAAGCCTAAAAATTTGGTTTAGATAGGTGAGCCCGTTCTTGAGTTATAAAATTACAACGAAAAATGGCATTGATTTTTATATATATAGATGAGAGTGATATTTAAGCGGGCTACCAACGTACGAACGTTGTAGGGTCCCTCAACTCCCTACCGATCGGCAGCCAAATCGAGACGTTCATAGCCCGCTTTAATCTGCAGTTTAAGAACCAAATTGCTAAATCAACTATTGACTTTACTACGAATCAGAAACCCTTAAAGAGCAAACTTTTTTATGCTCTGAACTCAATTATAATCAAGGTAAAATACATAAGGTTTTTTAAAAAAAAATCAGCACCTTTATTAAGATTATACAAAATAATAAACGAATTCATATATTTACAGTATCGCTATTATGGCCAAATTTGGGTTTAGCCACAAGCGGGAAGCGTTATGTGCCCTAAGGCTATATGGCGTCAATTAAATGAAATTAAATAGTGGACTGTATTTTCGGTATCGTTAGGCACACTGGTATCACAGTTCAACGACGAACGATAACTTAAGGGTATAAGGAATAATGGATTCCACGCACCTGATACTCCTCCTAGGTCCTGGATTGTCTCACAGAGCCGTCCAAACGAAGCACTGAACACTGTTTAGTCTATATTGATAACACACGTATATTTAACAGTTTGATTATATATTTATTCCACGTACTCGCGGTAATGTATAGGTGCAATAGATCACACGGAGATGCGTCTTTCGGCGATTTGACCTTCACACTGCCCTTTGAGGTTGGCAATTTCTATCAAGTTAGGTGTCGTCGTGGAGGGATAGTGAAGTATGGCGGGGATGAGTAGGAAAGCATCGCTCATTAAGCCTGATTTACCATATGTGCAAAAGTGATAGACTATATCGAGAAAAAAATACAATAAGATGCATGAATGCCTAATATGGCGCTAACATTCCCTCCGGCCTTAAAGGGTCACCTTTAAAAAAAAATAGAAAAAATAGTATAATATGCGGCTAAATGTGAATAGTAATATAAATAAATATATATATACATATGCCATAATATATGATTTACATAATAATTTAACTATTGAGTGGGAAGGGGACATAATTTTACTACCGGACGAAGGCAGCTTCCCCTTGAAGTTTTTATAGTGACAACTCGAGTAATGCCGTCCTTAGATGGATGAACCTTTTCCACAACACCCAAAGGCCAAGCAAATGGCGGAGCGTTGTCAGTTTTGACAATCACTACTGTTCCCTCCTGTATGGGGACAGAATGGACATTCCATTTAGCTCGCGACTGTAACTGGTGCAAATATTCAACACGCCAGCGTTTCCAAAAGGACTGAACTATACTATCTAATAAGTTATGTCTTTGTAATAAGTCCTTTGATTCAATCTCAGGCGCGGGTATCGAAGACAGTGGCACAGTTTGCAAAAAGTGTGCTGGTGTAAGAGCTGAAGGCTCTGCGGGGTCGCTACTCATAGTTATCAACGGACGCGAATTAATGAGAGCTTCTACCTCTACGAGTATTGTGAGAAGCTCTTCGTATGAAACGATTTGTAGCCCGATGGACTTGAATAAGTGTGTCTTTATAATTTTTACCATACTTTCCCAGCATCCCCCCCAATGAGGCGCAGCGGGTGGAATGAATTTCCAATCTACACGATTTTCAGCAAACTCTATTTCTAGATGAGGGCGTAACTCATCTAAAAATTTGTAGAGGTCGCGGAGATAAGAGCGTGCTCCAACGAAGCAAGTTCCATTATCAGTATACATACATCTTATAGGCCCGCGTCTAGAAAGGAAGCGTTTGAATGCATTTAGGAAGCTGATCGTACTGAGATCTGTAGCTATCTCAATGTGAGTGGCACGAGTTGTAAGGCAAGTAAAGATGCATAGCCACGCTTTACGACTCTTCACCCCCCGGCCACGAACGGGTGTGTACTGCAGAGGACCTGCGTAATCGCATCCGACATGCGTGAAAGCTTTGTCAACCTGATTGACTCGCTGACTGGGTAGATCAGACATAAGTGGGAATAAGGGACGCGGTTTCGACCTAAAACATACATTGCATTTATGAATACGATAGCGTATAATGCGTCGTGCAGCTAGGATCCAAAATCTTTGTCTCAGTAAAGACATCAGAAGCTCTGGACCAGCATGCAAATGCTTGCGGTGATAGTAGTCAACAATCAAATCAACCACTTGATCATGCCGCGGTAAAATGCAAGGATATTTACGCGTGTATTCCTCGGCGGAATTCGACAAGCGACCTCCGACCCTAATAAGACCGTTACTGTCGAGGAAAGGCCTAAGCTTGATTAAAGCGGTTGAGCAAGGTTTACATTCAATTAAATTAGTTTTATCATTAGAGAAATAAACATCTTGCACGGCGCGGATCAGTTTATTCTCGGCAAATTCTAAGTCTGTAGCCGATACAGAAATGGTAATACGACGTGGTAATATTTTCATGACACGGTAGATGTAAACAATTACGCGTAATAACTTAGAGTACGACGAAAGTCGTTGCGCAAGTGCGTAAAGCGGGGAATCTTCTGGACTAGTCGTGAGGACGTGCACCTGGATCTTCTGTTCAGGTGCATCCGCATATTCATTTTCATCGAGTTTGTTTAAGGGCCATTCACTTGGGTGACGCGTGACCCAGGAAGGTCCACTATACCACAAAGGATGGTCAACTAGCTTGTCTGGGGTGAGGCCACGAGACAGGCAATCTGCGGGATTTTCAGAGCCAGAAACGTGGAAGAATCGACTCGCGGGAATATTTTCTGTCAATTTTACAACTCTATTGGCAACAAAAGTCTGCCAACGATGTGGAGACGCATTTATCCAACAAATCACGACTTTCGAATCACTGAAAGCGAAAACGTTACTAACACGATAGCGCGGGTTTATAATATCTAATACTTTGCGAAGTAGCTGTGACAATAATACCGCAGCGCAGAGTTCCAATCGTGCAACAGAAACAACCTTTACAGGTGACACTTTAGACTTCGCGCAAACTATTTTTACAATATATTTATTGTCTATGCGAATTTGTATATATACCACGCCACCTAGGGCTCGCTGGCTAGCGTCAGCGAATCCAATAATGTTGACATCACAATTCTGCACAATACCCAGATGTCGTGGAATGCACAGTTTGTTAAGCGAGGGAAGCTCATTGCAAAACTGTATCCAACTATCGACAATATGGCGGGGAGGTTCGGCATCCCAATCACACTTTGCAAGCCAAAGCTCTTTAATGAGAAGCTTGGCGTACAAAATGGCCGGAGCCACAAAACCCATGATGTCCCACAGCCGTGCTACCGCGGACAATATCGTGCGCTTAGTGCACTTACTGTCAGGAGCGGCAACAACAAAACGGAAACAATCACAAGATCTATCAAAATATAGACCCAGGATTTTATGTGGAACAGACTCTTCGAATATTTTGTCATGAGCGTATTTATGTGTAGCTGGTATGTGTGCGAGTACAGCATCAGAATTGCTTGACCACTTGACTAGGTCAAATTGACCCATTTTGAAGAATTGGATAAGCTCATCACTAAGCGTGATTGCTTGCGCGGTAGACATGACAGAAAGAGCTATATCGTCCATATAAAGGAATGAGGAAGCAGCAGCAGCTGCAGCGGGGAACTTATCTCCTTCATCGGTGACCAGCTGGCGGACAACGCGCAATGCGTGATATGGACTAGACTTTAGCCCGAAACAGACACGGTTAAATTCATATAAAGTAACTGGATCGTCAGTGCTGAACCGATATAAAATTCTTTGAAACCTACGGTCGGGCTCGCGTACTACTATTTGAAGGAACATTTGACGACAGTCGGCGGAAAGTGTCACTTCAAATAAGCGGAAATTTATGAGGATACTGAACAAGTCTCCTTGTAGATTAGCACCTGAGTGGAGAAGATCATTAAGTGAGTGACCAGACGATGACTTACAGCTAGCGTCAAGAACACAGCGAAGTTTGGTCGAGGATTTATCTTCTCTGACAACACCATGGTGTGGGATAGTATACGAGGGTCGAGTGACGTCATCACTATTTATATTAATAGGATTTAGGTAGCCCTTATCTATATAATCACGTATAACTTCATTATAAGCGACGCGGGTTTCTAGTGATGTATCTAATTTACGCTCTAAGCAATGGAGACGTCTAAGCGCGGCGGTGTAAGAATCACCTAATAGACATGCGTCATTACGAAATGGTAAGGCGACTACGTATCTACCGCTTTCTTCTCGAACGGTGGTAGCACGGAAAAACTCTTCACACTCAAAATCGTCAGGACTTTGAGCGGGCGGCACGGATATCTCTTCAAGCTCCCAAAATCTCTTTAAGAGCGTGTCCATCGAGTCATCGAGGACAGCGTTGCAACATAAGGTTGAAAGATTGTTTTGAACGATCTGCGACGAAGGCGCGGAGCCCATAATCACAAAACCTAAAACAGTTTGAATCGCGGGCGGAATATTACTGAAGTTACTATGCACTACTCCAGGTAGTATTAAATGCGACAAAGTTGACGCCCCGATTAAACAGTCGACCTGTCCGGGAATCGCGTAATCTTGGTCGGCGAGCGGGAGTGACTCGAGATGTGTGAACGCAGTTTTATCTATGGCCACCGACGGCAGCGGATCACTTATGCGATCAATTACGAGCGAGGCGAGATCAAAATTAATATTTGTATTAAATTGCGAGTGTATTCTTAGGTTAACTGAACCCTTAACTTGTTTTTCGTAACCACCAATTCCTTTGACCATTATATGTGACGGCGTCATATTTTTTAATAATCCAATGCGCTTGCAACATTCATAAGTTAGAAAATTACTTTGAGACGCGCTATCTAACAAACAACGTATTAATTGAGGTTTATTGTTCGTATCGTACACTACCACTTGAGCCGTAGCCAGCAACACTGTGAAACAGGTAGTTGTACATTGCTGGTTACCGGTCAGTGTATCAATGCGCGTGGGAAGCGAGGTGGCAATGGATGTTGTGCAGAGCGATAGATTACTGCGTTGCGTTAAGTGCGGATGACGTGTCCCGGTCGCGACGGGGACGGGTTCCCGTGGCGCAGTGGCGGCGGAGTGCGCGGCAGCCACAGTGTGCGTAGTAGGTTCAGTGGGCGAGTCATTATTGTTGAAATGCAACATAGAATGATGTCGCTGATTACAAGTACGACATTTCAATTTAGATGTGCAATTAACAGTCTTATGTGTACGACTTAAGCAGTTTACACATGCGTTATTATTTTTTATGTGCTTAAATCGTTCAGCAGGCGAAAGTTTTTCGAACGCGGTACATTTATAGAAGTGATCATGAGATGAGTAATTACACAGCGTACATTTGTCAGAATCCGAAGTTGCTACGTATGTCTGTGGATTCGGCGGACTAGTAGTCTTAGTGCGGGGCTTATTAAAGCTGGACTTGTTTGGATTGTAACTGTTAGCTGCAGACTGAGTTCTCTCATAAATGCGACACTGGCTCTTAATGAATTCGATAAAATTATCAAACGTAGGCATTTTTGTGTCACGAGAATACATTTGAAACGCACGTACAGTTTCCGTGTCAAACTTTTGCATAGCTATATGCAGTAATACAAAATCCAACAGATCATCAATTTTCAATGATTTGAGCGAGTTAATGGCGACAACAAACTTATCGATAAACAATTGGTAGTTAGATGCAGATGGAGAACCATTTAATTTCAGAATGAGTGCTTGATCTAAATAATTAGCTCCTAATAGTCTGACATCTTGATATTTATCGAGAAGTGACTGATAAATAATTTTATAATTTTCGGCACTCGGTATTATCCCTGCAAATGTAGACTGGGCGGCAGATGATAGTTTACCTATTAAATAGTACAATTTGTCTGCGTCTGTAAGTGAAGAGTTATTGTGCACTGTGGCGTTAAAACTAGCGTAGAATAATGGCCAGTTGTTTAAATTACCATCAAATGACATGAGCTGAATTTCTGGTAAACGCGACTTAGCTTTGGGCGGTGTCGAGGTTTCTGACGATGAATTAGCGGGTTTAGTAAGCTTCGACTGAACCTGTTTGATATAACAATATAGATCTTCAAACGAAGAATAACACTGATACGAAGGAGTAGCTTTGGGGTCACTCTCCAGAAGCGTCTCATTGTAATCATCTAGGACTTTGTGGAAACTCGAACGTATATTCTCAATCGTCACGCAAGAATTCAAAAATGACTCTTGAGACTCCTCTGAAGCTTGAGCCGATTTCGCTAACTTATAAACAACATTAATTCGTTCATAAAGAGCGTTTCGCTTAGCTTCTAGAACGGTTAAGCGCGGACTGCAAGGAGAAGCAACCCTCTGTTCGCGAGGCATAATTATATTATTTCTAACACAGAAATATTAACAAACCAGACAAATAGTTACGTGATTCAACGCTTGAATACGCGTCTATATAGGACAATACGTATTTATATATATAGGTGACTGCCGAGATAGCATTCACTTTAATATTACGACTATGTATGAGTAATATTAGTACTATACTATTCGTACCTATAATAAATTACAGTATCGCTGAGTTAATATTGTAATGGGCGCGGTGTAAGTTATGGTATTATGAGATGAGTACGTGAATTCATAAATACGTAAATAAATATAAACATCACATAAATGTATATGCCTAAAGGAAGCGGTAAATATATAATAATATAGGTATTTCCAAAGGCAAACACTTATAAGGGCGGAGCGTAGACATATAGATGTAATGCAAGCGGCAACCGTAGAAACTGTGTGTAGAAAACACGAGAATGTAGGTAGGAAAGTAAAAATGACGTGGATATCGCACGGAAGCGAAAATTATAACGAAATGTATAGAATCCAGTGAGATGGACCAAATATTATGGCCAAATTTGGGTTTAGCCACAAGCGGGAAGCGTTATGTGCCCTAAGGCTATATGGCGTCAATTAAATGAAATTAAATAGTGGACTGTATTTTCGGTATCGTTAGGCACACTGGTATCACAGTTCAACGACGAACGATAACTTAAGGGTATAAGGAATAATGGATTCCACGCACCTGATACTCCTCCTAGGTCCTGGATTGTCTCACAGAGCCGTCCAAACGAAGCACTGAACACTGTTTAGTCTATATTGATAACACACGTATATTTAACAGTTTGATTATATATTTATTCCACGTACTCGCGGTAATGTATAGGTGCAATAGATCACACGGAGATGCGTCTTTCGGCGATTTGACCTTCACACTGCCCTTTGAGGTTGGCAATTTCTATCAAGTTAGGTGTCGTCGTGGAGGGATAGTGAAGTATGGCGGGGATGAGTAGG
Source organism: Tetheella fluctuosa (assembly GCA_951216915.1). NCBI lineage: Eukaryota > Metazoa > Arthropoda > Insecta > Lepidoptera > Drepanidae > Tetheella > Tetheella fluctuosa. The sequence goes on from OX578222.1 coordinate 10,828,427, forward strand.
AAAGCATCGCTCATTAAGCCTGATTTACCATATGTGCAAAAGTGATAGACTATATCGAGAAAAAAATACAATAAGATGCATGAATGCCTAATATGGCGCTAACAATCGCAATGTTAATTGTGTATCTCGACTTATTCACACCTCACCTTCCATTATAAGCTGCCTTTATTAAAATTCAAAGGTACCCAAAGCACTTAAAGGTTATGAGCGTTAACATGAAATGCGTTAGGCATGCCTTATCTGTTATCTAAAAATACCTGCGTTATTTTATGCAACACTCGTGATTTTGCGTGGCTTTGTTTCAGTTAAATAGGTTAAGACATATGTTAACAAGTATGTAATAATTCAATGCGTCGAATGTCGTGACGTAGGTAGTGGGTTTGATACCTACAATTAGTTTGACGGTGGTGGGGTAATAAAACTCAATATCTCATTCAAATTACAATAATACTAGTTTTTCACCACGCAGTTTCACCCGCGATCATTTCATTTCTTTAGTACTCATAAATAAAGGATTTTCCGAAATTCAACCCCTAAAGGGATGTCTCTACCTTGCAAAGGCATATTTCCTCCAAATTTAGTGTCGACGAACCACTGTCAGACAATCAGTCAAGACCGATATCTAATCGATTTCAAAAAAGGTTTTTAAGCTATTGTATAGCTTTTATCGCGGGCTCCGGGGTTTGAGACCGAATCAAGAAGTTTTGATAAAAAAAAAGAAACCGTAACGAAAAAACCTAACACCTCCCACACACACATACATACACGTTAAGCGTTCGCTTGTAACGTGTATGTTTGTGTGTGTATGCTGTTTGTGAGATGGTATATAGGTGTATCTATTAATATCAAAGAAAAAAAAAACTGCCTATGAAACAAAATTTTTTTTTTTTATTATAATTGCATAAGTTGATAAAAAAATGCTATGCAATCGCTTTACCGCGGCAGTCCCCGAGTGCCACACGTATTATTATTTTTTTAATATAGTTATAGAAATATAAGAAAAATGTATGAAAAATAATTGAGATTCTCATCAGCTTCCTATAAACCTGATAATTTTTGAATTTTTTTGCTCTGATTTTGTTTTTACATTCCTCACGGCGCGATGGCGATTTAATTTATCTATTCTATAATCATTTTAAATATTTTTGAATTAAAATTTTATGAAAAGGAGCCTACTAGGTACTATATTTTTATTTGGCGATAATTATTAGGGTTCCGTACCTCAAAAGGTAAAAAAAAGGAACCCTTGTATGATCACTTTCTTGTCCGTCTGTCCGTGTGTCACCACCGATTTTTTCAGGAACGGGTGGACTCAACAAGTTGAAATTTTTACCAGATATTGAGATCTATAGTCCCTATTAGGTGTATAAAAATCAAGGTCCTGAGTCTACTCGATATGAAAAAAAAAAAATGAAATGAAAAAAAAAAATGAAAATATTTTTTATTCAAATAGGCCTTCACAAGCACTTATGAATAGTCTGACTCTAACGCACGGTTCGGAAAAGGTTGCTTTTACTGAGAAGAGCCGGCAAGAAACTCAGCAATTACTCTTTTCAAAACCAACTCAGATTCATTACATCAAATTATTTATCTAGTCTCACTGACAATATGTGTGTGTTATATGACAGTAAGGGAAAAAAAATATATATCAAAATTATGAGTAACTTAGTAAACAAATGGATAGCAAACTTAAGCAGACCAGCCCCCACAAGCAGCACCTGTTCACAAGTATGACGCATGTGGCAGCCATCGCCCTCCTCGCACATATTATAGGGAAGTGAGCGACCCGCCACACGACGCCGCCGCAAGCAAAGACCCCAAAGTGAGCATGACTAACTTAAGCTTACTACAAATAATACAAAGAGAAACTATTTCGAGAAATACGAATTATAACACACAATATGTTATCACTGAGACTATTAACAGGTTTATAAATCAAAATAATAACAATAATAGTACACAAAAGTAACAAATCTACCAAGCATTAGAGTCTTTGAAATAATCATTTACAGTATAATAAGCATTTTCTACTAATACAGCTTTAATCCGTTCCTTAAATTTTTGCAAAGGCAAATTTAAAATTGAAGTAGGGATTCTGTTATAGATGCGTGTACTTAGTCCTAGAAATGAGCCTTGCACTTTCTGGAGTCTATAGGCAGAAGTTACAAGTTTGTGCTTATTTCTAGTATTGATAGAGTAAACATCACTTTTTTTCGAAAAAAGACTAATATTTTGATGCACAAATAATATATTTGCAAATATATATTGAGATGCAACTGTGAGTATGCCAGTTTCTTTAAACTTATCTCTGAGGGAAGTTCGAGAGCCCAAGTTATAAGAAGATATAGGCAAATTTAGATTTTCGCGAAAACTTATAAGTTCCAAAATTTACCTTAATTTTCACCTTTTTTATTTTTCAGAGTTTTTCCTATACTTGTGCTGTAAGACCTTGCTTTTAGCTAAAATTGACAATTCTAGGTCAACCGGAAGTACCCTATAGGTTTTGGGTCAAAAACCTATATGGTAGTTCCCGTTGACCTAGAATCACGAAATTTGGCGAAAAGCAAGGTCTTACAGCACAAATAAAGGAAAAATTCCAAAAAATAAAAAAGTTAAAAATTAAAGGGTGTCCCCATACAATTTAGAGGTCTAGCTTAATTGGCACAAACTCAAATAAGATAAGTAAATAAAATTGTGCTATTGTGTGAAAGAAAATATTTTGGCGGTATAATGGGTAAGTACGGAATCCTCGGCGCACGAGTTCGACTCGTACTTGACCGGTTTTTTTAATATTGTATTGAGACGAGCGTCCCATTCGTGACTTTTCACCCCGCGCTCTCTAATTACGCCCTTAGGGATTGAATTATGAACAATTCTTTCTTGAATGCTATAAGAAGCACCTCCCATCCAAATTTCATGGTTATGACTAAAATTATGGTTTAAGCTGCGTTGATATATCATTGTCAATCAGTCAGACAGCTCTTTTTATATGATATTAGGTATACAACACGTAGGTACATTTAATTTATAGGTTAAATACGTCAGAATAAAATAATAAACGCGAGCCTAACTCTTCACGATCAAGTATAAAATGTGCAGGCAACAACCGAGCTTTACATGTCAAGATGGCTGTTTTAGCATTTTTTCTACATATGCCTGTGAAGTATCTTAGAATGGCACACTGGTTAAACGATTGAAAGGCACATATTTTTTAAATTCTTTAGTCCTAAATTTTCGATAACTATTTTTATTTCCATTACTATATTGGTTTAATTCTTCACAAAAGTAAATAAATTAATATTCAACTGAAAAAGTTGATCTCTCTTATTTTATCGCATAAGTTACGTATACCCTTTTTCAATCGAAATGTCTAAAAAGATGTACAATTATTAGATCTCTTTAATTAATGTAACATTTTTTAAAACCTGTTTTAACTTGAAAAAGGGTTTACAAGTAGTTAGTTTATATGGCTTATTCCCTTATTGCTTGAATACTTTTATTTTGTGTAAGTTAATAACTTTATTTAAAAAAATGCGTCTATCAATCAATCAGTCTCATTCGTACACAAAACACAAACTTACATTCGAAGAATATTGTTGCCCTGAAGGAATCTTGTTTATGGATTAGCATAGACATTTTTTCTTGTTTTTTTTTACTTTGTATAGGCTTGTGTTTGACTACAATATCACTATGGTAAGTGATGATGTGGCCGAAGGTGGTAAGCACACAAAGCCTAGAAGGAACTGGCTCTCAAGTGCAGCTGCCGGAACACACCAATAAGTGTTTGGCGACAGATATTCAACTTGAGGGTGGTAGCTAGCCAGGCGGGTACTACAAAGTACCCTGCTATGGTTTTCTCACGATGTTTTCCTTCACCGAAAGCTCATACTCATTGTAGGATTCGAACCCACGACCTTCGCCGCGGCGTCCGACGTCACTACCACTGAGCTATCATCGCCTTAATATTCTCATTGTCAGTATGTGCGTCCCAAATATATCAGACATCTGGTAGAAGCTCATATCCTGCGAAAGGGCGGCTCTCAGGGCGCGTGTGTCATTTGAAACTGAAATGAAACGGTCATAAGGCACGTGATAACTTTTAAGGGTACTTCCCGTTATGACTGTCTTAAAGTTGGCGTCGTTCTTTTGTTCCCTCGCAATCAGGTTGCGTGGTTTATGGACTTAACTTTTTGATTTATGTTACAGTTTTATTTAATTAGGTAATTTTGGTGACTTTTTGAGCGTAATGTAGGTAGCATTTATCTATGGTGTCGCCTATGGACATTAGCAATACCAGGGGGATGGCCAATGTGTTGCCTACCTTTATAAAGCCTAGAAGGCAACTGGCTCTCAAGCGCAACTGCTGGAACACACCAGTAGGTGCTTGGCGACAGATATTCAACTTGATGGTGGTAGCTAGCCAGGCGCACTGAGCTATCATCGCATTCGTTTTGATTTTAGAATTTTGGGACTATAAGGTCCCTTCAATAATGGTTTTGATTTAAACCCTACTCTCTCATTAGCAATCATTCTTTAATTTCAATAAGTAATACATTAACTGATTTTCTCAAAATTTTTGTAAAAGCAATATTCTTGCAAACTATTTCATCAACCGTTCAACCTTCAACGCTCTAAGCTTGATTAGTGCGGGCGATTTGTTAACCCTTCCACAGCGCTTGACCTCTCAGAGTACATGATAAATGGCTTAACTTAACACTCCATTTAATTTTAACTGGTTCCCTTCTGTGTTTTTTTGTTCTCGTTCACTAATAAGTTAAAACGAAAAACGATGACAAGTTAATGTAACATGTTTAGATTTTTTATGTTTAGGGAAAGGGAATGGACAATCAAGTGTGAAGCTGGTTCGGGGGAAAGGGTTCCATACTTTATTATAAACACGGAAAATAATGTGAACAATTAAAACTTAAACCGTTATCTACGAGGGTATTTTTTCAATATTTTCTGACTTATTGCTTTTCTACGTAAAAGGCTACCTATGTTTATGGGACAAAAAAACTAAAGTATTGCAAATACTACATAACTCCTCGAAAATACACACCAGGAATGACTAAGTGACGAACAACGGACAGATATTACGTTATTATAATTGTCTGAATAATCGTCACAAAGAGTTCCTTAGGTTATTTTTAAACAACAATACACGCTCTCAATAATGGAGTTGTTTCTTTGTGGTATCAACTTGTGCACATTCGATTTTTATATTATATACTTACCTTGTTTAATAAAGTCTTCGTGTTTAAAAAACATTTATAATCTTGACTTTTTTCAGAAAAATATAAGACAAAAATTATGAATGATTTTTAAATCTACAACTTTAACAGAAAAGTTGTAATAGATGACGCCTTCACTGTTAAATGTTACACCTTTTAGTTAAATCTAGTAAATAAAATAAAAAAATCTTTTGGTATAATTTTGAAATAACATAAAAAAATACAAAACTTATTACGTTAAATAAAAATATACTGGATTCAAAGAAGGCAGGACCAATTAACGCTAAGTAAAAATTATTACAACACCTACCCTCGTATTTCATTTTCAGTTCTGGACTGTAAATGTTCAAAGGGATGCCGCAAGACCGCGCGGCCTGTTTGTCACTGTTTTATTTTTACATTCGGAAAATTAACGCTGAAATATTGCGTCGGCAATTTCGTACAAAAGTGATGTTTTTATTTCAAGTCCTTTTTTGGGTGTCTGTTGTTTTTTTTTTACAATTCTTACTTTGGCGTTTTTTTTTTAATTTGTGTTGATTTATTGGGAAGTTAAAATTTTTGAAATTATTTATTGTCCACATATTTTCTGGGAATTTTATTCAATCTGTATCTATAAGTATCTACTTAGGTATCTACCTATTTAATGTTTTTTTTATTATGAATTAACAAAATATTATTTAACTTGCGTCGCCCTAATATTCTAACTTGGCTCTTTGCTCTGTGTAATTATTAAGTATACAATTTCGCGAGCTTATAGCAATTTAATAATAAACTATTCATTAAGTTTACCCCTCATATTGTCAGCTCGATTTAATTGAAATACTTTGATATTAAAGGTATTACTACACTGCGGGTTGTTCCACATTGTTGAAATACTTTAGTTTAATAGTGATTTTGAATGGAATTAATAAATTGTTATATAGTTTTCAAATTTGAAAAAATATTTTCATACAAAGTTTATATTATTTATCTATAATTTACGTATGCTAGGTTCGTTATGTTGATACTATGGGACCAACTCTGAAATCGCGAAAATAATTCAATTTTTGTATATTATATTACTTGTTATTATTTTTCAAATGGGCGTGGATGGCCAAATCCTGAACAAGAAGGAATAGCGAAAAATATTCAAAGGCGTCTCGTCTCGAGCACGATTTTGATGAAAACTAAAACTGCATCATTCGATTTTTGAAAAATCCATATTCCTAGCCAGGTCTCGAAACTGTTGATTATGAAATTTAAAAAAAAACACACTGTCACCATTAAATATTACCTACTAGCTTCCGCCCCGGGATCTTTTATTTTCCCGGGATAAAAAGTTACCTATGTGTTAATCCAGGGTGTCAACTACCTCCATACCAAATTTCATCAAAATCAGTTCAGTAGTTTTTGCGTGAAAGAGTAACAAACATCCATCTATACATCCATACTCACAAGCATCCACCCCACGATTTCACGCGCGTTCCCGTTGGATCTTATGTTTTTCCGGGATAAGAAGTAGCTTATGTGCTATTCCAGACTATAATCTATCTCTCTGCCAAATTTTATCCAAATCCGTTCAGTAGTTTTTGCGTGAAAGAGTAACAAACATCCATCAATCCATCCATGCATTCATCCAAACTTTTACATTTATAATATTAGTAGGATCTTAGTTTAAATTTTGAAAATATGAATCCATTTATTAAAAACATTTTCCTTTAGTTTGCCAGAAATGTATCCTTATTAACAACACTATTGGATGGGTAATAATACAGTATACAGTGTGTGTTTTTTTTTAATTTCAAAATCAAAGTGTTCGGTTCCTGGCTAGGAATATGTTTTTTTTTAAACCAATGATGCAGTTTTAGTTTTCATCAAAATCGGGCTCAAGATCCACCCATCTAGTTTTTAATGTAGTTGCATAATGTTATTATTTATTACAACGGAACCCTAAAAACGAAACGATAATACCAAACTTTATTGTTTGTATAGCCAACACTGTCAATTCTGCTGTACGTGTGTTTGTCACCTAACTCCTCCTAAACGGCTGGACCGATTTGGATGAAATTTTCTGTGTATATAATGAGTGGGTGGGTCCCTGGATGGTTTGAAAATACGTAATCGAGTTTGGACTGGACAACGTCTGTCGGGCCCGCTAGTAATATACAGAGTGACTTTTAAGTCACTGGCAATACTTGCAGGGGTGGAAGTGGAAGTACTCATCTATATGAACAACTTTCACTATGGGACCAACTCTGATATTGCGTAAAATAAAACGGTTACTTCATACATTTTGGTCGAGTAGGTATTGAAATTTTGTAAGAAACAGCTGATATTTTTTTCGTGATTTCACAGTTAGTCCCATAGTAAAAGTTGTTCATATTGATGAGTACTTCGACCCCTGCAAGTATTGCCAGTGACTAAAAAATCACTCAGTATATATTTACAATAGATAGGTAAACGTAGATAGTTTGATGAAAGGGGCCACAGGCACTTATGAATTGTCAGACTCTAACGCACAGTGCGTTAGAGTCTGACAATTCATAGGTTACTTTTGCTGAGAAGAGCAAAATAAATCAGCAATAATTCTTTTCAAAACAAACATAGATTTATTACATAAAATGTATCCTGCAAGAGCGAGCGGTTCAACCAAGCACTGTCATCATTTAAATATTCGTATACCTTTTATAGTAAAACGGACATAATGTTCCTTAAATTGATGTAATGGCAAATTTAAAAGTGCTGGAGGGATCTTATTGTAGAAGCGTGTACTCAGATCCAAAAATGATTGAGAGCAAGATGAATTGAAAAGTCCTTACCCTGAGCTTATTTATAAAAAAAACAGTTGCAATGAGCTTACAATTTATCACATCTCTATCACACATAATAGAGTCCATATAGACTATCCAAACTCCACTTTTTCTTCTCATAAAGCCTTTGTACAGAACACTATAAATTTATCCTGCATTTTCTGCTGAACCTTATTGTAGTAAGATTACAACTTACATCTCAAATGTAACATCAAACTTTACATTATTACATCATAATACATTAAATCCGCTTTCCACAAGTTCGTACGAGAGGAACCGTCAACAAACTCGAGAATCGCTTCCGAAACCTAGGATATCTGTTGACGTACCGTGTTGACATTACATACCTAAATACAATTCACAATAAACAAGCCATTTTAAACTCTGTCTCATAGTGTTAAAGGTTACATAAACTGCATTATTAAGTTTGTAGTGAGGTACAGCCACGACAAAGGCGCGGCAAACGTATGGACATGACCACGCAAAGTTGTTCCTCATTTACTAACATTGTACCTATGTTACGTAAGGACGTTCGACTGTAAATAATGGTACCGCTCGATATGGTCGGAAGCTGTGTAGTGATGGGGTGATGTCGATAAAATAAGAACAAAATACTTTTTGTTTAAGATTTATTTCCTTTTTTGAATTGATGAGTAGCGTGATCTTTACCTACTTATGACACATTTCAAATTTCTACGTTAGATATTTCTCGTGAAAAGTTCTGACAGTCAGACGGACACGAGAGTGATCTTATTTAATGGTGGTACGCAACCCTAAAAATAAGTAAAATTTACATTTTTTAAATCCTTATGATAATGATATTAAATTAAATATCATTATCATAAGGATTTCATATAAATTTATCGACAACGTATGCTTTAGTTTCCAACACTTTTCAAGAGCAGGAAGCGTGCGGCACATTTTACGATCTGTGCGACTGTCCAGCCGAGTCCGCCGCTAATGTACGCGACTGTCCCTACTATCCGCCATGGGAACGAACGCTGGCCGCTTGTAATAAGTACAATCGCGCATAAAAGCTGTTATATTTTTCATCATCATCGCTGACAATTTAACTTTTGAGTTTTTTATTTTTAAATTTGTGAAAATTGAATTCCTAATATTAAAGAAAATTGGAAAATTCTCCGATAGTAGCAACCTTTGAATACATGTAATGACTTGTTGGTCTACAAAACGTTTAAAGAAAAATTATTGTTTTAGTTATCCCATGTCATACAGTAAGACGAGTTTCTTGCCGGTTCTTCTCAGTTGAAAGCCAACTTCCAAACCGGTGGTAACTTCAGTCGCTTCGAAATTCATAAGGGCCTAAACTGAATAAACGGCTTTGACTTTGACAGTTGATATAGGTTACATAAACCAAACGCACATTATTTCCCAAAGTGCCCATAATATACACAGTACACAAAATGGAATCTGGACGGGAATTTGCTAAGAACGTCAATGTAAAATGCTTTGTTTACCTTACCTTAAATATACAAAACAATTTACAAGCTTTCATGTCACCATTATTCTATACGAACTTTTTTATATTTACGAAGTTGGAAATTAAATAGAGAAGTCTCGTGAACTTTTTTGATATATTTATCAAAAAATTGAATTGAAACGAATAGGCTACAACTCCGGAGGGTATTATACATCACTTATTTTTTTTTACGGGAAATACTGTATTGTTAGAGTTAGCCTTATTGATTTATTATTTTAGGATACGTATTAGAAGATACTTTTGGGTGTTTGTGACTCGATTGATTGATCGAGTAAACGGCTAAGTGGATTTGGATGAAACTTGGCAAATAGATAGATCATACCCTGGATTAACATATAGAGTACTTTTATACCGGGAAAACATAAGTTCCGTGAAACCGCGGGGCAAACGCTAGTTATTTTATAAAAAGAAAAAGTAAGACAAACTATAAATTATTGGTTGAACTAAGTACCTATGTATCTACGTAAATACAAAAAATAACAAAATGAAAGGAGTCAATTTACTCTCTCGGTTCTGTCTCTTATAAAACTGGGTTCATGCAAGCAGAGCTAATGTGTATAGCGGTATAAACATATTCTGAGAGTTTTTATTTTATTAGTTACTCTCAATTCTTCTTGGGCGAGTGAATGAGGAGCGAGTTGGCGAGTGTCGCTTAGCTTTGTTTTTGAGAGGCTTACGGGAAAAGAATACCGCCAATGGGAAGAATTCCGGCAATGTGAACAGTCAACTATCATTTTATAATAAACGTATATCTTTCAGTTACACGGAATTATAATTGGGAGCTATACGTTTTTTGAACGAGAAAATAGTCAATCGCCATTCGCTTACCTACTCCTCGGCGGTGGGACAACATTAAAAACAAAACAACTTTGTAATTTTTTCAGCCATAAACCGCTTATGTTTTACGTTTATATTATATGATATAGCCACTTAACTTTAGCAATAAATTATATTATAAATCATTACTTTTTATTATGAGTCGTATGTAACGTCTCTCTGTCTTTCTGTCTGTCTATCAGTGTTCTAATAACGTTCTCTAACTCAAAACCACTGCATAGATTTCGATGCAGTTTTTACAGTTATCTTAGAAGTTCCTTTTGGGAGATTTAAGGCGATGTTTATCACAGCGCTGTGGTTAAAGGGAACTAAGCAGTAACTGTTTTAGCTTAACAAGTTATATAACGATACATATGGAGCCGCGGACATATGCTAGTGTAGTTATAAGCTCCAAATTACAGTGGTATCCCATAACGTGTAGCAACATAATGTGTACCGACACTCCGAAGTCCGAAGCTAACGAAACAGAGTTTGAAAAAGCCATAAAAAAGGATAGGCAGGAATACTAAGCCTTTCCGTCGGCGTCGTCCGGAAATCGAATGGAAGGGTAACGAATCTCGGTAAATTACGTCGGCAGGGAGTTTTGGCTTCGTTAACCCTTTTATTCGAACCTTCTGTCTCCAGATTTAGCTAGGGTTGAGATTTTTATAGAAAACGACAGGGCTTTGGCTTATTTATTAGGTATGTAATATATATTTGTGTAAATTTTAAGGCCGACATAGGGTAGGGGTTTTTGTTTTGTTGTGTTGAGTGCTTGATAAAATGATGAAACTGTGTACTTGGATTTTATAAATACATACTTAATATATTTATATTAAGTATGTATTTTTTTACACAAAACTAGCTTTTCCGCGCGGTTTCACCCGCGTTCCCGAGGGATCTTGTATTTTCCCGGGATAAAAAGTAGCCTATAGCCTTCCTCGATAATTGGGCTATCCAACACTGAACTAGTAGTTCCTGAGATTAGCGCGTTCAAACAAACTCTACTACTTTATAATATTCGTATAGATATTTAGAAAATTGAAATCACAGTATTGTTCTTGAGCACTATGGCTCTTAATTAACAAATAATTTATATTTTTGACCATAACGAAGATCAATAAAAACAACTCAAACTCATTTATTCAGTTTAGGCCCTAATAAGGCACTTACTCTACCACCGGTTCGACATACAATTGGACTGAGAAGACTCCGGCAAGAAACTCAGCAAGGCAACAAACCGACAACAAACTTTACCTCACCCTTGTCAATCTAACGATGATACGTGATGATGTGACCAAAGGAGATAAACAAATTCTAGAAAGTACTGACTCTTTAGTGCAGCTGCTAGAACTCACCGCTAGGTGGCAGCAGACTTTCAACTTGAAAATGGTAGTCCGCTAGAAGGATATTACTACCGTGCTATGGTTTCACCACGTTTTCCTTTACCAAAAGTTCAAGCTCATTTAGGATTCAAGCCCGTGACATTCGTTGTCTCTACCACTGAACTATCATCTTATTGAAGGCTTGTGTTTGACATCAATCTCAGGTAAGCACACAAAGCCTAGAGTAGAAGGAAACTGGCTCTCTGATGCAGCAATAATATTTCTCCCATCTATTAACATCTTGCCCCCCCACCACTAGTTCATTGTCTGGCTTGTGACATCCTTGAGTACCTAACTCACTCCATCCCCCTCTCATCCCAATAAGTACAATACTACCGCTTTTATAAACACTTTTCCACGCAATAGTACTGTCGCAATAATCAATCGAAGGCGCAGTTTCATCGAGCAAATACATGTGTTGTCATGCACTGCAGTTGATTACTGTGTACCTACGTATGTAGCATTGCTGTGTGTGAATGTACTTGGGGTAGGAACTCGTTTGATAATAGGATATTGTAATTATATACAGCAGTAAATGGTTTTGACAGTCATAGTACCCTTTGAGGTGAAGCGAATGGTCTCCATTTTGAATTTTTATGGTATATCTTGCGGTTTAATTTATTCCGTATATTAGAAGATTTACAGAACTTGCAAAACGCAAACCTTTAATTATAAATGATCTTTATTAATTGACAAGGAACCAACGTATGAGTAAGGATAGTTTGCCATACTCCAAATGCGCGGATCAAAATATAACGTCTCGTAGTCGCTTAAAATTTATGTATTAAATTGAATCGCACAAAATATCCGTCGATAATTAAAAATGGGGACACCCCACCTTAAGAGATATAATAATATAATTATTATAATGTATGTTACATTCTCTCGCTGCTTAACTTCCCTGAACTAAACAAATTAAAGGGTAACCCTTTAAAATTACCGAGAAATTGGATCAAAAATTTCCAGTAAAAGCTTTATGTGAAGGAGATATCGTTAAAAGTTGAGTATAAAGCTCACTTTGTGTAAGTTACACCTATTGTAATCATCTGTTAAAACTTGTAACGATCTTGACGTTTTTGTTGTCAAGTTCATTAAAGTGAACACAATCCTTATTAACTTAAAGTTATGTTACTGATACTGACTTGAAGTTGAATTAACATTTTATGAAAATATGAAGAACTTTTAAAAATAAATTTATTTTTCGAATTGACACTCCACAGTTTTTTTTCTTTTATTTCATCATCATCATCTCAGTCGCAAAACGTCCACAGCTGGACATAGGCCTCCCCTAAGGATCTCCAATAGGACCGGTTTTGGGAGGTATATATTTCTTTATATCGAAACAGTCATGCAACTGTAAAACTTTCTTAAAATGTATTTATTACTAGCTTTTGCCCCGCGGTTTCACCCGCGTTTCCCAAGGATCTTATGTTTTCCCGGGATAAAAAGTAGCTCTTTTCCATACCATAGGCTATCTGCGTACCAAATTTCATCGGTTCAACGGTTTAGGTGTGAAAAGGCAACAAACAAACAAACTCACTTTCGCATTTATAATATTAAAAGGAATTAAATAATAAGATTTTATGTCAGAAGGCATGACATGCGGTCCACATGATGGTAAGTGGCTGTCGTCGCCTAAGGATATTAACCAAATCATTCACAATTGTTTACCCAAATTAAATTTTTCACTGGTAATTTTCAGCTATAATTTTTACCTACCTAAGACAAAAGCCTCATAGTATGTGTAATGCAAAATAAAGCCTCGACGTCTGACACAGGAACAAAGAGTTTCACTGCACCAGCATTGTATAATGCATGCTTTTATGCATGTGTCGATCTGCTATGTACTCTTGGGTAATAATGAGAAAGGTAAATAGAAATGTTGGTAATTTCTGGCCCATAATATCTACACAATGATTAACCCAAAAAAGGTTGGTAGATGTATCTTTAGGATGAAAAAAAAATGCGTCTACTTCTGTGGGTATTATAATAATAATTTATTGTCGGGCCGGTTGGCGTGGTTGGTAAGATACCCTATCTGTCACGCCCCAGGATGTGGGTTTGATTCCCACTCAGGACATACAATTTGTGTGCATGAACATGTCTGTTTGTCCTGAGACTGGGTATAATTGTCTATTATAAGTATATATTTACAAAAGTAGTATAATTATATAGTATATCAGTTATATGGCTTCCATAGCACAAGCTCCGCTTAGTTTGGGGTCAGATGGCCGTGTGTGAGGAATAGTGTCCCAGATTATTTATTATTATAGCCTACCTAGCTAAGAGTTAAATCAAAGAAACAGTTGATTTTAAGTGGGAGTGAATAAATAATTTTTGAATTTTGAATTTGTTCATGACTTAAATACATACTAATTTAAAAACAATATTTAGTATTATTCTTGAAAATGATAAAATAAAAATATTCGGTCGTAATTTAAATGAAAAAAAAAACCTGAAATTGTACTTCATTACTATTAAGCATTAATTAAAACCATTAACAACATAATCAGGTGTAAAATTTATTATTGAAAAATAAAAAAAGCATTTAAAAATACATTACTTTTATTTTATTACTTTTATTTATGAAGTACAATTTCAGGTTCTTTTTTAATAGTTTTTATTTATTTTTTATTTTATCATTTTCGGAATACTTATGACCTATACTATCATCCCTCAAAAGGACCATACTTCATTTATTAGGACCTTATATAACTCAAATTCAAAGCATTTTTAATAGTCACATTTGCATAGAATTTATAATATAAACATAAAAATATGTAGAACATAAATTAAGAGTTACAGAAACAACAAAAAAACAGAAACTATGGCTAGGTATTTCACGATAATCTCACCGTATATCAGTGATATACATTTTTATAATATCGACGTTTATTATTGTATCATACTTACTTATAATACTATGCAAGTAAACTGTAACTTCAGACAAAACGGAAGGTTGTTAAAATTTCAAGAGTTTGTCCAAGTAACTTTCACCCAATTTAAAAGACATTCACAGTTATGACGGCGTTAAGAATTTATAGTACTGCCAAATATATGAAGAAAACTAGTTGAGAAATGCAATTCAAGAACTTATTATGATCTAACTTTGGATTTATTGCCTGAAACCGAGTTCTCGCTTTTGTGTAACTTAAGGCGCTGTAGCGTGACTGAGTGGGTCCACTTACAAAATGCGAGGCCGCGAGTCCACACATTTTGTAGGTATTTTGAATTTGTGTCAAAGTGAAGAAATAAAAAAAATCAAAATAAAATCGTGGTGTGTAGATGAGTCTATGACTATAACGTGAGTATGACTATCATTTTAATATATTTTTCTTCTCAAAATTCTGTTTATTACTTATAGCCCTACAACGCGATATAAGTAAGAAAAAGGTGTAACTTTGCATTTTTTTTCATTTAAGTAGCGAAATTATTTCAATCGTGTTTTGAAGCCCGCTGGAACTTGGATGTATTGTCAACTGTTATATATATTTTTTTCTAACTAAAACTATTACATTTTCTTTACATACAACTGAATCAAAGAAACGCATGTTTTACTATCACATAATGATATAACGCTTTAATATGTAGAACTTGTAGATGTTTATGTACGCGATTGTACATGCTAATACTTCCAGAATAGTTATGGTTTAAAAAAAATACAGTGGTTTCCAGCTAGTAGAATACAAAGTACTCCACCACTGTGTAAACTTTCATTTTACGTTACTTCATAAAAATCTATAATATTAAAAGGCAGATAAAAAATTTGAAATGCAAATTTTCCTAATGGCTTTATTAATGGCTAGAATTGAGAGTGGCTTTCCTTCGAAAGCCACATGTTACTTAAGTATTTCAAAGCATAAATAATAATACAAGAATCATGATTTTATCATTATTTACAATAATATATTGAGAGACGAACTCAGTCACTCCATTATCAAAATAAATATTTGGCGAATTCTTGTCAAAAAATCTTTTTCTGTCTCGAGAAATCGCCGACACCATTATATAAAGATCCTAACCATCTCCCGCTACATAGTAAATATTGGTAAGAATACAACAGAATATTGTATATGGAGGACCAAAGTAATATTGTCGTGTTATTTTGTAAAATGCCTATGATTGACGATTCCTTTGTAAGCCAGAAATACTTTATTGTGAGAATTGCGTTGAAAGTCAATACGTGTTTAAATAAATAATATTTATCATTGTAGATTTCTTGTTTTAAAGAAGAAGATACTCGTATAAATAGCCGAAAACTTTATTACCAACTTCAAAACATTATTTCTAATGCTATATTATTACTAGCTGTCCCCCGCGGTTTCACCCGTGTAGCGGTATGAAATATACTTTACGACCTATTCTCATACCTACCACATATGCATAAAAATGTTCATAAGAATCGGTCACGCCGTTTCGGAGGGGTTTGCAGACAAACACTGTGACACGAGAATTTTATAGATGTTTATAAAATTGTAGTAGGAAGAGATTATGTTTATAAAAACCTACTTCTACTCTTTTTGAAACTTGTTTTGTGTTACATTTTTAAACAAAAACTACTAATAGTAAGTACTTACCAATTTTCAAGTATTAGATAATAATAATATCCTGGACATAATGTTTTCTCGGGATAAAAAGTATCCGTATGCTAATCCAGAATATATTCTATCTGTGTACCAAATTTCATCCAAATCCGTCCTGTAGTTTTTGAGTGAAAAAGTAACAAACATCTATCCATCCATCCCTGGGCTATAAACTTTCGCGTCTATAATATGAATAGTAGTAGGTCGTCACTCTTTTGGTTAAGGCTCTGCCAGAATACCAGCGTTGCACTGCTTCGTTTGTGCAGTGTAATTTTATGCTGAGGCAGGCACTTTTGACCCCGCGCAGCACACACTAATTAGTTTAGTAGTATTTAAATTTATGTACCTATTCGTGATGCGACTTTGTGAGTCCATAAATAGTTTTTCTTTCTTTCTTCTTTATTTCTTAGGATGGCAGTACTAAAAAGGTGCGTTTATGCTCTTGTAAGTTCCTTGAAACAAAGGCGATTTTACGCCGCGTCGCTTTCAGCCCGCGCCCACCCTGTAATAAATGCACGACTTACCTCTATGCAATGTAGAGGGACCATCTATAGTTCTATGTGACGGATAATGACTTTTTGATAGCAGAGCTTTTGATGTCAATTCACACCAATATTATAAAAGACTAAAGCAACTCTGCCTGTCTGTTTCCTTTTCACGAATAATTACCACCGAGTAGGTTCATCCCGATTGCTTTTTATGTTATTACTCTTTGTTGTAAATCTTTGACTTAAAAAGTCCATAGAAATTAGTTTTACATTATAAAGTTGTATCCCTACTTGTTTTTCAAAATCATCATCATGTTATTTGTTTAATATCTTTTTTATACATGAACTAGCTTACCGCCCCTCGGTTTCACCCGCGAATCCCTATTTTTCCACCTTAGGGATGGATTTTTCAAAAATCCTTTCATAACGGATGCCTACATCATAATAACTATCTGTATGCCAAATTTTAGCCCGATCCGTCCAGTGCTTTGAGCTGTGCGTTGATAGATCAGTCAGTCACCTTTTCCTTTTATATATTATACAGAAATGATAATTTCTTTATCTCATAAAGTGATAAAGTTACGTCATAATTACTTTTTTAACAAATTCACTTTATTCCCGAGGGACCTTATGTTTTCCCGGGATAAAAAGTACCCTATATATTATTCCAGAGTATAATTCTATTAATGTGCCAAGTTTCCTCTAAATCTGTTCAGTCGTTCATTAGTAAGACAGTAGGAAGTACTGAATTATTAACCTTCCTGAATTCCTGAAGACCCATGAAATTTGTGCGACATGGTAACCCTACAGCATGACTTTTGTAGGTCGTGTCACACGCATATGTGAACTAAAATTGTCTACACTATCTTCAACAGAGCGGGTTTCCTGAAACACTGGGCTCACAGTCAAAGGGACAATAGAGTTGTAGCATTGTATATGAGTATGGGTTGGTTGCATAAGATAGCTGGAAAATGTATATAAGACTTTTTTCAGTGGTGAAAGTTTTGGTTTCGAATTCTATAAGCTTTCTTAACTAGCTTTCGTCCGGCGGTTTCACTCGCAGTCCATAGCCTAGTCACTCTCTCGTTTATTAACTATCTCTATGCAAAAAATCACGTTGATTCGTTACTCTGTTGCTGCGTGAAAGAGTGACAAACCTACAAACTCACTTTCATATTTATTAATTAATTCAACTCATGTTAGTCCATCATTTTATATTATTATCACAAGACATTAACTCTCACTATTAGATTTTTCATCACTGGCTATCACATAAATAATATTTATTTATTATTATTAAATAAAAAGAAATTCTACGGCTTTTAAACGTTTCAAACTAAACTAAATTTACGTTGTAAATTTGACAAATACATAGTTCCATTAATTGTTCTTAAATTTAGTGTTACGGTTCATTGACTGTTATAAAAAATGAAATGAAATTTAATGTTCAAAGAAATAAAATAAGTTTTTGTTAAAAAAATCATTTTTAATACAAGTTTTTTTTAATGGCTGTACTTGCATTGTCTTCCAATATACTAATGTGTACTAAATATCACGTCAATCCAACCACTGGAAGTGGGTGAAATTCGACTTGCAAGATTCCACCCGAACAAACATAGTTATGTACATTGCAAGTTGAATAAAAGCTGGTAATAAAAAAATAAAAATGAAAATGAAAAAATGAAAATGAAAATATTTTTTATTCAAATAGGCCTTCACAAGCACTTATGAATAGTCTGACTCTAACGCTCGGTTCGGAAGGTTGCTTTTACTGAGAAGAGCCGGCAAGAAACTCAGCAATTACTCTTTTCAAAACCAACTCAGATTTATTACATTAAATTATTTATCTAGTCTCACTGACAATATATGTGTGCTATAACAAAAAAGAAAAGAAACAAAATGATGAGTGACATAGTTAATAAATAGATAGCAAATTTAAGCAGACCAGCCCCCACAAGCAGCACCTGTTCACAAGTATGACGCATGTGGCAGCCATCGCCCTCCTCGCACATATTGTAGGGAAGTGAGCGACCCGCCACACGACGCCGCCGCAAGCAAAGGCCTCAAAGTGAGCATGACTACCTTAAGCTTGCTAAAAAGAAAAACAATTTCACGGAATATGAATAAGAACACACAATATGTTATCACTGTTACCATTCACATGTTTATAGGGCAAAAAAAGTAAGTGTATCATAATAACAATATTTAAAAAATTATGATAATATATTACACAAAAATTGATATACATACACAAAAGTAACAAATCTACCAAGCATTATCGTCTTTTAAATAATCATTCACAGTATAGTAAGATTTTTCAATTAAAACAGCTTTAATACGGTCCTTAAATCTTTGTGAAGGCAAATTTAAAATTGAAGTAGGGATTTTGTTATAGAAGCGTGCACCTAGTCCTAGAAAAGAACCTTGCACTTTTTGTAGTCTATAAGCAGAGGTCACAAGTTTGTGCTTATTCCTAGTATTGATCGAGTGTACTTCACATTTTTTCAAAAAACCACTAATATTTTGATGGACAAATAATATGTTTGCATAAATATATTAAGATGCAACTGTGAGTATGCCGATTTCCTTAAACTTATCTCTGAGGGAAGTTCGAGAGCCCAAATTATAAATAGCTCGCACTGCCCTCTTTTGTAAAATAAAAATGGTTTCTATATCAGCAGCTTTACCCCAAAGTAAAATGCCATAGGACATGACACTATGAAAATAGCTAAAATAAACTAATCTAGCTGTATCTACATCTGTAAGTTGTCTAATTTTCCTAACTGCATAAGCTGCCGAACTGAGCTTCGCCGCAACAGATGAAATTTGGGAGCCCCATTGTAATTTTGAGTCCAAAGTAATCCCTAGGAATACTGTTGACTCAACAAGATTGAGGGCTTCATTATTTAACATTAAATTACAGTCTACTTTTTTTACATTTGGTAATGCAAATTTAATGCATTTAGTTTTCTTTGCATTTAAAACTAAATTATTCACTGTAAACAAATTTAATACCTTTGTTAATGCACCGTTTACATCGTCATAATTGGATTTCAGTCTATCAACACCAAAAATCAGTGAGGTATCATCAGCAAACAGTACAATTCCACAGGTATTTTTAACATAAAACGGAAGGTCATTAATATATATTAAGAATAAAAAAGGACCCAGAATAGAGCCCTGTGGTACACCCATACGCACAGGAGAACCAGATGATTTAACCCTATTTACATCGACACTTTGAAGTCTCTGCCCAAGGTATGATTGCATAAGATCAAGTGCCACGCCTTTTACCCCATAATAATTTAGTTTACGTAAAAGTGTTCCATGATCAACGCAATCGAAAGCCTTGGATAGGTCACAGAACACACCAATGGCATTCTGCGACCTCTCCCAAGCATTAAAGATATTTTTTAAAAGTGTTACCCCAGCGTCAATTGTAGAACGACCTTTCGTAAAACCGTACTGCTCACTATGTAATAGTTTATTTAAATTAAAGTGTGCAAGTAATTGCGATAAAATTATTTTTTCGAATATTTTACTAAGGGCTGGCAAAATGGAAACGGGCCTTTGGGGTTATTCAATATAAATAAGGTGTGGTACCTGATCGAGTTTGTTGAGGTACTCGTAGTCAACAGGCCGGAGAAATAAAAGATGGTATTGTCTCACGATTTGTAATGATAGCACACACAGAAGAAAGTTAATAGTTTATAGCTTAGAAGGATTGAAGCACAGACAAGTCACAGCAAGAGTTTAGCACAAGAACAGAGTAGAAATCACATCAACAGAAAACATAAAACAGGAAAGCGCATAGTGTAGGTAGGCAAAGCGAGTATAGCTACTACAAGCGGCGTGCGTTTAGCGTCGGACATAGATTCTGACTGGTGCGGGTCGCGGCGCGGCAGCTTGCGCTGGAGTTGCTTATCGTGCGATCTATGACGTCACCGGTTAAACAATAGGAGCCGTTGTTGCGAGTGTGAATCCATGCTCGTACGGCAGCCGGCTAATTCGTCACGACAACGGTACGGTAAGTGGTTATTATATTTAATATAGTAAGTGTATACTCGTAAAATAATATTGTTTATTTATATATTAAAAGTAATATTGTTGTATAAATAATATTTATGTAATGTTTTAGTATATATATTTATTAATGTTAGATTGTGCTAGATTACTTATGTGTGCATGATGATGGATGAATGTATAGAATGTGTGTGAGAGTAGGCCACATCACTCCCCCCCAGAGACCTGGTCAAGGGCGATAAAAATCAGGAAATCGGACATGTCTACCGCTGCGTGTAGTTTTATGTGGGAGATTAGGAGATGGAGTTATAACTGTACTTCCTGTAGGTATACTAGGTGTAGAAGTATGTCCTAGTAAGTCCTCCTCGTCAGTCAGTATGTACGCAGGTTTTAAACGGTCTATGGTGACAGTGACTGAATTTCCTTTGACAAGGAGCTTAAAAAATTTGTCACCTCTTTCTAGAACCTTGTGAGGGCCTGTGTAGGCTGGCTGAAGGGGCGGACGCGAAGCATCATCGCTAAGGAAGACGTGGTCAGTGCTTGCGAGGTCTTTGAATATAAAGACCTTGTGTTTATTGTGGCGAGAGGCGGGAACAGGTTTTAGTTTCTCGGCGAAAGAGCGTACGCGTGCTGTAAAATCTGATACGTCGGTGGTACAGGGTGTGCTCGGATCAAAGAATTCACCTGGAAGTCTTAACGGCTCGCCGTACATAAGTTCAGCGGAAGATGTTTGTAAGTCCTCCTTAAAAGCACTGCGTATGCCTAGTAGCACAAAAGGCAAGACCTCTGACCAATTTTGGTCATTATGACATGTAATGGATGCTTTCAGCTGTCTGTGGAAACGTTCCACGAGGCCATTGCATGCAGGATGGTATGACGTCGTGCGTTTGTGCTGGAATCCAGTGGTTTTTGCCAGGTATTGGAACAGTGCAGACTCAAATTGTCGGCCGCGATCTGTGACAATATCTAAAGGGCAACCGAATCTAGATATCCAGCCAGAAATAAGTGCCTTAGCCACTGTTTCTGCGGTTATGTCAGGTATTGGCATGACCTCTGGCCACCGAGTAAATCGGTCGATGGCTGTCAGGCAGTATCGATATCCCTGAGAAATAGGGAGAGGGCCTATTAGGTCAATATGGACATGCTTAAAGCGCGCACGGGGAAGATCGAAAGTACCTAGCGGTGCAGACACGTGTCGACTCACCTTTGCGCGTTGACAGGATAAGCACGTCCGAGCCCAGTCACGGCAATCTTTCCTAACTCCGGGCCATACAAACCTCTCGGCTACCAATTTGGCAGACGCAGCGGCACCGGGATGACTAAGGGAGTGGAGAGTTTGAAATACCTGCCTGCGGAAGTCTTTTGTGACAAATGGCCTGGGAGTCGGCGTACTGGTATCACAGTACAAAGGAGTACGACTTCCAGGATATTCCATTTGTTCTAGACGGAGCGATGAACCGTCTGTTAGATAGTGTGCCAGTTCGGGATCACTATTTTGAGCATTGGCAAGGTCTGTAAGACATATTGGACTGTCCAGTTCTTCAACGCGAGATAAGGTATCGGCCACTACGTTATCTTTGCCGGAGATATGCCTTATATCAGTCGTGAACTGGGCGATAAAGTCCAAATGTCGGAACTGTCTAGGCGAACAGTTATGCTTCCTTTCATGGAAGGCGTAACTGATCGGTTTGTGGTCTGTATAGACCGTAAAATGCCTTGCCTCGAGCATATGCCGAAAGTACTTTATGGCCTCGTAGATTGCGAGGAGTTCCCGGTCATAAGGGGAGTACTTTTTCTGACTCGAGCTCAGCTTTCGGGAGAAAAATGCAAGAGGCTCCCACACGTCGTTTTGCAGTTGTTGCAAAACAGCACCAATCGCCGAATCTGACGCATCTGTAACCAATGCCAGCTTAGCTTGGCAATCTGGATGTGCCAGAAGGGCTGCATTGGATAGGCTTTCTTTGGTTTCTGAGAAAGCCTTCAGAGCATCATCGGTGAGGGTAATTGGTGTTGAACCCTTGACTGCCCCTGTAAGAAGAGCGTTAAGAGGAGCTTGTATTTGGGCGGCGTTAGACAAAAATCGTCTGTAAAAATTGGCCATTCCCAAAAAGCGTCTAAGTGTCTTAACGTCCTTAGGAGGGGGAAAGTCTCGTATGGCTTGTACTTTCTCATCCAGTGGCTTGGTTCCGCTCTCCGAAATGCGATAACCTAGAAAGGTTACCTCGGGAGCCCCAAAAACGCATTTGGACAAGTTTACAACCATACCATAGTCTCGGAGCCTGGCGAACACTTGACGAAGGTGATCTTCATGCTCAATCTGATTTCTGCTGAAAATCAAAAAGTCGTCCAAATAACAATATACGAAATCTAGACCACGCATCATTTCGTCAACGAATCGTTGAAATGTTTGACCCGCGTTGCGAAGGCCAAACGTCATGAACGGGAATTCAAACATCCCGAATGGTGTTGTGATCGCCGTCTTGCTTATATCGTCCGCGCAGACAGGTATCTGATTGTAAGCCTTCACGAGATCCAAAGTGCTAAAAATATTGCAACCAGCGATATTGTGCGTGAAGTCGTGGATATGACGAATTGGATACCTATCCGGAATAGTACGAGCGTTAAGTTGCCTATAATCGCCGCAAGGACGCCAACCATTATCCTTCTTTGGCGCTAGATGCAAGGGGGATGACCACGGGCTATCGGAAGGCCTAGCTGTGCCATTGGCTAGCATAGCCTCGAACTCCTCTTTTGCTACCTTAAGCTTATCAGGGGCTAAGCGCCTAGGTGTGCACGAAACTGGAGGACCTGGTGTAGTCCTGATGTGGTGTTGTGTGTTGTGGGGTACTGTGCGTTGCGTACCAGCCGGTCGCGTAATTTCGGGGAATTCACGCGATATAATTCTATGGTAACACGAATCACCAGTCGGAACCTTTACAGAAAGGATATCGTTAGCATTAATAGCCAGTGAAGCTGGGGCAGAAAGTGTTGTGGTATTATCAATAAGTTTTTTGTTTTTACAATCAACAATTAAATTATAAAAGCACAAAAAATCTACCCCTATAATAGGCTTCGTAACATCGGCCACTACGAATCGCCATGGATAATTACGACGAAGTCCCAAGTCCAAGTTTAGGTGCGCATAACCGTACGTGTCAATAGTTGTCCCGTTGGCTGCGGTGAGTTTGTAGCTCGTAGGTTCACGACGCTCTCGTATGTGGGTGTGTGGGAAAACACAGAGGTCGCTACCCGTGTCGACCAAAAACTGCGTTCTCGTACTACGATCCGTCACAAAGAGGCGACCTGGTAGGGTGGGGCAATCGTCTGTCGCCATTATCGATTGCCTGTAGCGTTTCCCGACTTGTGGTAATCACATGGCTTTAAACATTTGTTCGCCTTGGACCCGTACTTCGCATGGTACCAGCAAATAGGAAAACGTCGGTAGTTGGAAGCCGATCGTGATCTGCTGTGTGTTGATGCACGGCGTTGGGGTCGGGAACGGTCAATGGTTCGTGAAGTGCGAGTGACCTCGTCAAGCTTTGCGGCGAGGTGTTCCACCATCCGTTTTAGTTCGGCGATTTCACTGGACGCGTTGCTGCCTATTCCACTATTAGAAGAGGTCGATGCAACGTTTCTTGGTCCGGATATCTCCTGGATTCTATCCGCCAAGTCGGCCAGCTGTTCCAGGGAGTGGGAGGGTTGAGATGCCAGCACTGTTTGGATACTCTGGGGAAGACGGTTGCACCAGATTGTCCGTAGGAACTCTTCTGGTACGTTCGGTCCTGCCAGGTCCTGTAAATGACGAAGAAACTGCGACGCCTTCCTATCTCCGAGTTCTTCATGGGTCAATAATTGCTTGACCTTATTCTCATGGGAAGCACTGAGTCTCTTAATTAGCTCGCTCTTAATCTTCTCATACCGGTTTCTGGTTGGAGGGTTGACTATGACGTCCTTAACCGTTTTGGCATGAGAAATGTCAAGGTTCATGATGACGTTATTAAATTTGACAGCGTCTTCAGTAATGCCAAAATTGTCAAATTGACCTTCTAGTAAGAGGAACCAGATCTCTGGATCATCCGGTGAAAATGCTGGAACCTTCAATTTAAGTTTCCGAGTGTCGGATGACGCATCTCGTCCGTCAGTGGAAACGCACATTTTCTTTGCCCGGCGCATAGTAACACCGGCATTTTGTGATTCAACGGTCTTGTCGGAATCGCTACTGTCACTCATCTTGGTGTTCTTGCGGGGTCACCAATTTGGGGTTATTCAATATAAATAAGGTGTGGTACCTGATCGAGTTTGTTGAGTTACTCGTAGTCAACAGGCCGGAGAAATAAAAGATGGTATTGTCTCACGATTTGTAATGATAGCACACACAGAAGAAAGTTAATAGTTTATAGCTTAGAAGGATTGAAGCACAGACAAGTCACAGCAAGAGTTTAGCACAAGAACAGAGTAGAAATCACATCAACAGAAAACATAAAACAGGAAAGCGCATAGTGTAGGTAGGCAAAGCGAGTATAGCTACTACAAGCGGCGTGCGTTTAGCGTCGGACATAGATTCTGACTGGTGCGGGTCGCGGCGCGGCAGCTTGCGCTGGAGTTGCTTATCGTGCGATCTATGACGTCACCGGTTAAACAATAGGAGCCGTTGTTGCGAGTGTGAATCCATGCTCGTACGGCAGCCGGCTAATTCGTCACGACAACGGTACGGTAAGTGGTTATTATATTTAATATAGTAAGTGTATACTCGTAAAATAATATTGTTTATTTATATATTAAAAGTAATATTGTTGTATAAATAATATTTATGTAATGTTTTAGTATATATATTTATTAATGTTAGATTGTGCTAGATTACTTATGTGTGCATGATGATGGATGAATGTATAGAATGTGTGTGAGAGTAGGCCACAGGCCTATAATTAGAAGGATCCCTAGGATCTCCGGTTTTGAACAATGGTACTATTTTACTATGTTTCATCAAATCTGGAAATTTACCTGAATCTACACATCTGTTAAAAATTAAAGCCAAATAGGGAGCGATATCATCCATGATACCCCGCAAGACAGTAACAGATATATCCCATAAATCACCAGTGCGTTTAACTTTCAGTCTCTTAAAAGTTTTTAAGATGTCATGAGATGTTATATGCCTAAATTTGAATAAGTCATCGCACTCAGACACATTGTTTTTCAATATTATTTCAGCGTCTTCTGGTGAGGAATTTAAGGAGCTGGTGGTAGCTATAGGTATATCACTAAAAAACTCATTAAATGCGTCTGCAATTTGACTACTTTCACTAATAATTTTATTATTTATATTTAATTCAATACTATTATTATGCTTTTTACTCTTTCCCCTTTCAGAGTTAATAATGTCCCATGTTGTTCTTACTTTATTAGTTGATTTACTAATTTTATTTTTTAAGTAGATGGACTTAGCTGAAGCACAAGCTTTCTTGAAAATTTTAGAATAATTTTTAACATACTCAATAAAAATTTGTAAAAAAAATAAATAATAAAAGCAACAGAAGAGACAAATAAATATTAAACAAACATGATATGCAAGTGTATACTACAATTTATAAGTAAAATATTATATACTAATTACTATCTGATAAAGAATAGGTAATATACATTTTTTGCGACACGAAAAACAATCTGAAAGTCGTTATACCTATGTATACCTATTCAACCATTTCAATTTCGTAGTATCAAAACCTCATTAAGCTGAAAACTAGCTGCGTCGGTTAAATCCGGTTAAATCCGCCATTATCCAGTTATATCCGGATAAATGCATCTAAGTAGCATTAATGTTACGTATTTATATGGTTTTCCGAGACAAGTTTTTAATGTAATTTAAAAATATTGTCAAATTTATATTTTACAAATTTTAAAACGTTTTGTTTACAGCTTTTAAAACATACATTAATCGATAATATTAACATTTAAGTACCTACAAATTCATCGAAAAAAAAATCGGCCAAGTGCGAACCGGACTCGCGCACTGAAAGTTCGGTAAAAACTTTTAGGTAAAATAGTTTATCCATCACGGGAATCTTAACGATAAATATGGATTGAGAGATAAACTTAACTTTGACGTTGGAAAACTGTTGTCCCCATACATCGGCATAGGTCACGGTCAGTTTACCATTTGCAATTAAGTTTTTTCACAGCTCCAAGATATTGCAGAGCTGAGTAATTGATATTAATATAGCAAAAAAGGCAAAAGGCTATATAAAATTTCTTTACAACACTTGCTTCACGTAATGAGACCGTATAATTTCACTTAATAAGGTCCATATTATACGATTCCTAAACCCCAGTGTTTGCATTACTGCAAATTTGGTGTAACTTGATTATAACTTTTAATCTATTCTCGAACTAAGCAGTCTAAGTTGTTGTTTGAATTTCTAACTTAACATTATACAGAAGGGATTATATGAGACACCATTTGGATTTAATAACCTTTGTTCTATAATAATAAATAAATAATTAATGATCACTTTCTTAGTCAAGAAGCCACCTTGTATAGTAAGTTAATCATAATGGAGCTCGAGATAATGGAAGTAATCGGGCTCCCGTCCTATTTATGAGCAGTAAATAGGTAAGCCCTTTATTTATAGGAAATTCAAGATGTAATATTGGGAGTGTAAAATAAATATATACAAATATTACTAATAGGTAACTGCAATGTAGAGGACATTAAATCAAAAATTTCATCAAAATTTCACACCTCCTAATCTTACTAATATTATAAACTAGCTTCCACCCCGCGGTTTCACCCGCGTTCCCGAGGGATCTTATGTTTTCCCGGGATAAAGTAGCCTATGTGTTACTTAATCCAGGGTGTCAGATACCTACATACCAAATTTAATTGAAATTGCTGTTTGAGCGTCAAGAAGTAACAAACATACAAATACACACACTCACAAATTTTCACCTTTATAATATAGCGTGATTACTAGCTTCCGCCCCGCGGTTTTACCTGCGTTCCCGAGGGATCTTATGTTTTCCCGGTATAAAAAATAGCCTATTGCCTACCTCGATAAATGGGCTATCCAACACTAAAATAATTTATCAATTCGAACCAGTAGTTCCTGAGATTAGCGCGATCAACCAAACAAACAAACAAACTCAACAAACTGTCGACTTGTAAAGTCGCTGGAGCGGCTGCGACCGGTGGTGCTGAAAAATCCAAATTTAAAAATACGCTTGTCTTTGTCCTAATTTTTTGTTCATGCCATTCGCGGTAGAAACCTTGGATCCGTGGAGGTTCGAGGCTCGCCGATTTGCTTGGATTTAGCTCATCGAGGCTTCGGGAGACCGACGGGCTGGGAGCTTTTTCCGCCAGTAAAATACTTAGTATTTCGGGAAAACTTAAGATCCCTCGGGAACGTGGTAAAACCGCGGGACCACTAGTAAATAAAAAAAAGTAGCAGCTACAGTAGGAAAGCCTATAAAAAATAAAGTCTCTACAAAATGGTTCCAATTCCACCGGCACATGATATCACATAGCCGGAACAAACACTTCAAATACCGTAAAACCGTAACTGTCATACGATGTGACACAAAATGATAAATAAAAATAATTCAATATAATGATAGCTATTGCGAATCGTTGGGCGAAAAGAACGCAGCTCTAGAGCTGTCAATTAATATCAAAAATAATGATAGATTGTATTAATTTTCGTTCTATAAATCATATACTTGGCTTATCATTGGTAACCTTTGCCGTGTTAAGATCGTGGTTTACTAAAAAATAATGCGTTTATGATTTTTTATTTATTTATTATAATGCACCATGCTTGCCTGCTCCGTGTACACTGACACACATTTTCTTTAAGGAAGACACTAGAGATATTTACCAATATAAATACTTCAAAAGGTTTTAGATGATTAGTACAAAAGATAGCCAATTCAAATTTAAACTAAGTTGTCAATAACAACTTTGTCTATCTGACACTTCTCTAATTTTTAAAATGCCATGCCAACCCTACTAGAGTTTATTTCATAACATATCGTGGCATACCAGCGGCAGAACTTCGACTATTTACTCGGAACGGGCCGCCCCGCGCTGGCTCAAGAATGACTGCACAGGTGATATTGCACAAATAAGTGGAAAATGCGACCATTTTAAAAGAAATACCCCGACCTATTTTTATTCGCATCTTCGAACACATGAATATTTTCTTTTATGCTGCATCTAACGCTGCTGGAGTGCAAACTTATTTGCAGTTTTGTGATCTTGAAGGCTCTTTTGTAGTGTTAATATTTTATAATATTACTGGCTTTTCCGCGCGGTTTCACCCGCGTTCCCGAGATAAAATATATCCTATGTTACTCGGTGAAAATGTATCATTCTAACGGTGAAAGAATTTTTAAAATCGATCCAGTACTTTTTGAACCAATTCGTTACAAACATACTTACAATACAAATCTTTCCTCTTTATAATATTAGTATAGATAATGTTTTCACGAAGCTAACTTTTGGATTACTTTCATTAATATAAAACTCTGAGTTTTATATTGCATTGTAACATTACTTCTTTTAATTTTGTTTTTATTTATTGTCTAAAGTTAGGCTTTGTTGATATAGTTTTTTTTTTTAATTGCTTACATATGAAATACGTAATTGACTAAAAAACTAATATTAATGATGCTATGATACAAAATTCTTAACATTTCGTGTAAGAAGGTAATAAATGCAATGCAATTATGAACAGATAATCTGCATCGTCCAACACAGCTGTAATTCCGTGGGTTGATATGCAAAATGCGCAACGCAAATCGATTGCATTGAGATTGCATGCAATGCGGTACTCGCTGATTTAATTATACAATGCATAACTAGCTTGGCTCAAGTCATGAGCAGTAGCGTTTTAGAAAATTATACACGAGTATTTCTTCTTACTAAGCACGATATCTCGTCTCAAACTGAACAGGTAAAATAGACCGGTGCTTGATTGATGAGACCCCTGGTGCTAGCGAGAATAGGCTACGGTAACTTTACCATCTGACGGGCCGATATATTTTATATTGAGATAATTAAATACAAAAATATTTTGCTTAGTTTGGAAGTAAATCTCAAGGCTTTTATATCCCAAGCCAAGTCACATACACAGTTTGAAATGCTTCCATTGTATAATTTACTGGTAAAAAATTATCTACAGCTTCTCACTTGCACCACACGCACTCTCGTAGATGTGCCACCTATTATAATTATTCCATGGCGAAGTTGCGGAGAAGACAGTGTTTTATAATTGCCATTTATCAGATTGCCTTACAACTTAAAGCACAAATCGTAGAGCTTTATTCCAAATAAAATGGGCTTTTAATTTTATTTTTTGAAAATAAATAAATTCATTATTAATTTTTTTGTTTCTGATTGTATTTACTATGGACTAATGCGTGTATCGTGAGATTTCAGGTTGTCTTAAAAAGTCCGTGAAAAGTTATAGTGGCACGGCCACTGTGAAAGTGTCTGACTTGAATTTACTTGACTGTAAATACATAATTCAGACATTGCTTTGACCTTTATATTTTAAGATGTCATGAAAAAGGCTGTATGTTTAATGACCCTTGACTATTCTTTTAAATATGAAAAAACTCATCATAACAATTTGGATCATATTTCATGAATATTTATTATCACAAAACATTAAATATATATTATAAATATCAATCATAAACCGATTCCTAACTATTAAATACAGTAAAGCTTTGTTGGCACTTGGTACTCGTGATCAATTCATTCCACAAACACCGCTTCACTATGAATATTCATGCCACCGTAACTATCGTAAACCGACATGTCCAATACGCGCCGTGTAAGCATACATAGGCGATTAATTAATCGCTGGCCAGCGTTAGACAACATCTGGGACATGGACACGGGTGGGCGATCATTAAATTTTATGATCGCAGCAGATGTACCGTGTTGTTAATGGCCGGATGCAATCGGCACCACCTTTTGGTGAATTTGAATGGAATTAAATGCAAATTGTAGAACTCATTTATATTTATAACCTGCCCTGGTCTGTTCAAGGTTTTGGAAATGTTGTCCAACGCGCTGTACAGTTTTAGGGATGTATTACTTCCCTTGTCACACTGACAGAATATTATCATAAGCGTCATATTGGCGGTTTTAGACATCTCATCACCTCGAAGTCAAAGCCATTGAATAAATCAGTTAAGCCCCTAGGAGGGCATTGATGAAAGTCAAAGCTACTCTCGGTAATCGCCAATAACTGACAAAAAACATGGAAGGTTACATTCAAACTATTTTTTTTAATTGTTAGTATGCTTGTGTTGAACACATTCTCTGGCCCTCAAATGCAGCTGCCGGAATACATCGGTAGTTGCTTGGCGACAAATTTACAACTTGAGGGTCAGCCACTGCGCTATGGTTCCCTCACCATGATTTTTTCATAGCTCTGCTTCAGTAAGCAGACAGCCTTATGATCAGAAGTAGGTACTTTAATCCCTTAACCGAGGTGTTTTGTTATGGGTTTTTATCACCTTAACATTGATTCAGTCTAATTCATGTTAGAACTGCACGAATGTTTTCACAAAAATTCCGGCTTAATATATTTCTTCTGGTGGTTTTTATTTAGTGTGGTCTCTAGGGTTTTCATATTTTAAAATTTAATTAACTACGTATGGAATTTATACATAGAGCTTTTTATTTCAATACTCAAGAAAAACTCATATAAATTACATCCATGATAAACACCTATGTTTATGAATGAAGTATGTATCTAATATAATACTAACTTAGCACGTAGATTGATGTGAGATTTTGATAAAAATACATCCCTTTATGCAAGTAAAACCGCGGGACGGAAGCTAGTGATAGATAATTCTGCACCATAAAGTCCATTACTCTAGTTCAATGAATAGCCCTTAAATGGTTGTAGGAAAAGGTCTCTGAAAAGTGTTAACGAGCTTAGATAAGGTAGAAACATGCTTCACTGGCCACGATACAACCTTAACTGTGTCACGGAAAATGTGTAACCTTTTTGGTGGTTGACTATACAACATATTTTTGTGTAAGATATCAAAATTACGAGTAAGTAGAAAATGATGTTATGTTTGCTAATAAGTATATTTCTATATATAAAAAAAAATATAAGTACGTATTAAATGGCACAGCAAACCTACATTTTTTTTCAACGAACAGTTTAAACCACTGGAGTTAGAAAATTGAAATTTTGCACCCAGGTTCCTATTATAATAACAAATACAAATATTAGCAGTCCAAAGTGTCCAAATCTTAACAATTATAACCTCACTAGGCATAGCCTGCATCGAGGCTATCAGTATACTGGATTGACTGATAGGACTATGCTCACAATTATAGAATATTAAAACATAATTTTGAAAATTGGAATTTGAATTTATTTTGAATGGAAAATTCAAATTCATCCCGGGGGCTTAAAGTAAGGGATCGTGGGAAGGAGAAACCGTAGGAAGCTAGTCTTCTTTAAGTAAAATAACACTTACCCCTAAATCTTTTACAGGTAACTTCCAAGGTGACATCGCCATTCCAGACTCGGACTTCTACAAGACAGCCACGAGCGCTCCAATAACAAAAATCAATAAATCTCTACAAGAAGAAGTCGAAAGGTTAAAGAAAGAAGTACTTCTTGAAGGACTGCAAGTGGAGGAGGAAGGTCTCCCAGATATACTAAGAAAAAGAACGAAGCAACCATTGCCACTATCACAGGATAAGCCGAAGAAATATAATGATGCAGTTCTGATGACAAAGGTAGATTTGTATAGAATTTAATTTATTTTAATTTTTGTAGTTCTTAAATATCATGTTTTATAACGTTAATAAACTTTACAGGTTTTACCATCAGGTTTAGATAAATCATTACTTCTTAAAAATGGAAAACTACCGCCGGATGATACATTAGAATTCAATAGCTCTGACAATCAAAACAAAGATCATGCTAACCAGTCAACTATAGTTGATAACCTAACCGAATCAGAAAGCTTAGAACAAGATGGTGTTCTAGTAGTTAATGTGTCCACTGACAATATATTAAATTTAGAAGAGCTGTACCCTCATATACAGCTATCTAATGTCTCTAATAAAATGGATGAAATAACAAATAAGATTCAGAGTAACAGTCGTGAAATAACTGGTGATTCAAAGAATAATTTAAAGTTTAAGGGTTTGCCTGAAAATATGACGGTAGGTCCTGCTCCAACTAATGGAGTTTTGTCAACGAATGAGCAAGAAGAAAACAAATTTGTAATAAACAAGACTGATCAAGACGTTATTGGGAAGTTTTATGAAGCAAACAATTTATTGAAACCAACGGAAAGCCTGCAGAGCTTAGTTGTGGAATCAAGTGGTAGACATAGAAGAAGGAGAAGGCGACATGGTAATTCGAGACGGTATGATTATTATTATTATTATCTTATATTCTTTTATTAACAACAAAAATACAAACTATAATATTTAAAAAAAACTTCGAGGCTACCGCCGCTGACGTTGGGCAAAGTTTCCAATAGGCTGGCAGCGCTTCTTCTTTGTATGGCTAAGCTAATGCGTTGACGGAGATAGCTACCCAACCTGTCGGTCTCCCGAAGCCTCGATGATTTTAGATGATAAAATCCGAACGCATTGGCGAGCTTTGGAACTCTACGGACCCATGGCTTCTACTGTAGAGGAAAAACGGGTAGTAAATAGTCAATTTAAAGCCTATACTATACTTAAAAGACCTTGGCTGGATTTTAACCAATGAATTCTGTATTATTTTAAAACATTACTAAGTAGCTGATAACCTTTATAATCAGTCTCGTGACTTATTTTCTTAATCGTATTAATATAGTTGAGTTTTATTGTAGAGTTGTTTTTACTATCCACGCAAAAACAAATTAATAGAGACGTATCTTTTGTAATGTTTTTCTGCAATATGTATTTTCATAAAAAAATCAATGCAGATTCCTAGAATTACTTTTGTTTATAATGTAGTTTTGAGACGCGTATCTCATTTGTTAGCCAAGGGTCGATGTCACACGAGTGAAAATATCATGTAACAAAATTTAATATATCAGTATCAACTTAAGTGTCATTTAACACAAGAGCATCACAATAACATTTATATAAAAAAAAACAATATTTTTAATATTAATCTCTACTTTTCCTCTTAGAATTTTACTTCCTATCTTTAGAATCATGTGAATAAACCTTGTGCTACGTAATTGCACCTACTCAATAGACTTCTTTACTTAGACTTGGTAGTCAACTTAAAGGCCTAATAGGCTGCAATCTGCCTCATTATTGAGGACTTTTTGTTGAAATCATTTAAGTATTTCAAGAGCAGATGACTTTAGTTTTGCTACTATAAGTATTTATGATATTATGCTATTAAATTCTATTATTAAAATTTGTATTATTAATTATTCCTCTTGATTATTAACATTTCGTGTCTATTTATTTTTCACAAATCGACTGATTCAAAAATGCACATTCTTGTCTACTGAAATTATATTTATACTTATATATTTGAAAGTAGGTGTGCAACAAATAGCAAAAGGGTTTTAAATAAAATACGAGCGCAGCGCACTTACAAATCCCGTGCATCCAGATTTTCATCTGCATAGCCATAATACGACTATTCATTAACTACGTTTAAACGAGGCGGCAGACGAGACTCGACTTTTTAAATCTCTTGCAATTTAATATTTGGAACATCTTATTTTTTCCCGTCTCCTCAGAAATAGTCTTAGATATAATCTACTGAAACAGATGATGATTAAAGGGAGACTATTGAATTAATCATAGCATTAATTTTTAAACTAAACGGTCGTTTGCGTGCGAAGGACCGTGGTTTTCAGTATTTATTTTCGTTTGGTTAACTTTACCTAGAAAATATTAAAAAAGACTTATAAAACTGTATCATATTTTACTTTAAATCTAATTTCAGTCTGAGGAACATACACTCAAACGAGAAAATAGGACAAAACCCCGTCAAGACTTCAGATGAAAACAATCAATCACACTTTGTTCGCAAAAAGTTTTTTCGTCATCACAAAAAAATCAATAGCAGAGAACACAGAAGTGATGAAAAGAAGCTAGAAATTCCAGAGCATGAATTTGAAGAGAGATTTGAAGTGAAAGCACCTCCAAAAAATATTGATAATGGATCTGAAAACGGGCAATTTGATAACTGGTTTTTTCGAGACACTACAGAAGATTTAGATGCTGCTGAAAGCCAATCATATAATAATACTCAGGTCAGTTAAAAATGTTTTAATTACAAACATTTTGGTCCTATTTCTAAACACTTTCAAATGCGTTTTTATGGAAGTCTAACGTAACGAAATATTTTTTAATTGAAACCATCCACCGGTAAATATTAAACCATCTGCATAATATTAATTTCCTCCACTACAAAGGGTTTTGTAGCAAATTTTATGGCAATTTAAGTGTCGTGGTGCAATTTGCATACATTCTATTTCTATTACTCCTTTTGATCAATTTAAAGTCAGGTGCTAAGGTAATATTTTTTATAACAATAACTCTCAATACAAAATCAACTTTCTTACTATCTTCGAACTACTACCGACTATCGCTATAATAAGATTGTACTCAACATACATATAAGTAGATATATTAATATGAGTATTTTAATCTCAGAAAAGAGCAAGACACCGCACCATAAGAGCTGCCACGAACCGCAAAGAGCGTATTTGGGAGAATGGAGTGATACCCTACGAGATTGATGGCAACTTCAGCGGAGCTCACAAGTCCTTGTTCAAGCAAGCCATGCGGCACTGGGAAAACTTCACTTGCGTCAAGTTTGTCGAGAGAGATGCTGATCTGCATAAAGATTACATTGTATTCACTGAAAGACCTTGCGGGTAAGTTGATAGCAAGAATTAATCGAACATTCCAATTCTTACATCTCCTACTCCTATCTGGTTACTAAAGAATTTCTATACTCGCAGTTGGTATTATAGCTATTTTGAGATATATAGTACCTACTATACTACATCTCCTACTATACTCTCTATATCTACTTTGTTATGGTAATCAATACAATGCCTTACAGTTCCCCGATTTATTTGCGTACTTTAGTGGAAGCAGTTTTAATGCAGTCATGAATCAAAGTGTAAGTAGTCTCTTGTCATCATAATGTTACATCGGGGTTGTAAATAAATCAGAACAATTGAACTTATGTAGCATATAAAAATAAAGAAAACACGCGATCATCTTGTACTGTGATGTCACAGGTTATTGTGGATAGCGGTTCAAATAGCTGTCATATATAGAGTCAGTGTTTATTTTTACAATGGTCGCAATTTTTTGAAGTGAGGAATTTTAATATGATATTTGAAATATTTAATAATTTGATATTATTAAAACTAATTTACTATTTATTTGTATAATCTTCAATAGAGTTCATTGTTATTTCAATCATAGTTTAGATAGCTTATTCAGAATCTAGGTCGTTGGTTTTATAAATAAAATGTCCTTAGGTAGGTAGTAGTCCTCCCCCAAATATCATGTCTCGCGGGGAAGCTCAGTTCAGCTGCATATGCAGTAGAAAAATTAGACAGCTAACAGATGTAGATACAGCTCGATTAGTTTATTTTAGCTATTTTCATAGTGTTATGTCCTATGGCATTTTGCTTTGGGGTAAGGCCGCTGATATAGAAGCTATTTTCATTTTGCAAAAAAGAACGGTGCGAGCTATTTATAATTTGAGTTCTCGAGCTTCCCTCAGAGATAAGTTTAAACAAATTAGTATCCTCACAGTAGCATCGCAGTACATTTATGCAAACATATTATTTGTGCAACAAAATGTAAGTCTTTATGTAAAAAATAGTGATATTATTATGCACACTATTAATACTAGAAATAAGCATAAACTTGTGACCTCTGCTTATAGACTCCAAAAAGTGTAAACTTCATTTTTGGGACTGAGTACACGCTTCTATAATAAGATCCTTCCTGCACTTTTAAATTTGCCTTTACATACATTTAAGGAACATGTTAAGTCTATTTTAGTACAGAAGGCGTACTATAACATTAATGATTATTTAAATGCGACTGCAATTTATGTAATATGTAAATCAAAGTTTATTTTGAAAAGAGTAATTGCTGAGTTTCTTGCCGTCTCTTCTCAGTAAAAGCAACCTTCCGAACCGTGCCTTAGAGTCAGACTATTCACAAGTGCCTGTGAAGGCCTATTTGAATGAATAAAGTTATTTCATTTCTTAGATAGGTAGACCTGCTTACGTGTTTCCACTCTCCCTACTAGTCTCCACTGTTTAATTAACTCCTGCGCTTTCCAGAGCACTGTTTTTTTTTTTTAAATAAGTAAGTTCTAATTACAATGATGCTATAAATTGTCTCCAGCTGCTGTTCTTTCGTCGGCAAGCGCGGCGGAGGTGCCCAGGCGATCTCCATCGGCAAGAACTGCGACAAGTTCGGTATCGTAGTTCACGAGCTGGGCCACGTGGTCGGCTTCTGGCATGAACACACCAGACCTGATCGGGATCACCACGTACAGATCATAAGGGATAATATTATGCATGGTGAGTTGTATTGTACCCTCTTTATAAAGTTGTTACGTCCTAGCCTTGAGACTTCAGCGGTTACTGTTGCTTATTGACGCTTATAACACCGAGGGAATCACTAAGTAGCTTTTGTTCTAAATACATAATTTATTAGAATACATGAAAATAGGGAAGATGCCTGTTATTCAAAATAAATTATCAAACACCAACCAATGTATAAAGGGGCGGAACCACGATTATTTTATTAAATTTATCCTTTTTATGATTTTTAATGACCAATGTAACCATAAAAGATAAAAAAAACTTTTGACGATCTATAATTATGACATCATATATTTAATACAAAACTCCATATAAACCTATCGTTTTGACATTTCATAAAAAGTAGCTGATTTGATGTGTCAGTCATCATACTATTATTAATTATTATTTGTAAGTTCTATTACGTTTTGAATTCAAAATTAACACATACATACTATAGCCATACGTTACAGACACAAGTCACAAAAGCTCATATAGAGCGCTTCAAAATGACACCCACTTTAAAACTGACTACTTTTTAAATACATACTTATAAATATATAGATATTTTATACCCAGATTCAGCAAAAACAGGGAATTAACCTATGACCCGTGTGTGGTGAGAGTAGCGTATCTAACCACCACACCAACTGACATGTCCCATGAGTTCTATATTTGTAT
This sequence comes from Tetheella fluctuosa, assembly GCA_951216915.1. Lineage (NCBI taxonomy): Eukaryota > Metazoa > Arthropoda > Insecta > Lepidoptera > Drepanidae > Tetheella > Tetheella fluctuosa. Next base: position 10,866,490 of record OX578222.1, read on the forward strand.
ATATAAATGACAACAAGAAATTCTCGCACTGGCACTTGTTTTCAATGGTTCATAGGTGTATGATACCACACTTGCTCCATTTAGTGATCTTTCTGTGATTTTGACATTCTCGTGAAAAAGTTTACTCACGACATTAATTCTATGCAGGTATTTTCCTAGGCATTTCACAAATATATGTCTAGCTTTAACATTTTCTAGTTTTCGCGTAACATTTTCTAGTTTATTCCAAACTAAATCCAGTGCCATTGAGGTCACCGGCGAGCCGCTTTTGCAAAATACTCAGGCAAATTAAAGAGGTGTTTTATTCATATAAGGCATCCATTTAACCATATTGTACCACAGCATGGCAATGATATAATGAGGCATAAGGTCTATCAATGTAGAGCACAAACTTGTAGATGACGTCATCCTATGAACGTCGCCGCAACTTCGGGCCTCACTAAAATGAGCTATAATTTTTATATTAGACTCCACTTTACAAATAAATATCTTTTACAACTAACTCCAAATTAGTTTTAGCCGTACATGTATCCATCGATCAAAATATTATATAACTAACTTATATCTTCAAGGATTATAGCAAATGTAAATAAGGGTACTTAGAAAGGGTACACTCATACAGTAGGTACCTACTTATACTCACGCTCCCGAATCTCGCGAGGTACTCACGAAACGTGGTATACTTGACCTGAATCCATTACGTATGTCTACGCTCAAATCTTTGCTTACGGACTGTAGTGTACACCGTTGAGTAATGGTTCCTTGGTAACTTCAGTAGCTTCGACGCTCATAAGTGCCCTTCTAGGGACGAAACTGAATAAAGCTATGACTTTGACTTTTTAAAAGTATAGCCTGCGTGACTAACTGATATATTAACGCACACTTACGCATTGGGTCTGGAAATATAATCTAACAGGAGCGGTGTAAGCAATTTTGCAAAATACACTTTCGATGCAGATGGCAGTATAAAAATTGGCATATCACAGATTACTATAGTTAACTACAACAACGGAAGTTAATACAATACACAAAATTCAAAATTACAAATTTCATAGTCAGTACCTATGTTATTCAATTTACCTGCTATTCGTTTTTCGTGACCTAAAGATACATTAAAAATAAAAATATTGATGTTTTCAAATATTTGGAATACACGACGTTGTAAGATGAGGTCACATGACAGTGACACGCACGTCCCACATTCAAGACGTCACGTCACCGTGACATCTGACGCATAATCAGCATTCTCACTCCGGAAGAAAAAACAGCGGGCTTCCTGTTTATTGTCATTTCAATAAATTTGTTGATAGATTGATCTCGCCTTATTTAATGAATAATCCTGCTAATATTATAAACCTAAATATAGATGGATGGATGTATGCTTGTTACCCTTTCACGCAAAAACTTTGGCAAACAGAATCAGAATATATAGGATACTTTTAATCCCAGGAAGACAATAATCGGGAACGCGGGTGAAACTGCGAGGCAGAAGCTAAGTAATAAGGGCAACATGAAACCTTGAAACCTTTTTGAAACATAATAAAGTCAACAACATTAGTTACAAAATCTGATAAGAAATATGTAAAGAATATTTAATTTTAATTATGAGTCGAATTTTATGTCAGTAGGATGTCAAATTAGCATTCCACTTAATTGTTAATGGTCATTGCCATCTATGGAGCTATGAAATCTTGACCAAATTCAAAGAATTTAAGTAAAAGAAGATTGCAATGTGTCGACAAGAACAGTATTTAATTTGAATGTCAAAAGGAAGTCAATATTTTCACATAATGTCCGCATAATGAATAATCTTATAACGCAACGTGATTAAAAATAAACTTTAAATCGGTGAACAAAAGCTCATATTCCTGGATTAAACTCTTCAAATTACTAAGTACTCGGCTAATGGACAGTTTGTTCAATTTTATAATACGACACAGTCATAGATCTTGAATTCTTTTAGACATTTAAGGAAGTTTGAAACTACGTTTAACTGATTTATTATAATAAAACCTAAATCCTTTCCAAAAATATAGGCACTAGAATTCAATAAGTACATACAATACACGTCACAAGGTACTTTTGGAGCTTTCCATAACTTACAAAATAAATTTAAAAGCCTTTCAAAATTAAGTACTATTAACTTTACAAATACTAGAGTAGCCACGCCTTACAACATTTCTCAAAAATTCGTTGCCACTTGCGGGTTCAAAATACAAGTTTCGTTTCTCCTACCGTCAAACTAATTACATCAAAATATGACAGGGACACTTGACGTCGAGCTGAAAACTATGGCAGATATGCCTACAGGCATATACAAAGTGGCAACGCGTCGGTGCCGTAAACAGCTAATCTAGTTACGATAAAAGAGAAGAAAGAAAAAGAAAAACATTTATTTACGGGAAAGAACGCACATACAAAGAAATAGTTTAAAAATACATAATTTGGAAATGCAAATAAAAATAAGACAACAAAAGAAAAATAAAAATACATGGAAAAAATCTGACAATATTAATAAAAATACTTACAAAAGTTTAGATAAGTAAATATAGAAATTATTAACATATACCTAAGATTATTGACCTATGTACTTCTATAGTTTTAGGATTTTTTCTTTATCCTGTTGAAATTTCGTTAGATTGTATACTCTATGGAAAACCACATTATCAACTGGGTTATCAGAGTAGTCCAAGTGAACATTGTGGATAGTACCGAATTACATAATCTTTACTCCGTGTTACATCCAAAATAATATGCCTAAAAGATGTTTGAAAAAGGACCTTATTATAAAATGCGGGAGTGCTTCTTGCCTTGTCCTTTTTAGGGTTCCGTACCTCAAAAGGTAAAAAAGGAACCCTTATAAGATCACTTTCTTGTCCGTCTGTTTTTTATGAAATAACAAAATTGAATCCAAAAACATTCAGATTTTCATTTTGGTGGTTTTTTTATCACATCTATTACCAACTATATTCGAAAGTTTGTGTATGTTGAACGAATTTGAATGAAACTTAGAACATGATAGATCATCGCCGGGTAAATATAAGAACCCTCGGGAACGCGAGTGAAACGGATTGGAAGCTATTGACTATATAATTTTTTTATTTTCTTATTATTTCATCAAAGTATTAAAGTATAATTTTATTATAACATAATAAATCTGGTTATTGTTCTAAAGTACCAAAGGCAAGGATTGCTTAAATACCAGCTGGGCGTGCTTAAATCCCTAAGCATTCAAACTATCCCTGAAGTTATACTTCAAAACACGGAAAATTAAACTTAAACTCCTGCACAATTGGTTTCAATTTAATTAAACGGCTAACTTTATAATCGCTCAATCTGAAATAAACTGTAGTGCCATAGAATAAGGTATATTTTTCAGAATAAGAGTTGTGTTGGAAGTATCAAAATCTGAATTGTTAAGGTTCCTCAGATGTCCTAAGTTGAGTTTAACAGTGAATCGCTGGCGCGTTTTATGATAACTTTGTGTATGAACATTCCTTTGCATATTCTCATTGATTTTTATATTAATACTAGCTTCCGCCCCGTGGCTTCACCCACGGTCCCGAATGCTCCGATCGCCACCAAACCTTCTATATAAAAATCTATATACCATATATATAAAAATGAATCCGTATTTCCCTTGGTCACGCATTTTTTTCATCTTATTTTAAAGTTTTCAAATACTTTGTAGAAGGTTCTTACTGAAAGAAATTTGGAAAATCCCTCAGGAATGCGGGTGAAACTGCGGGACGGAAGCTACTCAATAAAATAGGCAACTTATATAATGCTGCTAAAATGCTTATGCTGAGGCCAACTTTACTTTTAAGTTATATTTATTGGTTCATAGACATGCACTTGTGTCGTGGGTAAATAAATTATTTATATCTTTCAAAAAGATTTGCTAACATGTTGAAACTAACGTTTTTTTTTTTATACAACATTGTCGGCATACAAGCATACGGCCCGCCTGATGGTAAGCGGTTACCGTAGCCTATGAACGCTTTCAACACCAGGGGTATCACTCACGCGTTGCCGACTCTTCCCCCCACCCCGATGAGCTCTGGCGACCTTACTCACGCGCAGGAACACAACTATAAGCTATTTGGCTGCGGTATTCTGTAAGGTGGAGGTACTTCCCCAGTCGAGCTGCTCTTTGAGCGACATATTGCTATGCTTTACCTCTCTTTAAACTCTCTTTAACTACTCTGTATCATTTATATTATTCTAGATTCTATTTTTTATTTTTATATATTATTATAGATTTTATAAGACCACATTATGCCTATCGTAAACATGTTTACATGTCTTGTTTGCGATAGGCAGAGCGTAGTAAGTTAGTAACCCATTTATCGAATGAGTTACTTCAACTCTATGCCAGATTGTACGTCCTGAAACTGGCATAGCATTATTCGACCTAAAGGTCTATAACTAAAGATTCTATACTATGTATATATAATACCTATATTAAAGCATATTTTAACAAATAATTGCTAGAAAATAATAATTAATTCTTTATTATTATTTCCTCAGAATTATTGACATCATTTCAATTACATTAAATTATATGTATGTAAATAAATCAATAAATTATAATGTCTGGTCTGTACCAGGAAATCGTATCATAGGAATTTCATAAGTTTATTCTCATAATACTCGTGCAAACAACATGTACGGTGAAAGATATTCTACTTATCTTGTTCCTCGATTAATAACAACCTACCCTCTAATTTACGTGATGATTTTAACTCCAAAAAATATTAAACTAAAATTAAAATCCAACTTCCTAACTACACTACATTCGAAAGTCTTTTTAAATTGAATTTAAATTTCTGTTAGCATTTATTTTGGTGATGTAGACTATAAGTTCAGTATTGCTACAAACCTCTGTGGTTTTTAAATGCTGTGTTATAATGTTTCATTTATGTAATATTACTTATATCTTTTTTAAACTGTGAAAAATAAATAAATTAAAAAACGTAAAGTACGAAGGAGTCGATGAATTTAAAAAAAACGCAACTTTTTGAATTCACCTTGACTACTCTACCTACGGATTCACCCCTCTACGGCTAACAAAATACTGTGCCTTAGAGTGGACAACATATTAATTATTTTCGCAATAAATTGCCTCCGAAGAGGTTGGTAAAAGTTCAAAAATATATTACCTACCTACTAGAGACTATATATATTTTTTTGTTTTCTTGGGATACTTTTTAAAGTCATTAGACACTTGAGAACCAATTATGTTTCACCTTCAGTCACATAATCACTTCTATGGTAAAAAAATACACAAGCCTATCCATCGTAAAAAGGTTGTAATTTATATCCTTTCCGAAACAAGAACGAGAGTATCTTCTATCTGTCTCTCTTTATTACTAGCTGATGTAATAGTGTGTAATCCACCTTGTACAGTTAATTTACGATAATAGTACCCACCCAACCGGAGAGTGTTAATTGATTTCGGATAAGGCGATTATGTCAACTTTAGGCTGAATTAATTGCCTTGATTAACTTCCGGGCCGATTGGAAGCTGTTTTATGGCCTCCAATCTATGTTGGCCAAATTAAAGGCTCCAATCCGATGGTATGTTTATTTTTGTAATGGAGTGTAATATTTGTTTTTGCTGTGAGTTCAGAGCCAATTTACAATAAAACGTTATAAAAGCCAAAAGTCATGAAAAATAACTTTTTAATAATCAACAGCTACATGCCTATCTATGTAATAAAATTATTTATTTCTCATGCCAATAAGGTAACTTATTGTTGGTATTGTGATTTAACTATACTTCTAAAACAAGTGTCAATAATTGAAAAAATCTCTTCTAGGTCAAGAATATAACTTCAACAAACTAACAGAAGAAGAAGTGAATTCCCTCGGACAGACGTACGACTATGACTCCATAATGCATTACGCGAGAAACACATTCAGTAAAGGAACGTATTTAGACACGATTCTCCCTCTAGAAGTTCATGGGAAGAAGAGACCGGAGATCGGGCAGAGAGTGAGATTGAGTGCTAGTGATATTGCACAGACTAACTTACTTTATAAGTGTGCAAGTAAGTCATATTTTATTTGTGATTAGTAAAACATGTCAGTGGCACAATTTTGTAGAATTGAAGCCGGGTAAAGCTATTTGTAGTTACAATGTCTGTATACCCCATTGATAAATGAATAATTCTTTCTGACAAAATAAAAAATACCCAAAATTATTTTCGGCTCCCAGATTTTTCAACATAGTTATCTGCTGACACATGATGCTGATCTTTATCTTACATAGGTACTTGTAAATGTACCTCCTCCTGAATGTATTTCCTATATGAAGCTCGATCGATCAGCTGCTTTTGTGTCTTCCAAATCTTCATTTTTATTATACTTAGACTTAATGATTAGGTAATTTATAAATAGTATATTTAAAAAAGCTTGTGACGATTGCATTGTGCAAATAAACATTAGGTATGTACGTACATAAGTGGTTTTCAAAATGTATCTCACATAGAATGCGGCAGAACTCTACTGGGTAACTCTGGCTGGCTGAACTCACCCGGTTGGGGCACAGAGACCCCACCTGCTACCCTGGAACGATGCGAATGGAGAATCGTGGCAACACATGGCGAAAGAGTCGTGCTCAATATTACTGGTAAGCCATATTATATCTATGATTTCTAAATAACTGCCTGGAATAAAGGAATTCATTGAATTTCTAGGGCGTCATTTAGTTTTTTTTTTTTTTTTTACTTTGTATAGGCTTGTGTTTGACCACAATTTCACTATTTTAAGTGATGATGTGGCTGAAGGTGGTAAGAACACAAAGCCCAGAGGTGGTTAGGTGGGTAGGTTGGGTGTTTGGCGACAGATTTTCAACTTGAGGTTAGCCCGCCAGGCGGGTACTACAAAGTACCGTGCTATAGTTTCCTCACGATGTTTTCCTTCACCGAAAGCTCAAGCTCATTGATTCGAACCCACGACCTTCGCCGCGCCATCCGATGTCACTACTACTACTGAGCTATTATCGCCTTAAAAGTTAGTTTTGTAATTCTTAAATTTTCTCAAACTAACAATTTAAGATACTAAAGCCCTTCTTAAATTTGATTGTTTTTTTTTATAACCCATAGTGAAAATCTTTATGGGCACATCAACGTAAACCTTTTTAGTCTATAGTGATAATATAGTTACAGTCCGATGCTTCCCAAACATGATGTAATCTATGGAAATTCAGCAATTAATGCCTGCAATATGGTATTTGCCTGTATTAAAAATAAATTATCCAACACTAACCAAAGTATAAAACATCTAAAAAAAAGGGGAAATCACGATTATTTTATTAAATTTATCCTTTTTATGATTTTTAATGACCAATCTAACCATAAAGAGTAAAGCTTTTGATGCTATATAATTATGACGTCACATGCTTGTATTTAATACAAAACTCCATATCCCTACTATCGATTCAACATTTCTAAAAAAGTTGCTGATTTGAATGTCAGTCAACATCCCAATTTAACCTTGAAATCTTACCCATGTCTCAGAAGGATCTAATGATTTCCTGGGTTAGAAAGTATTCTTTACTATAATCCAAGGTAGGTATCTATTTAATATTTTAATAATATTCTTTGCGTGGAAAATTTATTGTTATAATAACTTAAACTCATTAAACAGTTGTTTGGAAGTTCGGTTGATTTATCATTAAATTATTCGAGATTTACGAAACTTTACCTTATTTTCCATAGCACGCGTAAACATACAAACCTTGCAGTTTAATAAAAATTTTGCGTCTTTCTAAATATTTCAGAGCTATATTTTAAACATTATCTGGCAATATTCTGGCAAAAAGAGTAAGATTACTTCAAGGCACTTGTCAACAAAAGAGCATTGTCAGGACGACGGTTCTGAAGTGTTTGCAGAGGGCTTCCACTGCCCAATTTTGCTTCTAAGTGTCACTTGAGACCCCTGCTGTTACTCTGAACACGATAATTTTTGCACACGCACGCCGTAACCCATTTTTGCAGTATTTTAGTTTATTTTTGTGATAGAAGTCGCATCATTTTTAATGAAAGTGTAATAAATAGTGTAGAATTTCTTTTTTCAAGAAGTTTTGGCTTTATAAAACAGAAGAGTTCAAACAAAAATTACATAAGAATAATAAAAGTATTTGATACTAGACTAAAAAATTCAATAACTTAATTTTGTAATTGTAATTTCGGCACTGTTGTCTGACTGTTCTAGTAAAATAGATTCCGAAATAGCAATTGTACCCCAATCATTATTATTACAATACCCACAAGGGCCAGACAGAGCTTTGGACCGGAAAACTAGTCATTTATATCGACAAATTGTCTTGTCCCAACACAATAATCCTTTACGGTTGGCAGGGAGCGCAACAAATATATTTTGACGGCAGCCACCTTGTTAAGCCTTGTCCGGTTCGTAGTTACGACAAATTGTTGTTTGGACAAGCGTTCATAATCCAGAGTTATTAGATGTAGTGTTGTATTTTAGAAGACCTTGTACCAAATATACCAAAATATGTTCATAAATTATGCAATACCTACTGTTTTTTCCACATATATATTGATCGTCTAGTATCAATGACAATTGTTGACATCCACCTTGTCTAGACCCATAGGTTTATAAACGAATTGTAATGCAGAACAATCTAATTTTGTAATATAGCATTATCAATTTCTATGTACCAGCTTTAATCTCACTTAGACTGACGATTATTTTAAATGTCATCATAACTTACAACAAAAGTTATCTTGTTAATCTTATGTTTCACTTCACTTCACGTAGCTAAGTGGAAAACGGTACAAAACTGTGACAAACACCCATCACGATAGAATCAACATTCATTACAGTAATATATTTGATTGATAGTCTCTCTCGCGGAGTGAATGTTGATAAGGCGTCTGAGAACTTTACTCATATATTTCTGAGTCAATGAACAAGAAATGAGACCATTCCGTTGGTGCCCATTCACGTCGCGCCATTAAATGATGCAACCGTTGTGATTTACTGTAATTTACGTAAATAATAGTTTTCTTTCCACTCCATACAGTTTTATTCGTGGGCGGAATATGAGCTATTGTTTTATGGATAGGTCTGGAACGCTTTGGCTGACCCAAATCGTTTTCTGCGTTGATCGTAACGTGCCTACATAAATTTGGTTCAGTAAATGAACTCTGATTAAAGAATTATGTATAATTTAGTTAGTATTGAATAGTTCTACGTTACAATTACGTCTATTTCATATATTGTTCGTTTTGAAATATAACATTTAAAAAATGCAGCTCCAGAATATTTTCAGTGTAATAAAATTGTATAACCCACCATTCTACTAATTAGCCCCTGGACGACTTTTATAAAGCTCTTTCTTAATTGTAGGTACAAAAAAAAACGTTTATAAAGGAAAACAGACGGCTGAACCTTTTTCTCTCATTGTACAAAGGTCCGATACATGCAAATAACGTCCGATTCCAGTACGAAAATAAATGGAATCCAGTGAATTAATGAATTTATCGCCCGCTTTTATTTCAAGTGCCCTTACAGGCGGTCACTTTGGACTATAAATCTTTGTGGGGCTGTTACTATTGGTTCTCACTCTGTTTTAGAAGTCACTGTTACCTCATGTTTTATATCTAAGACACTTTTTTTTTATGTGACAACTGACTGTCATAAGTCAGCATCGCATCTGGGCAATTTATAAAACTTTCCAACAGTCCCCCGTTGTTAACAGCTTCCTAAAATAGCAAGGGTGATAAAATCTACCGTGCAATATCTTATTATGAAATAGAATACGATAAAACTAATAGGCACAGTCCTTTGAACATCCATCTTTATAACCGGGACACCGGCGCAAAGAAGACTTGCGCAAAGAGCGCATTTGGGCTAAAAGACACGAGCTGGACAAAAACGGAATGGCATCATTACCCGTAAGTATCTTTCGCGCTTAAGTCCTATTACCTACTTTATGATCATTGGTAAGTATACAGTCATTACAAAAAACCGCTTCGTCGATCCGATCATCTATAAACTGAATCTTATCTATACTAATATTATAAAGAGGAAAGATTTGTATTTTTGTATGTAACGAATATCGCAAAGAAAGTGGACATAGGCGGGGCACATTGCGAGAATGGACAAGAGCCGCTGGACAAGACGAGTCCTAGAATGGAGACCCAGAGCGGACACCCGAGGGCGCGGAAGACCGCCACAGCGTTGGGTGGACGACATCCGACGACACGGAGGCCGAGACTGGATGAGTCGGGCACAAGATCGACAGGAGTGGAAGAAGAGGGAAGAGGCCTACATCCAAGATTGGATAACCAAAAGGCCACCATGATGATGATGATGATGATGATGTAACGAATAAACATAAAAACTACTGGACCGATTTCAAAAATTCTTTCACAATTAAAATGCTACACTAAGTAACATGAACTATATTTTATCCCGGGAACGCGGGTGGAACCGCGAGAAAAATCTGGTAATATTATAAATGTGAATGTTTGTGTGTGTATGTTTTCGGATTTTCATCAAATTTGTTATGAAAGTCCTTTTTATCCCAGTCATAATTATCATTATCATACTAATATTATAAAGATGAATGATTTGTGTTTTTGTATGTTTGTAACGAATAAAGTCAAAAACTACTGGACCGATTTCAAAAATTATTTCACCATTAGAATACTACATTATTCCTGATCGTAACATGGACTATATTTTATCCCAGGAAAGCAAGTGAAACCGCGCGGAAAAGCTAGTCATCAATAAAATGAGGTTCATCATCACCATCTAAATAATCATATTAAATCTACATTCAATAACCATCACCATTTTTATCGTCCCAAGTTATAGAAATAAAAATATGAATTGAATTAATCCAGGTTCTAGTCTAGTATATTAATACAGTTTATTGCAATGATTAACAGTGTACGATACGTTAAAACTAAACTGTATGTTAAGTACAATTATTTGAACTGAATAATTTAATTTGATAGTTCTTTAGAAGCATAATAAATAAATACGTGCTTTATTTTATAAACGCGCGTGAGTAAGGTCGCCAGAGCTCATCGGGGTGGGGGGAAGGGTCGGCAACGCGTGAGTGATACGTCTGGTGTTGCAAGCGTTCATAGGCTACGGTAACCGCTTACCATCAGGCGGACCGTATGCTTGTTTGCCGACAATGTAGTGTAAAAAAAAACAATCTTCCACCCCGCGGATATACCCGCATTCTTGGATGGTCTCATGTTTTCCAAAGATAAAAAGTATATTTTATTTCTTATATATGCCATGTTTCATAAAAAGCCGTATCACTATTACATAGATGAGTGGTAACATACATACACACATAACCTTTCGCATTAATAAAATATTATAAAGACAAGATTTCGTCAATCTACACTAATATTACCTATATTACTAATCTATACTAATATTATAAAGCTGAAGAGTTTGTTTGTTTGTTTGAAAGCGCTAATCTCAGGAACTACTGATTCGATTTGAAAAATTCTTTCAGTGTTGGATAGCCCATTTATCGAGGAATTTATATTTTTATCCCGGAAAAACACAAGATCCCTCGGAAACGGGGGTGAAACCGCGCGGAAAAGCTAGTATTATATAAAGAGAAATCTGTTTTTATTTGTATGTAGGTGATAATCCCAGGAACTACTGAACCGATTCATATAATTATTTCCCTGAGTAACATAAGCGAGTGTAACCGAAGGGAACAGCTAGTCTAATAAATTTAATGTCAACCGTGATACCAATGTAAAAAATTACGAGAATGGTAAGGATGTGGAAAATACCGTGGCACTAATAAAATTATGAATAAAAAGAAATTCCTGTTGGTCTCAACAGTGACATGAAAGGTGACAGCCGGTAAAACAAAGACAATCCTCACGCAGATTTATTGAGTTGCAAATTGAACAGGATAGATAGAGGCTATACCTATTTCCATACTCGTTGGAGCGAGTGACATCGTGTTATCTATGATTACTTCAATGTTTATTAAATTAAAAATTAAATAAAAACGGGAACCTTGCCCTTGCCATCGGTAGCAGCGGTAGCTTCGAGGAATTTTTCAATTATTATTATAGTTTGTATATTGTTTTTTTGTTGTAAATAAATAAGGATAATCAAATTGGATAATTAAAAACCGGCCAAGTGCGAGTTGGACTCGCGCACGGAGGGTTCCATACCATTATATTTAAAAATTGCGTTTGTTGGATGGGAGCCCCTTTAAATATTTATTTTATTTTGTTTTTAGTATTTGTTGTTATAGCGCCAACAGAAATACATAATTTGTGAAAATTTCAACTGTCTAGCTATCGCGGTTCTTGAGATACAGCGTGGTGACTGACAGATGGACGCCAGACGGACGGACGGACAGACAGCGAAGTCTTAGTAAACGGTTATAAAGACTCCTATAGAATTTTTAATTTGACTGTAGTAATTACAAGACGAACGAAAATTTTAATCGATCAAAAACATAACAATAAAAATTGGTCCATATTTGCCGGATCTGCGCATTTTAAAAGATACTTGTCAGATAAGCTATCTGGAACTTATAGGCAACATGTGAGACTGGCCTTCAAACACCCATTTTAGTAATAGACACTTATCTTGATGAGTAGAAAAAAAGCAACTGCTTCGTGGTTCGTCGATCACTGATCAACTGATGAAACGAGTGATTGATTGCTTGTTTCAAAGCCGGAAAAGTCGAAGGCTTGGTAGAAGCACATACAATATTTTTATACCAGCATGTTGACAACTCAAAATAGGGCAAAAAAATGTTTCTATCCTTTTTAGAAAAGTTTTGATATACCTAATTAGAAATGTTTTTTTACTTTGTAAAGGCTTGTGTTTGACAACAATCTCACTATGGTAGGTGATGATGTTTATTATGCCAACAGAATCTTAAAAAGTAGACTGTGACAGGAAATATGTATGGGCATATTTGTGCAACTTTTCACACCTATAATAAACGCAAAACTAAAATCCTTACAGAACTGGCCACCCGTAAAAATACGGACGTTTTATTATGGAAAAGCGATGATAGCTCAGTGGTAGTGACGTCGGACGCCGCGGCGAAGGTCGTGGGTTCGAATCCTTCAATGAGCTTGAGCTTTCGGTGAAGGAAAACATCGTGAGGAAACCATAGCACGGTGGTAGGGTACTTTGTAGTACCCGCCTGGCTGGCTACCACCCTCAAGTTGAAAATCTGTCGCCAAACACCTATTGGTGTGTTCCGGCAGCTGCACTTGAGAGCCAGATCCATCTAGGCTTTGTGTGCTTACCACCTTCGGCCACATCATCACCTACCGTAGTGAGATTGTGGTCAAACACAAGCCTATACAAAGTAAAAAAAAAAAAAAAAAAAAAAAAACTTTGTTACAGCATGCAGTTAGAAATGCAGATAAAATAGTAAATAACAAATTCCATAGTAACATGGAATTGGGAATAGGGAATCTAATTAAAGGTTAATTCAAGTACCTACGTAACTTTGTGTTGTACCTTAGATAATAATTTGAGTCAATATTCGACCAACGAAGTCAAACCCGACTGTCAATGCAATACAAATAATTGCCGTCCCCAATTTAATTGGAATAAAGTAAAGAAGAATATTGAATAAGGGATTATTTTGCGGAAATCCATAATTAATCACAATTAATCCAAAATTAATGTCCATTCAACCTTGAATTTGTAATTCTTCGCAAAAAAAATGTATTTAATGGTGCATAAAAAAAACGATAACGCCCAAGCCTTTGACATCTGGTATAAAGATAGATTTAGTGAGTTAGGTAGACATGAGGAAGTGTTGCAGGCGATCTCCATTCACAAAGTTAGGCATCTTACAAATTTAAGCGAAGTGTTACGATAGGTACCCATAAGTTCCTTTAACTACGACGAACACAGTTTAGTATAGACGTGCCGGATAGTCCTGATGTCCTCGTCGTTCCATTAATCATTACTGATAAATCAACACCTTCATTACAGCTTTTTTAACGACCTAATGCCATGTTTCTGTCTGCTTTACTAAGAGCATTGTATCCATAAAATGCAGGCATCGAGGGCGGTGTGGATTTAAAACGTATCAAGCTTCTGGTTCTATCTAGGTCTATTTCAAATGTCTTTTTAGGACAATTTGAGAGAAGTCCAGAATAGCGTGGAAAAGATACCAACGTTTTTCTCATAGTGCTGACAGTCAACCTTCAAATTGTCTTGAAGAGATACATGAAAAGGAAACTTTACATTGATTCGATAACCAAAGTTTGTATAAGTCATTTCCAGAATACGTTTGTCGAAAGTAATAAGTTTCCACATCGGTTCCCAATGTTCGTAACCGCCACTAGAATCCTGTACCGCACACATTTCCACTATAACAAGACCCCGTGAATTTCAGCTTTACATATGATTCGAAATACATTGGAGATGATGGAAAGGTCAGGCTGTAATGGTTGTTCAAAGTGCTGGTCATAAATTTTCGCTGGTCACTACCAGTTTAGTTTACGATTGTGGTTGTACTGGATTTAACGCTATTAATCTGTTAATTGAAAATGGCGGAATTTCACCTACATTCACATCAATTCATTTGTCAGATGTGATAAATATATTTACTAAAACTATATTTAAAATGACAGCCTTAACTTAGGTTCAGTAAATCCCTGACATAGAGTTACATATAGAAATAAAATTACTCGGTAGTAAATTTGTTCCCTGTCGTAATGTCCGAGTAATTGTTGCTTGCCTGCATAGTTGGTAATGTATCAAATAGGCTAAACGAAGTACCATTCATCCAATCACAGAGAAAAACTTTTGGGATAATATTAGAGTTACCATCGATCTGTTTGTATTTTTGAAAGTTTGTATCTTTTTTCTTTCTTCTTTTCTTTCTTTACATAATTTTAGTAAGGTACATACAATAAAATAAAACCATTAAGGCCTATGGAACGTGAGCAAAACTACGGGCCAAAACTAACAATACTAATATAATAGAATTTTGTAAATGACACAAGAAACTAATCATATTACAGAAATAGATATCCATAAATCAGAAGAGTGTCGTTCAGAGTGGGTGGAAGTCCGCGACGGGTACATGCCAGATGCCCCAGTATTAGGACGCATCTGTGGTTCAGGGAAGGGGCCTATGATGAGGTCTACTGGCTCAAGACTGACGGTCGTCTATCAGCCAGGACCTAGGCCGAAACCGCATAAAGGTTTCAAGGCGTTTTATGAAGGTAAGCTTAAGCTTTACGTTTGCTGGAAGCAAGTATTTCATTCTTCCCTTTTCTATCATCTGTCGGATTGAGAGATTTATAGTTGTAGTTTAGGTAATGTGAAAGAGGAAAAGTCCCTCTTCTTTTTTCTCTTTTTCTCTACTTCTGTATTTTTTATATTCGCCTATATTTTCGGACAGGCATGAATTCGTGTTATAAATCCATACTATGTCCTATATAATGTAATATGATTTCTTATATTTCCAGCAATTTGTGGAGGTGACATTGAGGTGGATAGTAGTGGTCATCTAGAATCCCCAAACTATCCTGACGACTACCAGCCTAACAAACTCTGTATTTGGCGACTATCTGTGCCTCAGGTAAATATTCTTCTGGACTTTAATCCAGAAACTTAAAACTTATTAACATAAAACCTCACAATAAGACACATTTTTTCTGTAGGATTACCAAGTGGCCCTCCGGTTCCATTCATTCGAAGTGGAGAACCACGATACCTGTTCGTACGATAAAGTGAAGGTTAGAGATGGGGATTCTATGGATAGTCCTCTGATCGGCATGTTCTGCGGTCATAAAATACCTCCAGATATTAGGTGAGTTGATGCTAAAGATGACTGACGGACGGATTAACAGAAAAATATAACATCACCGCTATGATATAATTATTCCTATGTGCAAATGATTATAAAAAAATATCAATGTTGTTGTGTACTATAACTATCCATAACTAACCCTATAAAAAATATAAACATTTACCTATTTTTTTATCAAATACAATCCAATTTGACATTTAGGTACATTCTAAAATAATCACCTCTTCACCAGATCCACCTCCAATAAGCTTCTCGTAATCTTCGAGTCAGACAGTACAGTCCAAAAAGCTGGTTTCTCAGCCACTTTCATGAAAGAGTTCGATGAGTGCGCCTCCATTGAACACGGCTGCAGTCACTCTTGCGTCAATACCCTCGGAGGCTATGAATGTGCTTGCGATATTGGATACGAGCTGCATTCTGATGGGAAGAAGTGTGAAAGTGAGTATATTATCATTATTCTTTGTTCTTTTGGTATTTACCCATAAATTCATACACCTTCCTCATTCAACTACTCTTTGCCATCATATTTAAGTAGTCGATCCAACTAGACCAAACCAACTAAAGAACTTACATTGTAAGCCTTAGCATTATACAAGTTAGCCTCGTTAAGTGATGGATGAATGAAAAGGTACCTTCCTTACAGGCTTAGTATGATTACCATCCACTTACACCACGCCAACATTATCAGGTAAAAACATACATGATCAAATTTAAGCTTTCATCATCAAGTCCGCGTGAATAAAGTATTTGTAAATTTTATTATCATCAGTCGTGTAATTGCGCAACCTATTCATTGATAGGTCCTAGTGATTTGCAATGTAAATGCAGACAGTTTTATTGATTTTCCTTTGATTTCAGATGCTTGCGGTGGTGCACTCTATGGCCCCAATGGTACCATCACATCACCGTCATTCCCAGATCTCTATCCTCCATCTAAGAATTGTCTCTGGGAGATAGTTGCCCCACCCCAGCACAGGATTACGCTGAACTTCACACATTTCGACTTAGAAGGCAATAATATGTATCAACAGGTAAGCATAATGATTTAGAATTCTAGTTTTCCTGGCAGCTTTTAAACATAAACATAGTTTAGATTAATTTTTCCCGTAGTTTCACAATATGTGCTCCAGATTGAAGACAAGCTATCTAAATTGTTGGGTTTTTCAGGAATGTGAATACGACAGTGTAACAGTCCATTCAAAATTGGGTGCTGATGTTCTGAGACGACATGGAGCTTTTTGTGGGTCTTCTCTACCTCCGCCTGTGACGTCAGACGGATCCGTTTTACGTGTTCAGGTAAATTCGTCGAATAAACATTTAAAAGAGATTAACAACTATAATTTTCAATGCTATCATGACTTACATACACATACAAGTAGACAAGCTTGTTTTTAGTTCAACAAACCTTTGCTAATGCAGTTCAGAGATTGGATGAGTTGCTAAAGTTAGGAATTCTCCCATCTATTTGTTATTACAGTTCCTTATTTGAGTTTTATCTAAATAAATCCCCATACATAAGACCGATCTTTGATTCCGGATTCATAAAAACATTGTTGAAATAGTTGAATTTCTGAAAAGCAAATTTATTTTACCATATATTACAAATTCGACAATAATTAACAAAGAATCTTTACAGTTCACCTCAGACGCATCAGTCCACCGGTCAGGCTTCGCAGCAGCTTACTACATCGACGTGGATGAATGCGCTGAGAACAACGGTGGCTGCCAACACGAGTGCCACAACACTCTTGGTGGCTACGAGTGTGCCTGCCACAGCGGGTTCACATTGCATCCGAACAAACACGACTGCAAGGAAGGAGGTTGCAAGCACGATGTCACCTTGCCTCATGGGACTATTTTCAGGTAAGATTAATGGAAATTGAAATTTAAAAAACCCGTCCTCTACTAGACCCATCGGTTAGTTTCTTTCTAAACACAATACTAATCAAGGTTGAAAAATAGGCATCGTGGATTTATCTTTATCTACTTTTTTTTCGTAGTCCAAACTATCCAACCGCCTATCCATCACGAAAAGACTGCGTATGGCAATTCTCTACGACGCCAGGACACAGAATCAAATTGATTTTCAACGTGTTTGAATTGGAGCCACATCAGGTATGGAACGTTTTCCAAATATATTTTTTTTTTTTTTACTTGTTTGACGTAAATAATAATTTGTTTACAGGAATGCGCATACGACCACGTTACCATCTACGACGGTGCATCAGCAGATGAGAAGACATTGGGAACGTTCTGTGGCAGCAAACTCCCTCACCCAGTGGTTGCATCTCAGAACCAGATGTACGTGGTGTTCAAGTCTGATGGTTCGGTACAGAGGAAAGGGTTCCTTGCTACGCATTCAACTGGTAAGAATGAAGTCTATATGACTTTTTTGACTGACGGGGAAGAATGGTTCTTCATAAGGTCTCTAAAGGCGACCACGTACAGGAAAGTGCCGTGTGGGATGGCCTCCCACCACCAGGAAGACTAATGACTTGGTCAAAGTTGCTGGGAGTCGCTAGATACAAGCGGCCCAAAACTGATTGTTTTGGAAATCAATGGGGGATTATGTCCAGCTTTGGACATCCTAGGGGTGAATATGATGATGATTATGTCTTTTTTAGTTGTCTCTGTGAGTGAAATATCTCAGACTTATATGCTTAAGCCTAGAAAAAATATTAGATTAGTTCATCGACTCTAACCAGGTGATCAGTTCAGTCGCTGAGAGTAGAGCTTCGGTGTTTTGTAGAGCCTTTTATATATGACTGAATAGGAACCTTACAAATATTTAATACTCGCAGCTTGTGGGGGATACCTGGCAGCAACGGATGCTGTAAAGCATTTGTACTCTCACGCCCGCTACGGAGATAATGCATATGAGTCCCGGGCTGATTGTGACTGGAATATTGAAGCACCACTCAATCATTTTGTCAGGTATTTATTACCTTCTTTTTTGCTTTGTGTAGGCTTGTGTTTGATCACAATCTCACTATGATTATTATCCAAGATATTCCCCCTTATTCAGACCTGCTCGGTTGCAGTCCCGATCGGGAAACAAACCGATTGAGTAGTCTACTGAATAGGATGGCTCCTATTTTCTAATTTTAGACACCCATTTGGAATGAGACAGTCGATCAGTACACGATCGCGGCAATTTAATACTGCGACTAACACAGCATCTGTCTTAAATTAACTAAATAAAAACGTCCTTCCCGATTAGAATGGCAACCGAATGGGTCTGAATAAGGGGAATTATCTTTGCTTCATTTATTTTATCATTAGTCATCGCTATCCTCCGTACTCCCTTGTTAAATACTAGTAGAAACAATTGCTTTTTATTCATAGTTACCTCTTAGAAACAGTATCACAAGTTTTGGAATAGGTTTCTTCTGGGTAAGCGTGAATGAATGAATGAAATATTCGTGTTCGATCTTAGGCTTCGTTTTCATCCTCTATAGGCGGGTCAGAGGCCAAACGCAAGCCCATTTATTAAAAGAATCAGCAACATAATTTAAGTATCTACCTAGCTGAATAGATCCAAATTTACAAATAACCACAACACTTTAACAGCTATTATCGAAAGATAAAGCAAACAAGAGATTGTGTGTCTACAAAAATCTACAAACTTGCATCATGCATAATTTTAGTGTATAAGAACCGAAGTGTTTTGTTAATTTAGACCTGTTAAGCTACTTACGTTGCTGACTGTACAACGTAAAGTAAGAGAACGATCAAATTGATTTCACTGTGTAAAATTTAAGCTTAAATTCGACGACTTGTTTTTTCTGCAGACTTACATTCCTAACATTCGAGCTAGAACCAGAAGCGAACTGCCGCTATGACTACGTGGAAGTTTTCGGAGGTTTGGACGGGAGTGGCGGGAACTATGGCACCTTTTGTGGTACTAAGGTGAGAAGAGTAATGTACTTATAGATTGGTACATTAAACGGGTACTTGACAGAAACAAAAACTGTCATGAGATTGTGTGGTCCTTAGAGTCGCATTTTATTTCCAATTGAATTAAAGGCTAGCCCTATGTTGCTTTTAATTTTTAAAATCAAGATTTTGACTTCATTGAGATCCTTAAAAGTGATACATTTCTGTAGAATTTAATAAATTACCTACCCCATCCTTCCTGTTTATGTAGGTACCTACTACCTTATTTTTTTCAGATGCCGCCTGAAATCGTATCAACATCGGAAGCTTTGCTAGTAAGGTTCCGTACCGACGATTCCTTGGTATTCAAAGGTTTCTCGGCGTCCTATCAAATGGTGAAGCCAGTGTGGAGTGATGAGGACAGTTCTGAAGGTGGTGGAACTGATGAGGAAGAGGAAGAAGATGAACGTATGCCCCCTTTAGTGGTAGGTAGGAGAGGTCTACGCACCCCCTTATCGAGGTTCGTTCGGCGGCCAACGTGACCCTGGCCGCTGCCACGACACCCAAGGCATAGGCGACCGCACCGCAACGTTCGCAACCGTCTGTAATCGATGAACAGAAAAGTTTACGGTTTTTTAAGCTGTATTGCTATCATCAACTTTACTGTCAATTTTGACAGTTTTATTTTTCTCAAACGTTTTGTTTAATACGTAATTATTTTACAATCTAAGTTCGTTAATTTACAAAGATATTAGGTCGTAAAATGAAGCCCTCAAATGTCTAAGGCTTCATTTATACCGTTCAATTGATTCTGATGATGCAACATGCAAGGAATAATGAAATTCATTTATAATTTTGAAAATTGCTTATTATTTGAGCCCAATTGCGGTCTAATCTTAAAAATGCTAAAAAAATGTTCAAAGTTATTTTAATGACTGAATAAAAATGTAAATAAATTAATAATCCTAGTCTAGGTTAAGATATTTACTTACTTAAAATAGATGTTACCAAAATAATACTCGTGTTATATCCTCAAAATGATTATATGTTGCCTATTCAGCCGAATCACTTGTTGTAATGTGTGCCATGTTTCTAATAATTTTCATTATATTGCTTATGTACATATAATATTTACCTTTACCAAAGAAATCAAGTTATCTTAAACTATAACTTTAATTTAAGTTGTAAGCTTTCTATAGCTTAGTAAATAAGTCAAAATAATTTTGTATGATTATTCTGAATTCTAATAAAATTTTGAACTATTTAGTACTTATTGGTTTTTTGTAGTAGAAGTACATTATAAAGTTAAATATAATCAGCAAACACATAATTTTCCTTATTAATTAGATAACTTGCATTTATGGATTCGATAACTTTTATTAATGAAAAAATGTATGTATCAAATTAGTCATAAACTACCGAGACAATATGTAAACATAAGTAATACTTAGTTATAAATAAATTCATTGCTCGTTTAAATGTTAGGTGTTCAATTCATATCAATAAAATAAATATTTACATTCAATATTTCAATGTACGTTGTATACTAAATGAATAAGTATATTGTATTATGTAATCAATAGTCAAAAGTCAGCATTTTATTCAATTATAAATAAAAAGTCATAAAATTACAATCAACGCTACCAAAATAGGTTAATTTCCTACAATTATTATTATTAGAACCTATATTTGTAGTGCAGGTTTTTGGATTCATAAAAAAATATTTATATTATGTTCATGAAAAAAAAATACAAATGAAGTTGAGTGAGGTAAGCTTTCATGAAATGGTGGTTTCCGTACTTAATTTTAATCAAAAATGGAATACTCATACAATGTAAAAAAATACAATTACTTTAGATAATCTTAAAAGGGTTTTTCTTATTGTAAACCCTTTTTTTGTTGTTATAATGCTATTTTTAATAATATTAATTGTCATGATACTCATAATATAATTATAATTATGTATGTATCGCATTGGGATAGACAAAGCAGCGATATAGCTGTGTCCTTAGGAAAAAAAAATTACAAATTAGCTTCTATTAATATTAGAGCTAAATCACTTTAATAACTAAGCATATAACCCGGCTATTTCCACATTACTGCGATTTACAATAGAATAATCAAGTTTTTGGCTGTATCTAGCTAGCAGTGCCAAAAATGGACACTTAGTTATTAAATAATAACTATAGTGCATTAAGTTAGTGTTTTGTAACTTAAACAAAATAAAAATATTTATACGTAGGAATGTTATTTTTATTAAAATCCAATGAAATGAAATACTGGTTTGATTTATCAACTATAAAAAATGTTATATTAGAACCCTAATACATTGAGCATAAGGCAATGACACTTTTCAAATAAATCAGAATAGGGTATTTTACTCTACCTGAGAAAAATCTAAAAATATACAATTTAGATAGCTTATGCATTAAGCAGTCGGAAAATGTTAGCTTAGTTTATAAAATAACTTAATTAATTTTAAAATTAATTTCAAAGGTTACAATTTTTTCAATTTGTTTCTAAACAAGCGAAACAGTAGCCGCTATTATAATGTCGTCATACGGTGCTGGAAGTAAACTAAAAAGTGTCATCTGAAGTATTATTATTATTATTTTTACACATAGTATTCATACATTCAGGAACAGCAAACCAATGAAAAGGATAGTAGCAAATTTTTAATTTATTAACAATTTATAGCTCCAATTGAGACCAATATCAGCGCATTTGTTTACTTACAAGACCAAATGACGTGATGACCATGGAGTGACATGGCGTCCAGCGTTTTCATCAAATTACGTGCGAACATTGAAAATGTAAAATTTAAATGCATTTTTATGGCACTTATCGATTGAATAAAAATGTTGTGTTTTTTTGTAGTTTATTAGCACCTTAGGAACTAATTGCGACACTTGTAAATGGGTGTAATACCCTATTCGGTAACTCAAAAATGCGCTAAAATATACACCAACCTAATGTTCTGTCATAAAGATTGAATCCTCGCCTTTTTCTGATAATATTTGTTTTCCACGTGACAGGTAGGTACCTACTATTTATATAGGTAAGTACAATAAACAGAAAAAACAAACGTTTCATGCGCCACCGCAACAACAGCGTCACCTGAGAGAGCATATATTACAAAGCTTACTAATCGCCCCGTGAGGCACGGTCGGTGGGCGATGCTGCTATTGTTGCGGCGCTGTATGTAACCGCCCTAACTGTAAACTTCCAATCAAAGAGGATTAAACGTTTACGTTTTACTTCCAACATACTGCTTTAATATACGGTTTGGCAGGCAGAAGACTTTATATCTTACTAGCTGTGACCCGCGGTTACACCCCCGTTCCCGAAAAAAAGTTGCCCCTGTCCTTTTCCATACCGTAGGCTATCTGCGTACCAAATTTCATTGCGATCGGTTCAGCGGTTTTTGAAAAGGTAACAAACAAATAAATAAACAAACCCACATCAGCATTTATAGTGAGGATAGTTAGGAAAAAAAAAATATTTTGTGTTTCAAACCGGTTTACGTATCTATTTGTGATATTTATTTTTTATTTTTATGGCAATATTTCGTAAACGCCAGACTCAGCTTCACGTCAATTTATTGTTTTGTCATTTTTAATTACAAAAGTCAGAGACCGTAAATTATTTATTTCATTGTGGCGTCGTTATTGACCTCATTTGTTATAAAAAACTGCCAACAATACTATTTTATAGAACGTAATAAATTATTCTTTAGTTGATAAAAATGTCTGCGTTGGCTTTTAAGGTTAAAAGCAAGAATGGTCAGCAGGTCCTCAAAGATTTGACCTCTGAAAGTACTGTGGGTGAATTAAAAATGTTTTTGTGTAGTATATCGGACGTGGGTTTCGATAGGCTATGTGTTTTGTGTGGGTATCCACCCAAGCCATTGGATGTAAGTAATGATAGTAAAAAATTGAGTGACATTGGCTTGAAGACTGGTGAAACTTTAATAGTGGAAGAGAAAACTGCATCCTCAACCACCCCAAGCCCACCTGTAGAAACTATACCTGTGGAGAATGGAGTGTCCCATGACACAATAGGGCCCTGTAGACCCGGTATTTTAATGAAGAAGGTTGTCCCGTCTGATAATTCATGTTTATTTACTAGCATAGGTAAGATGCCATTTATTTTTCATTTATGAATTAAATAATAATCTACTCATTGATATGATTGACTGTGTTTTGTAAAAATTCTGACTTAGACTACAGACTAATATCACATCTTAACATTTATCTAAGTAATAAATCCTGGAAATTAAAATTATTGCTGATCAAAAATTAAGTAAGTTTTAATTACATGATAAAAATGATACCTATTTTCTTTCAAAATTAATTTTCTATTTCAATACATTATATATAAGTAATTAAAGAATTATGTTACAATATGCTATTTTTATTAACCTTCCACTTCTAAATGAAGAAAAACTGACTATACAGCAAATATCAATTTATATCTGTTATTAGTTATTACATAAGAATAGAAAAGTACTCCAAATAGAATCAATAAAGAATAGTGACACACTTAAAAATTAATTAAAAAATATAATGAAAATTTGAGATAAAGCAATCTAGTTGCTAAATCATTATATATGTAGAGTAGGTAAATGTGTTATGTAACAATAGATCTAACTTGATAGGCAGAATGTTTTGTTGAACTAGTGTGAAAAATTAAGTACCTAATGAAAATTAAAATTGTGCTTGATATGGTATTTTTTCACTCTTATACACCACAATCACGCCATGTGAAGTGATAATGATGACACACACAAAGTCCAAGAGTGAACTAGCTCTCAATCTCAAGTGCAGCTGCTAGAACCTATGCCTCTTAAATGTTTACATAATCTGAACTTGAATTATCTACACTTCTACACTAATATTATAAAGAGGAGAGATGTATGTTTAACAAATAAACTCAAAAACAACTGGACCAATTACAAAAATTCTTTTACCATTAGTTAGAATGCTACATTATCCCTGAGTAACATGAACTATATTCTATCCCTAAGGGGGTAAAATAGGGGTTCGCGGTCGAAACCACGGGGCGGAATGCTAGTATTACATAAGAAGACTTTCTGAGACATAAAAAGTTCTGAATATAATGATTTCCAGTCCAGACTATACAGGCTATATAGCTTTGATTTGATCTTTGCCTATAACCTAAATTGAATACTAATATTGAATTTATTGAATAGAAAGTCTGATCTTTGAATAATATTTATCATTAAAATTTTCCAGGTTTTGTACTAAATGGCAATGTAGACACAACAGTACATACTCTAATGCGACAGATTATCGCGATGGAGGTAGCTAGCGACTTAGATACTTACAATGAAGCAATGCTCGGGAAACCAAATGCTGAGTATTGTGTGTGGATACAGCAGCCTAGTTCTTGGGGAGGCGCTATTGAGGTAATTATAGAGTTATATTCATTTAAATTATTTACGGAATGCAACTTGTGATTTTACTATAGTAAAGTAACAGCATAAATAAATTATACACAGAGAAAATTCCTTCTGTATGATCATATTGATTGAATTTTAATGGTGTTGGTGTTATGAATGGATAAAGTATATCCAAACCAATACTATTTATAGTTGCTATCTCAAAGTCGCAAGTTATTTCACATGATTATTCAAATTATATTATGTTTGCTTGTATAACTAAATATTAATGAAGATATTCATGTATAAACTTTCAATTGATCATTTTAAATCAGCCTGATTCTAGGGTATTAAAAATTCAAGAAAAGCTACTGTCAATTACATCTATAGTACTTATTAGTTCCATGCTGTAGATAAAATATTGTCTTTGGTAATTATCTATTATACTAATCTATCTTTATAAAACAATGTCCGGTTATTTACCATTTATAATCCAAGAACGGTTGGACCAAATTTTTCCGATCTTTGATTTGTTGAATTTGTCTCCGCCCCAAACAGCAGAATAGGCTATTTCTATACCGGGAACGCGGGTGAAACCGCAGGGAACAGCATACACATTACATTGGATTATGGTGACAACATTAATATGCAACAATATATATTTAATGTGTTTTAAAAGAGGGGGGGGGGGGATACTCTTTGGGTTGCTCTGTAATAATAAATACAAAATACAGCAAAAGTTCATAACTATCCTTCTAAGTGTATACAATTATTGCATTATTAATGTCACCATAATCCATGGCTTTACTTACTAAGCTGAGATTATCGATTAAAAAAAATAATAATTAACAATAATCTAAAATCACCATTCTTACATAAAATTTATGATGTTATTCCAAGCTCAAAAAACTGGTATAGTACAAGATTGATTATAAAAAAAATTGAATAAATTCATATCTAAACTTTTTACCTATTTTGTGAACCCAAACTATCTACAGACTCTCATTTGAATTGCAAATAAGTGAATGTTATTTTGACACAAGCAGAAAACAATTTACTTAGCATATATCTATTAGTGTATAAATTTGGATAATACATAATATATACTCTAAATGTAGTAAAGAGAGCTGTTTCAAGCAATTCTATTATTAATTAATGCTATATGCATAGTAAAAACTGCATTAATTATAAGAGACTAGGCTGCCACTCCCCAGTTTCGTCTGAATCCAATACCTGGGATAAAAAGTGTCTTTGTGTTTTTATCCAAGAAATTATGCATTTTTATGTGTCATCTTATCCTAATTCGTATAGCCTTGTGCTTGACCACAATATCACCATGGTGGTGATGATGAGGCCGAAGGTGGTAAGCACACAAAGCCTAGAAGGGAACTGGCTCTCTAGTGCAGCGGCCGGAACACACCAGTAGTTGTTCACCATGACAGATTTTCAACTTGTGGGTGGTAGTCAGCCAGGCGGGTACTATAACATTTCTTGAGTGATCATGATCCTAAAATGAGCTCAAGCTCAAAATCCAAACCCACCTTCGTCACGGAATTTGAAATGAAATATAATTAATTTTATTTATTTCATAATGTTTCAGGTGGCAATTCTTTCCCGTTTCTATGGTTTAGAAATGGCCGTGGTAGATACATTAAATGCAATTATCAATAGATTTGGTGAAGACAAAAATTACGGCCAGAGAGTGTTCCTGCTTTTTGATGGAGTCCATTATGACCCACTTTATTTGGAACAGTCTGATGTGAGTATTTTTTTTGTTAAATAACTAATAGTACACGAAAATAGCAAAATATTACAAGAGGATCGTGTTACGCAGCTCGATCAATGGCTGATTTAGAAGTCAGTCCTGGAGACGGCTCGCATAGTGAGGAAGTTCCTCACCCTAGAGGCTTTATCACAAGTACTAGGAACCTGTTCCTGATGCCGGTTGGATGCAATTGTTATACTTTTGTTTATATATCTATTTATAAAATGGAGTATCAAGTAAATTAAATACAAAATCTTTAGTTGTCTTCGCAAACCAAAAGTAAAATAAAGTGTCATATTGGTATGAAATCAATTTTAGGTTGTGGGTCCCTAATGACCGTGGTAGGTTGTAAGAACCTGTATTCCAGGTCTCCGGAGGTTCTCTCGAGGACTGTTATCAGAATTGCCCGTTGGCATGTTTGGTAAAATACCCCAACGTGTTCAATTTCCATCCAGGTATGTTATTCTGTACTCGACGGTGAATTCACGCAGCGACTATTCTCTGTCTCACTCGTGAACTCGGTAATCAGAAGTTCACGAGTGAGACAGAGAATAGTCACTTCGTGAATTCACTCGACGGTGAATTCACGAAGTTTAAGTACATAATAACATAGCAGGTCAGACATTTGTGTGCATGAACATGTCCGTTATTCCTGAGTCTGGGAGTAAAATTACAATAAGTACGAGTATATATTTAGAAAAAAAAAAATTATATAGTATATCAGTTATCTGGTTTCCATAGTACAAGCTCAGCTTAATTTAGGATCAGGCAGTGTGAGGAATGTCCCAGGAAATGTAGGTACATATTTACGTGATAATACTAATTAGCAAGCTGATAATGATAAATAATAAATTCCAGTATAAATTTAAAATGAAATGTTATTTTATGACTAAAATTATTTTTACACTTAATTCCAGGGTGGGATCCAAACAGTGTTTCCAGCTGAAGATGAAGAGATCTACCACGAAGCAGAGCAGCTGGCCCAGGAGGCTAAATCGTCGCGACAGTTCACTGACCTCAACAAGTTCACTCTCAAATGTATGGTGTGCGATAAATTCCTTACAGGTCAAGTTGAAGCCCAGAAACACGCGAAAGAAACTAAGCATACAAACTTTGGGGAGGTCTAGCAAAGGTTCCAACCTATAGATTATATTATTGCCAATTAGATTTCTATGAGTTTAGTTCTTTTTTTATGTTGTTTGTGTCCGCTTTTTAATTCTAGAAATTATTATATCAATATAGAATACTAGCTTTCGCCCGCGATTTTATCCGCACTATTGGTGTAAGTAGCTTATGTCATTCTCCGGTCCATAAACTAATCCGTTGCTTCATAAAAGAAGGACAAACCAACAAACACACTTTTGCATATATAATAGTAGAAATACTACCTAACAGCACGGCATGAATCGTTCAGGTAACGATGAATATCTCGGTGAAGAAAATGGTGTAAATGGTTTTCGACCGCGGCTTCACTCGCGTAGTTTTTATAAAATATTTATAACTTTCGAAGCGCCAAGCTAAGCCGTACAACCAGTGGAAACTCAATGATTCGAAAATTAGCATGTTCAGACAGAAAATAAAATTAGTCTCATTTGCAGTCTGTTACTCTTCCTACATGACCCACAATTTTTGGTGCAAAAAAATAATGTTCAGACAAACTGATTCTACAGATTTATTATATATATATAGCATGATTCACAAGCGGACACAATCATTTTATTAACCTAGCTTAATTTTGTTATTTTCCTATTTTTAGGATTTGTTTGACACATAAAATTAACGCTAACAATGTATTTTACAGTTTGACACATTATGTCAAAATTTGTGTGCGTCGCTTTTTATTACACACGATTTGCAACTCTATTCTAAACAAGATAAAGACGATTACTTAAATGGGTATAACTGCTCGAGCTTGCATCTAAATAATCACACATATTTTGACAGGTACTGGATGGGTGTTTTTTATAAAAACAGCTGTTCCATACAAAAGTTCAATAACTACTGTATTTTTTTAGTGTTTCAGAGTCGGTCCCATAGACAATTAATATTTATCATATTGATGAATTCCTCATCCTTTAAATCACTGAGATGTTGAATAAAAAATAACCCTAAAACTAATACCTATATGTATTGCGCCTTATTTTCACGAAAACCTTGTGTCAAACTGACAAAGCATTGTTATAATTAAAATAGGTTAATTGGTTTAAAACTTACGTCGTTCTGTGAACGGATATGAAATATGGGCATAGCGTTTAACCGTGACGGTTGTTGTTGTGTTGTGGAGAAATGGTTTATGGTGTGTACAGAACGGATGGTGTTTGGTTGCACTCTTCACACTCACGCTTATACTTGTTCGTTCTTTCTTAAATCCTTCGTCCACTCTAGTGCGCTTGATCTGTACACGCCTTTAAAAATGCAATACAAAGGTACAAAAAGTCCGGATACGGTACAGGAACTGGTATGAATAACTGTACCACAAACGCCACCGCAGGGACCGTCCCAGTTAAGTGGTGTGACGCTAACGTGTGCTTTATATAGTTTGATAAACTATTTATTTTATTCTTTTGTACATTTTAGATGCTCAACTTTTTAACACCAAAGTAGATATAATAAAATATATGAAGCTACCTTACCGCACATGAATATAGATTTAATATAAAGGTGAGATAAATGAAAAATAGTTTTTTATAAAAACAAATAGATAGTTGGAGATATTTATATTTAATACACTTGAGGTTCGTAACTAGCAGTTTTTTTCTCACTAAGTTTTGTCGTTTTGAATTGCAATTGACTAGATTTCCATCCCGCGGTCTCCTATTTCACCCCATTAGGGGTTGAATTTTGAAAACTCCTTATTCCTTGTCTACATCATAAAGGGTAAAACCCTCTGTGCAAAATTTCAGCTTTTCTTTGTCCAAGGGTTTGAGCCGGGCGTTGATGAGTCTGAGTGAGTCTGGCTGGACTTTTCTTTTTTATATGTATTGATGACTGATAACTGTACTTTCATAGCTTAAGTACTTATTACTTTTTTTCTTTGGAAATTAAATTTAATGACTCGAATTAAAATAAATTACAGAGGCAGGAAAAATAATTATTTTCCTTTAACTTCATATGCTACCAGTATGTTGAAAGAAATGCTTTTTAGATAAAGGAACTGTTTGACCTATTGTTTATTTATATCATGAATATTATTTTTTTCATTTAGGTAATTTGTTTTCATTAAATGTATTCTACTGCTCAAATTAAGTTTTAGTACATAATTATTTGTATGTAATACGAGATTTTTATTCTGCACTTATTTACTTATTGGTGTTCTTTGACAAATACCGTCGATTTAATACTATAATGTATGTCGAGAATTGGGAATATGCTATAATATTTGGCGTAAAATATCCACCTGTTATTTTTTTCTCGATATTTCAGTTTAGTCTTAGGCGCTGGACACAGAAAAGACGAGGCGCAGACACGGGCGCTTTCCTTAAAGCAATTTCAACCTTAGCATTCTTTTAATACGATACAAACAATGCGACGGCAGAGGACATAAGACGCGTCTTGAGCTAAGGTTGAAATTGCTTGAAGGAAAGCGCCCGTATCCGCGCCTCGTCTTTTGTATAATCCACGCCTTATAAGGCGCTACCACATATTAGTAAATAGTTACTACGTACTACGGTGACATGGAATTACGAGAATAATTCTTTCAAATTCATAGTTGTTTTGACTTTTTTTATTTTAATAAAGACTGAAATTGTTATTCCTTTTGACTAGTATGTGGTTATCAATACATAATCGAACAGTGAAAAGTAAATGTTTATTAAATTATGCTATTCTATAAAATCGTTAAATCTCGCTTACTCTTGGATCTAATAAAATGTTCTTATATTCGAGTGCTTACAGATTTTGTGTCACCTACTTTTTGTTGTCGGATTGAAGACGGATTTAAATAAATCTTTACCTCATGATTGTTTTTCTTTATTATAAGGGAAACCTTTCATACCGCATCCCGAGTTGCTTTGTCAAGGCAGCCGACATTACCCACTATATTATTTATTACACACTAGCTTCCGCCCCGCGGCATCACCCGCGTTTCCGAGGAATCTTATATTTTTCCGTGATAAAAGTATTGTGTATGTTAATCCAAAATATATTCTATGTGTGTGCCAAATTTCATTCAAATCCGTAGTTTTTTGCGTGAAAGAGTCGCAAACATCGTTCCAGCCTCACAAACTCTCGCTTTTATAATATAAAGTATCTTAAAGTCATATAAACTACAAAAATAGTTTTAATGGTTTTATTTTAACACAAAAATGTACAATATCAATAAATATAGTAGTCAATCGGCTATCACTTCTTTTTCTATGATTTACTTTATACAATGTTGTCATACAACAAAAATATCTTATACATTATAGGTAGATAGTAGGTACTGAATAAAATTGTGCATAATATGGTTTTGGGTCATCCATAGTAAAGGCAAACCGTTAAACTGTGATCACAGAACCGGTGGCCTATTAAAAAAAAATTACATGCCTTAGTAAATATATGAGCAAAGTGTATTGCAAGGAAATCAAAATATTGCTCTGAGTTAAATAGTTAATCAAATATTGCTCACTTCTAGAGGTCTTAGACTTATTACATATATATAAGTGATTTTATCAGAATTATATTAGTGAGATATTTTTGATATGATTTGGACTGTATGTTAAAGGTTCATGTAAAAAAATTGCTAGATAATATAAGTGAACGAATCGTTTTGATATTTTAGTTATTTTTTAAATTATTAATTATATCTAATTATTATAAAAGTACTTTTATATATATATTTTTGTGAAGTGAAATCGAAAAAGTGAATGACCAAAAAATATTATCAATATCTACTTAATTTATTTATTTAGGTAAGTAGTGTTCTTGCGTTGGCAACATTTTAAAACTTAAATGAAGCGTATATTATAACTGTTATTGCTAATATAATAAAGAGCAAAATTATCTTTTGACTATGGACGTACCCAAGCTATTTGCGTCATTTAAAATTTGTTAATTGTAATTCTATCTACTGATACTTACATAATCTATTTTTTTTGTATTTTCTCTTAATATTTATAACATTTTTATTTTCGTATTTATATTTCTGTACAATTTGTGTTATACCAAAATTCGAACTTACATAGTGATTTTCAACGTAGTTTTTTTTTTTGTTACTTAAACTAAAGGATCTATTATCATTATGACTTTAGGCATGTTAAAAGCCAATTCAACTAAATCACGAACACAGCACTGTAAGCGTTAAACTAACTTCGAGCTCAATCAACTAAATAATAAGATTCGATTTTATTTAAATCGCCAATGTATCAAACATTTTCATATAACGAATAAAAAATAATAACAATATAATGTTCGACATTGATTTAGATTTTGGCTTAACACTACGTAAAAATAAAAACATATCTAAAAATTAGCCTTCGTACACGAAGGGTAAATCACGAAATGCTCGAGGTGCGTATGAATTATATATAGTAAGCAGATAATGTGAATAAAACTGGGCTAATTAGCAGGCATTTAAATAAATAGACTCATAAATTAAAAAAAGAACCTTTGTCTTTGGGATTAGCCCTTTTGCCATACTTGAATACGATTTAATAAGATATTAGCCCAGTACCATTTATAATCATCCAAAAAAATGTCTTTCACTACCAAATTGTACCATACATTTTATAAAGTTGTCTAAATCGTATCACCATTTTATATTTCAACTGGATACTACATTCAGTCAACATTATAACTTATTGTTGCAGCCATATAGTTGATAATTCGATTTCAAACTGTTGCTTATCTTTTGGCACGTGTTTAGTATAAAAAAAAACAGTGTATTAAGCTAAGCATAACAATTTGTTTTATGCAGTTTGAAAGTTGAAATACAAACATGGATTTAAATAAATCTTTACAATATCGTAAAGGAAATGATTACTAATCGGGGTAGATAATTTCTTATGTAGCAGAATATTCATCGCAAAAATGCAGATTTAAGAAACATTCCCTATTCTAAAATGCAAAATATTTCTATAAAATATAATATGTATATAAATTGCATGGTAAAATGCAAAAATCAATGCTTCAAAGAATCTCTTCCTATTTTTGAAGTCTGTAAAAAATGGCGCTTTTAACAATTTAAATACAGAACAAAGAAAACTAACCGACATCTAGTACGTCTGTTTGTTGCGAGTCTGGGTGTAAATATATATATAAAAATATTTACAAGTATCAGTGATCTGGTTTCCATAGTACAAGCTCTTAGTTTGGGATAAGATGGCCGTGTGTGAAAAATAACCTATGATTATTTATAAAGAAAAAAAAATCGGGTTTAAACTTATCTATTTTTTTTTTGTTTTGAATATACAGGGCACATTTTTAGTCACTGGCCATACTTGCAGGGGTTGAAGTACTCGTCAATATGAAACACTTTTATTATGGGACCAACTTTGATATCGCATAAAATAAAATGGTTCCTTCATACATTTTGGTCGAGTAGGTATTGAACTTTTGTATTGACAGCTGATAATTTTTTTGTGATCTCAGAGTTAGTCCCATGATAAAAGTTGTTCATATTGATGAGTACTTCCACACCCTAAAGCACTGCCGGTGTTTTAAAAATAACCCTGTATATATTTACAACAATATTATATAGATTTATTTGTATACCCATAATGTAAGGATCATAAATGCTTCGAAATATTTATCTACCCCGAAAATACACTTTCATACATACACATAAATTAAAACGCATCACAATTACTGTGGTGGTTTCACAAACGAGAACCTAGGCAGAGATATACCAAACTTGGTTTCGAGACCGGTTAGAACCGGTATGGCAACCTGGTAACCACCAATATGTTGTGGTTTCTTCATTGTTTCTTCTATTGGTGTCGCTACGTGTAACTCTGAGCCGGATGGACGACTGGAAAAGATTTCATAAGCTAGCTTACGACCTGTTTAAACTTAAATGACCTTTTTGTGAAGCGATAAGGTTCATTTTTTAATGTCATTGTCAATTCTGATTATTGAAATATCCTAATACTAGCTTTTGCCCCGCGTTTTTAAGGAATCTTACGTTTCCCCGGGACAAAAAGTACCTTATATGTTATTCCAGATTATGATCTATCTATGTAGCAAGTTTTATTCGTGATTGAGTCACAAACATTCACATTTATTAGTTGGATATTATTATAAATGTGATAGCCAGTTTTTGTTTTTACTACGGATATGAGCCGGTTGGCGTGGTTGGTACACCGCAGGTCGTGGGTTCGATTCCCACTCAGGACAAACATTTGTGTGCATGAACATGTTTGTTTGTCCTATGTCTGGGTGTAATTATCTATATAGGTATGTATTTACAAAAGAAAAGTAGTATATCAGTTATCTGGCTTCCATAGTACACCGTGTGTGAGGACTTATGTCCCAGAATATTTTTATATGCATGCTTTTTAACACAATCACAGTATGGTATGTTAAACATACTAAGCCTAGAAGGCTCTTAAATGGTTAAATTTCCAATATGAGAGTGTAGCCAGCCATGCATACTAGTTTAGTCCCGCGGTTTTCCGTAACTCATTTTATTATAGTTAATAAATAATGTTACTCACGATCCTCCGAAGTCGACGAAGAAGAGGCGCTGTAGTATTTCGTACGTCACTAATGTCACACCGAATTGTGGTGACGACCGCATTACACGTGCTGTGAAATAATTCGCAATAATTTATTAATTTTAGTTTTTATTTATCAAACATTATATGGTAGAGTAGACAATAATCATACCAACTTGTGACGAAAGTATTTTTATTAAAATAAAACGCAAATGCAAAGTCAGTATGCTAGTGTACTTGTAACTCGAGAGGCACTACACAGATTTTGATACAATTTTCACAGATACCTAGGTGTGTCTTTGGGAATATTTTTAGGATATATCACTGCACTGTTTTAGTCATAAAAATAACCATGCAGGTAAAAATAAATAGAAGAAAAAATAGTTGGAAGTACCTATCGCTCCCTTCCAGAAAGCCCTGGCTCCTTCTTCGGCGTATATTTTCCTGGTGGCATCTATGACGCCGTCGTATGTCGTCTGACCTGACCGCGCAACTACCTGCAATGTTACAATATAATGACTTAGTACTTTAGTTTTTAGGGTTCCGTACCCAAAGGGTAAAACGGGACCGAAGATAAAATGTATGGAAGTAGCTGCACTCTGCACAAGTACATCTTATTCACTTGTACGAAAGCAAGTAGTTCTAATTTTAATTATTATTTTGTTAAAATTTTAACATTCAGTTTATAATTTTATTTTCTGTGTTTATGCTTATTATATTCTTAAAAAAAAATTTGAAAAAAGCCACCATATAGCCTGTCCGAAAAATGTTGACTTTGAAAGTATAGGTAGTATATACCTGCAGCCTAGTCTTGATGACGTCAGCGGGCGTGACGAGCGAGGCGGCCGGGATGCCCGCGATGGCGCCCGCCGCCAGCAGCGTCAGCGGGTGGTTGTACCCGTTCTCGTCCGCGAACTTAGCCTGAAATACATTATTACTAGCTTATACTACCTGTTCGCCGCGGTTTCACCCGCATTGCCGGGATAAAAAGAAGCCTATAACCTTCCTCAAGAATTGGGCTATCAAATGCAAAAATAATTTTTCAAATCCGACTGGCAGTTCTAAGATTAGCGCCTTTAAACAAACAAACAAAAAAACTTTACTCCTTTGTTATCTTATATATAAAATTCTCGTATCACAATGTTAGTTACCATACTCCTCTACCATACTCCATGAATATACAAGGTGTTTCTTTTAATGTCCCATAACTCTAAGGTTATATGCTATAAGTGAAATTAATAACAAAAGTCCTAGAACAAGTGTTCCAAAAATACATAGTTTCGAAGAAAAGCTAAGAAATTGCGACGTCATATTTCACGTAGGGTGTTTTACATAAATAATCGAGACTTGGTCGAATTATTTTGTATGAAAAAAAAATGAAAAAATCATATTATGTCAGTTGATTCTTTGACATGGTCTCATTAATACCCTAGACTTATGGGATATCAAAAGGAACACGTACCTACATGTTTTATCATCATAACCATTTAACATTTAACAATGTCACAGAAAAATAAACCTTACAGCCTTACAATAAGTGTCTATATCAGCACATAATTAACTATTCATATTTTTTTTAGAATTGTACCAACTCCACGTTCACAACTATAAGAATAAAATGTATTTTACCTTGACATGCGCATACGCAGGGAAATAAATAGCGCTGAAGGGCACATCCCGAAGCAAGCAGGCCTTCGCCCCCTTGTAGAGGCCGAATAGGCCCAAGTCTTTGACGACGGACCAAGCTCGCACTTTTTTCGCTCCTGCGATTTCACCCGCCACTTGCAGACGGATTTTCACAATTTCTAATGGATTTGTGAACACAACTTGAGAACCTCCGGCCTGTAATATCAAGAAATGTCAACTGTAACTAAGTTTTGAAGGTACGGTCAGCAACATAATTAGCTGAACAGATCCAAAGGAGGGCCCGACAAAATGGTCCTTGATACCAATAACGACGTGACATATATATATATTTTTTTTATTATTTTTTTTTACTTTGTATACTTGTGTTTGACCACAATCTCACTATGGTAGGTGATGATGTGGCCGAAGGTGGTAAGCACACAAAGCCTAGAAGGATCTGGCTCTCAAGTGCAGCTGCCGGAACACACCAATAGGTGTTTGGTGACTGTGAGAAAAAGTTATGACGATATAAAAAAACATATTTTCATACACGATTTTAGGCAATAAAAAAATTATTATTTCGTATTCTATGACGTTATAGTGCAAGATGAAACTTTTTTCTCACAGTGATTTGAAATGAGCTCCCATAAAAACTATTGTAGTATATTGAAATTCTCTTTCTAATGACAAATGTCATGTCGTTTTTGGTTCTTGGACCAGCCTCCATACATTTTTGCCAGTCCTCCTTTAAAGAAGTAAGTTATGTCTATTTCACGGAGGTACCATCCTGCAGGATACATTGTAGTACCCACCTGTCTGGGTACCATCCTCAAGTTAAAAGTCTGTCGCCAAAATACCGCTGGTTTAATCCGGTGGCCGCATTGAGAGCCTTCTAGGCTTTGTGTGTTTACCACCTTCGGCCACATCATCACTTACCATAGTGACTGTGGTCAGAAAGACGTTTTATTTCCTTGTTGAAAAATTAAATTAAGTCACGAATTTATTAGTAATAATTAGATTTAACAGTACAAGTACTTACACAAGCTCCTGCAAGTATCTCAGCGTATAAATGTATATTGCCATTTTTGTCCATGAATTTGTCCCGGACGAGGTCGTTTACCTGAAATAGTACTTTTTTTACTATAATGTATGAATATTGGATTGAAATTGGAAATATCTAACCAGTAATTCAACCGACAAACATACAACTTAGGGTATATATCAGTATTGTGCCGAGAGGGGCGTCGTAAAAATATGGCAAATTTTCAAGGGCGTCATAGTACAAATAAGTTTGGGAAGCCCTGTTATAGCCGTAAGTTTAATTTATTTAGATTTGCAAATTTTACTGCGCACAGTATTTTTGATGTATAGTATATATTCTGTTGGAAAAAAAAAACAATTTTTGATGTGCGTTTAAATACTACCCTTTACAAAATACATGTTCGCAACATTTCCATAATTATGGATAGTTAGTGTATTGCTGCTTACATATAAAAAAAAAAACTTACAGTCAGCTTTATAGCTTTCTCGGGGGCCACACCAATTAGCTGGGGCACCAGACCCCGGTACAGTCCGAACATGCCTTCATGTCGAATAACTTTCTTGAAGCAATCGAACGAGTTCCTATACGCGACCTCACCGATAAATGAACCAGTACGTTGGTTCTGCATGCGCGTCTTCACTAAGTCTATGGGGTATACTGCTGACGCACCGACCGCTGTAACGTAAAACAGGTATAAGGTAATTTAAAAATGTTTTAATAGTTATTCTGCTAATCGGGACGGAGACAAATCCAACAAATTAAAATTATAAAAATCGGTTCAGCAGTTCTTAAGTTATAAATGGTGTAACTAACCAGACTTTGTTTTATATATAAATAATAGATAGCTATATATATAAATCTATATTAATCTTAATATATATAAATCTCCTGTCACGATGTTTGTCCGCGATGGATTCCTAAACTACTTAACTAAATTACTAAACTAAATTACTAAATTAAATTGGCACACCGTGAGCAGTCTGGTCCAACTTGAGAGATAGGATAAATGGCTGGACCGATTTGGATGAAATTTTGTGTATGAGTTGGACAGGACAACGTCTGTTGGGACAGCTAGTATATATATAAAACACAAAAAAAAGTTTCTACCTAGCTATGTCCGTTATACCTACTAGTAGTATCCACTAGTATATAAAATTAGGGTGGCTTTCCACGAGACATGCGTAGCGTGCAAGACTCGCAACTAGTTTTTTTTTTCAACTACATATATTATGTATTTGTATAAGGTATATTGTACCATGGTAAGAGATGATGCGGCTGAAGGTGGTAAGCACACAAGGCCTAGAAATAATTGCCTCTCATGTGCAGCTGCCGGAACACACCAATAGGTGTTTGGCGACAGATTTTCAACTTGAGGGTGGTAGCCAGCCAGGCGGGTACTACAAAGTACCCTACCACCGTGATATGGTCTCAAGTTCAAGCTCATTATAGAATTTAAACCCTCGACCTTCGTCACGTAATTCTACCACATAAACTTTCGCATAATTAGAGCTAAGTTGAAAAAATCTCCACCCTAATTCATAGAGTTGATAATCACTTACCACCAGCTATAGAACCGAGAGTAAATCTGTAAGAGCTCTCCAATATTTGAATAAGCAAACCACGCTCTTCTGGACTCTGCAACAAGCATACAATGTATATTTACCGGTATCTTATATATTTTAAAATCCTACTATTTCCTTCTAATCATACTTAATCCTACTTCCTACTACTTTATGTATTTTATTTTTCATTTATATTATTTTAGGAAGATTTACAGCTAAATAGTAGTGATAAGTTAACAAGTAAATAATCATACGCCATATAGAAATCTCCACCACTAGAAATGCACTTAATACATCCATCAATCCACCAATCCACTAAATATTATAAATGTGAAAGTTTGTATTGGATGGACGGATGGATAGATGGATGTTTGTTACTTAATCACGCCAGAACGGCTGAACGGATCTGGATTAAATTTGGCACAAAGAAAGAAGTCTGGAATAGCACATGGGCTATTTTTATACCGGGACAACGAGGGTGAAACTGCGGGGCGGAAGATAGTAAATAATAATTTAATGCCACATGTATTAATGGAAATACATTTTAAGGTTAGGAAGGTGATTACATATTTAATGACTGTGGAAACTACCTGTGATTTTTTTTTTTGCATACTGTTTAAGTTATGTGCATGTGTCGCGTCCGAAAGAGATAGAGTTATGCAATAGAAAGAGAGGCGTTTGTATGTTCTCGTACCTAAACACAGTTTTTATTAACTGGTAACCGGTAGTTCTACGCGATAGATTTTTTACTTGAGGTTATATAGTAGCCAGCCAGGCGGGAACTACAAAGTATCCTACTCTCGTGCTATGGTTTCCTTCACCCAGAGCTCAAGATTAATTGTAGGATTCGAACCTGAGCTATTATTTATAGAGTAATTAAAATTATCGTAGTGACTTTTTGGTCATGGAGGGAGCAAATACAAATACAGAACGAGAATTAATATAATTTTAATCCTGGAACTTTGATAAAGGGTTTGTTTTAGATTAACAAAATCTATTTTCGAGAATTTTGATTTCCTTTCTATTATTATGGGTGCCTGCCCACCGGAGCAAGCAAATTCACAGCGCGACGCGTAATTTTTCTGCAATACTATTAGTAAAATTTTCCTCGCTCCGCTCCGGTGGACAGGTTGCCTAGACCCCGCACACCCGACAGAGCAATCGCGATAAACGCGTTTTTGTTCTGTAGCGACGTAAGAACTATAAACACAATTTTGCCATATTTCTTGAATGCTGCTCATCCCTTTATCTCGCATACTCTCGTTTTTTGTCAAAAACCAAAAAATCACTGCTTGAAAGAACAAGAATAAAACAGAAACATAGAAACATCATAAACTTATATAACCTCTACTTACCATTAGGCGTTCCAAACAGTTAATAAATCGACAAGGCTCACTTATATTTACCTCCTCCTTTTGTGCATTGAAAGAAAGAGAAAAATACAGACCTGTAAGTTAGTGATGTTTCTCAAACAATAATAACTCTTAATATAATGATATAGTAACTATTATACACTAAACATACATTTGTAATTTTCGCGCAGTCGGCTTCTGTAAGTTCGGAGAATTTTTGCATTAAAACGGGACAGCGATATAGAGATATAGTGGGAGTGAAAGAGATAGGTTGTACTCACGGACACCGCTTTGATTTCAGCGACTCTGTTGGTGACTTGCTTGAAGTACTGTTCGGGGGTGATGGAGTTGAGATCATGGTATATGATTCGGCTGGAAAAAGAGAAGGAGTTAGCGAAAAGAGTATAGTAGTGCGGGGCAGTAAGTAGGAGAGCGTAGTATACCAAACCGGTATAGAGGATTCAAGTAATCTCAGATATTTAGAGGAACAAGTCAGTTACAGTTAGTTAATTGAGTAATAAAAATCTGAAATTAATGAATTAACTAGGACTATTAAAGTGGATCTAGAAACTTGATATACATTCCTCATTTAACGTAGCAATTCACATAAGGGTTTTTCAAAATTCACACGTAAAATTGGGTATCGCGAAAAGCTAATAAATCTATATCTATACTAATAAAGAAGCTTTCTTATATATAAAATCTTTCTTACTTATATGTACCTATACTGGGTGATTTTGTTATCACTGGCAATACTTGCAAGGGTGGAAGTACTCATCAAAATGAACAACTTTTA
Source organism: Tetheella fluctuosa (assembly GCA_951216915.1). Classification (NCBI taxonomy): domain Eukaryota; kingdom Metazoa; phylum Arthropoda; class Insecta; order Lepidoptera; family Drepanidae; genus Tetheella; species Tetheella fluctuosa. Next base: position 10,907,367 of record OX578222.1, read on the forward strand.
TTATGGGACTAACTGTGAAATCATGAAAAAATTATCAGCTGTTCCATACAAAAGTTCAATACCTACACGACCAAAATGTATGAAGCAACCATATTATTTTACGCGATATCAGAGTTAGCCCTATAATAAAAGTTGTTCACATTGATGAGTACTTCCACCCCTGCAAGTATTGCCAGTGATAACAAAATCACCCTGTATAAGGTCCTAATAAATGAAGTACGGTCCTTTTGAGGGATGATAGTATAGGTCATAAATATTCCGAATTAAATCATCTTATCTGTCAATTGTCTATAAAGCCGATTATATGTACGAATTACACTTATTTTGCGATATATAATACGACAGCCGTCGGTATCGTAATTCGGCGCAGGCGGCGATCGATGATAATGATGATAAAGATTTATTTTAGATGTGTTGTGTTCGATACTAAACCTTTGGGAGCCAGTTTGAATCTAGACTTTGTGAGAATAGCAATATCTTGTGGTAAAACGATCATTCAAATACTAATAAGTCTTAAGCCATAGTCGTAAGATTTAATTTTGCATAAACAATTACAATATACGTCTATTTTGTTATCACTGGCAATTCTTGCAGGGGTGGAAGTACTCATCAATGTGAACAACTTTTATTATAGGGCTAACTCTGATATCGCGTAGAATAATATGGTTGCTTCATACATTTTGGTCGAGTAGGTATTGAACTTTTGTATGGAACAGCTGATAATTTTTCATGATTTCACAGTTACTCCCATAATAAAAGTTGTTCATTTTGATGAGTACTTCCACCCTTGCAAGTATTGCCAGTGATAACAAATCACCTAGTATATATATTATTTTTCGTGAATCACTTCCTAGATTGACAAGAAGATTTTTTATGTATATATTTCGATGAATTACATAATAATGTACCTTATCGTGACCTCTAATTGTATATACTATACATAGAAATTGACCAAATAGTGCTTACATACATTGCCTACATTATTTACGTAAATTTCTTTAGTTAGCGGCGAAATATCCATACTATGTGAGCATCATATTTTTTTAAAAACGGAACAGCGATATCGAGATATAGAGGGAGTGAAAGAGATAAGTACTCACCCAGTAGAACTATGCATTTTATCACACAACGTGAACAGAATATCAACTTCCAAAGGTGTAATCTGACTCATCATCTGTGCTGAGTGAAGAAACTCTTCCTTTGTGACTTCCTGGGTCCTGTGACCATTGGTTGCGTTCAGGTACACGCGTTTAATTAACTCCATGTTGTTGAGTAGAGAGTTGAAGGCCATGTAGTATGGGAAACTTATCTTTCTTTCGCCTTGGGGAAAGCCTGAAGCCTGTGGAAGATGTCATTTTAATTTTGATTAAATAAATTACGAGATATAAATGTTAAGTAGGTACATTATCAAATTATAGACCTATATTGGCTAAAATATTGTTATTCAAAAGTAAACCTTATATCATTGGTTCTGGATTTAAATTCAGTAGTTACAAAAAATCTGTCAAGTATGGTGTGTTCCGGAATTTGTACCAAAATTATATTTATTTTATATATATATATATATATTACTAGCTGTCCCCCGCGGTTTCACTCGCGCAGCGGTTTAGAAAAATAGATGTTGGCCGATTCTCAGACCTACCAGATATGCACACAAAATTTCATAAAAATCGGTCGAGCCGTTTCGGAGGAGTATGGTAACTAACATTGTGACACGAGAATTTTATATATTAGAAGATTATATTTCACCGAAAGTTCAAGCTCATTCTAGGATTCCGACCCACGATCTTTGCCATAGATTCGACGCTTCCACATTACCTTTCAAAGTCAAATAAAAAAAAAATAGCATACATACATTGATAACTTTAGTTTTCAACTCCTTGGTTAGTAAATGGTTCTTCACAGACAGCATGATATCTCTGAAGTCTCCAGCACTAATGAACCCAGTGCCTTCACTGTCGCACTTCTTGAAAGCCTCAACGCCGTACTCCTCGTGGAAGTCGTGAAGGAACTGACTGAACTCGGGATACGTCACTAGTCTCTTCTTGTCCTTTCCGAAGTACAGCCGGACGAATGTACTCTCCATGTTAAACGGCAATTTCTTGTGAAGTGCCGTCTTGCGCATAACTTCGGCGAATTCGTCTATAATTTTGGGAAGGTTTTAAATGAACAATTGATAACTGAACAATTTGCTAACGAAAATTTAACCCCCATTTTTTTAGGGGTTGCATTTTTAAGAACCCTTAATGAAAATAATTTGTTAATCCTTCGAAAATTAACGTTATTCCAAGGAAGATAAAGTTTATTTTTCCCACAATGTAAAAGTAAAATCTCAGTATCTGAAAACAACTCAGTAGTCGAAACTTAACAAAATAATTTTGGAAGCATTTAATCATGTTGTATATTAATTTATTTACCAAAAGCGACAAGTCCATTGCCATTGGTGTCGAAAAGCTGGAAGGCGGTCTTGTAAAGCGCGTCGGGCACGCACAGCAGCCCCTCGAAGGCCTGGAACTCGGAGAACGAGATGAACCCGTCTTTATCCATGTCCACGATACCAGCGATGAGCTGCACTGATTCCTTGTTGTAGTCATCTAGAAATCATGTCATTTATTAATATTTTATCGCAATTAGGTAATAGCCATCAGGTAAGGTTTTAAGGTGATAATAGCTTAGTGAAGGAAAACATCGTGAGGAAACTATTGCATGGTGGACGAGCACTTAGAGCTACCACTTTCAAGTTGAAAATCAGTCACCAAACACCTACTGGTGTGTTCCGGCAGCTGCATTTGAGAGCCAGTTCCTTCTAGGCTTTGTGTGCTTATCACCTTCGGCCACATCATCATTTACCGTGGTGAGATAGTGGTCAAACACAGGGTATGTATAAGACATATCAAGAAATAAAATAAAATAGGTACAGCTACCAGATGAGTGGAATATTGGGTAGTTGTTTGGTGATAGAAAATTTTGTAGGGAAATTTATTAAATACGATGAATTTTTAATCAATGACACGGAAATCGATTATCATTCCTATGATAATAAATAAATAAATTTTATTATGTTCAATAACTTCAGAAGCAAACAAAGTACAAATTGTGCGCACGCAGCTATTGCATGTGCATCGATAATCAAACATATAACCTAATAAACTCTTCATTTTCTACAAACTTCAACATCTTTGTTTTGGCCAAATGAACGAGGTACAGAAGTTGATTAAACACGACAGACGTGAAGGGGATCGCGTTCCGATACACGCAGTGGTCTATTACGAAACGACAAATTGACGAGAGGCTAATTATATATATACATTATATATATATATAATGTTTATCTTGATAATTATCACGATAATTATCTGTTCGAACCCTGATACTTGTAATGAAAAATATTAATATTTCTTATTAATAAATAATAAGATTATGGGACAAATAAATTCGGAGGGTACTTGTTTGGCTACGCCCACTGGTCTGGTAAATAATAATGTCAAGAGTATATTAGATGAGTGAAAATTGGTTGCAATTTATGTATAACTGGGCTTTTCGAATACCTCATTTTTCTTTTAAGATACTGTCAGGGGCGTGACTGGTCTTTCAGGTTGATCTTAGCAAATAAAACTATAATATAAGCACCGCGATGCTAAGGTTAAAATTTCTAGCAAATAGTTTGTTGAATGATGAAAAAAAATGCCTGACCAGAAAATAAAAAACCTCCGTGAAGGCGACACTTAAAAATATTTTTACAACTCAGTAAAATCAGTAAGTACACTTATTAGTTCCGTGAAATTCCGCAATATGGCAAAGTGTTATTTTTTTTTTATTTGTATAGGCTTGTGTTTGACCACAATCTCACTATGGTAAGTGATGATGTGGCCGAAGGTGGTAAGCACACAAAGCCTAGAAGGAACTGGCTCTCAAGTGCAGCTGCCGGAACACACCAATAGGTGTTGGGCGACAGATTTTCAATTTGAGGGTGGTAGCCAGCCAGACGTGTTTTATTATTTTGGTCGGACTTTTATCAACAATCTTTTATCTTGTTAACATTCAATTGATTTCAGTTGTGAAATACTCATTATAAAAAGAATTTTGACTATACTGGGTGATTTTGTTATCACTGGCAATACTTGCAAGGGTGGAAGTACTCATCAAAATGAACCACTTTTATAATGTGACTAACTGTGAAATCATGAAAAAATTATCAGCTGTTCCATACAAAAGTTCAATACCTACTCGACCAAAATGTATGAAGCAACCGTATTATTTTACGCGATATCAGAGTTAGCCCTATAATAAAAGTTGTTCACTTTGATGAGTACTTCCACCCCTGCAAGTATTGCCAGTGATAACAAAATCATCTGTATAATAATATAATTCGTTTATTCAAGTGACTATGACTCATATTTGTGAGTAGGCTTATAATCTAAGTGTTAGTTATTAATATAATTAAATCTACATCTGAGTGTCGCCCTAAATATGCAGGTGACAGCACCAACGTATGTACGGGCAGTCTAGTATGTCCGCTATCATTGCCAGGACGGTGTTAGCGCTGGGCCGCACCCAGAGACGCGCATCGTTTGCGCATAGTTGCATAGAAGCAATCGGTGCGCGCCTCCGCAAACATACCCGAAGCACTACAGTAGCGAGGCAGCCCCAACATCACCCTAAACGCATTATTGTACTGGACGCGGAGGGCACTGTACGATTTCTGAGTGTAGCCAGCCCACAGGCTGCACGTATAGAATGACGTACAATAAGCTCTGAATAACGTCACTTTCGCGTCTTTGGAGCATCGTACGAACCTGCGCGCTATCATATTTGCTCTCACCGACATGTATGTGGCCTAAGTATTACTATGGGATCAACTCTGTTACCTATACTGTAATTTAATTCGCATACAAAAGATCAACTTTACTCTATCAAAATGAAAAATGTGTACCACGACTTTTTACGTAGTAGCGCAGTTTATTTATCTCTAGTTGTTTTACTCTGCGCCTGCGCCAAGTCAATTCCGAAGCTGCGCGGGAGTCACGTCTCCTACCTACCGCACTACCGTATGCACTGGGAATACGAACCATATTCCCGCTATCTGAACAGCATTGGCATGTTCAACCGCGACAAGGGAGCAAAATTACTAAAGTGTGGTCACGGAGCAGAAAGAATTTAGTGCATTGACCCGTCATTACTTTTCTCTATCGCACGCGTATAGATATATTGCCGTCACGCTCCTTCAGATGCGGTAACCGCCGTCATCAAAGATTCGAAGCCTTTTCTCGATAAAGGTCATTGTGTATAAATTCATCCTGTTCCACGACATGTTGCTCTTTACTTTTAAAATGGAAGTAGGTAGATACTTATTATCAGCAGTCAGTGACTGGTACACATTAATAAGGTCATAATATTTTTAATATAGGGATGGGCAGGTCATAAGAAAATTACCTACTACCCACCTTCATCAAATAATCCTAGATATTTCCTCACAAAATCTTCACTGGTGATGTGCTTTTCACCGTTCTTTTCGACGGTGGCGTACTTCAGGAATATTTCATGTAGACGATCTGAGTCCGCCCTTTTTAAATAACCAGCCCCCTGAAAACAATAATTTGATATTAATAAATCATTTATACGAATAATCTTTGATTGTAATGGTTGTAATTATAAATTTTATATAACTTATAATAAACTAGCTTTTCCGCGCGGTTTCACCCGCGTTCCCGGGATAAAATATAGCCTATGTTAATCGGTGAAGATGCAGCTTTCTAACGGTGAAAGAATTTTTAAAATCGGTCCAGTACTTTTTGAGCCAATTCGTTACAAGCATACTTACGTACATACAAATCTTTCCTCTTTATAATATTAAGTATAGATTTGTAGAACCGGTGTGTTTGTAAATATATATGTATATTTTTACCAAAAATTGTAGTTATTTGATAAAAAAATCCTTTGCAATTTCTATTTAATAAATAACAAAACTCTTTTACTTACATAGATAAACAAAAACGTTATAAGGTTTGGAAATCTAACAAATTTCAATAAAATATTTCATAACTAAGTTATGTAATGTACCTAACAATTTAATTACTTATAAGACGGTAAGAACCTAATTATTCCAGCATCAAATCTCGATAGCTTATCTACCATTGACGACATACATTATGATCCAAATATAACACACATAAAATTACGTAAGTAAGTAACACTTAGAAAAAAAAACTCGATATGGTAACGCGATACTATATGTAGTACTCATTATTGTAACCCAACTAAGAAACATCTATTTATTAAATAAACTAACAGTTAAGATTCAAATCTATACTAATATTATAAAGCTGAAGAGTTTGTTTGTTTGTTTGAACGCACTAATCTCAAGAACTACTGGTTCGATTTGAAAAATTATTTCAGTAGTACACCATTGGCCCATATATTGTACAATAAGGTTAAGTTACTGAGTCACAAAATTGAGTTTATTTTATTATTATTACGGAACACTTGACCACGTGTGTTCCGTTCATGTACGGTCAAGTCTCGCAGTCTCGAAGTCGTCCGGGTATCCATGAGGATTTCCCCACCTTAAAAAAAAACATGCTGGGCAGTCTTTGGGGACTGCGGATAGAAGTGCCGAGTTTCACGCTTTTTGTTCACCCAAAAAGTACACATATATACAAAGTATACATATAGCTCATAAAGCGTCCGGTGACGATGACGCGAGTTCCATGATTTTTGTTCACCCAAAAATTGCTTAACGCACCTAAAGAAGTTTTCACTAAAAAAAAAGGCTCTTGTGGAGACACGCTAGACGGGGGACTGTTGTAAAATGTTCGTTTGAATATTTATGTAATGTTCTCTGATACTGAACTAGCAAATAAAGGTTTTGAAATTGAATAATGGAACACTCCATGCATGAGCCCGACTCGCACTTAGCCAGTTTTTTTCTTTATTTACTATGAATAGGCTTGTTTTTGACAACACTCTCATCATGGTAAGTGATGATATGGTTCAAGGTTATAAACACATAATGACATAGCCTACAATGGAACTGGCTTGCAAGTGTAGCTGCCGGAACACACCAGTAGGTGCTCGGCAACAGATTTACAACCTAACTACCACACTATAAAGAATCACTAGCTCTATTAGATCCACAAATCTCATCCTGTTTAGTAATAATGCAAGTTTACTTGATAATTTCCTGGCCAAGTTATTTATTATCAAATGTCCAAGAAATAATGAATCATTGGTATGTTAGATCCCTAATCTCATCCTGTTTATTAATAATGCAAGTTTACTTGATAATTTCCTGGCCATGTTATTTAGTACCAAATGGCCAAGACATAATGAATCATTGGTATGTAAGTAGTAATGGATTGCCAAGACTTATGTAAGCTAATATGCAAGTATTCTTGGTTACTTGCCAAGTAGTTGTTTACAAGTTTGACAATACAAACAAAACTCTTCAGTCCATAAGCGGTTTAATGTCAGCTTTATAGAAATTTAATGTCATATTAGAGGTCATATTTATTTAGGTAAGATAGTTATTAGGGACAGCTTTATTGCTTATTAGGGTACAGACCCTAATAAGCAATAAAGCTGTCCCTAATAACAGGGTACAGACCCAAAGGGCAAAATGGAGCCTTATTCATCTGTTTGTCACTCTAGCTTGTAGCTGGAATGACAAAAATAAACTACTTAGTTAGGAATTTGGAATTTCCATATATATATATATATTGTATTATGTAGGTACCATTATTATATTATTATAGTTTTAACAACAAATACTGAAAACACCTATTCATTATGTAGTTTGTATGCTGTGTATGACCAAACAAACATTTACCTCCATGGGATAATTTTATAGCAAAACTTGAGTACAGCGACACAATTAAGTCAGTTTTATTATTATGGAATCAAACCCTTATTGTGCGAGTCCGACTCGCACTTGTCCAGTTTTTATCTTGATATAATAATATGTTACCTATTTGTTTCAAGCATGTGATCATGAGATACTAATAATAAATCAATGGTTCATCACCAAATACCTAAACAAGAAAACTCTTTATGGCTGTGGAAGATACACATTATTAGATGGTTAATAAGAATGAATTATTGAAAAGGAAAGTTTTATCTCTATATTTAAATATGTTAGTAATTTTCTATCAACTAAATTCACTTTCTTATCACAATTACCTTGAACAACCAAATCATATTTCAGATCCAAGAATTGCTTTTCTAGATACAAGATAATGGGGCCTTGAACTTGGTATTGCTTTTTTAATTTACATAATCCATATTATATTAATTTATTCAAAAGTTATATTTATATCCAAGGTTGTATGATTCCCAGTGATTGAATAACTCATATCGCATGCATTTTATTCTACAAATAAGACAATCCTTTAATGTTAATTAGCAAATAACCTTGTGCCTATCTACTTTTCTACTTAGTTCAATAAAACATGATAAAGATGAACAAATAAAACTATTTACTGAAATAATAAAAATATTGGCCAGTAATTACTTAAAACAAAATTATGACAAAACTATAATCAGATTTCAAACCAATTGCTTCAGATAGTAAGGTTAATTTTCCATAATAACCACACTTTTACCACATGAACACAATCACTAACACATTTAAAATTAAGAACATAATGGTTATCTTCTGAAACTGAATTGTAAATTAAAAAAAGAAAATAAGTTACCCGACGAGTTGTCATTTTGTTGAAGATTCAAAGTGAACTGGGTTGACGGCCATCAGACTTCTTGACGTAACAGATAAGAATTTATTATCATGTTTGTGTGGGCAATTTAACAGTATATAACCCAGTGTTATCTTTAAATTGCATTGGTTCTATTCTGTATTTTAGACTAACATGTCATTATTTTTGAAAATAGAAGAAAGTTTATTTTTTTAATTTGAAAATGGAATCTTAGGTAAGTGTATCAGCTAATACTTTTGTTTCCCATGTAAGAATCAACTGCAGGAATTCTTTCTCTGTAGATACTGAATTTGTTTTTGTATTTTCAGCATTGTGGTAGGCTATATGTATTTTTATATTTCTTTCTATAAACTAAGGTCAAATAGGTTGGTTATCTAATCTATGTTAGGTAGGTATCTTGGGGAGATAGACATTAGTTAGGGTTAAGCTATTCCTATTTTAAATGAGGCTAGGATGTTGTCAACTTGGGCGTCAGGTTTTGTTGGTATACCAAGATGACAGAAGGAAGACTGCATAGCCGCATAGTGACGTTCTACCGCAGTTCAAGGCCGGACGAATCAAGGGCATCCAAATTTTATTGAAAATTGCACACAACAAACATGACTGATTTCCATCGCCATTGATTTATTACTAAATCAAAATTTTCTAATATAAAAACTTACCCACCTCTTGACAGCTGGCCTGAGTTATCAGAGAGCTGAACAAAGATTTAAACATTACAGTGTTTTAGTCACTACACAACAATTCCTTGAAATAAAAACTACAATATTTAACTTCTCAACAATTTCTATGAAGTTCGTTTGCCCTGTTAACACGTCACGAAACGTAAAAATGTAACAAAATCTATTTTTATTTAGCACGCGCCGTGTTCATGATCGTTCTAGTGCCCGGCTTGACTATGATAAACCCAAAATAAACAGTTAACAATTTATTTGCAAATGTGGCGGATTTGCGTACTTTTTAATTTTGTCGAATAGCACGTATATTTTTTTTTGCAACTTTGATGTAATAGTGTTGTTATGTGTCTATCGGTCACTATACTGTCTCTCTAGTATATAGTGTATTATCTATGATACTGTCTGTACACTTATTACGAGACTTCCTGTATGTAGGTAGATACGCTAGCTATGATGCAACGCAACACCAATAAAAAATAGAGAATTAAAAAATATACTAAACTATAAAGTTATTTAAATAGTAAATAGGTAAATATATATTAAATACATTTCTTTTATTTTCTCTTTTGTTTGTGAATCGGTTTTTTTTGTTTAGTCTTTATTGACGAGCTTTAGTGTTGTGTTATCAATAAAAAATATTTAAAAAGCCACAAGGAAGCGTCGCCGGGTTTATATATTATATTTCTTTATACCTACTTTCTTCTTTGAAACCTAACTTTGTATCGATTACAAATTATTATAACATTTGGTTCGCATTTCTAGCTTGCTTATGTCAGAGCAAAGTCAGAGTCACAACAACCTTGCTTAACCCCTTAGTAAATTCACCTTTGTTTGTTAGATGTCGCTAGTAGTACCTATTAAAAGTAAATTATTATAAAACAAAACATGACAGAAAGTGTTATGTATGTAATATTAGAATGTCTTTTAAATTTACCAAGTATAGTATAAATAGAATGCACATGTTTTTTTTTCCTATGTCTTTTATATCTTCCGATATCCGATTCGGAATGCCTTAGATATGTAAGTAAGGCTATAATCATTGGCTATAATATTATAATACCTACATTGTACAATATATAGAATGTAGAATGAATGCCTTATACATTATCCGATGATTGGTAGATGTCTAGGTACACCCTTTGGTACAATAGGGTGTACCAATAGGGTGTGTGATATTATCATAATATTACTTCTCAAATATTTATCCTTATTTTAACTACACTATCGGATGGTGTAATAATACCTACAGTGTGTGTTTTTTTTATTTCATAATCAACGGGTTCGAATCCTGCCTAGAAATAATTTTTCAAAAGAAAGATTTTTCATCAAAATCGGTCGCGAGACTCATTTGATTATTTTTCGGTATTTCTTATAGTTACGGATTTGGCCATCCACGTCCATTTAAAAAATTCAACCTGTATAATCTAAAGCAAATGAAGAAGGCCTCTATGTTTTAATCCTCCTTTCCTCACGATGTTTTCCATCACCGAAACCACCGAAGCCAGACGGGTACGACAATATAAAGTACCTACCACCTTGCTAAGGTTGTGCATTCCCGGAACAGGTGGAATTCTGGGTCATACATGTCTCTGTCACTCGCGCACAAATATACATTAATGCCCTGCAGGTGCGGTGTATAAGGTGTATTAGACATGTCGGTAGATTGTGTGCATTGACGGGTCATTGACCGAAATTCCTAATCTATTTTTAGACATAAGGCGTTACTTAGGGGAGAACATTAAAATCTTTTTTAGGTTCACGGGTCTAGAGTGCATTCAGCTGTTAAAGCCTCAAGAATGTATAAGCCAGTTTGGTCTTATGTGATAGGGTTGGCACATGATGATTTCGTTTTATTATGAGGTAGGTATAAACATTTTAGGGGAAATCTAAGTGATTTTCCGATAATAAAATTGACTGGATTTTCCAATAAGTATTCGTATAAAAGCTAGGTACAATAAAATAATAACCAAATGCAGTAAGAAACGAGTTTAATTTACGTACGTTTAATACCTATATCTATACTAATATTATAAAGCTGAAGAGTTTGTTTGTATGTTTGTGTGTTTGTTTGGCTGAACGCGCTAATATCAGGAACTACTAGTTCGAATTGAAAAATTATTTTAGTGTTGGATAGCCCACTTTTTATCCCGGGAAAACATAAGATCTCTCGGGAACGCGAGTGAAACCGCGGGGTGGAAACTAGTTCGAGAAATCATAATGTAACCAAAGGTATTTAGGAATTTAAATTTTGTTTTTGGTAGATACACAAATAGCATCTAAAATAATGATATTATTATTTTAGTTTTTAATGTTTGCTACCAACCCTACTCGTATATGCAATTTCCATAATAACATTCTATAAAATGCTTCAAAGGGTATTTTTCGAATAAGCTTTCACAGTACAGTCCATTTACGTTTTTAATGTCATCATGTTTCTACCTACGCAAGAAAAATTTCTACATAGGTTTAAATATTATATAAACGCACACATAAATTAGTTGAATAATTGGTTAAAGTTTTAAAAACTAAAAAACATGATTTTAGTGGTAAATATTGAATGAACTTCTATGTTAAAAAATCTGTGCACCTAATTAATAATTTAAAGGCTGAATGTTGTGATTACTTCAGCCCGAATTGCATACTACGTAAATATCGAGAAAGTACAAGAAGGTATGTACGTTGTGGCTGAATAAGGAATAAGGTGGCCAATAGACAAAAGAAAGGCACCTACATCCTGGGTTTTTCATCAATGGTAACAGTTTAGACGTTTATAATCTTAATATATATAAATCTCCTGTCACGATGTTTGTCCGCGATGGATTCCTAAACTACTTAACCGATTTTAAATTAAATTGGCACACCGTGAGCAGTCTGGTCCAACTTGAGAGATAGGATAAACGGCTGGACCGATTTGGATGAAATTTTGTGTATGAGTTGGACAGGACAACGTCTGTTGGGACAGCTAGTACCTAGTAATATAAATTTACCGTTTCATATTAGGATTTGTATATAATATATTATAAAATGGCCGAAGGTGGTATGCAAAAAGGTTGGTGACAGGGGCCCAATTCTCAAGCAATAGGGATAAATACCATTCGATATTTATCATAAAACATGGCGTATATACAGGTTGATTTTGTTATCACTGGCAATACTTGCAGGGGTTGAAGTACTCATCAATGTAAACAACTTTTATTATAGGGCTAACTTATCGCGTAAAATAATATGGTTGCTTCATACATTTTGGTCGAGTAGGTATTGAACTTTTGTATGGAACAGCTGATAATTTTTTCATGATTTCACAGTTAGTCCCATAATAAAAGTTATTCATTTTGATGAGTACTTCCACCCTTGCAAGTATTGCCAGTGATAACAAAATCACCCTGTATAAATCAATTTTTGGTATATTCTCGAGATATCACACTAGATATTTATCTATCGTTAGCGTGCGATATGCAACGAGTAAGTATTGAAATATCTAATACCTATATTTTTGTGTTATTTTCTTTCGATATGAGACTCGATATATTTATCGAAAACGGTATTATTATCGCAAGTGCGAGAATCAGCCTTCAGATATTCAACTTGAGGATGGTTGCAAGCTAGGATGGTACAATGCAACACCGTGCTATGGTTTCCCCACGATGCTCGCCTTCACTGAAAGCTCAAGCTTATTGCAGGATCAGAAAAGAGTAAATAAATCGAATTTTATTTGCCTCACTCGGTCGGTTGGCGTCGGGCATTTCTTTGTCCCGTAAAAAGCTACGGAATTTGAGTTTTTTAAAAGCTGTAAATTCGTATTGTGATTCGTATAATAGTAAAACGTGGATACAATAATTTTCAGTTATGACAATGTGTAGAACAGAGTTGCGCGAATCATTGCCATTATTTAACAAGTAGGTTATGGTGCAGAGGGCCAGTTCCATATAAATACCTACTTCACCATGAGTAAATAAATAGACATACAGGCCATATATATTATCTAAATATTAACCATATGTTTGACTAGCTTTCGCCCTGCGGTTTCACCCGCGTTCCTGGGATAAAAAGTAGCTTAGGTATGTCACTTGCTCTTCTCAGAACAATAACCATCCAAACCTTTTGTTAGAGTCAGACTATTCCTAAGTGATCGTGAAGTCAACTTTATATAGAAATATTTTTATTTGATTGACTCAGCAGTGCAACCAAGAAACACATAACTTGGTGGTTTGACAGATTTTGTATAGATAAACTGACAATCCGCCTGCCAAGCGTGACGAGTATTGGTAAATACCCCCTAACTGATGTACTACAATAAGACCAGGCCCCCAGTACCCGGCAGCTCCGCTATTCCTGGCTCGGGTAGCAGTCATAGTTACGGCGGAGCAGGGGGTGCTTAGAATCCCCGGCAGACGCCCATCTACCCCACCCGATGACGACTGGCTCTGGTAATATACACTATAACGCACTTTGAGGACAGACGAGAAGATCATTGAGCTGGAAGAGAAACTGTGTACACTGAGCACTGGGACATTTTGGGACTAGCCGTATAGAGCGTGAGGACTCGGTAACCGCAAAATCCAGCTCGCCTGGGCAGCGTTCGGAAAACTACGGAATGTCTTCTCGTCCAAAATACCTCAGTGCCTTAAGACGAAAGTCTACAACCAGTGTCTTGCCACCAGTGATGACATATGGCACCGAGACGACGACTTTTGCTTTTTGCTGAGTTGCTTTGTTGGTTGGCGCCATCTTTACATCCATGGACTAGAATACAGTTACGTTTAGTCGGCTACCTCAGTTTGGTTTTGGATTTCGGAAGATTAACATCTCATTAAGTTGGTTGTGAGTATCAGTGTTGAATAATACATGTGAGTACAATAATTGAATTTTATTTATTTTCCTATTCCTATCTTCTTACTTGAAAATCTTATTGCATGGTTGGTACGTTGAGTTACATTCAGACGTTCTCTTTTATAAAAATAAATAGCTAATCATTAATGGTTTGGGATGTAAAGTATTTTCCAACAATTGATATTGCGAGCTGTTTCTGCCGCGTTAGTTTCGCGTCGAAACTCGAATTCAAAAATCACTCGAATTTTCGAAGTATCTATCTTTCTTGTCTGGGCTGAATAAAAAAAACAACTGAAAGTAATTATATTAAAAAAGCAGTTTTATTTAAAAGCAATATTAGTCAAGTGTGATTTTTTTATACTTTTTAAAACTGGCTCCTTCATACACATTGTCCCCTATATATGAGAAGTGCAACCACAAACAAAACATGGCGGTTTGACAGATAGTATAGATAAACTGTCAAACACCATCTTTATTTGTAGATTTACAACTACCTACTCACACAGCGATTGTAAAACAACCCTAAGTTAATATACATGAAAATATAAATATGGAACATATATATCGAATATCTATACTCAAATAATGTTATGGACAGACAACCCGTCACCCGTTCTAGCTATTCCGTCGTCACTTCCCACTGTAAACCCTTCAATGCATACAAAAAACTTCTTTTTCAATATGTACTCGCGTCGGCCGATGGCAATATGTCCCGGACCCTGGGATATAGTAAAAATTACTGGGACGGGAGGGGTTCGCTCTAAAACATATTTTACACGTGCGACCCGCGATCGAGGGTCAAAACATTGTTTATGGGCCGTCTATCGATTGCCATGGACTGATTTGTATTTTTTGAAAATCGAATGTGTATGTATGTAACATTTGGTATTGAATTTTGAATTTTAGATAGAAATTAAAAGAAAAACTATGGGGCGCGTAAAAACTGTAGGGATTAGCTGTCGTTCATAAATCGTGGTACCTACCTATAGATTTTTTCTATTCAATTAATAATTAGGTATCTGCTTTTTAATCTTGTGTAACAGACATATAGACCAACGACGTGGTTATGTTGTTTTTACACCTATTTCAGTTGTAAAAACAACAAGTAATTATCAACCTTAAAACGAACATAGAGAGTTCTATATCACTACTTTATACTCGTCAGTTTATCCTTTCACAATGGAATCTCTCATGACGTCACAGCTAAGGTCATTTACCTGAATCTGAATAGGAGTACAAATAGTGGCAGATATTGGGTTCACCCATTCGACCCGTTGTCGTAGCTTCGGCTACAAATCAACGAAGGGCAGAGCTATTTCCGTATCTGTATTTTTGAGTTACAAAACTAGACCGTTTTTGAGTTACAATAGAGTTTACTGTATTTATTTCATATGGACTAAAAGGTTGACAGCATGGAAAGGACCACAAGGTTCGCGTAAACAGGGCAGACCCTATGCTAGATGAGAGTACGAAATAACAGAAACAGCTGGAAAAAATTGGTTACAGATAGCTCAATCCAGAGACGACTGGTAAACCTTGGAGGGGGCCTTCACCCGCAGAGGGGTTCTTGCAAACAAAAATAAATAAATATTTATTTATATAATTTAAAATTTTATAATAAATTTTGTAATAAACCGTATGCGATAAAAATTTCAATAGCAAGTAGTTATGCTTTTTTGACAGTATTTATTTTAGTTTGTGTGTGTAGCTGTATGATTTTTTATACAGACACTCTGCATGCTTGCTTCGTATAATTGTACTAACTTCCGCCCCGCAGTTTCACCCACGTTCCTGTACCTTATGTTTTCCCGGGATAAAAAGTGTTAGTTAATCCAGGGTGTCAGCTACCTCCATACCCAATTTATCAAAATTTTTGAGCGTGAAAAAATAACAAATATACAAACACACAGACTCACAAACTTTTACATTTATAATATTAGTGTGATTCCTATTTCTATATAAACATAACTATAACAACTATTTAAGCTGGCCATAACTAGATTCAATAAAAAGACACTGGAATTTAAGACTTTATGACGTCAGCATATAGCCTCCGTTATGAAAATTAAAAGCCCTTCTTCAAGGATATAATAAAAAAATAGACCGTGCAAAAATATGAGACCCAAAGGCATATTAATTCTCGGCAAACAAGCCTCCATAACGAACAATCTATTACCATCGCCCTAATCTTTATTGCAATGTATCTATGGTCCCGCTCCTCGAGGGTGTAATTTTTGGTAGCTCTGAAGCTATTTACGGCAGCTAAGAAGCTATCGGGACGTTAAAATTTATATTATAAACGAACATACTCGAACGAATATCCAGCTACATTCAACTAAAGCTTGTTTTGATTTTATGTTGTGTGTTGTACGACCTTTTGGTTTAGTACTTGTGTAAAACTATACATGATTATATTTATTGAAGCATCATATCAAAATATTACATTATTGTTCCAGAAAATAATTGCAGTTCAGGAATCAGAAGCAATGGAAAGCAACATAGCGCCCCAAGGCATGGTGGTAACACCTCACCACCTTGCCACACAAAGTGCTCTAGCCATTCTCAGAGACGGTGGAACAGCCATAGAAGCAACCGTTGCTGCAGCTGCTACCATAGCAGTAGTATATCCTCTTATGAACAGCATTGGAGGAGACAGTTTCTGGCTCATAGTACCACCTCATGGAGACCCTATCGTCATAGAAGCTTGTGGCGCAGCTGGGAGCTTAGCTACTGAAGAATTCTTCGCTGATTGTAAGAAAATACCCCACAAAGGTCCAAAAGCAGCAAACACTGTTGCTGGAACAATCGGTGGATGGGAAAAAGCTCTGGAGTACGTAACAGAATGTGGATATCAAAGAATATCAACATCCAAGCTGCTAGCTGATGCGATTAGATACGCAGAAGATGGATTCCCAATTACAAAACGTCATCATGAAATACTAAAAGAATCTCTAAATTCTCAAACTTACGAATTTCAACGTATTTTCTTACCTGATGGAAAAATACCTAAAATTGGAGAAAAAATCTGTCAAAAAGAACTAGCAAAAACACTGAAAAACCTTGCAGAAGATGGCTTGAATAGTTTCTATAGAGGAAAACTTGCTGAACAGATAGCTGAAGATATGTCTTGCTTAGGCATGCCAATTATTAAGACGGATCTTGAAAATTATTCAGCAGAAAGGAAAATACCTATACGATTACACCACCAGCATGGAGAGCTCTATAATACTCCTCCACCAACCCAAGGATTATGTTCTCTGACCATTCTTGGAATTCTAGATAAGTTAAACATCGATGGACAGCATGAGGGTAAATTCATTCATACTGCTATTGAAGCTACAAAACAGGCATTCCAATTACGCGATTATTACATAACTGATCCTCATTATATGAAAGTTGATCCGAAGTCACTGATATCAAGCCAGTCACTTTTAGCCATGAGCAAAAATATTAATTTCGACAAAACCTCATCTATTGGGCAGGGGAATGGTTCGGGTGATACTATTTGGATGGGTGTAATGGACAGTAAAGGATTCTCTATCTCTTTCATACAGAGCATTTATCACGCATTCGGTAGCGGAGTTATGCTACCAAAAACTGGAATTCTATGGCACAATAGAGGAGTGGTTTTCTCTCTGGATAAGGACAACTTACGCTCAATAAAACCTGGTAAGAAACCTTTTCACACCCTTAATCCTGCTGCAGCTAGATTGAATGATGGACGTGTGATGATATATGGAACTGAAGGTGGTGATGGGCAGGGCCAGATCCAAGCTGCAATATTCCATAGATATGTTGTACAAGGTATTAATTTACAAAAATCATTATCAGACCCTCGTTGGATTTATGGTCGAAATTCTGGTGATGACAACGATAGTGTTAAATTAGAAGATAGGTTTAGTCCTGAGACGGTTCAGTACCTAAAGGATAGGGGTCATGAAATTGTTATGTTGCCATCTTATTCCAAGAAGGCAGGCGAAGCCGGGGCATTAGTCAGACATCCAGATGGTATGTTGGAAGGTGCTTTTGATCTCCGTAGTAATGGTAGTGCTGCAGGATTTTAATGGGAAGCAATAAAGCGATCGCAGCAGCATTTATTGATGTATTTTTTAAAATTGATACAACGATCTGAATAATTAGGAATCTCACAAATACAACCTACCTATGTTATTAAAATCTCCCCAAAAACAAAATTATGTTTAGGTTCTTTAGTCTTTTGGCAAATCATTGATTTAATCTTATTGTATAAGAATTTTATTTAATATCATACGTTTTAGATTACCAAAGTTGATCCATGATCCATCCATGTTCCTTAAAATTTTAATTGTCTTTACTGAAAACTTTTTCAAATCCCATAGTCTAGAAACAAGTCTCTTGGGCGAAAGTTTTTAAACTTATTAGAGCTGTCATAAGCACAAGTAAAATTTATGGACTTCTGGAGATGGTTTTAAAATTCTTTTGTTGAAACTGCCTTTGTTGAAGATGAATCAAAATTGTTGAAAACCAGGCCATTGGTTTGATTAAAGTAACTATAGGACAGGTTTAAATTAGACAATCTCTTTGATATATACTTCTCGCTTCCTGAGCAGTGGTCGCCAATAATTCACGTTTATTGGAAAGATAACAGAGCGAACAAAGAACGGTTTGGATGTAAATCAAAAATCGTCGTTTTAAAATCATATCGTATAGACAGGACTGATAAATTGTTGGCAATATTAGAATTCGATTCGTTTTTATTATTTTATAATTTTAAGTAGGTGCAATATTTACTAGATGATCAATAAATGAAACATGTGAGTTCATTAAACTCGAATAAAACTAAAATTTTAATCATTTATCTTACTATCGAATGGTTAACAGAAGATATTACCTAAATTTTATATTATGTAATTTTATATTTAAATTTTTTTGTACTCATCAATAATTTTATTTAGTTTGTATACAAATTCTTAACATTATTATTATTATTTTCTCTTTCTAGTTTATTCATGCCTCAACTACAGCTTTCGTAAAACTAAACCGTGGACGGTGGTCACCACAATGTTTTAAGTTCCGTATAAAAAAGCTATAAATCCATTAATTTGTCACAGGTCCCACTAATGTGAACGAATGGTCTAAACAGTGGCAACGAAATTAAACTCTCAGAATAATGAAGTGAGCGCATTTGTCTTAATTTAACAGATGCCGCTCGGTTTATTAGATACTTATTAAGTTACGCATAGGGTTGGCGGGGATGAAAAATCTCAGATTGTGGACAGCCCTCCAGTCAGGGATGTACATTAGAAAGTTTTTTAAAAATCGATTTTTTTATCAGTTTTTTAAGAGCGTTACAGCATTAGCCCCCATCAGTCCACGCTGAATCTGAATATAACGTAAAGTCGAACACTCCTATCAATAAAACGTAGGGTCGACGCTTCTACACATGGCCTGTATAAATCTAGTGACTGTCCATTAAAAATTAGTCTCATATATCTTGGCTATTGATGAAGATACTATAAAAAAATAGAACCCTACAAGTAGTATAAATGGACATCTAAAGCCTGACCAGAAAAATAAAATCCTCCGTGAAGGCGCCACTTAAAAATATTTTGATAGCTCATTGTAAAATCAGTATACACTTAATTAGTTCTATGAAATTCCGCAATATAGCAAGGTTTTTCCTTTGGTTCTCATATGCGTAGAATATATTTTTTCATAGAAGGCCTCGTAAGCGACTGTAAAAGGCATTTAGTGGTAAAACTTACCGGTTATCGCCCAGCTATTACTGACGTTGAAATTCTTGCTGCAAATATTACACTACTAGATTCCGCCCCGCGGTTTTACCCGCGTTGTCTAGGGAGCTTATGTTTTCCCGATATATAAAGTAGCCAATGTGCTATTCCAGACTATAATCTATCTCTGTGTCAAATTTCATCCAGATCCGTTCAGCCGTTCTGGAGTGATTGAGTAACAAACATCCATCCATTCAAACTTTCGCAGGTGAGTAGGCTAGAAGGTATCTGCATTATTACAAGTACGTAATACAATATTTTATTTTTGGCAAATTGCCAACCCTAAATTATTGTGAACATAACTTTTAGGATTGTCGCAGTTGACTCGTGGGGGCAAGATTGTTGGACAGTTTTTGGCCTTTTTGGGGTAAATCTAGTTTATTATGTTTAGTATGTACTCTTATATCTTATTTATTATATTATCATTAATGAAATTGTTATTAGAATGCTATCTAGTATTTTCAAGTAGGGAATTGGAATAAAAATTACGATTGGAGAGTCATCATCATCATCTCAGCCGCAAGACGTCCACTAATAAGATAATGTTAAATATACTTTTTCTTCACATACACACTGATGTAGAAATCAGAGCAGCAGAGAGTGGAAACCAGACATATATATTTTCATATTTTATGCCAGGAACATAAACAACTAACTGGAGCGCGGCAAAAAATTACGGGGCGAAAGTAAGTTATAAAATAATCAAGTAATACCAACATTGAGTACCTACGTTAGTACTATTTCTTATCTCTGGTATAGTAACCTTTTTGTCATAGACTTACCTCAAAATATATGCAAATCAATTCAGCTGCAACTGACGTGCACGTTTCAGAGTTTGAAACAAACCAGAATCTGTTCTGCTTAGTTTAGAATCAGATACCCTGGATAATTTTCAATATAACATTATTTTTTAATTGTAACACTATTTGTCCTTAATTATTTATGTATATATTTAGGAGAAAAAACAGTTGTAAGTATAGTTATCTGGTTACCATAGCACAAGCTCTGCTTAGTTTGGGATAATATAAGAGGAATGTCCCAGGATATCATTTATATGCCGATCAAGCAGGCTATTTGGCTATTTAAAAGTTGCATAAGTGGTCTCACTTCACTCGTATGTAGCTTCTAATATTTTATTTATTCTGTGTCTTTAATGTCCATGCATAGTATTGGCATAGACAATAGACTGCGTAACTGATATCACTTGCGCTTGAATTTATTGTCCCATTTGGACCATTCTGCGGTTACGTGCGGCAACCCTGTTCGGGCCCTGGCTTTAGGCTGAACCAGATCTATCGAGTTATGGAACATTTAATCTATTTGTTTCTAAAAATAGTTTACCGCATAGACGTATGAACTGCTTGATAGTCACTGACTTGATCGTAATAAACTTGAGGCTCGGAGACGAACATGAAATTAAAAAATATTTGAATTTTTAACCTTTCTTTAGGGTTCCGTACCTCCAAAAGAAAAAAGGAACCCTTATAGGATCACTTCGTTTTTCATCTGTATATCTGTCTGTCTGTCGGTCTGTCTGCCAAGATCTTTTTCTCAGGAACGCGTAGACGTATCAAGTTGAAATTAATACCAAATACCTACTCAGGTCTGCAATTTCTTAGAACTGTAATAAAATCAAACTTCTAAATTAACTCAATCAAAACATACGGCCGTTTATGCCGCATATTGAGACTCGCAACTACTCGCAAGGCAATCAAAACCTATAGGGCACTTCCCGTTGACCTAGAATCATGAAATTTGGCAAGAAGCAATATCTTATAGCACAAATAGAGGAATACATCCGAAAACTGTGAACTTGTTGTTAATTTTTGTTTTGAGAAAATAAACTTATTTGCAGTTGGTAAACTAATTACGTTCGGTTGCCGTTGAGGACGCAAAAAAAACCGATGTGAAATAATAATTATTTAATTATTAATAAATTTTACATTTAATTTATTACAACTAATACGTGACGATTGTTCGATGTAAGAACGAAAAGTAATTCACTTAACATAACATGATTTTAGGATAACAATAAAATGCAATCGATGAATCACTACCACTGTCCCCACGGTCCGATAATTCTTGGTAGCGCCCGATGCTCGGTAGGTATTGCGAAACAGCGCAGCGGCTTCTCAGTATGTGTTGTTACGCGTCATTGTTCTTCATGGTGTAATACATCTTAACAAACTGACCGCGACCTATGTCGATGTATGGGGACAAAAGCTTACCAACGGCAAAGTTTGTTTCTCAATCTAGTTTATCTTTTCGCTATGATTCCCGTGATGGACGAACTATTTAGATACCTGCAAGGTTGTACGGAACCCTCGGTGCGCGATTTTGACTCGCACATGGCCGGCTTTTTTTTAGGTATTAAAGTAAAAGGTTTTACAACCTTATGTTTAGTTACCAACGATCTGATTCATCGATACGTCAATCTTGTGAGTTTGTCAGTTAGCGTTTTTTCTTTCATAAATGTATAGATTGTTTTTAGCCGAGACATGTTTAAATTACTAAAAGAAATTGATTATACTTAACAGCATAAGGCCAGTTCATTTCTATTTACACCGAATACATTATTTAAGTTGAGTATAAGTCTTTAAGTTATCATCAAGTAAAGCAGCAGGTTTATAAACTCATCTAAGCGTGTAAAAGTTTTAGGTACTATACGGCTTAGCTACTTTCCATAAAAGTAAGGGGAGGTTTATAGTAGAGATTATGTATTCAATAATATTTTAATTCATTTAACAGGGTAGGCCTTATACTAAAAATAAAAAAGGGGTAATTTATGATTGACGTTATAAAAAAAAAATACGCTGAATGCCGTGTTGACGGTTGTGCGTTCAAATCCTACAAAATTGAGCTTTCGGTGAAGGAATGTTATACAGTTGTAGGGTACATTTAGGTTTTAGTATATCCTGGATGGAGATCTTGAAAATCTTCAGCACATACATACATATTATGTTGACCAAATCGCTGATATGAAAATTGTATTATAGAAAAAATATATTTTATTGTTACACAGTTAAAATTGCAATTTTGACGGGCTGGTTGGCGTTGTATGTAATCTCTCTACTTACAAAGCCACAGGGCGTGAGTTCGATACCCACGTACCTACATTTATAATGCATGGATATGTCTGTTGTAATCCTTTAACTCTACTATCTCTACTATAGTAACTTCATTAATTGGTAGTATTAATACAATAATCACTTTGTTACATAAAATAATCTAAATTAAAAAAGTAGCTTTCAGAAGGCAGCGTACCCAGAATGCTGGCGGCATTGCCACGTTGGATGGCAATGCTGATTCTCTGACCAAAATATAAGCCAGCATTCTGGTCACAAGTTGCTTCGACCAGGCGTTTGGATATTTCGCGATAAAGATGGTGAGCTCTCGACTATTATTAATGCGAAAGTGTACGTGTTGGTTTGTCCTTCTTTCACGCAGCAACTAAACAACGGAATAACGTGATGTTTTGCGTAAAGACAGCTTATGGACCGGAGAGTGGCCACTTTTTATCCCATGAACGCAAGTGAAACCGCGGGGTAAAAGCTTATTATATATATATTTATAGTCAAAGTCAATGCCATTTATTCAGTTTAGGCCCTCGAAGGGAACTTATTAACGTCAAAACTACTGAAGTTACCACCGGTTCGGAAGTATATGCATGATTAGCACTGTGGTTTTAATATATCTATCAGTTATCTGGTTTCCATAGTGTAGTTCTGTTTAATTTGGGATAAGATGGCTGTGTGTTAAGAATACCCCAGAAGGATATTATTTAGGCTAACGTAATAAAAAAAAAACTATCAGTAAAATCTCGCCCTTATAGTTAAGGAGTCAGGTAACTGCTGGTAGGTAGACTGTTAGTTGAAAGACTCGGATTGAACTCCGCACTCATCTGGATAGTTAACTAATGGTAATTACTCCGCATTTGTGAATAACTGAGCAGCTTCCCATGTGAGGTGTTTAAGTTTTCAACTAAGTAGTTGATGCAGCTGTAGCTTAGCATAAGTTTATTGGGAATTAGATTGTGCTCTGCAGTTTTACCTGTATTCCATAAGGATTTCACTTTGTATCGGCTTGTGTTTGACTACAATTTCGCCATTCTTAGGGTTCCGTACCCATAGGCTAAAACGGGACCCTATTACTAAGACTCCGCTGTCCGTCTATCCGTCTGTCACCAGGCTGTATCTCATGAACCGTGATAGTTAGACAGTTAAAATTTTCACAGATGATGTTGTTCTGTTGCCTCTATAACAACAAATACTAAAAAACAGTATACAATAAATATTTAAGGGGTTCCCCAAGGGTCTTATATTTTCCCGGGATAAAAATGTTCTTCTCCGTACCATAGGCTATCTGTATGCCAAATTTCATCGCGATCGGTTCAGCGGTTTAAGCGTGAAAAGGTAACAAACAAACAAACTCACTTTCGCATTAGTTAGTTAGGATTAGGATAATATTAGTTAGGAAAGTTATTAAAGTTAGGAAGTTAGGATAAGGATGTTACGGAACCCTTCGCAAGTCTGACTCGCACTTGGCTGGTTTTTTTTGTAATGATATGGCCGAAGGTGGTAACAGTACAAAGCCTAGAAAGAATTCTCTGAAGTGCAGCTTCTGGAATACTCTCAAAGATTTTCAACTTGAAGATTGTAGCCAGGCAGGCAGGTACCTACTATAAAGTACTCTACCACCGTGCTATAATTTCTACATCGCTCTTCTTTTACTCTAACTGAATTTATAAAAAAAAACAAAGTAATATATTTTTTTATGATTTTTTCCATATTTTACTTTGGGATCAAATGCCATGGCCATTATGTGTTTTATTTATTTTTATGTTGACAATTTGTTCTCTTACATTTTGGGAAGCTTTTTCAAGATGTTAATAAAAAATGTTAGGGTTGCCAACTACTACTGCGATCAGCTAATAACTTTCTCAAGCTATAAGCAACGAAACTAGTGTAAAAAAAAAGTAAAATATACGACCATCAAGAAACAACACCCACAATTTCTCATTTTCACCGTCCAATTAGAGAATGGCAGGGGTTCTTCCGAAGTTTTCCACAAAAGGGGCGCAGTGGCGCCACCGCAAGAACATGACAGGTAATCTACAATCAGAAGTTAGAACATTAATCATTAGATTTGATGACGTCTTGTTGAAAGCCGATAGCATTGGGATTAAAAAAAGTATTCTACTAAGTACTTATAGCTTTAGATTCTCCTTATAGAGACTGTCGATATACTTAAGTAGGTACAGACAATCAAAATATAGTTAGAGTATACATTTTCTAAATATTTGTATTTTTTATTATTATTAAGAATCCATTTTAATTTAAAATGTTTAGTTCTAACTAGCTTACCGCCCCGCGGTTTTCTTTCTGACGTATATACTTTTTATTCTCTTTGTAGTCTGAAGCTTTCTCAAAGATCAAATCTCTGCGGGTCTTACATGAATTGTTTTTACACCCACAGACTACTCAAGTTATGAAGTTTAGATAGCATTAAATATTAATTTGTGTCTATACTATATAACTAACTACTACATATGCTTCCGCCCCGCGGTTTCACCCGCGTTCTCGAGGGATCTTGTGTTTTTCCGGGATAAAAATATATATATAAGACAAGCTCGCTTAGTTTGGGGCCACAAGAAAACGAAAAAATAATCACACCTAAATGTAAGTAAGGCTTAGTGTTTGTTATTATTTTTAATAAATCTTATAACTAATTAGAATATTTTTTGTCATTGTTTATAAAGTATTTTTGAATTATGAATTTGAAATTTGAATTAATACATAAGATCCCTCGGGAACGCGGTTGAAACCTAGTACTATAATAAAGCTGAGCTGAACCTTATCTATCTTCTATATAATAACAAAGTCGGGTTAGTTACACCATTTATAACTATTAAAACATCCATTTTTTATACCGTAAACGCGGGTGAAACCGCGGGGAACAGCTAGTGATAAAATATATTCACGTCCACCCTGTAGTGTTAGTTAGAGCTATTGGTACACTGTTTGAGTAGATACGGGTTTTATAATAGAACTTATAAGATTCTAATTCATTTATTTTACTTCGGATAGGCTTGTGACCACACAAAGATGAGGTATTTGGGTCTCGTCCTTGACAGTGGTGGAACTTCAAAGGTACCTGGTGCCAAGGGTGATGGGTGTGGCGGCTGCTCTTGGACGGCTGCTGCCGAACTCTGGCGAACCGGGTGCCCCCGGAGCCGCGGGGTATCCATGAGGATTTTCCTGGGTTAAAAAAAAGTGTCAAAATTTCAACTAGCCAGGCGGGTACTACAGAGTGCCCTACCGCCGTGCTATGGTTTCCTCACGATGTTTTCTCTCACCGAATGCTTAAGATCATTGTAAGATTTAAGCTCACGAAATTCTTTTCGACTAAAACTATTCGTGTAGTTATTGTAGTATTTTTACAAACTTTGGGCATGTACAGTGCGGATTTGAGTACAGTACACCTATTTTTCGACGTAGACAAGTGAAAAAGTGATCTACAAGTGAACACGACCCCAAAATAAACATATAGAGTTACATTCACATTTATAATATTAAGTAATGCAGGATTCCAATTAAATTGTTTCAGTATCGACTCATAACTTGTTATTATTTAATATCATACTTATTATAATTTCGATTGATGTTATTTACCGAGTTTAAATGAAGATATGTATGCCTATTTGATTATTATAAAAAAAACTATGAAAGTGATAGTCACGAATAATAAAAGTTCACTGTTATTGCGTCTATCTTTTTTCGCTTTGCGGTTTTAACGTACTTCATAAAATTGCTACTTTTTAACTGACTATAATAAAGCGTCGTAATAAAATGTGTTTCAAGCAAATAAATTATCTTTATCTTTATTTTTAGGATGACTATCTATCATTGTTATTATTATTATTAGTATCTCGGCGTAATAGTATCTAACCTAGTAGACAAGTCCACTCTATTGCTGTTCGCATTAAAAACCATAAAGTTAAACACTGCGTCTGTATTAGCGGCCATATTGACAGCGGGCGGTGAAAAT
Source organism: Tetheella fluctuosa (assembly GCA_951216915.1). Classification (NCBI taxonomy): domain Eukaryota; kingdom Metazoa; phylum Arthropoda; class Insecta; order Lepidoptera; family Drepanidae; genus Tetheella; species Tetheella fluctuosa. Next base: position 10,934,400 of record OX578222.1, read on the forward strand.
TCTCCCGGGGACCAATAATAAAGAATAATGCACTATAAAAGAACGATACTAAAGGGTAGGCATTGGCAAAAAAACTTTTATTATATTTTATTCTATTTGTGTTCCAAAATGCTCTACATAAGTAATAAACGTAGTAGAAATATGACTATAAGAAATAAATTTGTAATATACAAATACTTAATAATAATATAATAATGTAATATAGAGGAGTTAATTAAGAGGTAAAACAGACACAAAAATTAAAGTGGCTATGAGCGCCAAACCATTGTAGGAATTTGAAAAATGCCTAGCCTTGTCTAGCATGCTAAGTAGTCGAAGGTAGAATCAATTGTTACGTGGTCATAAGTGCCTTATTAGGGCCTAAACTGAATAAATGATTTTTAAGTTTTAGGTTGAAGTAAGATTTGGAAATTAAAGATTTTGCCTTAAATTCAGCATTTCTTTCAATATATTTCCGAAGTATGTAGGTACACTGCGGTGTGGGATTCCTCCTGTTGTGTCCTCTAAACTATAAACATCTCGATATTCTTTTAAAAGTCAGCAATAAATAATAATTGTACAGTTATAAAAGTTGGCCAGCAGTGACTGGTGGCTCGGTAAATCTATTCCCCGCCACATTCCGATGCGGAAATATTCTTAGAGTTACCTTCGGTCTGCGGAGACCTCAGTATTTTCTATTGAAAACTTCACGCCTTATACAACCATGTTATAGACTTCTTGTTGTCTAAGGATGTAACTTTACGCGGTTCAAGAAGATTGTATCATGTGGGAAAAGGCTGATAAGAAAATCGTAGAAAATCACTATAATAAATAGGACAATTTGAGGTGACAAGTGAAAATCTAGTGTTTCTATAAAACGTTTACTTCCATACGTCATCAAGTCGAAGCCCAAGTTGGGTTCATTATGCAAAAGACTTTCGATTATTTACTAAGTATTATGGGACCAACTTTGAAATCACGAAATAAAAACAATGTTAATTTATTTAAAAAATTCTTTGCTCCCAATAAAAAAAATATGGATTCTATATATCTTTATGTACATTCTAAAAGTTGAAAAGATGCCCCACGTAGATATATCCCCTCAGTTTTACGTACTACGTCTACAAGTTCAATGACGTATTACAGGGGTCCCTTATTCCCACGTCTCATTTCTATGCTGTATTTTATTTTATAAAATTGTTTAAAGCTATGAATAAAATTTATGTTCGATTGCACTTTATTCCGAAGAACATAACGTAACATGTCGCGTCTGAAATATTACATTGTTTTCACGCAGTATTGGTGGACATTGAATTTTAAATTACAGTACGTATTTATTCGTCATTCTATTCTTTTAGGTATTAATGACATCGATACAAACATACCAGTTGTTATACCTGTCTCTATCAGTGACATACATAATGACAGAGATGGCAATTATTTTATTCATCGATCTACTATGACTGGGCTTTCAGAAACTGGGGTTAATTTCATGTTTTGTTGAAGTGATGATGTACAAAAAGCTCGTAAGCTTCAATTAATTTTCAGTAGGTTTTTAATCTTAATTTCACCTTTTTTATTTTCGTCCATTTTATATATTTTCTTTGTTTGATTTGTCAACAATTGTAAATGCTGTACACGCCTGTCATAGGTGTACACATCAGATGCAAGACAATTTGTGCCTATCTTTTCATATAAAAATGTTTTAATGTGTATACTGTTGGTGTGTGAAATAAATAAATAAATAATACTTTTTACTGATTAATGACAATCATTATGGTTAGTGATGAAGGTGAAGCCCAAATGGCTTAGAAGGGATCTGGCTCAAAAGTACAGAAACCAAGTGGGTTCTACAAAGTACCACCGTAATATGGTTTGTTCACGATGTTAACCGAAAGCTCAAACTTATTACAAAATACGATACTAAACTACTAAACCTTAGCCGCTCTCATCACATATAATTAAAATACTTGAACCAATACCAATAAACAATACAGTTGATTTTTATTAATAGGTATTATAAATGTCAGAATAAGGTAACTTATTGAACCTAACAATTAGACAACCTCCTAGCCCTGGTATTGCTAATATCCATAGGCAGCGGCCATTTACCATTATGTGGACCGCTTGCCTACTTGCCAGCATTCTGTTAAAAAAACTCACTAACAGGTAGTAAAAGCCTAACTTGATGTAATTTTTCCACAAGATAATTAATTGCACGAACTGACTGCAATTTTCTTTGCCATTAGGAGATTAGTTCAGCTACCGGAACTATCTCATTGTATTTGCAAAGATAAAAGTCACGATATTTTGGAAAATAGGTCTTATTTTAAAGTGTTACAGTTGGTAAGAGATGCAAGGTCGTTTAAATGTTGTAAGGCATTGTGTGATTATACTTGAGAATTGTTTAACCGCAGAAACAGATACTTCTATCCCGGTTTTATATACACACTAGTTTCCGAGGGATCTTATGTTTTCCCGGGATGAAAAGTAGCTTATGTGCTATTCCAAACTATAATCTATCTCTGTGCTAAATTTCAACCAAATCCGTTCACCCGTTCTGGCGTGATTGAGTAACAAACATCCATCCATCCATCCAAACTTTCGCATTTATAAATTAGTAGGATTAGTAGGATTATATCTATTTTTTGTTGGGAATTTATAATGGATTTACTACTACTTTTAAAGTGGTCATTTGAATCCGCTTGTTGCCGACGGTGAGCAAACGCGGTACCCACCTTGCCGATAGCTTTGTCAAGCCCAAACGTTCATGCAATACATTCTATACACGTTCAAACGAGATGCCTATGATCTCAACAATCTCTATTATCTTCACTCCCAATCTGCCAATACAACGTCATAGATTTTGTTAACCATTTCATCCAACCTGGACGCTCTTCATATACTTACGACGGATGTACGGTCACGCTTGAATTCATTAAGCCAATATCAGATTGTTGTCATCCAAGGAGAAAGTTCCCCATAAACGTTGTCCAACTTTCTTTTAATTTCCCTACACGTCTTCCCATCCAAAAATAAGAATCTAATCACCGACGGTACTGCACTTTTTCTATTATTAGAAAAAACATAATACACTTGCTCACTTCAACCTATTACAACAAAATTAATCAATGAATTTATTGGAAATTTCGACAGTCGTTGTTTAAAAGATGACATACTGATTATACGTCAGTCAGTCATGTGTATACAAACACGGGTATTTATCAATCAGCCTTGTAACTAAAATATTTATACAAAATATATTTTTTCATCTCCAACACATGCAATCAACAAGCCTGATTTTTGTTAAATGTTCGAATTACAGAAAATAGTAATTGTAAACCGATTGCCTGTATAAAACCACCATTTGACACAAAATGATGTCTGCCATACGAACATTAGCAAAGTAACAGCTTTCAAAATAGTTTGCTTAATACTGTATTATTGTGGTTTGCGTAATGTGGCGTTTCACTCTTTTCTCATGCCACATACTAACTAACTTCAATATATAGAAGGTGAAAATCAGGCAGTGCGTCAAGAAACTGTATGGGATTTATTTATACTGTTCACAGGATTTAATATGAAAGTAATGCCACGGGTTTGCAATACGTTTTTACGAGGTTCTCTGTCCAGTTGAAAGTGTTATGAGGGTAGTTTTGGTATGGTCCGTTGTGCGCATGCCGTATGCACTTATTACTGTGCCTACTTTACCAGTTTACATAACTACAGTGTAAAGTACTTTAATAGTATTATTGTGAGTACTATACACGTATTTATAGTACTTATATGTAGTTATTCTGTGGCAGAACCAAGCTTTGAATCTGTATACGGTTATGATTTGAAAGTGTTCTTAAATAAAAGCCAACATTGTCAAACTGTCCAAAAAAAATTAACCTTGCTGAATTTCTTGCCGATTCTTCTCAGTTGAAGGCGACTTCCGAACCGGTTATAAGTTCAGTAGCGTCAACGTTCATAAGTGCCCTTCTAGGGCCTAAACTCAATGAATGGCGTTGACTTTGACTTTGATAAAAACATATTCAAATATAGACCATCGCAGGCACATAATTATTATGATAAGTCTGTCTCTGTAACGGTTTGGAAGGCATTTGCTTAGAAGAGCCGGCAATTATTCTTTTCAAAACAAGCTTTGATTTTTTTTAGAATAGAATAGAACTTTATTGTTAATGTAAATAGGGAAATAGGTAGTGTCTGCCCATGTCGAACATAGAATAACTTACCACACCGCGATTTCACCCGCGAACGCCTATTTTACCCTCTTAGAGGTGGAATTTTCAAAAATCCTTTCTTAGCGGATGCCTAAATCATAATAGCTATCTGTATACCAAATTTCAGCCCGATCCGTCCAGTGGTTTGAGCTGTGCGTTGATAGATCAGTCTGTGACCTTTTCCTTTTATATATACAGAACATTAAATATTGCTATAGTCACCACTACAATACTAAATAGGTACATTTTACAAATTATATTATACGCCTTACAATTTACACATACCATTTTAGTTTCACTGATAACAATTGCGTTACCATATAGTGAGATTGTGGTCAAAACACAAGCCTATACAAAGTAAAAAAAACCTTGTGGCGTAACAACAAATTATACTGTGAAATTTGAATAATAAGTAAATACCTGTCTCAAGCGTATTGTTTACCTCGAACCTAACCTTGGACAACATCCTCTTCATTGAGTGTTCGTTTCGTTATTATAATGTGGAATATTTGCCGTGTGGTGTCCGGCAGAATAGAATAGGACCAACCCACTACACTTTTGGGTGTCGTACAAGTCGACTAGTGTTTGAGGCAGACTACCTAGTCCCTCCGGCATCTAAATCCTCCTCTAGTCGTGGCAATCCTCCTTTCCACTAGGTCGTCACATATATTTCTATGACAAATAGTTTTGAGTCCCTTGGATCACCTTGTTTTTCTCAGCGTTATTAATCAAGCTTCAGTCAGTTCAAAGACTAGGTCATCATCATCATCATGTTCAGTTCGAGGATGTCCACTGCTGAAAATAGGCCCATTGATTTCCACAATTAACAGTTGTGGGCCGCCTGCTTCCACCGGCTCTGACCAGGTTATCGGCCCACCTGGTGGGAGGCCAACCCGCTCAGCGCTTTCCTGTACGTGGTCGCCACTCGAAAACCTTTCTTCCCCATCGGCTATCGGCTCTTCGACCGATGTAGCCTACCGGTTGCCATTTCAGACTCGGTACCTACTGTTAATTAATTAGAGAGTTCGTTGACTTCATGTTTCCCTGGTGGAAGGTTGTCAAGGGGCTTTTCAATACGTGACCACTATTCGTAAGCTGAATCAGCAAATTATCAATTCTTCAAGCAATGTTGCCTATAACTAACTAATTTTACTTTCCTCTTAGATTTTACGAATAAAAATATAGTTATGAAAACTAATAAATCAGATTATTTATCTACATAGAGGATAATATATATATCTTATAGGATACCTAAGAAGATTGAAGAAGAATAAGAAGATTTAGAGGATAAGGCTGCATTTCCACCTCACTGGTGGAAATGCGTAGCGAGGGATGTGTTTTTATCTGCCAACAGAAGGCCCTAGGAAGGCACTCATGAACGTCAAAGCTACTGAAGTTACCATGAAGATTTGACACTTTTGTCAGCAATAATAAATTAGTCTACAGTTTCGTATTGATAAAAGAACAAATGAATGATTTTTTCGATAAATTAACATACAAATAAATTCATTCACTCGCGTTACGGTAAAAGTGGGAATTCACACAAATGGCAGGCGACACTCGACGTTACAAATTAATTATTCACGCGGTAACAAACACACAGACACTGTCGTTATAAATTGTCAGTGAAAAATATTTGTTTTTCCATCCAGATCAACTATTGTTGTACGTAATATTATAAGGTAGTAAATGTTAAAAATGTCTAAGTCGGATAGTTTATACCGAGTGTGAAATAATGCAGTTAGTGCATATGAAATACAGTTTACGTAAATCCTTATACTCTATGTTAATTAAGGTTTGAATAGCTGAATATTAATTATTGTTTAATTAATTCTATAATCATGAATTCCCTTACATACCTACTGTGTATTTACGATTATTTTTGTTATACAACGTTACGATGTCATTAAAAAAACCTGACATAATCTTTATGTCAAAAAAGTATTTCCAATGTGATTTTATTCCATTAGGGACACAAAAAAGTAAAAATTCCTAACAACATTTTCATAACAGAATACAAAGACCACTTAGACAACTTTATTTTCGCTGAACATAAGCTGTTTAGTCATGAAAAGTAAACTTGCCTTGATTTAGCTCTCAAACGACACCTCCTGGTTTATTCATGAACTCTTATACACTGGAGTTGTTTCAGTGGAAAGCAACTTGCCTGAGCGTGCCTGTTACCACGAAATAGATACACACAAAAGGTCTATTCTCACTTCATTAAAATACGGCAAATCCCATACACAGTAATGCATGTAGTAACAAAAGTAGTACTTGTAGGATGTTAAATAAAAATATTATAATCTTTTTCAAATACAAATTCACTCATACGTCGGATAGTTTCAGTGCACGCAGCCATTCAGGCTTACAACGATGTTTGCATGTATAATTTTGGTATGAACCTTCTCTACCTATCTAATTTGTGGTAGAAAGCAACTTGCTTGTTACGGCAGGCGTCGCGACGGCTGACTTTTAATCGCATATAGGATTTTGGATTTCAAGTAGTTTCCTCGCTCTTTCTTAAGTGTTTTAGAATGGTGTTCCTTATTTTCCTTTTTAGTTTTCGTAAAAACAAGTCGTGTTTCAAATTTTTATGTAAGATTGAGTTGAGTTGAGTCTTGGTTGGTGAGTTAGGTATTTAATTTGTGGGGTTGATAGTATTTACAAGAAATATAAAAAAAAAATGAAAGTATTACATAAGGCTGGTCCTCGGGTGATGCATTGGTAATTGCGGTTAGCTTTATACTAATGAGTACTTCATTAGCTAGGCCTAGAAACAGCCTTTGGAACAGAATAAGAAGTTGCATCTTAATGATTACATACCTAATTGTTTCTAATTTGTCGAATTCAGCATTTTATAAAAAAAACGCTAGAATCTTTTAAAAAATCCCGATAGCCATGTCATAACTGCGACACGGAGAACAATGATTAACTGGTGCCGATCCGCGCCCGGCTCGTTGCAAATTAATGAATTTCATCAGCATGCATGAGGCTGAACAGTAACTTCGTCACATGGCCGGTTTCACGCCGTATCTACTTCATAACCTGCTGTAAATAGTTTGATACTGGCTGGTGGCTGGATTAAAGGTATGACAGACCAGAGAAATTTAAAAAAAAAAATCAAAATTGTAATTTTTTCGAATTAAACAGAAAGAATGTATGTTTTGACTTGAGAAATAAATAAAAAGTTATCAAAACAAGAAGTACCCTTTTTTACCCCCTTAGGGATTGAGTTTTGTGCATATTTTCAAGATTCTTAACTCGGCGGGTGTTCATGGTAGATTCAGTCAATCGGGACAAGTCTTTTTATATTGTATCCTACTAATATTATAAATGTGAATGTTTGTGAGGAAAACCACTGAACGGATTTGGATGAAATTTGGCACTTATACTTTTTATCCCGGGAAGACATCTTTATATTATAGTATTTTTCTGTTCAATAACCTATTCAATAAAAACTAAGATAAGTTACATATTCATTTTATCCACAGATTTAGGTAAGTAAAATGAAATATTTAAATTAAAATTAAGTAATATAATTCAATTCACAAATTAATATTCATGTTGGATCAGATTCAATTACCAAAGAAAATAAAGTTATGGAATTAACAATTGAATTGAGCAAAATCTAGACATGGAATCTGTAACACTAAAATTGAATGGAAACTTTTGTTAAAACTTCGATTGAGTTGATATTGTTTGTCTGTTATTTAAATTGAATTAAAAGTCAATTAATAAATTTATTTAAAGGCGATGATAGCTCAGTGGTAGTGACGTCGGACGCCGCGGCGCAGGTTGTGGGTTCGAATCCTACAATGAAGCTCGCGCTTTCGACGAAGGAAAACATCGTTAGGAAACCATAGCACGGTGGTAAGGTACTTTATAGTACCCGCCTGGTTAGCTCAAGTTGAAAATCTGTCGCCAAACACCTAGTGGTGTGTTCCGGTAGCTGCTCTTGAGAGCCCGTTCCTTCTAGGCTTTGTGTGCTTACCACCTTCGGCCACATCATCACTTACCATAGTGAGATTGCGGTCAAACACAAGCCTATACAATGTAAAAAGAAACTATGTAAGCTTACATATCTACTAATAAAAAAGCTATTCCAATATAAAAGATTCCATGGAGAATAATTTACAATAGTTAATTAAGACTAACTTCACTGTTATTTCTATGTACATAGTAAAATATGTAAATAATTTATCTTTTGTATATAATATTGAAATATTATATTCAGGAAGTATTTTCACGCTTTCTTAATTAATAAAATCTAACTAAGTACAATTAGAAATTAGAATGCGTGTAGGTATGTTTGTTTGACATCTCATCACGCCGCGCTCGGATGAATTAGATCCCACGGAATCGTGCCTATTTATTCACAGGATACTTCTACATCTTATTTCACTGGTATTGTATATACAACTCGACTGAACCGATCTATTTTTCACTTTATTCCAACTGCAAAATTCAATACATTAGCAATTTCCAATACTCCAAGTCCGTGTTGAGCCTGTTAGTTCAGCTCTCTACGTTTCCACTGACTACGGTTACAATGAAATCAATTTGAAGTCCGCTTCCGTTGTATAGATGTGATAATTCATGCATTAATAACGTAAGCAACAATGCGAAAATACAAACGTATAAGTTATAATGGTGTAATTTTAAGGCACGATAATTAAACGTTATTAAGTTACAGAGTCGATATTATATTTGTATGCATCAACATGTGTGTCTGTCTGTTTTGTAATATCAGTAACCTAGTTTCCATAGTATAAGCTATGATTAGTTCGGGGTGAGATTGTCGTGTGTGAAGAATGTCCCAAGATATTTATTTATTACTTATGTACCTAAACCTTTAGGGTGGTTTGAATTTACAAATTGGTTATATAATGCTATATGTGACTGAATGTAGTAAGTAAATAAGATTAAAAACCGGCCAAGTTCGCGCACGAAGGGTTTCGTTCCATTATCTATAAAAACGCCAAAAAAAGTCGCGTTTGTTGTATGGGAAAATATTTATTTTATTTTGTTTTTAGTATTTTTTGTTATAGCGGCAACAGAAATACATAATTTAAACTGTCTAGCTATCGCGGTTCTTGAGATACAGCCTGGTGACAGACTGATAGACGGACGGACGGATAGACAGTGAAGTCTTAGTAATAGGGTCCCGTTTTTACCCTTTGGGTATGGAACCCTAAAAAGGGTACTAGAGGACTCTCATATATGCTAGTAATATAGAATATTATTGGTCTCAAGTGCCGGCCTGGGGTACATTTACTTATTACCAAACCATAATAAGATTCTTTTGTAAATGTAGGTACACCCCAGGTAGCAACACCCCAGGTTTTTAGTCAGTAGGAGTCCGACATAACCCCGCCGCTTCCCCCGGAGCCGCGGGGTATCCTTGAGGATTTTCCTGGGTAAAAAAAAAGGTACATACTCCGTTGGCGTAGCGACTCTGTAGTGGATTTTGGCTTCCAATAACAAGAGTCAACGATTATATCTAGTCCTGATTTAATTATATTATTTGGAAGGATCGCACTTTAATGGGAAAATAATGATCAAAAAAATTAATAAAAGATCAGCATATTATTATTTTATTCAGGGTTTATTTTATATAGGAATTAAAACATTTTTTTATACGACAATGTCGGCAAACAAGCATACGGCCCACCTGATGGCAAGCGGTTACCGTAGCCTATGAACGCGTGCAACACCAGGCGTATCACTGGTGCGTTGCCGACCCTTCCCCCCGCCCCGATGAGTCCTGGCGACCTTACTCACGTGCAGGAACACAACTATAAGTTATTTGGTTGCGGTATTCTGTAAGGAGGTACTTCCCCAGTCGACCTGCTCTTTTTCTTTGCTTAAAAAATGCTAATTGTGTAGATACTCTGCTTATTTTGAGTAGGTAAATAAATATTTTCAACGTGCCGTTTTTGAATCGTCCCCTCACAATCACTCCGTTCATCTCACCCTCAAAATGTTTTACAATTCAATCGTGTGTCCCAACCAGTTGTTAATTGGAACTGTTTAAATGAATACCAATTGACCGTGTAAAAGGTGCCGCCGTCGGCGATTTACATACCTACTCACTGAACGCAGTATGATGGGTTGCATGTTGTTGCGAAATCATTCATTACCAATGTATTTCCCATCCTTGTACCAGGGCACTCAGAAAGTTTTGAGAAAAAAAGATTTTATGTATGTGACACTGGCCAGTTATAATTAATTTAGAAAACACGATTATTTATAAGTAAAAATACAAACATTCCAATTACAAAACATCCCTCCACTTTTTTTAAGAGCTAATTTGAACTATCGTGTCTCATTGAAAAATAGATCTGCGTCAGAAACACTTTCGCGCGATGATTTTTTATGATTTCAAATGTCGTCTTAAACCGGACGAATCGTAGGATACATTTATTGATGAAGGCCCTTCTTATGCAACCGTATACCACTGGTATAACAAAAAGGAAAAGGTGGTAAAGGTGTCTCGCGGCGGATTGGAAAAAGTGTTTCGAAAATTGGTTTAGTTTAGACGCATGAAACTTTGTATAGATACTGGTGAAGAGTTCTTTGAAAAGATTAAATAAAAAAAACTTAAACTCATAAAACTTTTTTTTAAGTTTCTCAAAACATTCTGAGTGCCCCACGTATTGTTATAATTGTTTAATTAATAAGCTGTTAATAAAAGAATATTTCAAATCCGACTGTTAGTTCCAATTCAATTCAATTCATTTATTTGTAAAAATGTAACTATAACAGCTAAGTACAAGCACATTTTTCCATCACGGCGTACAAATATTTAACATCAAAACAAAAATAAATACTTAATTATAAAACATGTCACTCTACAAAATATAATTATATTAAAATTTAATTAATTCCATTGCCACTGAAAATAATAATATGTTACATTTGTCATTATAATATTATAATATATATTACTTACATATTTACAATTACATTATAATTGAATAAATAACATTAGATATCACAAAATAAACTTAGTCAGATTTAATTTTTTTAACAACATGGAAAAAATCATCTATCGTGTAAAAATTGTAGACAAGAAGCCATTTGCGTAGATCAGTGCGGAATTTATTAGCGGGTAGTGTTTTAATTTTTATTGGCAAACTATTAAAAATCCTTATACACATCATGTAACAGCTTTTTTTGGAACAATGCTGTGGAAATATTTCAATACTAGCCTATCCGGATTTCTGGTGTTTGTAGGATATATGTCTTTTGCGAAGCTAAATAAGTGAAGATTATTTTTAACAAATACACAAACGTCAAAAATGTACATGGAAGGCAGCGTTAACAAACCTAGTTTTTTAAACAATGGTTTATATAACTCCCAAGGAGCGACACCACAGATGGCCCGCACACATTTATTTTGAGCTATAAATGGTTTTTTTACGTCAGTACTATTTCCATATATAAGGAGTCCGTATTTTAAAGTCGACGATACGTACCAATGATACGCGGCTAACACTGTTCCCCTAACTGCAGTACGACGCAGTCTGTTTAGAACAAAAACAAATCTGTTAAGTTTGTTGCAAATCTTAAGAGTATGCGACTTCCAATTTAACAGAGATTAGCGCCTTTAAACAAAAAAAATACATTTCCTTTATATAATAAAAAAGTAAGTATAAATTAAGTACCATAATGTCTTTTATTTGTGAATCGTCTTTTGTTTGTAGCTATTGACGAGCTTTAATATTATCTATAAAAAAAAATGGAAATTGATGATAAGTTGTCAGTGTTTGTTTGTTTATATACTAGTACAAACTAATATTACCATAGGTTTTTTCATTAATACAACCGCATCTCCGTTCAACGCTCCAGAGCGGTAATAAACCTTAATGATCTTACTTACCCACACACGATAAGAACCTCTTAGAATATCAATTAATTTCCAAAGTTAGTTCAAAGGTAGTGGTATCAAATCCAGTGACGAAGGTTGTGGGTTCGAATACGTCAATGAGCTTGAGCTATATACAGGTGATAGAAAACATCACGAGGAAACGAAACCACACTACAAAATATACCCTATATAGTACGTAACTGCCCGGCTACCCTCGAGTTGAAAATTACTTCCATTTGAGTAACACATGTGTAGACCCTGTTTTTTTTTAATAATGTATAATTGACGGTAGCCACTTATCTACCCTACCATCAGGTGGACCGTCTGCCTATTTGTCCGCCATCTGATATAAAAAAAAGTATAATAATATGCTTTTTTTTATTCAAGAAGCTCTCATCAAATGTTCAAAGGTCTTGAGTGTCAATACAATACAGACAATTAACAATGGTATCTTTTAATCACTCGCAATTGAGAAAAAGATTAGCACGTAATTTACACCTCAGTATAGTCGCGTAATAGCCGGAGATATCGCACCCCATCCACTAATGAGAAAAATAATGGGGCCCTTTATCTTGAGCCTGTATTGTGCTTAAGGGCCTCTTATCTCGGAGGCCAGGCTTTGGGCCAGCCGCGTGGAAATGTGTTAATGATTGTCCGAGTTACTGTACCGTGAGGGCGCTTCGTATTGGTACATGTATTGATTTGTGGGGTCGCTATTTTTATGATTTTGACGTTTATGTTAGTTAAGTGCACAGTTAATCCTTTGGATAGGCTGAAGGCTCATAGATCTAGGTTATCAATGAATAAGCTTATGTGGTTTTACCCACGATCCCTATTTTATCCCCCTAGAGAAGGGAATTTGTAAAATCCTATATACTTAGGAAAGTATCCTTAAAATTTCATGGTTCTATGACCAGTAATTAAGGATCGCGGATCACGCTCATTCAATCATCAGTCAGTTCTTGGTTTAAATAATAATTAATACCTGATATAATAAAATAAATAAACAATAACAAAAAATATGATAAATAGAAGAAACATATTATTTATATAATATATGTATATAGTAGATAAACAGATAAATAATTACACCATTTAAAATGTTAGCTTATGGGTTGCTACGCAAAAGTAATAGATGGCGCCACAGAACTACAACGGAAATGTGTCCAATTGTGCATCACGATTTATGTGAAATTAGTTTCGTCTTGTCTATATGTAACCAACCGCATCATTTGTTTACATACAGTGTCACCTCTAGCGGAAGAAATTTGGCAGTAAGATTTCCTATTGTTAAAATTGTAGAGAATATATAATTACTTTTGAGATAAAAAGATCCAGTTGACAAAAAATAGGCCATTGTGTTGCAAAGATTGACAAAGGTAGACAGTTCTAGGGCTCGTATAATCATTTTTTTAAATATATGTACAGTCCATTGGAAAATTCAGCCATTGTACTCTTTTTTTGGTATAATTAAGAGAGCCTTAGAAACAAAGTCGACAAAGTTGGCAGTTCGTCTTTTCTTTCATAAATAATTCCAATATTGAAAATACATGCGGCAACTATTTATTTAAATACCTTCACATGACTTGTGTATTTTGCCATGTCAAGTTATAATATAAAATTCTAGACACAGTCAAGTCAAGTCCGTACAATTCAATCAGATTTTAGTAATATGTGGGCTGTTCTAATAAAACTTGTCATGGGCTTTTTGTAAAGTCACGATACATGCATTCATTTCAATACACTTAACTAGTGCACTTGTCTTGATGTTAATTAGATAAAAAACAATCGATATTATTAAATGAAACTAATGAAAATTCAGATGAGAGAGTGATTTAATGAGTATTTAGATACACGATTTAATGAAAATGCAAACATGCAAACGTCACATTGCATGTTTGCAAAAAGTCGAAAGTCGAAACATGGCTTTATTAATGCACCTTTATCTGCAAACTAAAAATTGCACTACATAGAAAACTATTACCTCACACTCTATAAAAGCTTGCGGAAAATCCAACGCCAACAAGACCGCATCGTTCTACAAAAATAAGAAAAGAATTCTAGGATTTAAAATTTTTCAGATCACAGACATATAAATTCGGCAACAAAAGCACACAAAGTGCCGCTCGGTTCTCGGTTTTGCTAAGAATGCCGAATGTTGCAAAGGGAATTCCTTCAGAAAACATATTAAATAGTTGGTGTGGTCCGCCCGCAAGCGAAGGCTGGTGTATATGCTAGTTTGCGACCGCCATGCGAAACAGTCTCGGCTAGCTGGTGACATAGTGCTCATGTGAGCGATTGGAAGTATTCATATATTTGTCATACTTTAAAATCATTATAAAAAGGTAAATTTGTCATTGAATCCTACAATGACCTTGAGTTTTTGGTTACAGAAAACATCGTGAGGAAACCATAACACGGCGGTCGGGTACTTTGTAGTACCCGCCTGGGTGGCTATCAAGCGATAGGCTTTAACCAAGTAAAAAAGAAAGACAAGGATAACAGAGACAAACCAGGATTCATGTAGACGCTGAAACACGAGTCAATTTTTTTTTTTTTATTGCGTATCCAAAAATTAACATGCCAAATCTGTTTAAACAGCCTGCTCAGCAAGGTGAGTAGCGTAGGTAGCTACACTATTTCAACAACCTTTGTTTTATGTAGGTACTTATCATGATTCTGAAGGGGATTATTTGACTTACGTACATTTTTAATCGAATTAATAGTTATTTGTGTAGTTTATATGTATTTATTTATTTATATTCTTTTTCATATTTGTATATATATTTCTTGATTATATTATTAAGGAATCCATGGCCTTAGCGATCTAATCTTGTCCAGAATGCTTCCTAATGTCATCTACCCATCGTATTGGCAGCCTCGTGGTCCTGGTGTTGGCCCAATCTCTCCAAGTGCCCACAAGTTGATCCAATGATTATTATTTATGCAAGCTAAGTGAGTTCATATTTTGAGATTTCTTATTTTCGAAATGTAATACGTAAACATATTCACGAAAACATTTTTTTCTTTTTCACAAATTTTGATAGGGCAAGAAAATGATATTCTATGAGTTGAGCCCATTATAAAAATTGTAAAGCATGACGCAGGTACATACCTAGTATAGTTTTTAAAAATATATTATTTTGCAATATCCATCCGGTATTCCGTCAAATCAACTCGAAAATTTGCAAAATTAATTACAAAAAACATCTATCAATATGGCGTCCGTCTTCTTATCTAGCTAAACCACACCTTTATATACAACTAAGTTACGTACGTTGGATATTGACCTTTGTTCGGTCCTTCACATCACACAGCTATGAATATTTCAGCATCTCCACTCAAATTTGTCCAATTGGGGCATACCGTGCGTAGATCAACTGACTAGCTCGGCTACTGTACCCGGGCTGAATGTTAATACGCTATGCCAATGTTTTATAAGAAGTAAATAACATTTGTACATAATATTTTAGTATTAGTGATCCATTTTTCATGAACATGTTATATTTATTTTGTCCATATACGGCCATCTAAAACTAAGCAGGGTTTATACTATGGAAACCAGATAACTGATGCACTACCACACAAATATCTGTTCTGTGGCTTGATGATAGGGTAGTTATTTCACATCACATCCACACACTTTTATGTAGGAGTATAATTGATCATCTGTATATCTCTTGTGTCAAGCACACCTCTTCACCTTAGATTCTATGATCAAAGTCAAAGCCATTTATTCAGTTTAGGCCGGCACTTATGAACGTCGAAACTACTGAAGTTACCACCGATTGGGAAGTCACCTTCAACTGAGAAGAACCGGCAATGATATAAAATAAACCAACAATCACCAAAGCAACCATCTTATTAAAGTAATCAATCATCTCAAGTTTTTTTTTTACTACTAAAATTTATTTACAACAAATATTTACAATCAATGTATAAAATACAAACTATGATATATAGAAAACATCCTCAAAGCCCTCGCTGCTGTCGATTATGTATCTGTATTCACAGTTCACAGTTGTACCAACTCTATCTCTTTTAAAACTATTCTTAGTCCTGAATTCTCACCCAGAGAAATAAAGCAAAAATAACGTTGAGTTTTTCACATTTATCACTCTATTAACAAGTAGTGGCAGATTAGTTCGCAAATAAGGGCCCCGACCGACGGCTAGCCTTAACGAGGCCGCCTCGCTAGGCCGCGTACACACTGCAACACAATACAACTCAAATAGCATTATGTTGACGTGGATAAATAACGTCTTTTTTGTGAGATTCACGGATATTCAAGTGTTTTTTCGGGTCGGAAAGGGGTTGAAATCAACTATAGGTCATATAATAATATATTATATTCTATTATTCCTTTTATTTATTACATAGGTTCTTTGAAAAAGTATTATGTACTTAGATTTGGATCTTAATTTGTTGGATATGGATTTGACCATGTATGGTAAGTGATGATGAAACCGAAGCGAAGGGTAAACATGCCAAGTCATGTAGTAAATTGGTTATTTAGTGGAGCTGATGGGCCACACTGAGATGTGCTTGCCAACTTATAACTTACAAGGTGCATATTATATCAATGCGGAATACTTAGGAATACAAAATACATACGTAAGTACTTTCAAAGAATACGGAAATCTAAAACATCTCTTCCTCTCGTAATTTAAATTAAACTTTATTAGATAATAAATATTGTTTTATTTTATTTTATTTTTTACGGTGATGATCCTGAGAACTGGCTCTCAAGTGCAGTTGTTGGAACACATCGATAGGTATATGGGAGATTTGCAACGTCAGTGAGGTGAGTACACCGTTTAGGTTTCCATCAACGAAACTTCAAGCTCATTGTGAAATTCGAATGCACGATATTCGCTACTATTTGACGTCAAAACGATTCAGCTATATCGCCTTAAATTACTGAGATAGTTACCTTAACAAAATCCAAAAACATAGATCAAAGTAATCTGTACAGGTCTTAAGGGTCTCTATCATCTTTAATCGCCGCAGACAAGTCTGCGCTAATGAGAAAAATAATGATGAGCCAACACTGAGTCAAAGCCAGTTTTAATCAACACCTAGACGTAATGCTAGCTGCTTATTTAGTTTTCTCCCATTTTTCACGACTTTAAGTTACATGAACTTGTAGCAAAAAAAGATCTTTTGTTTTGACAATACTTTTGTGTTTTCTGTCGATTTATATTATAATTACTCAAAATTACAACAAGTAAACAAGATAGTTTGATTTCCACTCATATAATTATGTTCATAAACTTACAATTTAATACAACTAGAGTAAACCCGACCACGCTTCGCTGTGGCTTTTCCAAAAAAATATTATTGATAACACTAAAGTAGCAAAAAATCGATTCACGAACTCAAAAAAAAGGTAGATACTTGTCTTTGCCTATTTATAAAATTTTAAGAACAATTATGAATTATCTTCGTTGTATCAAATGGATTCCTTTAATCTAAGTACGATTGATTGATTTGATGGTGCTCGCATTTCTCCTTAATTATAACGTCGATTGACCTTTGCAAAGTTATGGCGGAATTCCGCGTTTGAACATGAAGCCCATAGCTAAACCTGTGTCGGCCATGTTTTATGTTTGACCTTTTTATGAAATTAGTTTTATCTATTTATAGCTGTAACCTTTTTGGAGTTCGAATAGAATAGAATCTCACTATATATTTTCTCCTCTATTTGTATATGGTTTGTGCCAGTAAGCATTCTAAAATACTGAAAATATTTTTGAAAGTTTACGTTTATTTTGTACTGTTGATAGAAAATTCAAATTCTGAGATTTAAAATTTTATTAAAATCTTGTATGTTTTTATTCACCTACCTTTACCTCTATACTATGGTTTCTTCACCTCTATGCTATGGTTTCTTCAGGACGATTTTTGTTCGCTGGGTTGGTCACTCCGCTAGCCTACTACCGCGTGTGAGCCGTCTTGTTGTAATGATACTAACTACCCTACAATCAGTTTTTACTTATCATTTGACTTTATTTGATACGTGTTTGTATAGAGAATGTTGTCTCGAAATTTAATTTTTGACAATCAGTTCAATTATTGTATCAGCACGCTATCGTATAAAACGAATATTATGCTACTTAAATTTTATATTAGTTTTAAGTTCTCATGTCAGTGAAATAATCATTTCTTATGAGAATAAAGATTTCTTTAACCTTACGATCGGAAGCTAAAACTCATTGTAAAATGCGAATTATTTGACACCATTATCGTTGAGCTTTGGCACTGTTGCTACACTTTAATAAAATAGCTAGCTATCCCCCACGGTTACACCCACGTTCCTGAAAAAAAGTAGCCTATGTCCCTCTCCATACCATAGGCTATCTGCGTACCAAATTTCATTGCAATCAGTTATCAGACAGAGCTACTTTCGTATTTATAATATAAGTATGGATAAATTCATTAAATTTTTCATCTAAAATGTATGTGAAATGTATAACACAATATATTTTACAGTTGCTGCAATTCTCAGTCAGCTCAAACACTGTTTCAAGTTTAGACTTTAAAGTCTTTTCATACGGTGAGAGTGCGGAGTCAGTGAAAATAAGATAATATGTACCTTTGTTCTGTCTGAGCTTTCAACTTGGCCTTCAGACCTTTGACTTTTCGTGTGGTACAAGCACAATTATTTCATCTATACTTAATATTATAAAGCTGAAGAGTTTGTTTGTTTGATTGCGCTAATTTCAGGAACTACTGGTTCGAATTGAAAAATTATTTTAGTGTTGGATAGCCCATTTATCGAGAAAGGCTATAGGCTACTTTTTATCCCGGTAATACATAAGATCCCTTGGGAATGCAGGTGAAACTACGGGTTGGAAGCTAGTTAAATGATAAAAATCTGTATTGATCTAAAAAATCTCTATAAAATGATCTTCTCCTAAGTATACAGTGAAAGGTTATAGGAAGGTAAGTGTAACAAAAAACAATATTGAAAATTGAGTTCTGAAATAAGTTCTATACGTTGAAATAGCTCTTTTTTGCCCTATATACATTACTAGCTGTTCCCCGCGGTTTTACCCGCATTCCCGGTATAAAAAGCCTATAGCATATAACTATGACTTATGGAAGTGACTGAAAATCAGTACTGTTACTCGACAACGGACTAACAGTGTTTTGCTGTCACTGACCATTTTTGATGTGAGATAACAAAGCTATTTTCTTCCTTTTCTTTCATTTATGGTATATGTACGTTGTATTAGACTTCAAAATAAATACATTTTCCTTTTTTATTTCTATAACCTTTCTCAAGAATTGGGCAATCAAATGCAAAAATATTTTTTCAAATCCGACTGGTAGTTCCAGAGATTAGCGCCTTTAAACAAACAAACAAACAAAAAAACTTATCCTTCAGTATATTAGTATAGATAATAGATGTAACTCAATATGGCATCATTATTTATTTTGTTTCGAAACTAATAAAACGTCATGGCGAGTTACATACATTGATTTGTACAAAATACCATAGTACGGTGCTATGGTTTCCTCACGATGTTTTCCTTCACCGAAAGCTCAAACTCATTGTAGGACTTGCGGCATCCAACGTCACTACCACTGATCTATCATCGCCCAACAGTTTATATCCTAACTTAACTTGTTCAAATTTTATTGCCAGTTAAACAACCAGTTTAACCCGCTGCACTTAGAAGCCTGCTTAACTTCAGCCAAACCATTCCACAGTTTTTTTTAATGCAAACCTCAGTCATAATACAATATTTATAATCTCTTAATACTTGCACCAGACCCTGAGACTCAAGCAGGCATGGAACGGAACGACCTCCGGATCCCGTCAGTAAATCTCGTAAAAAGGATTTACCTCTTGTATCCAACACCGATTTACAACCACTACACGACACTCCGCAGTAAAACACAGTTTGAACATTTTTAAGTTCACACCTATTTTTTTTTTGTCTTTGGAAATTACAAGTAAATCCAATCTAACCCGAAAAGGTAAAACATGGGTATGTACTCAAATATTTTACCGAATGTTTTCAGGTACAACATTTACTTTTCCTTTGCTCCTCATTACTTTTTGTAGTCAGTTTTTTTAGGATCCGCTGTTTTGTAGTCGTCGGTCAGTAATTACAATTCACTGTCCGTCAGCTACTGGGCCCTAGGAAACCAGACCTAAAATCATAGACAGACAGTTTGATGTCAAGGTTTCTGCAAATACTGGGCCCATGGAACCTAGTCTTAAAGGTGGATTCCTCATTTTGAATCATCATCATCATCTCAGCCGCAAGACGTCCACTGCTGGACACAGGCCTCCCCTCCCCCTTAATGATCTCCAATAGGTGCGGTCTTGGGCGGCCTGCATCCAGCGTTTTCCAACGACCTTTACAAGGTCATCTGTCCACCGTGTAAGCGGACGTCCTACGCTGCGCTTGCCGGTTCGTGGTCTCCACTCCAGAACTCTTCGGCCCCATCGGCCATTGGCATCATTTTGAATATAGAATGAAAAAATACAAATCCTATCAAAAACAGATCGGTAAACAATTATGCCACGTATCTCTACACTTTTACCGTTTTTTTAATCCAGTGTAGAGACAAATCAGCCATTCTATTACCTTTGACTGTGAAGTTAGCTTGGTCTATCTATTATTATATATTATATTATTTAAATTGTGATTATTTAAAAATTAAATATAAGACTATTACATAAAACACAGCAAATAAAATCTAAGCAACCCCTAGCTAAGTTAACAAACAAAAAGTTGTGACAAGATTTACCTCAGCTTGAACTTTAAAGTCCCGTTTATTCCCAGTTAAACAATTATGTCAACAGAACTTTAAACACGATTTGGGGATTACTAACGAAGTGATCGAACTTAAGTTTGTTTAGCAAGATTGTGGTTAAGTTGGCGTTTAATTTATAATTGTTTGAAATTTGTTTATTTTGTTGTTATACAATGTGCGATTAAATTTATATCTTTTGAGAAATTTTGAAATTGATTTGATAATTTGATTTATTACACAAAACTTTACAATTATCTAAAAGTAATTGTAGATTTTCTTATAGCATAGACATTGCGTGGCTTTTATTCCAAAGAATGATTTATCGATGTGCCTAATTTCATTAAAATCCAATGCAACTACAGCATTAACAAACATACGCTCATATATTTATGATAAGTAGGAACAAATCTATAATCTATACAAAAGGTGGGTAGGTACTTATCTTAATACAACTTAATACTTAATACTTAATACAAATATATAAAATTGAAGTGACTGTTTGTTATGTCAAAATAACAGTTTTTTTTTTAAATGTATATGGAAATATACAGTATGCACACTATACGGATTTTGA
This sequence comes from Tetheella fluctuosa, assembly GCA_951216915.1. NCBI lineage: Eukaryota > Metazoa > Arthropoda > Insecta > Lepidoptera > Drepanidae > Tetheella > Tetheella fluctuosa. The sequence continues at coordinate 10,955,824 of OX578222.1, forward strand.
CGGGACTTTCTCTGGCAGATAGCTGATGTTAAAAGGAATAGGCTTAGGCTACATTTTATACCGGGAACAAGGGTGAAACAGCGGGGGACAGCTAGTCATTGATAAATTAACAAAAACAACTAAGTTATTGTTGAATCACATTTTTTTTAAAAATTACGTTCGTCTTTGACATTTGATTCTTAGTACAAAATTGAATATTTGAATGCTTATGCAACTAATGTATACATATAGGCTAGGGGTGTGCCTAATAACGCCAAGTCAGCAAAATAAGTAGCTGAACAGCAAAAAATATTAAAACACTTGCAAACTAAAACTATTCACAATATGGAAAGATAAAGTAAACAGTTATTTGTAAATAGGTATTTGTTTATAAAAACCAACATACTATACATTTGTACATCATACATGGTTTTCGTGTAAAAGTTTTTTGTCAATTAGGATTTGTTTAGCTACTTTGCTGATTGTACCTTCACAAATACCTCAGTAAAAATTCCCACTAAAGCCAGACATAAAAATGGCACCACTCAAGAACCCTACCCTTCTCACACTTCAAACGTCTAAAAATTTATTATCACGTCGACTTAGCGACAGTGTCGCTTGCCACGAACTCCATTACCGTATTTGCTTAGATAGCGACGTGAGTCAGTAGGCGAGACGACGACGCCCCGTAATGGATTTCTGACGTAGAAATAAATGATAGATCGCCGCCACCCAATGCATTACCTGTGGACAACTAAGGTGGGTTACGAATGTGAATAGAGTCAACAAACAGTGTTGATTTTTACTTATAGCTTTTACGGTGGATTCACTCATGTTAAAAAAAAATGTATTCTGATAACTGTAGGTAAAATATACTTATTATATTATTATGTATAAATAGGTTTTCTGCCACGCAGTTACACCCGCGATCTCCTATTTTCCCCCTTTAGGGGTTGATTTTCAGAAAATCATTACTGAATACACCTCTGCGTTACAAAAGTAGCATAAGGCGATGATAGCTCAGTAGTAGTGACGCCGGACGCCGCGTTGAAGGTCGTGGGTTCGAATTCTACAATGAGCTTGAGCTTTCGGTAAAGGAAAACATCGTGAGGAAACCATAGCACGGTGGTAGGGTACTTTGTAGTACCCGCCTGGCTGGCTACCACCTTCAAGTTGAAAATCTGTCGCCAAACACCTATTGGTGTGTTCCGGCAGCTGCACTTGAGAGCCAGTTCCTTCTAGGCTTTGTGTGCTTACCACCTTCGGTCACATCATCACTTACCATAGTGAGATTGTGGTCAAACACAAGCATATACAAAGTAAAAAATAAATAAAATAAGGACTCTAAATTTCGCGATTTTAGTACATACCAGCGTTTTAGGTTCCGCGTTGATTTGACCTGTCTGTCAGTTAGCCAGGATTTCTTTTTTATAGATAGCACGGTGGTTGGGTATTTTGTAGTACCCTCCTGGCTGGCTACTATCCTCAAATTAAGATTATTTCACTGGGCATCTACTGGTGTATTTCAGCAGCTATTTTGTGTGCTTACCACCTTCAACACATCAACACTTATCATGGTGAGATTGTCAACTAATACAAATATAGGTATGTATAGTAAGAAGTTTCATCACTACATAGTATAAAACAAAGTCGCTCCCGCTGTCTGTCCCTATGTATGCTTAGATCTTTAAAACTACGCAACGGATTTTGATGCGGTTTTTTAAATAGATAGAGTGAGGTTTCAAGATTCAAGAGAAAGGTTTTAGTATATAGTTTGTCTTCTACCCGTACCCCGTTAAAAAATAAGCATGAATAAAGATAATATAACTGCACCCTCTAAACAAACACGAAGTCTACAAAAATAAAAATACCGACAGATCGAATGAAAGGAAGCCAAAATAAATCCATTCGAAATAAAGTCCTTCACTCGTTCGCATACCTATGTGAACTGACTTGAATCATCCATCATGACGGAATGATGGAGGGGAGTGATGATAAATAATGATATCGAAAGGAGAAATATGAGATATGATGGGATGTGATGATATCCAGCGTTGTTTGGATAAAAATGATAGTAAGAAAAAGGTGCAAGATTTATGCAGTGTCAAAATCAAAAGGTATTATTTTTGGGTTAGGAAAAAAGAATTTGCATTTTTTTGGTTAGTTACCTATTTCAAATGTAGTATAACATGTATTTTATCAGTCATCTGGTTTACATAGTACAACCTCGCTCAGTTTGGTATTCGTAGGCTGTATGTGAGGAATGTCCCAGGAAAAAAAACATAAACAATTTTTATAACACATTTGCTCGTAAAGGGTCTCTTATTTCACCAATTTCAATATCGTAATGTATCTCATTACGCACTTGTGCGTTATTGTAATGTAAAACGCACGGTTTATCAACATTCTCCGTCTAAAACGAACGGTACTTTTTTAAATCTTAGCAAAGAGTTTTATGTCAGAAAAGTGGTCAACATTTTATTAATAAAATTAACTTTGGGAGATAAAATATAATAAATAAACATTTAATTCTTTAATTTAATTAATTTTGACCATACATTACAACCATTTATCTGAAACAAAACACAAAAATATTTATTTACAAGTAAAAATTATTCCGCGCGCTTTTTCTTTTCGCTGTATTGTTTTTATTTGAAAATGTCGTCAAGTAATGATGACTTGAAGATTTATTCGTTTAAGAAAGTCCGAGTTTTATTTATATCCTCACAAATATGTTATAAAACGTCGTATGACATACGTGCGCTTTGATAATTACAGCCTCTGCTTTCTTGTAGCCCTAGCCTACGGCTCGGGCTAGCAATATCGCCTCGGCTGTAATTTTCAACTTACCGCACTTATACCATAATGTACTATTGTCAACTATGTCTGAAATCTCGGCAAAAGTCAAACATTTCATAAAAAAAAGTCAACTTAAAACTTTTTCTTACTTTTTGGTGATTGCATAATTAAAAGTTGATCATATTGATGAGTATTTTCACCCCTGCGACTATTTCCCTCATTTAACCTATTACCCTGTATAAAAGTAGCTTTTTCGTCGGTTAAAAAGAATGAAAACCCCATTGGGTTTGTATTTAATCGTATCCTCAAATTAAGTTAAAGTCACTTAAAAGTATAGTTCCTTAAAAACCTAATACCTAAGTATCCTGTATACTAAATAAGAAACAAATATCCGTAGGCAGTGCGAGACAAAAAGTGTTGGGTAACTAATGACGTCACTTACTCTGGGGTGGGCTGGGTCACATGATAAAATACAGAGGGAGGAACGATGCAAGCGGGAGCCAACTTTGTCGCTCCAAATTAATTAGTATATTCCTACACCGGGGCACGCCGTTCCCAACTTATTTTAACGAATACTTGCTGTAAATTAAACCTTAAAATATATTGTGTTTAGATGGTATTCATTAACTTTGTTTTAAGTTACAAGGTGCTACTTAGTAAGTAAATATCATGAGAGAATCGTGCTTTGTAGTACACGCCTGGCTGGCTACTACCAAACACCTACCAGGATGTTCCGCCAGCTGCACTTGAGAGCCAGTTCCTTTTTGGTATTGTGTGCTTATCACCTTCACCCACATCACCACTCCACCATCCCTATAGATATTTAAAAAAAAAAAAATTACGAAATCTTCTACATGAGTTTTGGGACAGTCTTTATATCATCATCATTATCATCTCAGTCAACTGCTGGACATAGGCCTCCCCTGAGGATCTCCAATAGGAGGCTTGGGCAGCCTGCATCCAAGCTATCCTGCGTTTTCCGACGGTCTTTATATAACCCTTTATAATTACGATAGACCAAGCTGTCACTGAAAAGATGACGGCGTCGGTAAATAACTTGTTAAAGAAAGAAAGAAAGAAAGAAAAAACATTTATTTACAAGAAGGTAAGGTAAAGTATTTATTAGGATTTGTAATACAAATAAAACTACACTATAAAAACGTAATGTATTTATAATTACTCTTTTCATAAAAGATGTGCACTTAAAGTTGTTTTGGCAAAAACAGGGCATAAAACACATTCTACTGTTGTAAGAAATTGATTTTGGAAATTTGGTATACATTAAATAACCCTGAGGCATACTCCTTAGGTTTTCCCTAGAATAATATTATTGTAATATAGATTAAATTAACATACACAGCATGATACTGTTTCTAATATGCTTGGAGAGTTGTTAATAAATAGGAAATTTCATAACACAGGCACAGTGCATAACAGCCGTTCGCTAATGAGGAAGTAATGAATTTTCAGGCTCATCGCTAGCTCGGATAGCTTGGATATAGACGGTACATTGACGGGACGTAGTTATACTATGGAAATGGATGCGATATTTTTGAATCCATTTGGTACTTTAGGAGGTTGTGTTTTATCACAGCCTAGGAATAGGAGCTGAAAACATATACTACTTAACCTATTAACGAAATAGCTGTCACAGTGTAAAGTTTATTAGGGATAGAAAAAAAATTACTTCACCAACTTTTTGTCTTTTGAAGCCAACTTTAATATAATAGTTTTGTAGAAAGTTAACACTAACATTTAATGTTCGCTCGTTCGTTTGTCTTCGATCTCAGACACACTACTCCGCTCGATTGGGAGAGTACCTCCACCTTACAGAATACCGCAGCCAAATAACTTATAGTTGTGTTCCTGTACGTGGGTAAGGCCAGAGCTCATAGAGGAGGGGTGAAGGGTCGGCAACGCGCGAGTGATACACCTGGTGTTGCAAGCGTTCATAGGCTACGGTAACCGCTTACCATCAGCCGGGAGCTCGTAGGATACTACATAGATATATGTAGTTATATGATAGGCTTATGGTTTTAATTAACCTGTTATCAACCGTCTAAAAGTATGTTAAAATCAAAGTTTAAGATCCAAAGTGCCACATCCATTCTGTTAAAAAAAATCTTATATCAGAATCCTCTCATTACGTTTTTAAGGTTTACTCAACAAATTCCTAAAGCCTAGGTATTTCGCATAAAAGAGGAGTTAATTTTCCTCAGTGACTGTCCGCCCGTCTTTTTTTTTTATCACTTTCCCTACTTAAGAAGTTTTTTGTAGGCATATTTAAAAATGTTTCTTTAATGAAGCTTTTTGGTTATTACACAGCATATTTTTACACTAAATATAATGAGCAAAAGATTATGTGCCAGGTGATTTTATAAGATAATTAGATCAACTAAATAATAAATCCTAATCCTATCCTAAATGGGTGAATTTCAACAAATAGTGTTTTTTTTTATCATATCGGTGAACTTTTTCATCTCATCACTCTCATCATGTCTCTTTTTAGGGTTCCGTAGCCAAATGGCAAAAAACTAAACCCTTATAGATTCGTCATGTCTGTCTGTCCGTCCGTATGTCACAGCCACTTTTTTCCGAAACTATAAGAGCTATACTGTTGAAACTTCGTAAGTAGATGTATTCTGTGAACCGCATTAAGATTTTTACACAAAAATAGAAAAAAAAACAATAAATTTAGGGGGTTCCCCATACTTAGAACTGAAACTCAAATATTTTTTTTCATCCAACCCATAAGTGTGGGGTGTCTATGGATAGGTCTTTAAAAATGATATTGAGGTTTCAAACATAATTTTTTTCTCAACTGAATAGTTTGCGCGAGAGACACATCCAAAGTGGTAAAATGTGTGTCCCCCCCCTGTAACTTCTAAAATAAGAGCATGATAAAACTAAAAAAAATATATATATGTACATTACTATGCAAACTTGCACCGAAAATTGATTTGAATGAGATCTAATTAGTGGTTTTTTTTTAATACGTCATAAATCGTAAACCGCAATTTACCTTTCATTCAATCAACTCAAATATAAAAAAAAAATGGCAAAAAGCAAGGTCTTACAGCACAAATAAAGGAAAAATTCAAAAAAAAAAAAATATTGAAAATTAAAGGGTGTCCCCATACATACATAGTTACGCCAATCAATAAAGACCTCTGAGTTGTATCGGCGCTCATACAATTTAGAGGTCTAGGTTAATTGGCACCAACCTCAAATAAGGTAAATAAATAAAATTGTGCATTTCCCTTGATGGACGAACAATGGACGAAGTTTGTACGGAACCCTCGGTGCGCGAGTCCGACTCGCACTTGGCCGGTTTTTTGTATATTTTTTAGGTTTTATGTAATCTTTAGGATATTAAATATCCCCATATTTAATATCATCAACGTATCATTTAAGACTAAGCAGAAAATTTAGTTTGAATTTTGGTTGCCACCGATATGACAAAACGACTCATCGACATGATAAAATAATCCACCGATATGATAAAGCAATCCACCGATGTGATAAAACTGTGCGCAGTATCATGAATTAAAACACCAATATGAGAAATAAGTCACCGATTGGTGATCGGTGAAAATTATCACATCGGTGGGAATAAAGACCACCGATTTCACCGATATGAGAACACCGACGTGATACACTTTTTCGAAAATTACAATAAATGCATAATATCTAAGATAAATTCAATATAAAATGCAATTAAGCTATTTCACTTACTACCTCTGTAAGAACCAAACGACCATAATATAACCACTAATTACATTAGAAAAATGCAAACACCGATATTACGAAATAATTGTCCGGGAGCAACTGAAATGGCGTACTCACGTTATTTGTGGGAATATGCAGCGATTTGACACCCATCCGTCCTGACTACGCACTAGCATGCTTCTTAACATGAAATAAAATTGAGGAGGGGACGCTGTCGGACTCGTCTATGTAATGTTAGGTCTAAATTACTTTTGGTCACCGTTATGAGAACATTTTGCAGGAAAAGTACGTTTGTGCCTTCCAGCAAAAATAATCGTTAAGTTATATAATAAAATATGCTATTTATTAATAATAAAACTAATATCCTATAAAATAGAATGAGTCGTAAACTTAATTTGCTTATATTTATTAGCGTATAAGCTTTTTAGTTTGTAAAAAAAGTAGGGGGACAGCACCGATATGAAAAAAATTGGAGTTTATGTATTTATTTTTATCTTTAAATATAGTCCTAATCAAATGATATTTTTGCCACAACCACCTATTGAATACTAAAAAAATCAATTCAAAACAATATTCCTTTTTTCAAATACGAATTTCACCGAAGACAAAAAAAATGTCATTTGGGAAATTCACCCAAATGCGAAAGTGAGTTTGTTTGTTTGTTACCTTTTCACGCTTAAACCGCTGAACCGATTGTGATGAAATTTGGTATGCATTTAGCCTATGGTATAGAGAAGGACATAGGCTACTTTTTATCCCGAGAAAACATAAGATCCCTGGGGAACGCGGGTGAAACCACGGAGCGAAAGCTAGTAATCTTATCAATTTGTTATTCAAATAAAAGTCAACTATATATTTTCGTAGCTTAGCCGCAGTGCGTCGTAGATTTTCGTAGCGACCCGTAGTACGGCTACGGACAAGCGTAGCGCTTTTCGTCTACGATGTTTTCTACTACGTTATTATTTTATGATTAGAATGTTGTGTTATTTTTTTTAATTAATCGTATTAATTATTCCTTCACTAATTGAACATTACGATGAAATAACTCTATGTATATCTCACACAAATATTTTTAGTGAGACTAAATAAATCATTTTATGTAATAAATCTGATTTGGTTTCGAAAAGAGTAATTGCTGAGTTTATTTCCGGCTATTCTCAGCAAAAGCAACCTTCCAAACCGTGCGTTAGAGTCAGACTATTCATATGTGCTTGTGAAGGCAGTTATTTTAATAAAAAAACATTTTCATTTAATTTTCATTAATGAATAAGATATATTTTTATCCCGTCCCACTTATCTTCAAGTTCTTAAAAAATTCACTCACGGACAAAAAAAACAAAACTACAATTCCAATTTGCAAAAATGGCATAAATCTGTTCGGATATTGACAAAGTGGCGTTATCTCCAACCGCCTACGAAACGAACCCCAAACGCCTAGTCATTACGCAATGGATCAAAATGCGAGCGTCACCTGTCAAATGACGGGACGTTTGTCACGTGCGTGTCACGTGCGTGTCACGTGGGACTCGTTAGTAACTTTGCAGATTTTGTTACAATAGTTTTTGGGATTTTCTTTGTTTTTTTTTTTATATAGTAACATGAGCGAACGTTCGATGCTTTAATTAACATCTTTGACGTGATTACATATATCTAACTTGGTTAAAAAAATAACAACCTGTATGTTCGCGTGGATATACAGGCTGTTCTTTTTATATACGTGGATAAACGCGGCCAATTAAAATAAAAAATCAAACAAATAAATGTAATGCACTTAATTCAAAGTTTATATCAGTGTTAAAGGTTTGAGCTTAGTCATTACACTATTTAAAGCTGTATTAAACGTCCGTCTATAGAGTTAAGGCTTTTAACTGTATATTGCGGCTATAACTGGGCATTGGCCGGTTTTAATCAAAAGCATGATTAAGTATATTGTCGCTATAAACGGGGCTAGCTGATACTAACCATTACTCCTACGGTTTACTAGACTTGGTCCCGGGTTTCGTTGTTTAGTTTTTTTTAGGTCAGATGGCTGATAAGCAAGCAGGCGGTCCACCTGATGGTAAGTGGCTACCGTCGCCTATGGACATTAGGTGTTTGGCAACTGATTTTCAACTTGATCTTGTTAGGTACAATGTACTACAAAGAACCCAAAAACCGTGCTATGGTTTCCTTACGATGTCTTCCTTCTCCTAAAGCTCAAGCTCCTTTTAGGATTCGAACCCACGACCCTCGCCGCGGCACCCGTCGTCAATATCATTAGGTCTTTTCTACATTCAATTTAAATGCTACTTTATGATTTTGTGGTATTAATATGGAATATATTATTTATGTAAATCCATAATTAAATTTTCTCAATAACTAGATTAGTTTACTCTCTGTCTAGTGGTGAACCACAAGTTAATGAATAGTTAACCCACAGTTTTTAGAAATCTAATCAATATTTGATTAAAATTATGCTTATGACTATCAATGATTAATAAAAATACAGCATTTTATTAGAAAACGGGCAGTAGATAAATAGATAACTTTTCTACAGGAAAACAATTAAGAAAGAAAGAAAAAACAAGCAATACATATTTTATAATTCTTAACTGTCAAAAAAATTTCTACCAGAAAAAAAATCTGCCATTTCTACCAGAAAACCTTTGATTGGAAGTAGTAGTAGCCAATTGTCTCCTCAATTTGTCAAAAGTTGGCAACACATTGGCAATCGCGTTAGTTTAGTTCTGACATCAAAAATTGTCTTCAAGAAAACCTTTAATTCTTGTAGTATTTTTTTTTTAAAAGAGAGGTGCCTACGTCATTTTCCAGAAAATCATGCTATATTATGAAGAGGAAATATTTGTATTTATGTATTTTTGTATGTTTATAAACTCAAAAACTACTGGACCGATTTCAAAAATTCTTTCACCATAATAGAATATAGTTAAGGGTGGACAAACGTTTTTCTCTCTCAATATTTGAAACATCTACTATATAACTTAACGACACTGTAAACCAGGAAATAATGAAAATTGTATTGCAGGCGAGTCGCATCGAGTGTTTACGATAGGTCATCGTTTTAAATTAAACTTTCATGTTCTATTATAAAAGTATAGTCTTTAGTACGTTTTATAGAAAGTCAATCAAAACAAGTCCAACCCTGTGATTCTGTTCTATTCTCAACGATGAATTCTGACAATATGCTCTGTCTCTGTCGTTTACCTATCAATCACGTGAAAAAGTCCACTGTCTACGGCAACCTTATGCTAATTCGTCGAGTTTTGTTTTAGTTTTATCACAGTCTATGTAACTCTTACAGTCAGCCAACGGACACGTTTAGACAGAGCCATCGCGCGGGGTTTGCGGGGTGAGAGCCCCTCTCTCGCTGCCATACAGTCGCTTGGGACACAATGCAGCAATGACGAATGCCTATATTGGCATTTCGCGTGACGTCAAACGCGATGGACCACTGAATGTTTTTTACGCTGTGGTTTTATGCCGAGTGAGATTGATTAAACGAATTTGAACTCTGCATCTATGATATTATTAATATTAAGGCGATGATAGCTCAGTGGTAGTGACGTCGGACGCCGCGGCGAAGGTCGTGGGTTCGAATTCTACAATGAGCTTGAGCTTTCGGTGAAGGAAAACATCGTGAGGAAACCATATCACGGTGGTAGGGTACTTTGTAGTACCCGCCTGGCTGGCTACCACCCTCAAGTTGAAAATCTGTCGCCAAACACCTATTGGTGTGTTCCGGCAGCTGCACTTGAGAGCCAGATCCTTTTAGGCTTTGTGTGCTTACCACCATCGGCCACATCATCACCTACCATAGTGAGATTGTGGTCAAACACAAGCCTATACAAAGTATAAAATATATATATAAAATAAATAAATAAATAAATATTCTGGGACATTATTCCTCACACACGGCCATCTGACCCCAAACTAAGCAGAGCTTGTACTATGGAAGCCAGATAACTGATATACTACATATACTACTTTTCTTTTGTAAATACATACATATATAGATAATTACACCCAGACACAGGACAAACAGACATGTTCATGCACACAAATGTTTGTTCTGAGTGGGAATCGAACCCACGACCTGCGGCGTGATAGATAGGGTATCTTACCAACCACGCCAACCGGCCCGTCATATACAGGGTGATTTTGTTATCACTGGCGATACTTGCACGGGTGGAAGTACTCATCAATGCGAACAACTTTTATTATAGGGCTAACTCTGATATCGCATAAAATAATACGGTTGCTTCATACATTTTGAACAGCTGATAATTTTTTCATGATTTCACAGCTAGTCCCATTATAAAAGTTATTCATTTTGATGAGTACTTCCACCCTTGCAAGTATTGCCAGTGATAACAAAATCACCCAGTATATATATATATTAAATTACATTTATTATTGACTCAATAAATTTTCAAGATTTTTTTAAACATTATCAATATTTTACATTATTTAGGTTAAAAATAACTGTTTAAGTAATTACACTACAGAGCCTTAATAAACTCAACCTGAGGCGTAAATCACACTTTCAATATCAATTTTATAGCCTATGAAAATTGTTATAGTCCAAAGAAGTTGCCAGACTAATTAGCGAAATGGCTTTTAATTCACTATATTTCGAATTTATCTAACACCCAGCTTGTTATTTCAAAATCAACTATATTGGATTAACTTTAAAGTCGAAATTCGTTTGATAAATATTTACTTTTGTGAAATGGTCACACTTAATTGCGCAAAGGTAATGGTTCAAAATTGCATAGAATAGAATAGTGTTACAGAAATAAGGCGGCAAAAGATTAATTTAGTTGATTGGATAATTACAGTAGCTTCTATCTATGGTACAATCGTATAGAAAAGTAATGTAATATTTTCAAAAGATAATTGAATAAGTTTTAACCTAATAAGTCTTACGTTACAGTATAACTATTATGTTTTGTAAGAAGACATATACTAATTACTTTATTACTTGTTGTCTCGAGAACATGAATTGAACAAGTAGATGCAATAACGAGTATACTATAAGAGTAGCGTCAGCCACGAGCCGCGCACGCGTGCGTCTGCCCCGATAGAGCGTTTCGGACTACTTGATAGATGGCGCGGCGTGGGGTGTTGCACGCGGGCGCAGCCCGTACACATGGGCGCTGAGGGCGAGAGGTAGTGGTGCGGGGAGCGAACCCCAAGTAGAATTATGACGCGCTATAACAGTTATATTCCCATTTAATTTATTATAGCCAAAAACCTGGGTACCTTACCGCTCAATTAGCAATAACATTCGTAACTTAACTCGATAATTTTATAGTTAGAAGCATACATACGAGTAAGAAGGTGGTTCATATTTAAATTCGTTGAAAATAATTAAATATATATTTATAAATATTAAAACGTAGCATTTAACCACCAGACTGTACTTTCATATCCGTTGAACAGTCATAAAATTCGAAAACAGCGCAAAGTCACGACGTTTAAAAATGATTTCAGAAAATACAATCAAACAGTATACCAAAACACCAGGAGTAAGAAATGAAATTGACGAAGTGTTCACTATAGTTTTTTCATAGAAAGATTGTTCGGGCACCAAATACTGGATCCGAATTGGATATGGTCAAGATACTGGATAAAGCATTTATGTACACTTCTTCTTATAACTTATGTAATATTCGGGACTATAGATGTACTTAAAAATGCATCAAATATTACAATAAAAGCAGAAGCGGTATTTACTTTGATTATAATAGCTTGCTTTTGTATCAAATTTCTACTATTGATTAAAACTAAGAATACATTTCAAAAAGTATACTTGATAATGAAAACAATATTGTATGATGCAATTAAAGAAGAGTCAGAGGATATGGGGATTGAAGTTTTGAAGAAAGGAAAGCTTGCGGTCAGATTGCTCTTTATCATCGTTCTTATACCTAATGGTGGTTATTGGTTGTCAGCCCTATGGTATTACATCAAAGGCACAAGAGTCAGTCTCTCACGAACGACATCGATTTTGATGCCAATGACATCACCTTTTTATGAAATAGGGTTGTTACTCCATATGATATTTTTATTCGATACGTCATTTACGATAATGGTTGTTGACGTGTGGCTTGTTTTCTTTATGTTCTTCTTTTGCATCGCAAGTGATACTTTCGAGACAATTTTAAAAGTTGATGCTCAATATCTGGGGGAGTCGAACACGTCGTATGCAAAAAGGTTAAATGAAAGACTTAAGAAATTTTATATGCACCATGCTCAGTTAATGGAGTGAGTATCATTATTTAGTATTCCTTTGGTGTTATAAGTATGAGACTGAAATTTGAAAAAGACACTTATTGCCACACCTTCATACACACTACGTCCCGTGATTGCCGGCAGTGTTGCGATTCTGTAATAAAAATTACACATTTTGACAACAAATCCATTTACCAATGAATGACGTGAAAATCCACTGTCCACGGCAACTTTGTGCGAACTCATCGATGAGTTTTGTTTAAGAGAATTACATAGCTAAAGATTGGCTAGGCCGATAACACGAGTCGGTATGTTTATAAACTCACTTGGAAAGCGAGTAAATAAATAAATATTTTGGGACATTATTCCTCACACACGGCCATCTGACCCCAAACTAAGCAGAGCTTGTACTATGGAAGCCAGATAACTGATATTCTACTTTTCTTTTGTAAATACATACATATATAGATAATTACACCCAGACACAGGACAAACAGACATGTTCATGCACACAAATGTTTGTCCTGATTGCGGCGTGATAGATAGGGTATCATACCAACCACGTCAACCGGCCCGTCAGTGTAGTCTCTATTCTATTCAAATTAAAGTGTTTTGATTTCAGATATTTAGATACACTAGTCGCCATGTGTAAATGGCTTACAATGATTCCACTATATCAAGCACTTAACTGCTCATGTCTAATATTGCTATTATTGAGTGAGGTAAGATTCTCTAAAGCAAGTGTTATCAGTTAAATTGAAGATAGGTACTAACTAGATCCTGTGATAGATCCATAAGATGGACCGAGCTAATTGGTAACAAGTGGTCCCATCAATAAAAGTACCAGGTGGTTAGTAGTTAGAAAAGATTTGCGGTGTGTTGTGAAGCGACCACATATCATACGTCATGATGTCCATGACTAAGAGTGAAACGCATAATAAGAATCAGCTATGTAACTCAGCGTTCGGCCCGCGGATCGAAAAACCTAAAATTTTGTTGTATAAATTTGAAGGGGTCGATTTGGTCCGCAAGAAATAAGTGCTATTAAGTACGTTCAAAGATTGGTTATACTTAAAAGTCTATGCTTATATAAACTAGAACACCGGCCTGTCCTTGTTAAATAAAACATACTTTGACCCAATTGAAATTACTTATTTTAAACTTTAAAAATTATGTATTTATTTTCATGTATAGGGAGTGAGCTGGTCATTTGCGTCGAACATTCTACCAACCTATGCTGAGTTACTGATATATAATTGGTTAGGTGAACAAATTAGAACCAAGGTAATAATTGCAGTATCAATTTAGACTTCTTACACATAATAATATGAACTTTTAAGTAAATAATTATGTTAGTAATTTAAAAGGTCTGTAAAGATTGAGTTAATCGAAAATAGCCCCTACTTCATATGTCTATGACTTAAATTCGAGTGATTCCATGATAGAACAACAGACATATTCATGCAAACAAAATGTTTGTAACTATTAGTTGTTGTTTCAAACAGTTTGTCTTCTTCTGTATACAATTATAATTTGAAACGAGTCAGTAGTATGAGCAGCTACATTAAGGGTTGATGCCACGAGGATATGGTCTTAGGAGACTATCCCTTACTTTTCGATTATTTTTTATTAGCTTAATCGATCCCGTCTTCGACATGGATCAAAAGGCTCTATGGGACCAAGTTAGGTTAGGGAACTAGAAATGTCACAAATCAAACATTTTATCAACATTTTAGCTAAATAAAAATGTATTTTTAATAAAAACATAAATTTAAAAAAATAAGGGCTCGAAATAACCGTCATTTTATTCAATGCAAATATAAGTTCTTTTCTGTAATGACTTTGTAGCAGCTAATAAAGTATTCCAATGATTTGATGCTGCTACTTCCAAACCTACATGTTTTTTTTTTAATTTAGGTTGTTATTAATATACATTTTAAAATGTTGATGTAATACTTTATTTTCTTTGCATTCTAATGTGTCATCTTAGTACCTATGATAAATTAATGTCCTAAAAAAATGTATGGAAAAAGTTTATTTCGATTTATGACATTTCTAGTACCCTAACCTAACTTGGCCCCATAGAGCCTTTTGATCATGTCAAAACGCAGGCTCTAGAAACCTAAAATTATGCACAAATATTCCTCATATAACGTAGGCATTCACTAACGAATAACTTTTTAAAACTCAACCCCTGAGGGGGTACAATGGGGATTTGAGTGAAACCGCAGGATGGAAAGCTAACCACATAACCTTTAATAATTTTAGGCCGAAAACCTATCAATGGCTCTGCTGGACTTTGACTGGCCAAGTTTGGAGTTAAAGGATAAGAAGAGCTACTTTATAATAGTATGCTACATGAGCAAGGAGTTCGGCATCAAGACAGCAGTCGGACAATATCTCTCGTTTGTTACTATGAGCAACGTAAGTTAGACTGGCAATGATAAACACAATAAGGAATAGTGCCTGTCAATGTTATTATTATATTTTTTGTGTTTTCCCTTATTTCGGGAAGGCAAAGGGTTCTAGCCCATACAGCCTAATCATGGTATGGTATGTAATGATATTTGTTCTTAGTTTTAAATCAATAATTATGTCTGATATACAAATGTAAATAGACCAAAGCCAAATCTAGTGTACATAATATATTTGGCTATATATAGTCAAGTAAAGTCAGTCAGGTTTTTAGTAAAATGGTAGCTGTTTTACTAAAACTTTTCGTGGACTATTTGAGACATAATGAAAAGTCTCGATACACGCATTCATTTAATTTCACTTTACTCGTTCACTTGTATTGATCTTTATTGGAAAAACGCCACCAATATCATTCAATAAAACTCAAAATACAACGATTTCATGAAAATAAAATGAAAACGCAACGTCACTTCGCAAGTTCCCGCCAAAAAGTACCACTGTATTATTACGCGATCTGCTACAATGACAAGATGAAATGTCACATACACTGTGGAACGCCATTGGACACAAGCCCGTTGTATTCCGGTGGCGCCATCTACAATTACCTTTGCATACCAACAACCGAATCTGTCGCCAAACACCTATTGGTGTGTTCCGGCAACTGCACTTGAGAGCCAGATCCTTCTAGGCTTTGTGTGCTTACCACCTTCGGCCACATCATCACCTACCATAGTGAGATTGTGGTCAAACACAAGCCTATACAAAGTAAAAAAAAAAAAAAACCTTATAGAGATGCGCTCGAAGCCCAGTTATCACTTTTGTTAGTCGTGCTAGTTGAAGGCCTTCTAGGTGGCTTGAGGACTCCAAAAGTAGCTTGAACACTATAACATCCATTAATCCGCAGTGGGCACGCGTGGTGGAGTATTCGCACATTCTGTTTCACTATATAAATTACGACAAACATTATCTACTTAATTGGCATAAACAATTCAAAAAGTTTCGTTGCCGCATAGTTGAAACTTGTTATTAAAATCTTCACGTGTTTTATTAAAAAAAACCTTTTATTTTTTTTTCAGATTCTCAAAGCCAGCTACCAATTCTTTGCAGTGTTAAGAACAATGGAAGACTAACTTAATTAATTTACATTAAAAATAGCCTGAAGTTGTTTATTGCTCACTGCTTTATTACTTTCTAATGTATTTTTTATTAGACCATTCGCTTTCGTTGTGAAATTATGTACTAAGTAATTATTTTGACTATTTCACATAAATAATTTAGTGGTACCTACATATTCAGCACTCACGTTACTTGAGATTTTTGCTGTTAAAGTAAAAAAATATCTTTGAATTAACCTTTCAGTTAAAAACTGGTAAAATAAATGGCACAGAATATTTATTTATCTTATCATTTTTGATCTCAATCAATTACCTACGCCTGTTGGTAAGCGGTTACCGTAGCCTATTGACGCTTGCCGATCCTACACACCCTTCTTAAAGAACCTCATGCTGCACGATGGGGAGCTCGTTCCACAACCCGAGCGTAGACGGTAGGAAGCTCCTGGGATGGGGAGAGTGCCGATCTTTTACTAACCTTAGAAGGCAACTTCTATAAAAAACCTGAGGTACCTAACATATAGCTAGGTAGGTGAGTTACTACAAATGACTTTACCATCGCTCAAAACTTTCTTCAATAATGGAAAAATCACGCGATAATAAAGTTTACAATAATACCTACTTCTATCTCTCCATCATACATAACCGACCGCTTTCGACAACCATCAGATAACACATTCACGCACCAATTGAAAAGAAAAAGATGTTTATTACGCAAATCGGACATTGAAATAGGTAGGGCCATATCTCTGGGTAGAATCTGGGGCAAATTTCATCCGCTCTTTACAAATTTTATCCCCATTCCGGGAGAGATCCTCCGATAGTGTCGGGCCCTTTGAATTAATGAAATATAGAATTGTGTTGACATTTCTGAAAGTTAAGTGGGTACGTGATATGTAGGCATAGTTCATTTGTACGTTGTGTTAACTTTGTGAAAAGGTGCGGGTCGCTTTCTATGGCGACCGTACATAATATAACTTAGTTTCCTTTGTATTTTTATATGCGAATATTTTTGAATATTTGTTACATTCAAGATTTCTTTTCATAAGCTTAGAAAAGTGTTTATATTAGGTATGTAACCTATCCTATCCTTATTTGTTATTATCCTTTTAGAGTAATTTTATTTCTTGTTGTCCATTCGTCATGGGTTTTTTTTCATAGGAACAGCTACATGTCGAGTTTTAATTCAAAAGTAAAAAAAACTAGTTTTTGAAAGACTTTCTCAAAATACATAGAATAATAAAAGTACACTCGGAGAACTAGAGCCAAAAATAATAGATTTCAAACGACATGCATTATGGATCACATAAAACCTTAATACATTTTTACATTTTAGTTTATCTGGTCTATGTAGATAATGTAAAGAGAGAAACATACGAGTGACAATAGGATACTTTCGGTGGTAAACAATAAATTATGAAATTCGATCAAAATAAACAATTATGTCGAAATAAACATAAATATTCTGATTTTGAATCATAAATGCATATGACGTCATGATTTGATGTTTACAAATTTAAGAACATGTTGTTTATTAATTAAATATTTCTCTATACTAAAACTATAAGACTCTGACCAAGATATAAGCCAGCATTCTGGTCACAAGTTGCTTCGACCAGGCGTTTGGATATTTCGCGATAAAGATGGTGATTGAATATGGCAGATATCGTTTCCGCAGGAATAAAAAAAGTTTAAATTTTAATGTAATTTTATCGCAAGAAAGCGTACCTATTTATTTTGCCGAAAATTTTTTTCTTTGGCTTTTTATAAGGTAATAAACATTTTAAAGTATTTTTCAAACAGAGTACAATACCCTAATCTGTTTAATTAAATTACTGTAGATTCTTTGAATATATCAATTTACTTACATTTTCCTGTTTGTTACTCATTTGTAAGCAAAATTCACACGAGTATTTTTCACTGTTTACAACCATACCAAATGTAGGTAGGTATAATGTATGACATATAACATTAGGTACCTATTTATTACATACTAGCTGTTCCCCGCGGTTTCACCCACGTTCCCGGTGTAATTTTTTTTTCATACAAACCTTCTCCTGACAAAAACGAACATTTAAAAAACAAAATTGGCCAAATTGGTCCAAGCGTTGTTGAGTTATGCGCTTACCAACACATTTTGCGATTCATTTTTATATTATAGATTTATGTTGTACACAGCTCTATCTAAGTAATCGAAATATAAATGCATCCAAAGATGTGCAGTAGTTAATAAAAGGTGGCCATATATTTTGCAGATTGGGCCTTTTTTTTACTATGTATAGGTACGCCTGTGTTTGATCACAAGCATACAAAGCTAATCTGGAACTGACTCTCAAATGCAGTTGCCGGAACACACCACCGGTGTTTGGAGTCAATTTTTCAACTGAGTACCTACTATAAAGTACCTGTCTAATTCATGATCATTTTCTACACCGAAAGCTCAAGTTCACTGTATTAAAATTTGATTCCACGACCTTCGTCAAGGTATATCACTAGAAGCAAAAATTTTGGTACACTTTTTTACGAAAATTACGCGGACGGAGGAGTATGAAATTTGGCTCAGTTAATGTTTGTATGGAGAAGGAGTGCGGAAAGTTAATATTATTATATAATATGCATTAAATAATAAATTATATTAATAAAAAAAACATTACACACACTACCATGCACACACACACACACACACGGCACCACTGTCAGTCGTGACATCTCTATGCTTTGTCAATAATGACGGCAAAGACTAAATTAAAGGTAAGTAAATGAGTTCGTATATGAGTAAAATAATTTTCTTTACATTCTTAATATCAATACTATCTACAATGTATATACAGGATGATTTTTTAGTCACAGGAAATAGTTGCAGGGGTTGAAGTACTCATTAATATGAACAACTTTTATTATGGGACCAACTCTGATATCACATAAAATAAAATGGTTGCTTCATACATTTTGGTTGAGTAGGTATTGAATTTTTGTATGGAACAGCTGATATTTTTTTAGTGATTTCATAGTTAGTCCTATGATAAAAATTGTTTATATTAATGAGTACTTCCACCCTTGCAAATATTGCCGGTGGCTAAAAAATCACCGAATATCTATACTATAATAAAACAATAGAGCCCGGTGTGGACATTGAAGAAAAGTAATAAAAATAGAAAGTGGGCGACTAAATATAATCTATACCTACTAATAATATTATAAAACTGAAGAGTTTGTTTGTTTGGTTGGTTGAACGCGCTAATCTCAAGAACTACTGGTTCGAATTGAAAAAATATTTTAGTGTTGGATAGCCCATTTATAGAGGAAGGCTATAAGCTACTTTTTATTCCGGAAAAACAAAAGATCCCTCGGGAACGTGGGTGAAACCGCGGGGCGGAAGCTAGTTTTGCAATATATCAACACAATTGGTACAAAATCTAAAATAGACAAGTAATTTATTAAATAGCATTTATTGACATACTATGGACGACAAAGATAAGTAATTATTTATTTATATAGTTAGGCGTCATTGTACATATTAAATACCTAATAATTGAAGATTACATTCGAGCTATTGGGATATATACCACAGTTTGTTAGTGTTGTAGCAACAGTCATTATGGATACATTGAAAATAATATTATTTATTTTATTTTTAAGTCAAGTAGAATGTAACGATGGAATTTGTACAAAAAAAATAACGTGAGTCTTTTTGTTCATATTTTATTTCGTGATTGTAAAAAAATTTACGTATATTGTGTTGCTTGACAAATAAGATAAGTCTATTGACCTTCTGTTAAGTTTAAATTAATTAAACATATGTTTAGCGATCCCGAATACAGGCTATTTATATGTAATTATTGTTCAAAACTATTTCCCGTCCCGCGCTTGTAGGTAGTTGCGTTCGACAGGGATCTAATGGTCAATATTATATTATACTTACTTCCACCCCGCGGTTTCACCCGCATTTCCGAATATAATGATTTTACCATATAAGAAGTATTAAGAAGTAATTGTGTTAAACCAAAAAAAAAAAATTCTATGTGTGTGCCAAATTTCATTCATTCGCCCGTTATGGACTTGAGCAGTAACAAAGGTTATATATTACTAAATTTTCTTAGATTATTACATATATCACTAGTAAAATAATTATTATTTAATGTTTGTTTAATTATAATTAATATACCTACACATTAACAAAGTCATTATCTAGACGACTTAACTAGGTACATCAAAAGTTGTATTTTTAACCGATCTTCAAAAAAAGGAGGAGGTTTATAATTCGTCGGAATTTTGTTTTTTAATGTATGTTCCCCGATTTTCGGTGAAGAGAAACATTGTAAGCAAACCATAGTATGGTGGTAGGGTACTTTGTAGTACCCACTTGGCTGGCTACTTCCTCAAGTTGTATGTCTCTCGCCATAACATATCACATACATCATCACTTACCATAGTAACAAAGTAAGCATAACATAAAGTAAATTTCTTTTATATTATCGGATAAAGTGGATCCCAAAGAGCTATAGGGTAAATGTCATTATTAAA
Organism: Tetheella fluctuosa; assembly: GCA_951216915.1. NCBI lineage: Eukaryota > Metazoa > Arthropoda > Insecta > Lepidoptera > Drepanidae > Tetheella > Tetheella fluctuosa. The sequence goes on from OX578222.1 coordinate 10,976,616, forward strand.
TTTTGTTCATACATTATGAATATTAAATAATAGATATTAAAATTTAAAATTTCAGGAGTCAAAAAACTGAACAAATCGCTGTCCGAAAAACATACAAGGAGTCTTATAAAAAATGCTATACTATTTGCAGAATAGCAACTAGAGTTGGTGTTAGACGTGATACACAGTTGCGTACGGTAAGTTTCTACAGGCTCAGTAGGCAAACAGTAAATAGCAGTTACTATTTCATTAAAAACATCAGAAAGCCAGTAACTATCAGTTACTGTCATAGGTTTCTGTCTATCTGACCGCTGCAGTTAGCAGTTGAACCAATGAATACTTGCCTTTATGGATTTAGGCCCATTTTAAGGCTATAAGTAATAGCTCAGTGTTAGTTACGACGAAGGCCATGAGTTTCGGTGCAGGAAAACCTAACGTGAGGTCATACTTTGGAGTATTCACCTGGCTGACTCCTCAAGATAAAAAATGGTTACCAAACAACCACCAGTAAGTTCCAGTATGTGCACTTGAGAGTCATCTAAGTTTTGTGTCCTTACCACCTACGACCACATCATTACTTAACATTGTGTGATTGTGGTCACTCAGGCCTATGCATAGTTAAAAAATATTCCACAAAAGCATTTACATTACATAATTTTGCTACGATAGTAAAGTACTTAAGTAGTTCTTTCAGTTCAAAGGCATTCATCAAAAATTTCATGAAGTTTGTATTTTCTCAGCGATTATCTTTCGGTATACGCTTGATCGGATCCAATAGGGTATTACACCCATTTTTGAAAAGTGTCTCAATTCGTTCCTAAGATGCTAATAGGCCACCAAAAAAAAACAAAAATTTAATTCAATCGATAAGTGCCATAAAAATGCATTTAAATTTTACATTTTCAATTTTCGCGCGTAGTTTGATGAAAACGCTGGACGCCATGTTACTCTACGGTCATGACGTTATTTGGTCTCTTGTAAGTAAATAAATGCGCTGATATTGGTCTCAATTAGACTTATAAAATTTTGTCATGATACATGAAGGTACCTAACAATAAATAAATAGTGTTAAATTTTCTATGGTTCATTTAATATAAATAAAAGAAAGATATACAAAATACAGAGTTAATTTAAAAAAAAGGAAGGTAAGTCCAGGAAGGGAAGATTATGTTGCGGTACATCACAGGGAAAAACACAAAGAGTATTTATCACGGGTAGAGGAGGGGTCAAAACACGCAAGGGACAGGCGAGGACCAGGTGTAGACCTGAGCACCTGGCACAGGTAGACGGAGTTCCTGGTGCAGGAGCCTCGCTGTAGGGGCACAGGTAGACGAGTTCCCGGTGCAGGAGCCTCGGTGTAGGGGCCAAGGTGTGTAGGGCCTCGGTGCAGGGTCCAGGATGGTCCAGGTCAGCAAAAGCCAGGCAGTACAGGCAGGAACAGGAGCAGCAAAACCCGTCAGGATGAGGAGACAGGATAGTGGCTCAGGGTGGAGCCGACGCGACGTATTTTTAGAACGCGGGTACTGAGAACTTTGCAACACGACGTATGTTTAGAACGCGGACACCATTATTTGAGCCTCTTCTGGCTTTGTTAACGGCGCGCAAGTCATGTAGAATTCCTGGGACTGCTTGTCCCAGGAATGGACTTATACTTTCTAGATGCTTCTTGTTGGAAGCGTAGGAAGGAACTGACCACTCACTGCGGATCGATTGCTAAAGAAACCTCTGTAGAACAATTTAGTAATTTTGAATTTTTGAATTTAAAATTTAAAGCGAATCAGTCAATAAATTAAAAATAATATAGATGCCAGACTCTTTTTCAGACTAATAAGATGATTTCTTTAGCAACCTCACCATTTAGACGTAATAAACGAAATAAAAATAATGACAATTAGATATCTCCATGACAACATGTCATGGAAAAATAACAAGTTTTAGAAATTATTGTGAAGAAAAATTATAAATTATACATTATAAGCTGTTGAACCATAGAAAATGCTACAATTTTATAAATTAAAAATGAGCTATTATCCTTTTTACTGGTGTGCTGTTCCTGAATGCATGAATACTAGTGTAAAAATAATAATTATAATACTTCAGTTGACACTTATCAGTTTACATACAGCACCGTATGACGTGATTATAGTGGCGGCTACTGTTTCGCCTGTAAACAGATTAAAAAAACTTTGAAATGAATTTTAAAATTAATAAAGTTATTTTATGAACTAAAACTAACATTTTCCGACTGCTTATTACCTAAGCTATATAAATTATACATTTTTAGATTTTTTCTCATATAGAGTAAAATACCCTTTTCTAAAAACAATGTACCTCAAGTATCTAACTAAAGCCTCATTTACAACAAGACAATTATTGTTAAGTCATAGTGAACTAACTTATCCTACGATAATGAAGGAACATGTTCAAATCTCCTCTATGTCACCTTTGAATGTAGATGGCATGCGATGCCTTTCTTTTCGGTGAAGCAAAATTGTTAGGAAATCGCTTGTCCGAGAATTCCCAATGGGTTGCTTCTGGGTGATCCTTAATACCTCTCGTTAATTATGGAAGCCGTGCCTCCATTTAGGACGTATATAAATATTAAGATAATTGCATATGAGATAAGAACAACTTATCAATAGTTTCTCATCATTGTTCACGTTTTAGATCCCGATAACCAAGACGGTTCACGTTTGTTGCTCTGGCTACCAAGAAGACAAGTCAAACAGCAAAAATAAGAGGTTTGTAATTAGCAAATCATTTTTCGTCTCAGCATTTAGAACATTTTATTGATTTTATAGCTTAATTTCATTATTATTAATTAATTGAACTATCAATTGTAATAACGATTCAGTCTATTTTAACTCACTTATTGTTTTCAGCCTCCGTTGTATACCAATTTGTACACCGACATGTAAAAATGGTTTCTGTAAAAGTCCGGGTGTATGTGAATGCAATAAGGGATTTAAGCAGAACCCAAATCAGAAAAACCAATGCTTACCGGTCTGCAGCAAAGGATGTGCTTATGGAACTTGCATTTCACCAGAAACTTGTAAATGTAATGCTAGTTATACATTAATTAAGGGAGTTTGTCAGCCGGTTTGTACAAAATGTGTTAACGGGAAATGTATTGCTCCAAACACTTGTGAATGTCTCCGTGGGTACAAACAATCTGCCAACAATATATGTGAGCCTTTTTGTCCAAAAGGCTGCCCTAACGGAAAATGTATAAGTCCAGAGACTTGCGTATGCAATACAGGATATAATGTGACAATCATTGGTAAAGAGAAAACTTGCAAACCAGTATGCAAAATACCATGTTTAAATGGGATTTGCATTGCACCAGAAATTTGCGAATGTCTCCGTGGGTACAAGAAATCTGCTAAAAACATATGTGAGCCTTTGTGCACCAAAGGGTGCCTTAATGGAAAATGTATTAGTCCAGAGACTTGCGCATGCAATACAGGATATAACATGACAATCATTGGCAAAGACAAGACATGCAAACCAGTTTGTACAAAAGCTTGTCATAATGGAACCTGTGTTGCTCCAGAAAGTTGCGAATGTCTCCGTGGGTACAAAAAATTAAGTAAAAATGTATGTGAGCCTTCATGCACAAAAGGGTGCCCTAATGGAAAATGTATAGGTCCAGAGACTTGCTCATGCAATACAGGATATAATGTGACAATCATTGGTAAAGAGAAGACTTGCAAACCAATATGCAAAATACCATGTTTAAATGGGATTTGCATTGCACCAGAAATTTGCGAATGTCTCCGTGGGTACAAGAAATCTGCTAAAAACATATGTGAGCCTTTTTGCGCCAAAGGGTGCCTTAATGGAAAATGTATTAGTCCAGAGACTTGCGCATGCAATACAGGATATAACATGACAATCATTGGCAAAGACAAGACTTGCAAACCAGTTTGTACAAAAGCTTGTCATAATGGAACTTGTGTGGCCCCAGAAAGTTGCGAATGTCTCCGTGGGTACAAAAAATTAAGTAAAAACGTATGTGAGCCTTCATGCACAAAAGGGTGCCCTAATGGAAAATGTATTAGTCCAGAGACTTGCTCATGCAATACAGGATATAATGTGACAATCATTGGCAAAGAGAACACTTGCAAACCAGTATGTAAACTACCATGTTTAAATGGGATTTGCATTGCACCAGAAACTTGCGAATGTCTCCATGGGTACAAGAAATCTGCTAAAAATATATGTGAGCCTTTTTGCACAAAAGGGTGCCTTAATGGAAAATGTATTAGTCCAGAGACTTGCGCATGCAATTCAGGATATAACATGACAATCATTGGCAAAGAAAAGACTTGCAAACCAGTTTGTACAAAAGCTTGTCATAATGGAACTTGTGTGGCCCCAGAAAGTTGCGAATGTCTCCGTGGGTACAAAAAATTAAGTAAAAACGTATGTGAGCCTTCATGCACAAAAGGGTGCCCTAATGGAAAATGTATTAGTCCAGAGACTTGCTCATGCAATACAGGATATAATGTGACAATCATTGGCAAAGAGAAGACTTGCAAACCAGTATGTAAAATACCATGTTTAAATGGGATTTGCATTGCACCAGAAACTTGCGAATGTCTCCATGGGTACAAGAAATCTGCTAAAAATATATGTGAGCCTTTTTGCACAAAAGGGTGCCTTAATGGAAAATGTATTAGTCCAGAGACTTGCGCATGCAATACAGGATATAACATGACAATCATTGGCAAAGACAACACTTGCAAACCAGTCTGTACAAAATCGTGCTACAATGGAACATGTGTTGCCCCAGAAACTTGCGAATGTCTCCGTGGGTACAAGAAATCAGGTAAAAATATATGTGAGCCATCATGTACTAAAGGGTGCCCTAATGGTAAATGTATTAGTCCTGAGACTTGCTTATGTAATACAGGATATAATGTTACAATAATTGGCAAAGACAAGGCTTGCAAACCAGTTTGTACAAAACCGTGCTACAATGGAATATGTATTGCCCCAGAAACTTGCAAATGTCTCGGTGGGTACAAAAAATCTGTCAAAAATATATGTGAGCCTTTTTGCACAAAAGGGTGCCTAAATGGAAAATGTGTTAGTCCAGAGACTTGCGTATGCAATACAGGATATAACATGGCAATCATTGGCAAAGAGAATACTTGCAAACCTGTATGCAAAACACCATGTCAAAATGCGATTTGCATAGCCCCAGAAACTTGCAAATGCCTCCGTGGGTACAAGAAATCAGGTAAAAATGTATGTGAGCCTTTTTGCTCAAAAGGGTGCCTTAATGGAAAATGTATTAGTCCAGAGACTTGCGCATGCAATATAGGATATAACATGACAATCATTGGCAAAGACAATACTTGCAAACCAGTCTGTACGGAACCGTGCAACAATGGAACATGCGTTGCCCCAGAAACATGCGAATGTCCACCTGGTTACAAATTAAATGAAGGATCAAATAATTTCACAATAAGTTGTGAACCTATTTGTATAAGCTGTGAGTGTTTATGCGTTGCTCCAAGCCAATGTATTTGTAATATTTCAAGAACTTTAGGTGATAATACAAAAGTTCATAATGGTAACGCTACTTTCAATAGTGAACTTATCACAGTGAAGGACTGGTAAGATGTTCAAAATTTTATTTGTCATAATATTTTAAAACATGTACGAAATAAAGTCAAAAAATTAAAAGGCTAATAACTCAGTGTGAAAATATAATCATTCGCAAATTCCATAATTTTCCACGATTTCTGCTTGCAGAAAGAAAAAAAAAGTTGTTTATGGATTGAGTGTATACTTATTCACTCTAACTTTGAAGGTCTAAGAAGTCACGAAAATATACATTTAAGTTATCATAGTGATTTTTTTTTGTCCCTTTTAAGCTTTGTTATTATAAACATGCTATAATTTAGAGACAAATAAACATTTATTTATTTTTATTTCTTTAATTTCAGGGTCACCACCAATTGGATTTATCTTGCAATAGCTGCATCGTTATTACTCATATTGATCATCATTTTTATTCTTATCGTTAAAAGGAAATCATTGTGCTGCTGCTGCAGTGAAGGTATGTACTAAATAGATACTTATGTAAAATCATTCAATGATGTTTGAAATATATTCTCCGCGGTGTTTATAAATACACGATAAAATAAATATAAAAATAACATATTCTTAACTGTACACGCGCACATCCTTGTTGATCTCAAGCGGCTAAATCAAATTATTGTTATTGTCTTCATTAGTGTGACATGATACTACAATAAATAAATATGCTGGGATACTTCTTTTTAGCAGAGCTTATACAATACTGTAATTGAAATTATGCGCCTGCGCATGCTCTCTCTGTCACGCTGTCCTTGCTTGTGTGACACATAACAAGTGTTCTAAATATTTCTAAAGAAAAAAATAATAATATTATGGTATTCCAGTTCATAATATTAGCAAGAAAAAGTTTAATATTTACTGTATTTCCCCTTTTTACCCCCTATAGGAATTGAATTTAATTATAAGTACAAGTAGCTATTAAATACATTGTGATTTAACATAGACTAGGGGCATACCCTCTGAGTTCCTGTATTCCAATCAGTAAATCAGTGAATCAATCCGCTTTCCTCTGTTTTATTTCTCTACCATAACATATTTCCAGACAAAATAAAATGCAAAAAAACCCTTTTTTTCAGAAAAGCATAAAGAGTCTACGTCATCACAAATAAACATGTCAACACTATATTTTGCTAAAGATGAGCAATGGCCTGACAAATGAACTGAAGTTATATAATTATTTTGTAATTAGGTACTCGAATCCTTACTAATATTATAAATATAAATATATAGTATTTTTTTTTATAAATTATAATTGAATTAAATAAAATTAAATACCTACTAATATTATAAACGTGAAAGTTTGTATGTATGGATGTATGGATGTTTGTTACTCTTTCACGCAAAAATTACTGAACGGATTTTGATGAAATTTGGTATGGAGGTAACTGACACCTTGGATTAACACATAGGCTACTTTTTATCCCAGGAAAACATAAGATCCCTAGCTAGTAAGTAAATAAATGGATAGCAAACCCAAGCAAATCAAGTTTGTATACTAATTATTTATTATTACTGGCTTTTTGCCCTCAGCTTCGCTCGCGCAGACTTTATTAAATTTCTATCACTTTTTTCTCGTTAGCCAATTACAATGATAAAATTATAACTTTGTTTTGGAACATCCGATTTTAACGAAAAAAAGCCTATATTCTGCTCCAAACTAATCTCTGTCCACCTAAGAAAATTACATGAAAATCCGTTCAGTGGTTCCGGAGATATGCGCGAACAAACAGACAGACAGGCACACATGAAATGATTTTAAAAATCGCTGGGTTATGTTCTATTATCCTTCTCTAGTCACCCCCTTTCTATTTTTATTACTTTTCTTCAATGTACAGACACATTGAAAGATATATAGATTTGGGTTAAGTGACTGTTTAAGTCTTTCCAGAGGTTGTATCACTGCAACCAAACTAGGTATAAGTATTATGTTTTCCAATTCACCACATAAATTAGATTTCACTGCCAAGTCCTGCAGCTATAATAAACTGTACTATATCCTTGACAGTAATTGATTTTACTTCATATGGTGTAATTGGTGTTTCCCACTGATGAGTGTTTCATTTAGGCATAAGTGGATAGCACTCACACAAGAGGTGTATTGGTGTTTCATCTGCCTCATAGTAGAATCTGTACGCCTTTGTGTCGCTAACGTTGATAGCGTACAGGTGCTTGTTCAATCCACAGTGTCCCGTTAGGTAAGTAAATACCTATACAACTTACGTATGTTCGTGGCGTATATTTAAACATTATTCATAGTTTTCAATCGATTCATGTATGTAATAATGTGTAAACATAGGTAGGTAATACATGATTCATCAATTAATTAACATACCTAAATAATGAATGGCGCCTGATATAATACTTGGTCACTTATTAATTGTTATTATATAAAATATTACGATAGTAAAATATGAGTAAGTGGTACAAGGAATAATACTAATAGTAATAAAGTTACCGTGTAACAATGAATTATATTTAAATTATAGAAATTCCCTTTTGTTTTTAGTTTATACATAAAATTAAATAATTATATTAGTCATAAGCATAAGCTGTTCTAGACAAACTATTAGAAATGTTTAACTTATTTTAAGTTTTAAGATTTTAGCTTTTCGCCCGCATTTTATTACCATCAGTATTTATTTCGAAAAAAAATAGTATATTGTAGTATATCTATTATCTGGATTCCATAGTACAAGCTCTGCTGAGTTTGGGGTCAGATGGCCGTGTGTGAGGAATGTTCCTGGATATCAAAATTGACTTATTTATTATTATAACAATTAGTTATATTTGAATCATTGTTTACTGAGTGCAAGTTAGAAATAATAATAGTACAAAATATTAGGTATATGATTAAAATTAAACGCATATTTACCACTATGTAATAAAGGAAGGCTGGAATGTAATTTATTTTATATTGTTATCATGTTATGACTGTATCTCCGTACAATAATGTAAATAGTTGGTTAATAAATTATTACGGCAGTCAATATTTTTAAAAAAGTTTCATCTTTAAACCGCTTTCCCCATCACTACTTCTTAGAGTACGCAGCGGAGTGACGAACCTCCCATCACCAAAGTTCACCAAACCGGCCGACCGCATACTTGCACCGGCTCGGGCGTCGTACCTCATAACTTATTAAGAAATTATTTATCAGGATCTGTGTGGATTTATTACTTACATTGTAATGAAGAACAAACAATTATTAGGTATATTTCAAACATGTCCCGTAATAACATTAGGTGTAATTCAAATAGTAAGGTATCGAATCGTTTATCAGTGTACCTACATGAAAAAAAAATGCTGCAAAAAATGCAAAATTATTTTCAGGTTTTATAATGGCGCGTAATTTAATCTTTATAATTTTATGTAGTTTAAAAGAATAATCTAAATACCACGTATGCTCTTTAAAAACAATTAAAAAAACACTTCCGTGGGTCTTGCTGACCCCAGTTTCTTTTTACTTTGTAGTATTGGTTTGTGTTTGAATACAATCTCAATATGCTAAGCGATGATATGGCTGAAGACGGTAAGCACACAAAGCCACACACCACATTTCGTACAGGTTAACTCGAAAAACGTGCTTTCCATAAGAAGATCGCATGGTTACACCGTAACCTGCCTTCCAGTTCCATCATCAGATCTTCGTCACCGTGTGCAATGAATGACACTCGTAAGTATTTAAGGGGTTGTGCTAGTAAGTATTAAATAGTTCCACTACCCACCTTCCAGTTCCATCATCAGGTCAGTTCTATGGTTACATATTTTCTGTTATATAATGCAAATATTAGGAGTGTGTGATTCATATTTGGTTTCACACTTTGACACGACTTAACAAAATAGTGGCAATAAAAATTAATATTTTCCATTTTGCTGCAAGTTCCAAACTATAACTTTCTTCTCAAATAGCGTGAAATTTAATAGTCAATTTTAAAAAAATTAAGCAAGTGTGCTATCCGCTTTCAACCGGATTGATCCGGCTCGGAGCTCGTGAGCAATACCGTGAAAATGCTTTACGATCATTGCCACCCAGAGCATTTATAGCCGACTTAAAATTCTCACCGTTCAAACGTTAGGTACTCCAGCGAGTAGATTCGTTATTACAATCGGTTTTCGATTAAAAATATTTGAGACTCGAAGGAAAATCACATGGATTTGCAGACGTCAATGATTTTAAAATTAGTGTTTCGTAAAAATATCAACGATAAATAAAAAATTATCATAATCAAGCTCGCCAAATTGTTAAGTTTGATGATGAGAAGCTTAATTTGCTAAGTTGAAAATGATCTAGGAAATATACAGTCATCCATACACGCTATCAATTACTATTAATTAAACCGAAATCTATCTTATCCTTAGATTTTGATTTTATAGATGACATGAACGCATTTGACTAATTTGTACGTTTCGCAGGTAATTTTTATTAAAAACTAGATATCTATGCGTCGCAATGCCTCTATATTTTTTTTAACGAAATTTCATCATCTCAACTCAATCGGATGAAAAGTAACAAACGAACGAACTAGCATAAATTTTGCATATCATATTTTATATAGAAAATACTGTAAAAAGTTATTTCTATAAAAAATCGTTGTATCTTGAATATTATATTAAAAAATATACTCACAAAACTCTCACCACACTCATCAAGAATAACAATAGTAAGGGATTCCACAGTAATCCCCGCGAGGTAAAAGTGGTAATTCAAACTCATTCTCCCTTTTACCCCACTATGGAGACCGTACACGTGATGATTAAACTCGGGTACGTGGTTCATACGTCTTTACGTTACCGTCAAAGATTGCGGAAAAGTAGTTTTTGGAATTGCAACGAGTTGTACATTCGACGCTGTCAAAAGTTGAGAATTGTATGAATGGTGATTTAGGTAATAGAGAATTCTGTTTAGTTGTAGTTATATTGATTAGTTGTAATAGTGACGTAAATCTTAAAATTTTCTTGCTGTGTGTAAAGGAAAATATCATAATTCAAAATCAAACTCAAAAAATAAACTCATTACAAGTATTGTTAATCATTAGGTACTTGTTTAAATCTTAATATATATAAAACTCCTGTCACGATGTTTGTCCGCGATGGATTCCTAAACTACTTAACCGATTTTAAATTAAATTGGCACACCGTGAGCAGTCTGGTCCAACTTGAGAGATAGGATAAACGGCTGGACCGATTTGGATGAAATTTTGTGTATGAGTTGGACAGGACAACGTCTGTCGGGACAGCTTGTCTTATATATATATATGTTAATTTCTTTTAAGCTAAGTAAATACCTATAAGTATTAAGTATGATTTACAAATTTTATATTATACTAGCTTCCGCCCCGCGGTTTCACCCGCGTTCCCAGGGATCTTATGTTTTCCCGGGATAAAAAGTAGCCTATGTTCTTCTCCGTACCATAGGCTATCTGCATACCAAATTTCATCGCGATTGGTTTAGCGGTTTAAGCGTGAAAAGGTAACAAACAAATAAACAAACAAATTCACACGTGTTGCATAACACGGAGAAATTGTATTTGGTAGTAGGTACCCTCTAGTTCAAAATCCGTTATAAGAACTTTCTGGTGTATTTTGATATCTAAATAGAGCCAGTACTAGGATAAAAAAGGCTCAAGTCTATTGCGTTGAAATTTTCTACTTTTTTTTTTTTTTTTTACTTTGTATAGGCTTGTGTTTGTCCACAATCTCACTATGTTAAGTGATGATGGGGCCGAAGGTTTATGCTATACCACCGTGCTATGGTTTCCTCAGGATGTATTCCTTCACCGAAAGCTCAAACTCATTGTAGGATTCGAACCCACCTTCGCCGCGGCATCCGACGTCACTACCACTGAGCTATCATCGCCTTAAAATTTAAATCTCATGGTATTTATCAGCATCAATAAAGCACTTCTGGCTTTTTGAATTTACAAACTTTGTTATTCCCATGAGATTCTCTGAAGTACAAAAGGGTTATAATATTGTTGTTGAAATTATTTCAATTATGCTATAAACAGTGTAAGGCTACCTCATTACCGTAATGGAGCGAGCGGAGTAGAAAAAAAATACGAATTGAATCCACAAAATGACACGACGCCCGCCGCCCCGCACCGAAGTGAATTATAACCAATGAATTCTATTGTTAGATAATTTATTATATCTATATTAGTTCTGATCCACTCCAATGGACAGACAGCCTTATTAAAAAGCAAGAAAAGTATTAAGCAGATTATACGAAATTAATCATCCCAAAGATAAAAAAAGTTATATCCTCGTTTTTCCTTTTTGATGTTCATAATGCGTTATTAATGCATAAACAAACTAAACAACTTATAAGTATCTACTGAATGAAAACAGAGAGAAATCTGTGAAAAACAAAATCAGTAGATAAGCCAATATTTACCAAAAGTGTTTCCTGTATATGAAGGTTAATTCCGCCTCAATAAACATTTAAAAGTAAATATAAAAACTGGGGAATAAATCGTGGTACACGGAGCGCCTGAGCGTATAAAGTATTAAAAGTAAAAAGAGTGATTTGCAGTTTTGCAAGTACACATTAAATTTTCATTTTTTACTTCCGCTACGATTACTGTATAACATTGTCATACTCACCACGTTAAACTATATGTGATGTAGTTGTGAACAAAAATTTAATACTTGGGTTCCGTTTGTGATAATTTAAATTTTATTTAATGAAGTAAAATGTATAGCAAAAATAGCTATAGACACTGGGTGCAGGCCGCCCAGGACAGATCCTACTGGAGATCCTTAGGGGAGGCCTATGTCCAGCAGTGGACGTCTTGCGGCTGAGATGATGATGATGATTGTCAGTTAAATGTGATTGGTATAGTCGAACTTACCTCATATACGGCCTTACTCCACCCTATCCTAGGTCGTGTTTTCTTTAACCAGTTTCAAATAAAAACCTAGACACGTCAGGTAACTATCTACCTGACGTGCCTAGGTTTTTATTTTGTTTTACACAAAAGCAGTAATAGCATTTCCAGTGTCACAATGTGCGGCCATATCATTAAGCGATCTCCACTAGGCAACCAAATATAGGAAAAGATTTTATTGAGTTTAGCTCCCAATTTATAAAATTATATTATACTATCTTTCCGCCTCTTTTACCCCTTAGGGATTAAATCTACCTATCTACATAGATCAGTGAGATAGGTAGGTATATAAAAACTCTTACTTATATCGATTTTTATGTCATTTGGTCCAGTGCTTAGTGTGGGTCTAAATGTTTTAATTACAATTAAAAAAATATAAAGAACAAATTCAATAAAATTCATACTTTCCATGATAGAGCCTATGGCTTAAAAATATACCATATATGACAGACATGTTAATGACCAACCCAAACCCTTGGAAAAACGAACCATAAGAATAAGGTTTATTTGAATTTAAACCCCTAAGGGGGTAAAGTAAGGGATTACTAAAAAAACACAGGGCGGCAAGCTAATGTTTTTAAATCCATTAGAATCACAAATTCAATATTATCAGAGTACCCGACAATTTTTCCAATTGTAATAAAAGTAATATGGATATTTTACTAATTCCGTTATAAGCTACTCTCTCGAACTTCAAGTGGACATCAAAATACCGTAAGGAAAATAAGAATGACATTAAAATTTCCATATGAAGCTATTTGCATTTAAACGCTCAGGTAAAGTGTCACGTAAGGGACTCTAAAAAGGAACGTTTGCGAACAAAAATTATTTCCGACAAAAATGTTCACGGTATTATGGGGCTAATGAAATTAACAATCTCTCTGGAGTTGAGTTAATTTTTGTTTTTAGGAAACTCTTAACAACTGTTATATTTCACGTTGAAATTAATTGAGTCAAACGCACCTGTGTCTGAGTTTTGCATAGATTCTAAAAAATATTACATTATTATTCAGTTCTTTGTTGAGGTTATTAAATATGTTTAGATAAGTATTATAAGTTTTTATTATTATTAATAAAATGTTACATTCATTCATACACACATTCTCATATAATAATGATATATCCCCCACTCTAGTTTTATAAGTATTCTATAATTGCGTAATATAACTGTTCTATATTATAACTTTTCATAGAGCGATTCTTCCACGTCACAAGATAACCTAACGAGGAGTTCAGCCAAAAAAAACTATTAAGTAAGTGTATTTTGCTGAATAAATATATTTTTAACTGACTTCAAAAAAGGAGGAGGTTCTCAATTCGGATTTTTATTTTCTTTTCTCTTCATACATACGTAGTAAAAGTTGTAATTGTACTGGTTTTTCTTTTGCAATTTTGCTAATTATGTCATGTTGTCTATTTGTTCTGGGTTCGGGTGTAAATATCTACGCAATATGTATGTATACAGGTAAAAAGCTGAGTTTGCGTCCCTTCTCCTTTTATAGCCTTATTTTGTCCCCTCAGGGGCTAAATTTAAAAATCCCATCAATATTTTTTATTGGTTTAGGCTGTGCATTCTACGTCAATTCGTCAGTCATTATAGTTATTATTATTATTATTATTATTATAATAAAATCACATCACAATTTAATATATGTATATTTATTTATAACAAGTATTTACAATAATTGTATAAAATACAAACAAATAATATAGAAAGTATGCTCAAAGCTTCAATTTAATAAAGAATTATTCAAATATAATTATGATATTGAAGATCCTTAGGGGAGACCTATGTCCTATGTAAGCGTCATGCGGCTGAGATGATGATGATGATGATTGAAGAGAGGTAGAGCATAGCGATATGTCGCTCAAAGAACAGCTCGACTGGGGAAGTACCTCCACCTTAAAGAATACCACAGCCAAATAACTATTAGTTGTGTTCCTGCGCGTGAATCAGGGAGGGGGGAAAGGTCGGCAACGCATGAGTGATACCCCTGGTGTTGCAAGCGTTCATAGGCTACGGTAACCGCTTACCATCAGGCGGGCCGTATACTTGTTTGCCGACAATGTAGTATAAAAAATATAGTATAAAAAATATAGCATAAATAGGCAAAGATAAAATAGTTAAGTACCATTTTCTCTTCGGTTTGTGAATCGTTTTTTTTTTCATTTAGTAAGTATTGAAAATTTTTACATAATGTTATCAATAAAAAATAATTGGAAAGACCACAGCGAAGTGTGGCCGGATTTAGCTAGTTAATATAAATCTCAGGAATCATTCTTATAGTGTTGGAGTAGCCCATTTATCGAGGAAGGCTATAGGCTACTTTTGTATCCCGGGAAAACATAAGATCCCTCGGGGACACGGGTGGAACCGTGGGATGGAAGCTAGTCTGTTTAAGCAAAATTATGAATTTAGTAACTAGAAACTATGATGATGATCTCATAATAATTTCACACTTTTTGTTGAATATAAAATACTTTTATCAACAATAAAATACCATTACTGACAATGATTTCAAAACGGCGGGGTTGGGGTCACGTACCAATATGGAGCTATACAAGTTACGAAATCAAGTTTCCACTGAGATTCGGACAAGTTTCTAAACTTGTTTAATACTGTCCTGACCCTTACATTAGATTATTTGAAATTGGAATTTAGAGTAGGTACAATATATTTTTTTTTATATATTATATATACCTATATTTTTTTTCCATTAGAATGTTTTTTACATTTTTAAACTGTTTTTATGGGTTTTATGCTCTATGGTAAACACGGCTACTTATTACAACAGATGTAGATGTTACAAACTTTTATGCAGATTTATCACTAGGTTTACAATGAAGGGTAACAGAGTGAGGATATCAGCTTCTGCCCTGCCGTTACACCCGCGTTTCCAGAACAAAAAAGTAACCTATGTCCTTCTTGACCTCGCTCTATTGGAGATGTAATCCAAAGTGAGTTCAAACCAAAGACAAAATATAATTCAAAACACTTTTGCAAGTAAGGTCTATGGTACCTCACAAGGGCAAACAAACATACAAACAAAAAAACATAAGCGTGTTAATTCATAATTATTAGCACGTGGGATCCTACTTATCCTCCTTCATGGTTCCTGCCTCAATTTCTTCAGTAAAAGCTATTTTTTGCACTATTTGTCTCCCGCGATTGCACTCGCGTTTCTGTTAGGGATAAAGCTACTAACAATAGTACTACACAGTACTAATCCTCTGTCTTGAGATCAGGCACGACCTTAATTAATAATCCCCACTTAATAATAAAATAATAATATATATTTTTACGCGATATAAATGCGAATGTGTGTTTGTTTGTCCTTCTTTCATGCAGGAACAACGTGTTTTTTTGCATAGAGATAGTTAATGAACCAGAGTGTGATATAGGCTACTTTCTACACCGGGAATGCGGGTGAAACTGCGGGGCGAAAGCTAGATTTTATTATTTTTTTATGTAAAAAGTGCAAAATCCTGAGTAAATCCGCAGTCCAATGTTGTTAATAGTGGCACTTAACCTAGACATTGACAAAGGCGGAGCTCGGTACAAATTAGAGAGGAGAGACTGAGGATTATGTCTAGACATTAAGTCTTGAGTCTGATCTACTGGTTTTTATATTTCCGACTATGAAGTAAGAACTATGTTTTTACATTGTATTCATGCTTTTTAAGGTTCCGTACCCAAAGGGTAAAACGGGACCCTATTACTAAGACTCCGCTGTCCGCCCGTCTGTCACCAGGCTGTATCTCATGAACCGTGATAGTTAGACAGTTGAAATTTTACACAGATGATGTATTTCTGTTGCCGCTATAACAACAAACACAAATATATATATATATAAATATTTAAGGGGGCTCCCATACAACAGACATGAGTTTTTTTGCCGTTTGGTACGGAACCCGTCGTGCGCGAGTCCGACTCGCACTTGGCCGGTTTTATAGCACTAAAGTAACAAACAAGCATACGGCCCATCAGATGTTACGATACTGTAGTTTCTAGGGCTTATAAACATTTTTTTTTTTTTACTTTTGTATAGGCTTGTGTTTGACCACAATCTCACTATGGTAGGTGATGATGTGGCCGAAGGTGGTAAGCACACGAAGCCTAGAAGGATCTGGCTCTCAAGTGCAGCTGCCGGAACACACCAATAGGTGTTTGGCGACAGATTTTCAACTTGAGGGTGGTAGCCAGCCAGGCGGGTACTACAAAGTACCCTACCACCGTGCTATGGTTTTCTCACGATGTTTTCCTTCACCGAAAGCTCAAGCTTATTGTAGGATTCGAACCCACGACCTTCGCCGCGGCGTCCGACGTCACTACCACTGAGCTATCATCGCCTTAAATATAAGGCTCTAAAGATATTTAAGTCAGTGATAGTTATGTCAAAAGACGTGCAAAGTTGCGGGTTCAAATCTAACAATGACCTTGAGCTTTTGGCAAAATAGGTTTTATATGCTCTGTGTGTTTACCACCTTTGGCCAAATACATGCCTATTTTTTCCGAAGAATAAAAAAAAACATCTAAAAATGGTCCAGAAAATATAGTAATAAAAACTTTACTATATGTCTTAACCTAAAATAGGTGCGTACAATATTATTCAAAAAAAAAAAATACAACCGAATTGAGAATCTCCTCCATTTTTTTTAAAGTTGGTTAAAAAAATTTAGAAACCTAAGCTTGGCCATCCAAAAAGGGAACGCTGCCAGCCTGTTGGGAACCTTGCCTATCGACAGCAGCGAGGGCTTTGAGGATGTTTTCTATATATCATAGTTTGTATTTTATACATTGATTGTAAATATTTTAATTAATGTATAATTGGAAGAGCTGAAAGCTGAAAGCTACTAGTGAATGTATTTTAACATCAGTCATGCATTTCCGTAAGGGCAAATTATTTACCAGAGACGAAAAGCCATATATTAAATCCAGGCTGCAGGCAACGTTGATGCCAATCTATTTTGCCGTTCATGGTTGATTGGGTTTCGCACAGTTTGATTGATTAGATGATTATTATTAGATTTGTTTATATATATTTATATTGTAACGTACATAAGAAAATCCTAATACTAACATATACTACTTAATCCTACTAATATTATAAATGTGAAAGTATGGATGGATGTTTGTTACTCAATCACGGCAGAACGGCAGAACGGATCTGAATGAAATTTGACACAGAGATAGATTATAGCCTGGAATAGCACATAGGCTACTTTTTATCCCGGGAAAATATAGATTCCTTGGGAATGCGGGTGAAACCGCGGAGCGGAAGCTATATTAATATTATAAATGCGAAAGTGAGTTTGATTGTTACCTTTTCACGCCTAAACCGCTAAACCGATCGCGATGAAATTTGGTACGCAGATAGCCTATGATATGGAGAAGGACATAAGCTACCTACCGTGGACCATGCTTACGGAATGAGCTCCCCATTACGGTATTCCCTCAGCGCTACGATATAGGGTCCTTCAAAAAGGGCGTAAAAAGAGCTCTTCAATGTGTATAGCCGATCAGAAATCCCCCTGGTATAGCAAATGCAAATGTCTGTAGGCGTCGGTGACTACTTACCATTAGAGCATGTTTTTTTTTTACAGAACTGTTATTTTTTCGTTTGTATGTTTCAGATAAAGTAGATATAAGAAATCAAGATTTTTTTTTGCGTTTGCGTATATTTTCCACTATTTGGAGAATGTAGATAATCTTCCAATCCGGTCTGGAATTCGGAAATTCCGTACCTAATCCTAACTTTTCCTAACTTATATTATAAATGCGAAAGTGAGTTTGTTTGTTTGTTTATTACCTTTTCACGCTTGAACCGCTGAACCGATCGCGATGAAATTTGGTAGGTATGCAGATAGCCTATGGTACGGAGAAGAACACAGCCTACTTTTTATTCCGGGAAAACAGAAGATCCCTGGGGAATGCGGGTGAAACCGCGGGTCGAAAGCTAGTAGAGAATAAAGTTCAAGGATTTCAGGAAGTCTTAACAAAATAGTGGTCAAGTTCTGAAAAAAGTGTTTGAATACCAGCTGAGCACCCGGGTGGAGATAACGTTGAAGGGATTGTAAAATAAGATTGACGCAGGCAAAGAAAGAAAATAACAAGAGCGTTAAGGCTGATACTAATTCTAGACTTGGCCATTGTCCTTTATAAGTGATTCTTTCAGTCTAAAATTTTAAAATTTCCCAAAAGGTGGCAACCCTGCTTACACCCCTGCAAGTAATGCCAACGACTCAAATATAGCTCTGTATAATTAATACATCAAAACGTAAATCATAGCAAACACGCCAATCATTTAAAGCAACATCGTACTAATCTGAGTACGTTGAGCGACAGTACGCCACCTAGCGACAAAAGCACAAACAATAGTTGCAGGCAACACGTCGGCAACACCGCGCTAACAATGGCGGGGAATGTTAATTGCTGTCGTTTGTCGCGCGACACTGATAAATGTTGACGCTTGTCACTTGGAGATTTCGTCTGGATACGCACTAGGTTGGAGAAACGATGCGGTTTTTGATGTAAATATATAAATATTGACTTTGACTTTGAATAGGCCCATCATTCAAAGTCAAAGTCAATATTTGAATCAACTTATTAATCGGTGGTAACTTCAGTTGCTTCGACGTTCCTAGGGCCTTAACTGAATGGCTTTGTCTTTGATTTTGAATCATACGTTTAAATAATTTTCTTTGTTTGTTTATTATTAGCTCAAAAGCACCGTACTTATTTATTAGGACCTTGCGAAAAAGACATAACAATTACCTGGTTCTCATAGTATAAGTAGTTTCGCATTAGATGACGGTGTATGGAAAAAGATAGTATAAATTATGAACTTACCTTGAAGTAAAACGATATGGATGGATGTAACCTTTTTTTTGTTTTAACCCAGGATAATCCTTATGGATACCCCGCGGCTCCGGGGGAAGTGGCAGAGTTATGTCAGACTCCTACTGACTAAAAACCTGGAGTGTTCCTACATGTCGCTGCCGGCTGGGTATACGGGGGCGCCGAAGCATTCGTCCGCGTACCCAATAGCCTGGCGAGAGGCCTCCTCTTCAACGACGTCATCACCGACGTCATCGTTGTCGACGGTGGAGACCGGAGCTCTTGTCTTCACCGTCTCGCCTTGGGTAGCGTGCGGGAACACACGCGCATCTACCCGAGCCCGATTGTGACGGGTGGCAGACTCCCCCGAGTCCGCCGCCCCAGGGCTCACGTGGGTTGGGGGAAGGTGGCAAGCAAAAGCCACCCTCTGGCGCCCTGTTCTCCTACGGTGGATCGCCAGGAGGGTAGTTACCTCCCTGATGCGTTCCGCCGCCTCCTTTGCGAGCATAACGCGCTCGCAAAAGGAGTGGAAAGCGCC
Organism: Tetheella fluctuosa; assembly: GCA_951216915.1. Lineage (NCBI taxonomy): Eukaryota > Metazoa > Arthropoda > Insecta > Lepidoptera > Drepanidae > Tetheella > Tetheella fluctuosa. Next base: position 10,996,466 of record OX578222.1, read on the forward strand.
CCATGACCTCTCACTGCCGACGATAGCGCTTATCACGCTCGGCGGCGAAAGGTCATTCCCCACTTCGGTGCAGAACTCACTGCGCTCGCTTGCCCGCCTGCAGCGTGTGCTGGGCCTCCTCCTCGAGGCACCCGTCACAGTGGTGGCACTCGGCGGTCGGCTCCTTCCCGGCTATATGCCACAGATACTTCCCGAAACAACCGTGTCCCGAGAGGATCTGTGTCAACCGGAAGGTTAATACACCGTGCCTCGGCTCCAGCCGCTCCACCAACACCGAACGGATGGCCTCGATGGTCCGCAGACCCGCACTAGGATGCTCTAGCCTGGACTTCCACTCCTGGATAGCGATCGCGCGCAACTGTGCTCTGCACCTTTCCACCTCGCATGGTGCCGGCCTCTCGCCCTGGGCCAACGCCTACTTGCGCCAGAAGTACACTGACGCGAGGGCACTCGCCTCGAGGTCCCAAGGCAAGGAACCCGCCAGCACACACGTTGCTTCGGTGGAGATCGTGCGATAACCCCGTATCGCCCTGATTGCTATCACCCTCTGTGGCCTTCACAGGAGGGTGATAATTCCGCGGTTCAGGGCGTCCGCCCATACGGGAGCTCCGTACATCACCATGGATCGCACGATCCCCAAGTACAGCCGCCTACAAAGGGCACCCGGTTCGCCAGTGTTCGGCAGCAGCCGCCCAAGAGCAGCCGCCGCACCCATCACCCTTGGCACCAGGAGCCCGAAATGGGCTGTGAAGTTCCACCGACGGATGGATATAACCTAATCTAACCAAAATTCTAAAATATCTTCGCTGAAATTTAGGTTAGTTCTACTCAATAATTTTGTATTATTTATTTATTTTAATTTAAATTAAAAACGTGTCGTCAAATTATTTTGTAGAGTTTTTAAAAAGATTTTGTAAAACTATGGTAGTTAGAAACAATAAAAACCTAATTTACTTTAGATACAAACAAACCCTTTTCTAAACTAAACTTTTATAAAACTTACATAAAAGATCTTCTTGCCGTTATTACGTTGAAACGTAACTGCAAAAAATCACAGTGCCAACAAATATTACTGAGATCTTGTCTTGAATTTAATCTAGAGAATAGAGCGAGATTCACCGCAAATATATCTCGAGTGTCTCTATAATTTGATCGCTCGGGACCTTGCGGATGATATTTTCAATGAAATTACGTTTTGTTGAAGATTATAATAATAATCTCTTATGACTTATTATTGTATCTACTTCCTTTTTTATATTTTTTTCTATTAGTGATATTACTAAAAGTGTCAGCTCAAAAATTACAACTTAATTCCTTAATTGATTTGGATTTATTATTAGGATGTATTAGGATAAGATAGAATCAATTTAATTTGGCAATATTGCTCACGTGGGCATTTTAGGCCCCTTACTCATTGACATTTCAGCTCACTACCTCTGTCACGTATAGTAAAAACATATGTCCCACGTGTACAAAATATTAACTTGCTTATGTTCTACAGTATATACGTAAATGTCCATAGTGACATAAGAGCTCGTAATGTACCCACTTGGAGACTTCAGACCTTACACTTTTTACCTGAAGCTCGGTTCAGAACTCCTCAGTATGCCAGGAGTTGAGCTAAGAAAATGCTTGCAAAAGAAAATTTCAAACATGGGATTTTGTAGAAGCAAACTTTGTGGTTTAAATTTAGATTTTCGGTCTGAATTTAATGATTCCAATCAATTGTAGGGGAAAATGCGGAATAGCAGCTGCAACTGTTCGGTTGAGTGATTATAGGTATTACTTTAATATAAAAGATGCATACCCTATAATTATTGCTATACTTTCTCCATCATTATTAAAATAACTTTATTATAAAACATAGAACCTGTAACAAAGAATAGTATTTAAAAATGATATTTCATTCTTGCATCATCTTATTTTGTCGCCCAAAAGTGATCTGATAGATGTCTTTTTGCTATAAAAACATTAAGGTGATGATAGCTTAGGTTCGAATCCTACAATGAGCTTGAGCTTTCAATGAAGGAAAACGTCGTGAGGAAACTATAGCACGGAGGGAAGGTACTTTGTGCCTTACCTCCGCCTTACTATGCCGCACCCGCTTGATTAGCTACCACCATCAAGTTGGAAAATTTCGCCAAGCATCTGCTGGTGTGTTCCGGCAGTTGTACTTATGAGCCAGTTTTCTAGGCTTTACAAGGGTCAGCAACACATTGGCAATCGCCCTGGTAAAGCTAATTTCCATAGGCGACGGTTGGACGCCTTCGCTATCAGGTGGACCGCCTGTCTGTTACTCAGCCCTCTGATTTTAAAAATAATACTATTGCCCCCACCACCATTCGTTATCTTACTCGATCAAAATATTAAACATGCATTTTTTCAACATATCAAAACATACTTAGTTTGAAAAATAGTATATCTACATAGAAATATTTGATATTCCCAACTCCCGAGCTATCTTTTATGTTGCCTTGTCAAGGGGTTGTGAGCGCCCCAAACTCTACTTTAGGGTACGCTACAGCAGAACTCCATTACTCGTTGTACCTTTGTGACCCTTTGTCGTTTTTTTTATACTGCACATAGATTAATGGGTAGTTCAACCTTATACTTTTTTTAAAATAAATATTGTATCTGCTAGCTAGACTTTGGAAAAATAATCGATTGTCTAATTAGAGTATAATGCCTTATGGATTTTTTTTTTGCTCATCCTATTAAAATTTGGCCTAAATACTCACCTTAGCAAAAAAAAACAAGGAATGAAAAAAAAATAGAAAATCATAAACTGTAGTTAACAGTTTATGAATTTCATAATTTTTATAATTTTCTCTATTTTCTTTCATTCTTGTTTTTTATAAAAAACATTTTATGAATTTAGTGCAACTTTTGAGAATAAATTAGCTCTTAATTTTATTGTAGCATTAAATTCGGCCACCACACTATAAAACATTGAGGTAAATTTCACTTTAGAGGGATCAAAACAGTGGTTTACACAAAATGCACTCATACTAGACGCGTTACAAAAGCCCGAGAGTTGCACGGTTTAGGGTTTAACAAAGAAAATAGTTGACAGTTAGTGGTGTCCCCTTGTGATGGCAAAACGAAGTGTGAAGTTCGTGGAACTAACGCACTGCGCACACTTGGCTATTTTAGTGGCTCCACCTACACTATGATCTCAAAAATGCAAAATAGTATCAGCTAACGGTTGAAAAATACTTGCATCTACAAGTGTATTGCTATAAATCTCAATTACACTTAAATGTTGTTCCTTCAAACTGTAAGAACCTATAATAAATAAATATCCTTAAAAATCTGATCCAAAAATAAGCAGAGCTTGTATGAAAACTTATACACTAATTCATAAAGCACTTCTTGGGAATAAATTAGTTTTTTTTTTTTTTTTTTTATATTCTGGGACATTATTCCTCACACACGGCCATCTGACCCCAAACTAAGCAGAGCTTGTACTATGGAAGCCAGATAACTGATATACTACATATACTACTTTTCTTTTGTAAATACATACATATACCTATATAGATAATTACAACCAGACACAGGACAAACAGACATGTTCATGCACACAAATGTTTGTCCTGAGTGGGAATCAAACTGAGTGTGATAGATAGGGTATCTTACCAACCACGCCAACCGGCCCGTCACCTACATGTTTACACCTATAATATATCTTATTAAAAATAATATATTATTTGCGAAGTTATTTTAACCAATATAGTTTTGATCCTTATACAGTTAAAAATATTTTTTTTTTTAGTAAAGTTAGTAAAGTTTTTTTTATAAAAAATATTAATCACTACCGCCCCACGGTTTCACCCGCGTTCCTGAGGGATCTTATGTTTTGCCGGGATAAAAATAGCCTTCCTCGATAAATGGGCTAGCCAACGCTGAAATAATTTTTCAATTCGAACCAGTAGTTCTTGAGATTAGCGGGTTCAACCAAACAAACAAACTCTTCAGCTTTATAATATTATATATAGTATAGATAGATCAATAGTATCGATTTTCGACATGCATTCAACTATTCGCTCGTTTTTTCTATTTTTAGTTTTTTTCTAATCTTTCATCTAAGTCCTTAATTGCAAGTTAGTTTAATATAATACAGCACAGACCGCAATCAAACACAAACCAGCATCATGCAACTAAAAGCTACATGTAACATAGCAAATTACGTTGCCACTATTACTTATTCTGTGCCCGTTCCATAGACTATATAGAGACTGCTTGTGTAGATAGGACACTCATGCTGTTTTTTTTTTATGTATTGTGTTTGGATCTATACAGTCATTCTACCTAGAATTATGACGGGCTAGTTGGCATGGTTGGTGAGATCCTGGCTCGATTCCCACCCAGAATATACATTTGTATGCATGAACATGTCTATTTGTCCTGAGTCTGGGTGTAAGCATTTATAAGTATGTACATGTAGTATATCAGTTATCTGGTTTCCATAGTACAAGGTCAGCTTAGTTTGGGATCTGTCGGCCGTGTGTATGTCCCAGAAACTTTCTTTATTTTATTTATTACTAGCTGCCCTGTCCCCCGCGGTTTCACCCGCGTAACTGTATAAAAAATAGCCTACGACCTATTCTCAGACCTACCAAATATACATATAAAATTTCATAAGAATCGGTCAAGCCGTTTCGGAGGAGTTTGCAGAGAAACACTGTGACACGAGAATTTTATATATTAGAAGATTTAACTAGGCGTACCATATAAACCTCGTCCGTAGCTCTTACAAAAGGCATTTCTGTAGTTTGTTGTTGACCGGTCAGTTGGACAGTAAATCTTTCATTGTCCGTTGTATCCTGGGCCTGAAAAAAAACAGGCTAAACTGTCTCTCTCTCACTAGGTCAGTTAGAACATTCATTGTCAGACAGCTACTATGCCCGTGAAGACCAGGCGCAACATCGGCTGGGCAGTTTGTAGGCATTTAAACGTGCTTGATGTAAGTAGGTACTAAGGGACCTGTGACGTCACGGGTAGCTGACACACGTTCTTGTTAAATGGTGCGGGGGCGCACTAGCTCGCCTGTACATTAATTTTACAGACTAACTTTCGTATTGAGGTTGTTGTGGTGGATACTGTTTTTACATTAATTTGTTTTATTATTGTGTAATCATTTTGTGTAGCCATAATTAAAACTCACTTTTGGTGAAAATACATTTAATTTCTTTTAAAACAAGGATCAGGTAGGTATACTTAGGTATTCTTATAAATCTTCTTTTTTATTTTTGGACCATTTATTTATTTTTTACTAGCTTCCACCCCGCGGTTTCACCCGCGGTCCCGAGGGCTTTTATGTTTTTCCCAAGATAACGAGTAGCTTATATGCTATTCCAGACTATAATCTATCTCAGTGTTAAATTTCATCTAGATCCGTTCAGCCGTTCTGGCGTGGTTGAGTAACAAACATCCATCCAAACTTTATCATTTATAATATTAGTAGGAAGTAGGATCATTAATTTCATTTTATTTAGAAAGAAGTTTGGAAACTGAGTTGGAATAGGTACCTATATTTATGTAAGAATAAAATGCTTTTTCAATCACAACAACTACAAAACAAGGTTGAATACTATAGGAGTACATAGAATGCTAACATTCCTAATAAATAATTTTGATAGACATTAGTATCCATGTCAAAATTATGTCTCTCTGAATATATCACCAATATTAATACTAGATATTAATTTTGCTAATTAATACAGACAGACGACAATAATTTCAATATATAACGTATTTGAGAATTTCTAGTTAAAATATGCATTGTAATATGCTAAATATAATCGTTCGTATTTCCCAGTTAACCTTACATTACCTATAATTTCACCTATATCTAATTTCATCTAATCTAACCAAATAATAAACTAAATAAATTCATATTTTTAATTTAAAAACCAGCCAAGTGCGAGTCGGACTCACGCACGAAGGGTTCCGTACCATTATCTATAAAAACGGCAAAATAATCATGTCTGTTGTATGGAAGCCCCGTTTAAATATTTATTTTATTCTGTTTTAGTATTGTTATAGCGGCAACAGGAATACATCATCTGTGAAAATTTCAACTGTCTAACTATCACGGTTCATGAGATAAAGCCTGGTTACAGACGGATAAACAGACAGACAGACGGATGGACAGTGGAGTCTTAGTAATAGGGTCCCGTTTTACCCTTTGGGTGCGGAACCCTAAAAATGGCTTCAGTCATCCAAAATTCCGTTGGTGACGTTGAAACCTATACAATAAAAATAAAGTTTCTCAAAGCAGACTATAATGACATCCACTAGATATTTTAATAATTTCTAGAAGATGTAAAATTCGTCAGCAATCAATGAACAATCCTAACTAATATTATAAATGCGAATGTGAGTTTGCTTGCTTCTTACATTTTCACGCCTAAACCGCTGAACCGATTTGAAATTTGATACGCAGATAGCATATAGTATGGAGAAGGACATGGGCTACTTTTTTTCTCGAGGGGTGAAACCGCGGGGGACAGCTAGTAATGTAATAAATAATTTAAACGTCAAGAATGCCTTTTCACGCAGAATTAAATCAAACAAATTTATCGTCCGTTAACGTCGGCAACCGTTGGTAACCGTCGGCAACCGTCGGTAACCTAAATCACGAACGGTAACACATTACTCAATAACCATCATCCCAACTGAGTTGGAATAAGATTTATTGACGTTTCCCCGTAACGTGTGCGTAAGTCCAAAAGTTTTGAGGTAACCAACCATAATTTATGGCCCAATATACAAGAGGAGCGTGCTAAACAAGATTAAAGTAAAACTATTTTACATCTTTTGTTTTTCAAAGAAGTACTTTCTGTAAAACTCATTTGACTTTTCGCGAACTAAATGAAATATGCTTTGTTATATATAATACATACGTTATAAGTATTCTGGGACATTATTCCTCACACAAGGCCTTGTACTATGGAAGCCAGATAACTGATTTATTATACAATTATATTTTACTTTTCTTTTGTAAATACATACATTATATAGATAATAACACCCAGATTTAGGACAAACAGACATGTTCATGCACACAAATGTTTGTCCTGAGTGGGAATCGAGCCCACGACCTGCGATGTGATAGATAGGGTATCTTACCAACCACGCCAACCGGCCCGTCAAATATAATAATATAAATAAGAGCGCTTAAGCAATCTCTTCCAGCAGAGCTAGCATGTACGCCATTAGAAAATTATCTCGACTCGTTTTCCCGTTAGAAACTGTATTTATCTCAATTTTTCAGAAACAATCGATAAGGACAACTGCTTGTCTCTCATGTGTGAGATTATCACGTTGCGTACATGTTAACCCTGCTGGTAGCCGTTGGCGTAACAGAAAATACAAAATAGTGGTAGGTGTAGCACCTATTCACAAGTTTTACAAAAACTATACCATATAATATAATAACATAAGGAATTAACAAATATAACATGAATACTATGAGATAAAATATCATAATAATACAAATACTTATTAATAAAAAGAACTTAATAGCAAAGAGCCTACTAATAATAAAATTTGCTGAACGTAATAAATTAAACAGATTTTTCCAATAAAATAAAGCCCAAAAAATAGTTACGTTTATTTATGACGTTTAACGTCATAAAAAATTCACTTCCACTAGTAGTAATTTCCATTCAATTCAAATAACTACGAGAAATCACGTGAGACACTCTTAACTACGCATTCCGTGTTACCTTATAAACTGAAATAGCCTATAAAAATACATTATTAAGTAATACGGCTGGAGCTCAAGACTCGCGCCACCACCTCAGGCCCTTAAGGGACCTCCATACATTATAGTTTAGAATAAACCGTGGCGGTTGTTGAAATTTTAAGTGCCGTGCCAGTGTTGCTAGTTGGATTTATAATTTAATTTGTCTTGTGACGCGGCTGTCTTAATCACCATACATAATTCAAGATACGAGAACTAATCTGCTTACAAGAGGTATCATGTACTTGTTCATATATTATGGATATGATTATGTATACCTATGTAAGTATATATGTTTTAACGATACAAGATTACATACTTACAGCTATTTGAAGTCGCCATTTTGAAATTACGAATATTTCTTGCGATTTAACACATTAAGTAAATTTCACTTTCACAATTTGCACATGAGGAGTATGGCATTGGTTTTTGTGTTAATTTTGCATTTAAAACATTATAGAACTACTAGCTTCCGCCCCGCGGATTCACCCGCGATCCCGAGGGATCTTATGTTTTTCCGGGATAAATAGTAGCTTATGTTCTTCTCCATAACATAGGCTATCTGCATACAAACCAACAAACAAACTCACTTTCGCATTTATAATATTAGTTAGGATTAAGTTAGGATATAGGCTTGTGTTTAACCACAATATATCTCATATGTAGCTGAAAGTGGTAAGCACACAAAGCCTAGAAGGAACTGGTTCTCAAGTGCAGCTACCAGAACACATCAATAGGTGTTTGGCGACAGATTTTCAACTTGAGGGTGGTAGCCAGCCAGGTGGGTACTACAAAGCACCCTACTGCAGTGCTATGGTTTCCTCACTGTGTTTTCCTTCACTGGAAGCTCAAGCTCATTGTAGGATTCGAACCCACGACCTTCCCCGCGGCGTCCTTCTTGTGTTCAATTATGATAAAATATTTTTTCCTCTTTTTTTACATAATCTTTTCATTAAAAAATGAATTGTATCTTTATTCCCGCAAAATAAAGAATATTTTTAATAATATTTTTTTTTCTTTTTACTAATAAATGCACATATTTTTCTGGGTTAAAAGGAAAATTAAAGCTCAGAGGCATGTTTGTTTCCATACTAAATTAATTAAAAGTAACCACATTTTGTCGTCGAAAACAAGAACGAAGAAAAAAATAAAACAAAACAAATAGACCAACTACAAATAATAAAATATAAAAAAAGTTGGATAAAATAGAAATTATAATTAATATGTTATGACAAATCTAAGAAAAAAAACGTATATCGTGTGCTGCCAAAAGGGTACCAGCTCAGCATTATGCTGCTGAAATTCAGCTGGCACCTCTAGTGACCCCGGACAGAAGTACTACACGATCAAGAAGAGAAAAATAGACTCTTATAGAATAAAAATAAATATAACAGTGAATAATTAGTGGAAGAAACACGACAAGAGCCCGGCACTTAAATATAGAAGACCCAATATGTTTAATATGTTGAGACAAATTGATTTTAAATTTAGAAACATGCTACAAGTTTTGTTGCTTAAATTTAAGTTTGAGTTTGTCCCTATCTTAATTTTACTCGCTGACTAATAGAGAACTTTGTAATTTTAGGTCAAAATCCTAAATTTAATAACTTGATAAAGGTTTCAGTTTCACATTTTGGTCGTGTGCATACCTTATATTTGTTGCGAGAAGTACCTATATAAAAATGTTATCCTAATATTTGTTAATCTTTTTTTTATGTCAGAAGTCTGTCAAGCAGGCATGAGTCCACCTGATGGTAAGTGGCTACCGTCGCCTATGGATATTGAAAATACCAGTGAGATTGACAATGTGTTGCCGACCTTTATAAAAACGATGCTTTCCTTCACCGAAAGCTCAAGCTCATAGTAGGATTCGAACCCACGTCGCATCCGACGTCACTACCACTGAGCAATATAATATTCACTGTCATCATCATCATCATCATCATAGGTGCCTTTCATTTATCCAGTCTTGGATGTAGGCCTCTTCCCTTTTCCTCCACTCCTGGCGATCTTGGGCCCGACGCCTGACGTCGCCTGACGTCTTCCACCCAGCGTTGCGGTGGTCGTCCTCGCCCTCGGGTGTTAGCTCGAGGTCTCCACTCTAGGAGCCTCCTTGTCCAGCGGCAGGCGTGCATTCTAGCAATATGTCCCGCCCACCTCCACTTATTTCGGGCTATAATGGACATCACGTCACTCACTTTTGTCACTGTAAGCTCTATTTTTCAAACTATACAGACACACTAATTTAACGTAAATATAACATCTTATTATGTGCAGTTTCAACTATTATGTTATCAAATTAAAATGCTACTTCTAATATAAGCACAGTTCATATTTATTATTATTGCAAAAAAATCAAACCAAACAAACAAAACCATTATCAAGAACAACGTAACAACAAAGGTCGAATAACATATCAAAAGTTCCCTGAAATTAGCATATCCGCTAGAAATATCCGTAGTAGTTACGCAAACACGTACCGTAGAAGTTAGACGCCGTACTGAAGCACTTTATCCGCACTAGTCACCCACCTTTGCACGGAAAACTAAAGTGCCCCCTATAAATTTTGCCAGCGTAAGTTTTAGCGAAGGTCAGAGAATTAGTTTGTGGATGGATGTGATTTTGAACTCGGGAATCTGGTTAACATCTAGGCTTCTGATATAATTTATGTTTTCAAATATTCACCTACGATTTCAAATGTGCCATTGTACTTTTGCCAAGATAGATTTCTACTTGCGTGATTTACGCAAAAGACGCTCACGGATATTTGATATTGATTTTTATGTTGTAAGTAGTACGGTGTCAATTTCCTTGCGTGTCTATAAAACCTCACCATAAGTTATGTGCATTGCGCAGTGACATTTTTTGTGTTCAATTTCATATTAATAATGTATCAACGAGTTTATCGATGAAATTACTTTAAGTAGTGTTCTTTTGTATAAAGGTAAACTATGTCTTTATTTTTTTGTTTGAAATGTGTGAACTTGCCTTAAATTAAATAAAATATAACCTGTGTGAAATTGGTGCAGATTTTTTATGCTATCTAAAGCTTCCCTTAAATAAAAATTAAAAATATCTAGAACAAATTATTGAAACGCCATAGAGTATGATAAATGAAATATCCTAGATGTCCTAGAACATTCATCAGTATCGGCCATATCAAATTAATCAGAGCCATTCTAAGGAAACCAGATAACTGATATGCTATATATACCTACTAGTTGATTGTTGATGTTTAGATTTCTGGATGTTTATTACCTACTCTTTCACGCAAAAACTCCCGACCGCATTTGAATGAAATTTGGCACACACATAGAATATATTCTGCATTAACATATAAGATGCTTTTTATCCCGGAAAAATATAAGATCGCTCGGGAACGCGGGTGAAACAGCGGGGCGGAAGCTAGTAGGTATACATATAGATTTTACTAACACCTAGACTTACTCATGCATACAAAATATACCTATTATACCTGTTTGAAAATAGAACCTACAACGTCAAAAAAATAATGTAACAACAAAAACAAACAGCCACAGAGTATAAAATATAAAGCAGTAAAATAAAGTACTATCCAGTAGCTCTAAATACGCGTTAAAAGTTTTCCCCGAAGGCGTATATTTCTCTATACAGGTTGTCTCAGAATCTAATAAAGTGGTCACAGTCGAAGCAAGATTAACAGTGTCTCTTTATTGTTGTTTGTATTAGGATGTATACATAATGTGCTTGTGCCTTGGGAATAGAAAAACAATAAACAATTTCTCTATTTGTTTTGTTATTGTCTTAGAAGTGTGGAAATAGGCTGATTATATTATTTAAGATGATTTTATTAATCCGTCAATATATTTGTAATATTAGATATATAGTGTTATAGATAAATGCGATGCGATGAGAGGTAGAGCATAGCGAATCCTGTATAATAATTTCTAAAACTTCTTAAAATAAAATCAAACGAATTTCTTTTCAAACGTTTGTATTGTAAATGACAAAATATTTTTTATGATTTTTATGCGTAGAAAATAAAATTCGATTTCCGTAAAATTTTATCGTGGCATCAGGGCCTATTATGCTGAAAAGGCGCGTTCTCAAATAAATTATATTTGAACAAATTGATGGTACCAACCGTGCACAATAAGAAATATGTCAAATTGAAAAACAAAAAACTACAACAAGATAATAAAACAGAATGTAACTGGTTTGTATTCCTATGTATGTATAATTAATTCTAGAGGTTTCACTAATTGTTTTTTTTCTTTCCATCTATATTTAAAAAATAATAATATTCATGATAATTAAATCAATGCAGTTTAATTGAAAATAGGTTTTTGATCGTTAATAAAAAAAGAAAAACCAATATTTTTTTTGTATTTTAAATTAATTCTGATATTATTGTAAATTAAATTTGGTTTGTATAATTTATACCTTTATAAATTTTATATTGTTGATTAGAAAGAAAGAAAAACATTTATTTGCTGGAAAAGGACGCACATACACAAAGTATAATTTTTACAAACAAATCACAAAAAATCGAGAGCAACAACAGAAAAGAAAAACAAATATAAAATAACAAATATGATAATTTGAATTAATTATTCCCAAATGGACGTACAAAGAAGTATAACCAATATGGAAGAGCCCTAAGTATTTGAAGCACGTGGGAAGCGTTTGTATAAATTAACCAAAGTGTAGACAAATGAAATGAATTTATCATTTCGTACGTGACTGGAAACATAGAGCTTTGTTTTTCACATAATTGAACCTTATCTTCCTCTGTTAATTAATACGGTACCTATTAAAATTTTCACCAATCCTAACTAATATGCGAATGTGAGTTTGTTTGTTTTTTATTTTTTTGTTTGTTAACTTTTCACGCCTAAACCGCTGAACCGATCGCGATTAAATTTGTTACACACAGATAGCCTATAGTATAGGGAAGGACATGGGCAACATTATTTCTCGGGAACGTGGGTGAAACTGCGGGGGACAGCTAGTTTATTTCATAAACGCAAAAGTAGTCTCTACTCACCAAACAGTACAATTTTTACAAATTACTTATTGATTTTAGTGAAAAAAATAAAATATTTTTCAATATAAAGTTTTCAGATTACGTGATCCTATGGAAAGCTATGGAATACTAATCTATTGACCGTTCGATGTAGCAAAGCATCACCGTCATGTTCTTCATGATTATATGTTCGATTCCCACACAGGAGAAACATTTGTAGGTAATGCATAAATGAATTAGTTTATTATTTATTATATATGCATGGTTGAATATGTCTGTTAGTTTAGTGTGTTCACATAGCAAAATCTCTGTTTAAATTGGAAACAGAAGACCCTGTCTAAAAAAATATCAAAATCACCAAAAAAACAGTATAATCCATACATTAGTTTCAAAAGTAGTAATGTAAGTCCTTCTAGGGTCAGCCGATAGCATTTGACCATAAGCGTTCTAAATCCATTTTACAATAAAAAAAAAAATTATATCTGGTGGTTTCCATAAAACAAGCTCTTCTTATCTTGGAATAAGATGGCCATTATGTCTTAGGGCTATTAATTGTTTATTAAAAACCGACAGTCTTTGTCCAGTATTTCACAAAGGCCTATTAACTTTTTTAATAGAAACATATACATAATGACCAACAAGAGGCCTCTTCTGTGACCTAATAAAATTTCCATCTGAATAACGTTAAGGGACTTCTAATTAATTTAATTTAATTATAACTCACTTCTCTCAAATAACTTGATTAGACGATAAAAGCGAAAGTTGCTTGTGGCTGTACCTACCTACTTATTTACAAAGAAACTTGCCTTAACCATTTTTCTGGTAAAAAGTGTGTAAAGTTAAAAGGAGCAACTCACTTTCACTTTGTTAGCAATGAACTGTTTTTCTACTCTCTTAAAAATCTGAGGGCTTTGCAATTTGTTTTACACTGATTACTGTTTGAAAGTAACCTTGCGTTTTGATAGACACGGAAAGAATACTATTTCAAAACATGAAACGCAAATAGGAAAAATAAAAGGTGTTTTAAGGCGAAGATAGCTCAGTGGTGACGTCGGACCTCGTGGCGAAGTTTGTGGGTAAAATTCTACAATGAGCTTGAGTTTTCAGTGATGGAAAACATCGTGTGGAAACCATAGCAAGGTAGGATACTTTGAAGTACCCGCACGCCTGGCCACCACCCTCAGGTTGAAAATCGGTCACCAAACACCTATTGATGTGTTCTGGCAGCTGCACTTGAGAGCCAGTTTCTTCTAGGCTTTGTGTGCTTACCACAGTGAAATGTGATTTACCATAGTGAGATTGGGGTAAAACACAAGCCTAAACAAAATTGTTTAAAAAAAAACATCCTATAAAGAATTCATCGTGTAGCATCGACCAACAAGTTCTACATAAACTATACTAAATATTGCAATATAATATATAAAATAAACAAATACGTATTATAAATAATAATACTTTGATGTCAACTGTCTGCACGTCACGATTCTAGTTCTAATTAATCATTATTGAAAGGTAATTATATAGTACTTGCTTATATTCAGTACGTCACTACAATCTTGAAGGCTTCACATAACTACAGCTAGTATATTGTCTCTTGACCTACATACTCGAACGCCCAGGACACAGAAGAAATATAAGCAGAAGTCCGACTTCATGATTTTTTTTTCAATGTTTGGGTGTTTTTTTTATACTTCATGGCGATGGAACTCTTAAAAATTAATAATTTATATAAATTATTATAAATTTTAAAACAGAAACACAATATTTTTTTTTATTAGATCCCGATAGTCACAACCCTAGCCCTCTGACTAACAGTAGGCATTTAATTCAAGGACACGCTCGAGTCGGTCTACTGCTTCAGTCTATATACCTACTGTGCCCAGGATATTGAATATATTAAGCTTGTACAAGGCACAATGTCTCGTAAGTCCTGTACAAAGATAGAAAATTGCTCCCAGTTAGTGCATGCTTGCGATGGTAACTAAGTTTGCTTGGTAACATACATGGAATAAAAACACCTTAGTCCCTTTCCAAATTTGTCAATAAAAGCACGCCTTACTGGCAGGGTTATTTACCTAGACATTTTACTTACTTATTTTATCATATCAAGCAAACAAATATATTTGTATTTGATTAATATTTTATTGGTACATTTATATATATTTGTACTCAGAGTATCGTTATTATTATTGCCAATTTCTATAAGCCGTTTAGAATCTTTAGCAATTGGCATCATTATTCTATGCCATTTAGAAATTAATTGTATGAATTTTATGCTTTTGAAAATTGTTCGAAATCAATTCCGGTAAATCCCCTCCAACGATTATGCGCTCTGAGTGGCTAATTCAAGAACACACTGAACATTAGACACATGTGCAATTTGCGATGCTAATTATATCTCTATCTATACTAATTGCACACTGTGATGTGGAACAGCATTATCACTATGAAATCTGACATGCACTAAAACTTGTATGAAATATAAACTGATTTTGAGGAGTTGGATCGTTCGGTATGACTTATCCATATATCACCGATATACTCGATGGCATTAGTAAATTGAAAAAAATACATAATATAGGTACCTACCTATTTCTGTACCTTTACAAATAAACCAATATCCATTGTGATCAAATGCGGGTATGAATACATTATATTCAGCGAATATATATACATAAAGTAATGTTTGTTATTGTGTCTGAATGAACTATTGAGCTTTTAATGATGGAGATATTATGTATTTCAAAATTGTCAAAATGTAAGTACCTCAATCTTGGTTGGAAAGAGAGAGAGAGAGATAGCTTTAGTATCATTGGTAAGAGAAGAAACGGTAAGATTTTTGTCAATTTTATCCACTTGATGGTAAGTGGCTAACGTCTCCTATGGATATTAGCAATACTAAGGGGATTACCAATGTGATTTCGACCTTTATAAAGCCTATACACTAGCAAACAAAGTCACATGTACAGCATGTAGTAAAAATAAACGAACACAATAGTAAAAAAATCAACATTTAAAGCCCGCATCAAAAGAGGCCTATTTCATCCACAAAATAGAACCTCATCTACATACACCCACCCACATACACCCGTACCCGTAGAGTTGCCGGGATCACCGCGGTGTTTTACATGAAAAAGGAACGCCCTGTATAGGAAAAAGCAATATCGTGTTAGTGCCAGCGTGTTTTTGAGGTGCCAAGTTGAAACATTACAGCGTCCATTATGCATGAAGAATATTTTTTTATGAAACCACATATTTACAGCTTGGGATAGTAATTTAAAAACTTAGTCATATCGTAGGTATTTCAAATCAATCCAAAGTAAGTGGTTAGGTAAGAGTTACACTTACTATAATTTCATAATTGTTTAGATATCGTAATGGGGGCATTAATATTTTCCAGGTTATAATAATTTAAAAATCTTGGTATTTACAAACTAAAATTTTATTTTACTTATTTACTAAGACACTCATCATTCTGTTTTTTTTCGTTATAGCACACAAATATTGTTTTTTTTTTACTTTGTATAGGCTTGTGTTTGACCAATTTCTCACTATCAAAGTCAAAGTCGAAGTCAAAGCCATTTATTCAGTTTGGGCCCTAGGAGGGCACTTATGAAGGTCGAATTTACTGAAGTTACCACCGGTTCGGAAGTTAGCCTTCAACTGAGAAGAACCGGCAAGAAACTCAGCGAGGTTATATATATATTTTTTTATTTTTTATTATCTGACTATTGGTTATATTTTTTCAAAAACAGCAAAATGTACAATACAATATGCAATTCAAACAAAACGAAAAATACCATTATAAAGTAAATAATAAAATGTAACGCAAACAAATAATAGCGAATACGCTAATGGCTAAAACTAGAAAAAAATTATATAAGAATTAAATATATTGCATAATAAAAAAAACATTATGTAATGTGCACCTGTGCAGAGTGTAACTATTTCCAAACATCCCTATCTTCAACATAATGAGCTACCTTGTAATAAGCTTTTTCCTTCAAAACTTTCTTTATGTAAAATTTAAATTTAAAATCGGTCATCTTGGTTGCCGATGTTGGTTACTATGGTAGGTGGTGATGTGGCCGAAGGTGGTAAGCACACAAAGCCTAGAAGGATTTGGCTCTCAAGTGCAGCTGCCGCAGTGTCAGTGTGACTCGATAAATAATTTTATGTAATAAATCTGAGTTGATTTTGAAAAGAGTAATTGCTGTGTTTATTGTTGACTCTTCTAAGCAAAAGAAACCGTCCGCACCGTGCGTTAGAGTCCAAGTTTGTTCATAAGTGCTTGTGAAGGTCTATTTGTTTTTTTTTTTTTAATAATATTCTCGCTACTGTCTCTCGCTATCTTCTATAACTTAGTCCGTCGATACGTCTGCACTTTTGATAAAACGACACTATGTTCTCAAGGGTCATTGTAAATAGGTATACTAAGCACGCCGAGCAACGCCGATGGATTCAACTAACATCTTTTATATGTTTATGTTAGTAATGGAATTTTTGTATATTGATGCTGTTTGAAGTTGCAATTTTTTCATAACTTCATTGGGTTTTAATGGATAATCGTAAATATACTGGGTGATTTTGTTATCACTGGCAATACTTGCAGGGGTGGAAGTACTCATCAATGTGAACAACTTTTGTTATAGGACTAACTGTGAAATCATGAAAAAATTATCAGCTGTTCCATACAAAAGTTCAATACCTACTCAACCAAAATGTATGAAGCAACCGTATTATTTTACGCGATATCAGAGTTAGCCCCATAATAAAAGTTGTTCACATTGATGAGTACTTCCACCCCTGCAAGTATTGCCAGTGATAACAAAATCACCCTGTATGTTTGTTATTGGCGTATAGTCTAGATCATTAAAAAAATAGAGCTCCAATAATTAATGAGGCTCAGAAGCTCAGCAGTAGTGATGTTGAATGCCGTAGCGAAAATCGAAATTTTAAATCCCTTAATTAATTAAACTAAATATATAACAATTCTATACTTGAAATAATTAATGTATTCATTATGCTATTGCATAGTTTTTATATAATTAACAAATAAAATTAACGTCCGAGATAAAACACAAATGTTAAAAATTGAAAAATAAACAAAATGACGCATTTAGATACTAAAACATTAAATAATATCATTAGGTACACACGGTATGGCTTAAGTAAATAACATTACAAGAAAATACTAAATAATATTTTTTTCTTTACCAAACGAATATAATAGATAATTTAATAATCTGTGTACCTATATGTCAGTCAAATGTGAGGAGCTCTTGGGACGTAGTTACGTTACGTTATATACATGTATTAAACTTAATACATGTATATAATGTTATTCTTGATAACACGTTAAGGCTGATACTGGTGTAAGTATTATCTCTTAATTTAGTTTTTTTTTTTTTTTATATATTTATTACATACATTTATTGATTATTGAATAAAGCTGAAGAATAAATGATTTTATTCACGGTTTTTTTATTGTTTTAAAAAAATTCCAAGAGGTTGGGACCCTGGTAATAGTTATCCTGCGCCTTCCTATATTAAATGAGCATTATTTGTATGTATGTGTAAACGGCTGTAACGGTTTCGATGACAGTTGCAATATGGGGGCTTACGGGGTCGAAAAATCGATCTATCTAGGTATCATATCTGGAAATATCCGTTGTCTCTATTTTCAACCGAGCAGAGCTAATGATTATAATTGATTTGATTAAAAATTGCATTATTAGGTTTTTTTTTATATTAGGAGGATGACAAGCAGGAAGACGGTCCAAGATGGTAAGTGGCTACCGTTGCCTATAGACATTTCCAGGGTCATTTCCAAAGTGTTGCTGACCTTTATAAAGCCTAGAAGGCAACTAGCTCTCAATTGCTTGCTCAATTGTTGAAACACACCAGCTAGTGTTTGGGGACAGATTTTCAACTTGTGGGTCGTAGTTAGGCAGGTGGATACTATAAATTACAATTCTACGTGCTATGGCTTCACCCACCCGACTTAGGAACGTCACTCAAACGTGACTTAGAATCCCCCCTCAATTTAGGTAGCTCAGTCATTCTGGCGGGCGACCTAAACGCGAAACACACCCTCTGGAATTGCGTCGCAAACAATACCAGAGGGCGTATTCTTGAATCCCTCCTCGGGCCACTCAACGTGGACCTGATCGCTCCTTATGAACCGACTCACTTCCCCGACAACGTGAACCACAGACCTGACATACTCGACGTGGCACTGCTGAGTAATGTAAACCTACGTTTGCACGACTTGACAGTGGCACACGAGCTTCAATCGGACCACCGACCTGTAATCCTAGAGTTTACACCGCGCGTAGGTCCCCCAGATTCAGGTCAACCCTCTCGTACCAAGGTCGTGACGGACTGGGACAAATTGGGCGAAAGCCTCAAGGCGACCTCGTCCGTTCACCTAGACCGTATTCCCGACAGCCTAGTCACCGCCGACGACGCTGTAGGCGCTATCGACTCACTCACAAGCCACGTGCAATCGTTAGTTAGCGATTGCTCTCGGACAGTGCCAGCGGAGGATGACCGACGCTGGCGCTTGCCCGAAGACATACGTGACTTGTTGAGGGAGAAGAAAGCCGCCATTCGCGCCTACGATAGAGCTCCCTCAGAGCAAAATCGTGTCCAACTACGAGCTCTCGAGCGTGCCGTCAAGGCACGTATCGCAGAGCATCGTGACAATCGCTGGGATCAGACCCTAAGCGAAATCAGACCCTCCCATCTTGCATTCTGGCAACTCTCACGTGCCCTGACAAAGGACACCGTTGCCCCTATGCCTCCCCTAAAGCGACCCAACCTCCCTCCCGCCTTCGAGGACGTGGAAAAAACCGAATGCCTAGCCGAAAGTCTGGAGGCTCAATGTACGCCCAGCTCTCTCCCTATCGACCCGAGTCATTTGGAGACAGTCACATTAGAAGTAGAACGGCGAGCCGCTCTCCCGTTACCTCCTCCCGCCACCGCCACCCCGACTGACGACGTCAACGACGTCAACGTAGTAGACGACAATCCACTTCCACCCGCGACCCATGACGAGGTGAAAGCGATCATCGGGAAGTTACACCCACGCAAGGCCCCCGGCTCGGACAAGATCACCAACAGAGTGATAAAACTCTTCCCAGCCTCCCTCATCATCCTACTAACGGCTATCTTTAACGCCGCTCTCTCTAATAACATTTTTCCACACCAGTGGAAAAAAGCCCACGTTATTGGGATCCCAAAGCCCGGCAAACCCAAGTCCGAGCCCTCCAGCTATCGTCCCATAAGTCTGCTCAACGTCATGGGCAAGATTTATGAGAGAATCATTTATGTCCGCCTCAAAGCATTTGCCGATGCTAGTAAACTCCTCCCCGACGAGCAATTTGGGTTCCGACCCAAACACTCGTGCATCCACCAAGTCCACCGAATCGTGGAACACATCTCCGCCCAATATCAAAAAGGCTACATGACAGGCGCCCTCTTCTTCGATGTCGCAAAGGCATTCGACAAGGTGTGGCACACCGGCTTGATTTACAAGCTATACACTCTAGGTGTGCCACCGAGACTCGTGACCATCCTACGAGACTTCTTGTCGAATCACCATTTCCGATATCGAGTCGAAGGCGTCCTGTCCTCCCCTCACCCCATTAGTGCCGGTGTCCCTCAGGGCTCGGTACTATCTCCCTTGCTTTTCACGCTCTACACGAGCGACATCCCTAAAGCCACGAATACGCAGTTCGCCCTTTTTGCGGACGACACTGCCATATACTGCTCAGGCAGAAGCCCGCCCGCGATCTCCAAAAAACTCCAGACCGCAGCCAACGCCCTAGGCGCATGGTTTCGGAAATGGAGAATAGAGATCAACCCCTCCAAAAGTCAGGCGGTTCTCTTTTATAGAACCGACAAAAAAAGACGCCCTCCCGCTCCCAAGCCAGTCACTTTATTCGGCGAGCCGATCCCTTGGGAGAGGCAAGCCAAATATCTCGGCGTGACACTCGATGATCGCCTATCCTTCGCTGCACACATAAAGAAGGTCCGCGCGCGCGCCTCCTTTGTGGCAGGACGACTCCACTTTCTTATTAACGCCCGGTCTAAACTTGCCCTAAAAAGCAAGATTAGACTCTATACCGCGTGTATCCGTCCCATCATGACGTATGCGAGTACCGTGTTC
Organism: Tetheella fluctuosa; assembly: GCA_951216915.1. Lineage (NCBI taxonomy): Eukaryota > Metazoa > Arthropoda > Insecta > Lepidoptera > Drepanidae > Tetheella > Tetheella fluctuosa. Next base: position 11,017,394 of record OX578222.1, read on the forward strand.
GCTCACGCTGCTCCAACACACCTCCACACCCTTCAGGTGGTTCAGAACAGATTCATGCGCAAAGCCACGGGCGCCCCGTGGTACATGCGCAATGAAAACCTCCACCTTGACTTAGGTCTCCCTACAATCAAACAATTCATGAAACGCGCCTCACGCAGATATTTTGAAACCGCAGCACATCACGCGAATCCTTTAATCATACAAACCATCACCTACACCCCGTCCCTCATCTCCCGCATCCGTAGGCCTAGGTTCGCCCTCAGCGAACCAGACGATGCCACCACTTTAGCACAAATCGAGGCTGACGAAGCCCGAAAACAGATACAAATGCGCAACCGCCAACCAAGATTTCGTCCTCGCCGGCGAGGACCGTCGCGACGTCCCTCTCAGTCTCGTCCCGTTTAAGCGGCCCGAGCTGCACATCATTAGCAATCCGACCTTTCCCCAAATATTAATATATTTGTATGCTAAGTCCTCCCACATATTCCCCAGGCAACGTCCTGAGCCGAGGTCGAGCCCCACAGGGGGCACCCTCAGGCTACCGTTGCCCTAAATTTATTTTAGTTTTAAGTAGCGGTTGAGAGCCCTCAGCGCTCGCCGCAAAGTCCGCGTAAGGGTGGAAGAAGGTCCCCTGGACCCACCACCTTCTGTTCCTGCCGAAAAAAAAAAAAAAAAAGCTATGGTTTCCTCAGAATAATATCAAAGTCAAAGCCATTTATTCAGTTTAGGCCCTAAAAGGGCACTTATGAACGTCGAAACTACTGAAGTTACCACCGATTCGGAAGTCGCTTTCAACTGAGAAGAACCGGCAAGAAAGTCAGCAAGGTTAAATTTTTATATTTAGTTTTTTTTGGACAATCTGACATTGTTGGCTTATCCTGCGACGAAAGCTCAAGCTCATTGTAGGATTCGATCCCACGACCTTCGCAATGGCATCCGACGTCACTATCACTGAGCTGTCATCGCCTTGAACACTTGTGACAAAAAACATAATTTCTAATTCTTATAATATTTCCATTACATTAAGTATTGGCTATCGTGTGGAACACCCCTTAATTGTAACCGCCATCTAGGATGGAGTTACACAATGGGAATGACAAGACATTATCTTACTGTCAAGATGATATTAATGTATTATATAACAAAATTATAATGTCTAATGCTCGGGGCAAAACTTCGCATACATAATTGAATGATATTAGAATGGTATCTACTTTATTTATCACTAGCTTCCGCCCTGCGGTTTCACCCGCGTTCCCGTGGGATCACATGTTTTTCCGGAATAAAAAGTAGCCTATGTACTATTCCATACTATAATCTATCTCTGTGTCAAATTTCATCCAGATCCGTTCAGCCGTTCTGGCGTGATTGAGTAACAAACATCCATCCATCCAAACTTTCACATATAATATTAAGTAGAATTTTGGTTTTATTACTTAAAAGGAGGAAAATAATTACTACGTATAAGTATATATTATTTTAGGTGTGTAAAATAGTGTTAATCAACCATCAGGTGGTCCATCCAATCGGTCTTGAATAAAAAATACTCAAAAGGACATTTCTATCTATACTTATCTATTACTATAATATAATAAAGGAGTACAGTTTTTTTGTTTGTTTATTTTTTGTTTAAAGGCGCTAATCTCTGGAACTAGCAGTCAGATTAAAAAAAAACTTTTTGCATTTAATAGCTTAATTCTTGAGGAAGGTTATAGGTTAAGTTTTATCCCAGGAATGTGGGTGAAACCACGGTGAATAGCTAGTAATATTATAAAGCTGAAGAGTTTGTTTGTTTGGTTGGTTGAACGCGCTAATCTCAGGAACTCCTAGTTCGAATTGAAAAAATATTTTAGTGTTGGAGAGCCCATTTATCGAGAAAGGCTATAGGCTACTTTTTATTCCAGGAAAACATAAGATCCCACGGGAACGCGGGTGAAATCGCGGGGCGGAAGCTAGTATGTAATATACTCGGTGGATATTTATAAATGGCTTTTTATATAACTTAAGGGTGGTACCTATATAATAGCTGCTACGATTTACTCACAATGGTTTCCATCACCGAATGCTCAAACTTCTAATAGGATTTGAACCAACGCTCATCAAGGCACTCGCTCACTATACCTACCACTTTTTTTTGGCTTGTGTATGACTGGACTGATATAATAAACATCGATTCAATATATATATTTTTTCTTTATTTGTCAGATTACTAGCTTCCGCCCCGCGGTTTCACCCGCGTTCCCGAGGGATCTTGTGTTTCCCGGGATAAAAAGTAGCCTTCCTCGATAAATGGGCTATCCAACACTGAAAGGATTTTCAAAGCGAACCAGTAGTTCCTGAAATTAGCGGGTTCAAACAAACATACAAACTCTTCAGCTTCATAATATTATAGTATAGATAAGTATAGATTACAGAGCGATTATTTTACATTATTAGCGCTATTTATTCCATGAAATATTCCCTCATTCTTCAAATCACTGACTATTGTATATGCAAATAAAATAAACACGGTAAAATGAATAACAAATTCAAATTTGTGGTTGGTCGTTGCGACCGCGTCATTTGCAACAATACTGGGGGTCCTGTCAGTTTGTGTGGTTCACTATTTACGCTCCACGTACCCTGATTACGGCTACGCTAATGGTAAGCAGTGGTCGAATGTGGTTACCATTTCCATTTAGAATTTGTTTGTTATTAATATATAAAGTGTAATTCATTCAAATTGTAGTTGTTTGTATTAAATTTTTAGTTTTGAAGGTAGTAGAACTCTTAGTGCAGAGTTCGCCCTAAGAGTTCTGGGAGGTACTACCACCATATCTAATTCCGCCGTGAAATAGTAGTGCACTTGTATTACTGTGTTTCGGTTAGGAGGGTATGGGAGCCGGTGAAATTACAGGCACAGGAGACTTGACAACTTCATGTCTCAAGGTTGGCAACGCGTGAGTGATACCCCTGGCAGGGAAAATATAATATTGTATTTTCTTTGCCGGTGGTGTTATGAGCGTCTATAGGCTACGGTAACCGTTTACCATCAGGTGTGCCGTAGGCTTGTTTGCCACCTTGTAGTATAAATAATAATTATAATAATTTGACTATCTGTTCCCCGCGGTTTCACACGCTTTCCCCAGAAAATAAAGTAGCTTATGAAGAACCATACCATAAGCTGTCTGCCTACCAAATTTTATTGCGATCGATTCAGCGGTTTACGCGTGAAAATGTAAAAGACAGAGCTACTTTCGCATTAATGATATTAGTATGGATTTACTCTTTATTTTTGTCAGGTAGGCGATCCACCTGATGGTAAGTGGCTACCGTCGCTTATAGACATTAGCAATACCAATGGGATTGTCAATGTGTTGCCGACCTTTATAAAGCCTAGAAGGCAACTGGCTCTCAAGTGCAACTGCTGGGACACACCAGTAGTTGCTTGGCGACCCACCAGACGGGTACAACAAATTTCCCTAACGTACTTACCTACATATATAATAAAAATGTAGGTCAAACCACAGCACATAGTTAGTTATACATAAATTCTACATTACCCAGTCATATGGAAAAATAAATCTATTTTCACGAAGGAAGTAAACCATTAAACTTGTAATAAAATGGTTAACCTTTCATTGAAAGCTTTTAATTTAAACTTTTTCAGTTGAAAACCGGAAGTTATTGATCATCGGAGCGTGTTAAAACGCAAACACGAGGGATCTTAATTTGCATGTGCCATTAGGGTTGTCACGCAATAAAAATTAAAATATCTTTTCTACTCAGGGTCAGCTTTGTATACTATAACAGGAATATCTATTAACTAGTTTCAGATGATGTATCCCCGGGATATGTAATATCCTATGAATTAATCTAGAAGGTATTATCTGTGAGCCAAATTTCATCCAAATCCATTCGGCCATTGTGGAGTTAAGTGGTATGAAATATACACACTTAGGTATATAAACTTTCTTATTTATCATATCGGTATGATAAAATTTTCTATAGGTACCTTTGTTTTTGCTCCACGGTTTTTCTCACTTTACCAGAATCAAATGTATTTTTTCTCCCTGCTTGTTATACTCATAAAATTTAAGCTGATTCAATTCTCATCTTACGTGAAAGAAGGACAGACAAGACAAACATTCGCATTTATATTATTCTTTACCAACTGGTAAAATCACAGGTTTAAATTCTAAGTAATTAGACACACATCTTAAAATTATAACTTCTCCCGTAAAATTTACTCCATTGTGATATTGGCATGGTTTTATTTTTTTAAATATTTAATAAAAATGAACTAATGTAAATAAAAAAATATCAGCATTAATAAAGCAAATTTAATAACTATCGTTATTAAATAATATTGCAACATTTTTATTATTATCATAAATAAGATGAAGTGTAATAGACTGTAATAAAATAAAATATAGCAAACTGCTCCCGTGCCAACCCTAAACACGAATATGTAACTAGTAGGATATTAAAATATCAACTGATATTTACAACTTTCTATATATAAATTGAATTATTCTGTCGCTCCGTCTGTTACTGACTGTAAGACTGTTTTATTATACTTATTAAAGCAAATTGTAAAATATGTGAGTTATTTTTTTAAATACAAACACAACTTTCCCGAACGAATTATGGTAGTAACTGTTTAGCTAACAGGATACATAAAACTTTTAATAAGAAATTTTATGGCATAGACATTTTTAACACTACCCGCTACAGTTTTAAAAAAGAAGTAACCAAAATTTTGAACTCTGGTTTGAATTAGTTGTTTTTGATAATATAATATATATACCTATATTTATTTATAAACGTCTATAAATAACAATTGATTCTCACACAACACATAACACTCGCGCACCCTCACATACTCACACATACACACACATGCACACACATACGCACACACACACACTATTACTACTAACTGTTCCTATTTTTATCTCGTAATTACATTATTTTATTAAAACATAGAATAGCACGTACTGCAAGGGAGTAGCTACCTCACTAAACCAATCTCATACCTATAAAATAGAATTTAAAAATTGTAAATCCGTTATTGGCTGTAAATATTTTTTATATAAGTATATACCTAAGTTAAACTTGTAAGAGCTGTGGATTTTGTAATAAAAATAAATAAATACGTTTTTATTAGTTTCACCTGTAACTAACTATGTAAGAAAGTCTTGGAAGTTAAATAAGACTCACTTTCTGATTTCAGATTGAGCTGAAACTTTGCATTACACGTTTAGTTTGGATGACAATGCATGGTTAGCTAAGTGACGTCACAATAAATTCAACATGGCGGACGCCCCAAGGAATGCATTTATTAATTTTTGGTCCGTGATAAAACACGTTTTGAGTTTTTTTAAACTTTAATATTATTAATGGGTAAATCATTACAGTTACAACATATAATGTAAAAATATTCTAGTACTTACTTTATATATAACAAAAAACGACTTGGTTCGCCTTTAAGTGCACCCAAAGGTGGTGTTTTCTATAAGAAACTTTTAGCGGGCAGTAATGAGTTTTTAATCCTCTTTATAGTGATAAGTGCGCCGCAATTATCTTTGCCGCGCACTTTTTGAATTTGGAACATCTTAGTGTTCAGCGCCAAAGAAATCGAACCCAAATATTGTTTGAATAAAGACTGGCTGGTACGACGGCCCATAGTCGCGCCGCCGGCTGAATAACAAAAAATAAAACTGTAAGAATTTTTTTTCATAATTGCGAAAATGTCTCAAATGTACATATAAGTTTTTAGTTGTTTATTATTAGATACTATTTAATTTCAATTTAGTTGTTACTCTATGTTTTAAATAATAATATTACTATATAATATGAGGCGCCTTTTATTTCTCATAGAGGGTGATGAAAAGTAGATTGTACCACTCGGGCGCAAAATATATTTTAGGCTCGGGCGACGTACTTTGAATCCCTCGCTACGCTCGGGATTCTACTCTAGAATCCCTCACTTTGCTCTGGATTCAAAAAAGCGCCCGTAAAAATAATATTTTGCTCCCTTATGATACAATCTACTATTATTACCTACTCATATAATCCGGATAATGTTATACGCAACCTACGTAAGTACTTTATCCCATTATGTAGCTTATCTAAACTAAACACCTATTTGCTTAGTAATCTGAAATGGATTAATATCTTAAGTCAGACTATCATTAACACTTCACAATAATAATTCTTAACATTATATAATAGTCGTATAATTTAAAAAGATTTTTAACAGAATTTTGTTATTTCGATAGGTAGATATAATTCCGAAAAAGTCGTAGCACTCAGTAGTTAACGCTACGAGTCGTAGCAGTATTGTAGCAACGCCGAAGACATGCTGTAGCTACGAAGACAAAGTGAGGCATTAAACAAAAACCATATATTTAGAATGAGCGAAAAAATCCTGGGTCTGTGATGAAAATACTCCTCTATGTTTTAATATAGAGTATGTAGTTGTATAGCGTGTCATAAACTGTGTTCAATTTGAACATTAATCGTAGCTAAGGATCTGGCGTAATGGATGATTAAAAAAAAACAATCCGAAAGGGGGTGAAATCACGGGTAAAACTTAGTACTGTATAAATTACATAATTCTGTTCTTTATTCCTTATTTTCATAACATCTTATACTAATATAATATAGGAGAAGAGTTTTTTTGTTTGTTTAAAGGTGCTAATCTCTGAAACTACCAGTCAGATTTGAAAAAATAATTTTGCATTTTATGGCCCAATTCTCGAGAAAGGTTATAGGCTACTTTATATCCCGAGAATGCGGGCGAAACCGCGGGGAACAGCTAGGTGTTGTTAAAGCTTATTTCTATTAAAAATTGGGTGGTGGGTAGTAGTTTGTAAGCTCTTTTCTAGGATCTGATTAAAAGTTCACCCATCAGTTCTATATATTCTAAACCGTAGTTTTGCTCTTGGTAAGCTTTTAAGCATCTTTAATATGTACAGTGAGTAATAGATGTGTTATAATAATTATGTTCAATAAATACATTCACGTAAATATGTCTCACAGGTTTTTGACACATCATGTGACAAGAGGGCCTGGTGTCTACCTTGGACAAGGATTATTGCCATTCAATATGGCAATGCTGCCAGCCTTTAAGATATGTTTGCACATGGCAGAGATCTAACTTAATTGTTATTAGTAATTTATTTTAAAGGTACCTTTATAAAGTTTAATTTTATTTACGTAAAATAACAAAGATGTTAGTAAATATTATGTTTACGCACAAATATTATGTGTACACATTTAAGCCACTTAATAGTAGGTAATATTTATTAACAATCAAAAATCTTAATATAATTTATAAATAATTTATTGCAAAATCCATTAGTATTTTTTTTTTTACATAATTTCAAAATACTAATCAACTGTATAGTTGACTGTACCTACACCGAAACGCTAATAACAAAGATGGCGAGTATAACAATGTACACCGCTCATAAGCTGGAGTCTGGAAGCCTGGATTTCTCGCGACTGTACTGTACCCAGACTTAACGGACTGAAATAAATGTTTTCACTGAGGGAAAATAATCTTAAGAAATTCACACGACGACAGTTTTATGAAGATATACTGTAATGTGTGTAAAATCAACGAAAATCCTGATTATAAATGTGAAAGTTTGGATGAACTACAAAACGGTTTTGGATGAAAGTTGACACACAGAAACTATTCTAAACTAGCTTACCACCCCGCGGTATCACCCGCGAACCCCTATTTTACCTCCTTAGGGGTGGAATTTTCAAAAATTCTTTCTTAGCGGATGCCTACATCATAATAGCTATCTGTGTGACAAATTTTAGCCTGATCTGTCCAGTGGTTTGTGTTGTGCGTTGGTAAATCAGTCAGTCAGTCAGTCACCTTTTCCTTTTATATATACACAAGAAGACTAGCTTTCCGCCCCGCGGTTTCACCCGCGAACCCCTATTTTACCCCCTTAGGGATGGAATTTTCATTTTTTTTTTCTTAGCGAATGCTTACATCATAATAGTTATCTGTATGTCAAATTTTAACCCGATTCGTCCAGTGATTAGAGTTGTGCGTTGATAGATCAGTCAGTCAGTCACTATTTCCTTTTATATATACAGATTAATAATAACAAAATAATATGATCCTTTTTATCCTGGAAAAAAATAAAATCCCTCGGGAACGTAGGTGAAACCGCGGGGCGAAAGCTAGTCTTACTAATATAAATGTGAAAGTTTGGATGTATGTATATTTGACTCGATCACGCATAAACGGCTGAATGGATTTGGATGAAATTTGGCATATAATTAGATCATACCCTGGAATAACATATAGGGTACTTTTATCCTGGGAAAACATAAGATCCTTCGGGAACGCGGGTGAAACTGCGGGGCAGAACCTAGTATATACTATAAATATTACATTATATCTAATACAGTCAAGTGCAAAAGGTATTGAAATGTGAAAGTTTGGATGGATGGATGGATGTTTGTTACTCTTTCACGCAAAAACTACTAAACGGATTTGGATGAAATTTGGCAGAAAGATAGATTATAGTCTGGAAAAGCACAAAGGCTACTTTTACACGGCAACGCGGGTGAAACCGTGGGGTGGAAGCTAGTTAATTATATTTATTCAATCCCATTTTATATTTACCTACTTGTAGCTTCTTTAGGGCTACTACTACTAATATTATTAATAACATAAATTAAGATATTTCGTTTAAACCTTACACAAAATGCTTAAAATAAAAAAAGATTATTTTACTGATATAAGAAAACAAAAGTACCTACCTATATTTGTTTACCATCTCGAACGTAATTAATTCTTGAAAAACTAATATTTCATTACTTCTAATCTAAAAAAAACTCAAGAATTCTAAGGCAGGCTATAAACGTACGGAATACCAATAACTGGCGAAGATGTAAATTCCAACAATTTATTATTGATGGAACAATGTAGCTCGTATCAATCTATTTGAAATAATTCTACCGAGCGATTTCATTTTTATTTGTTTCAATTCGTATAGCTAAGTTCTGTTGCTAGCCACCATGTTTTTATTTTATTTTATCTTAGCTGTGTATATGAAGCTTTTTTTTTTTATGTTAAATGGGCTTACGTTTCGCCATCGACTGACCCCAGGAGGAGTCAAGACGGGGCCCATAAAAAGCCTATTCACTCTGGCCTTGAAGACATCTAGGTTGTAGGTGTCAGGAAACACAGACCTCGGAAGTGAGTTTCACTCCTTCGCTGTTCGTATGAGGTACGATGAACCAAAGAGAAACTAAAAAAAATATATGATGTACATTACCATGCAAACTTCCACCGAAATTTGGTTTGAACGAGATCTAATTAGTAGTTTTTTTTATACGTCATAAACCGCAATTTACCTTTCATTCAATCAACTCAAATATAAAAAAAAAAATGGCAAAAAGCAAGGTCTTACAGCACAAATAAAGCAAAAATTCTAAAAAATTAAAAAGGTAAAATAAAATTGTGAATTTCCCTTGATGGACGAACAATGGGCGAAGTTTGTACTGAACCCTCGGTGCGCGAGTCCGACTCGCACTTGGCCGGTTTTTTTTTGACTTCGCGGAAGGCGTAAGTAAATTTTGAGAGTATTGATTTAATGTTTTGGATATGAGTCTTCCAGTTTATGTGCCTATCTATAGTGAGTCCTAATTATGTGCATTCATTGACGGTTTCTATATGGATATGGATGGAAGGTCATTAGTTTTGTTTTGCTATAATTCATTTCTAAGTTATGTTCATCCAGCCATTTTATTGTTTTACTTAGCATGGAGTATAGCTGCTCGTTTATATTTGCGGTTTTGTGGCATGAAGTGAGAAGGGAAATGTCTTCGGCGAACAGTACACATGGCTCTTCCATGATCTTCGGTAGATCGTTTATGTAGATAAGGAATAATAGGCAATCGATATCACTACCTTGAGGAATTGACGCACTTATTAACCTTTTGTCTGACCTAATATTAACTATTTCTTTCTTCACATAATTGAGGTGTTCTATTTGTACATACTGTTCCCTATCCTTAAGATATGATGCAAACCATTGATGGGTAATACCACGAATACCAATTCCATATAATTTATCCGGTAAGATATTAAATTGCACTTTGTCGTATGCTTTGGTCATATCAAACAGTATGCCAACTGCATATTTCTTGTTATTTATGATATTTATGACTTCTTGTATATATTTATAAACGGCCAAGGCTGTTGATCTTTTTTTAGGTTTTCTATTTTGATGTTAATTGTATGTATATCCACCTTCCGTTGGCCATTTTGCAAGAATAGGGTGTCGGTTTCTTGTTTTACTTCTTCTCTAAATCTAAGGATAGCTTTGTTAAATTCTGTTTGAATTGAAGTTTGTATTATAATGGATATATTATTTTGATTCAATTTTAAGGATATCATTTCGCTAAGATTATGTAGTGTTAATTCAGCTTGTATTCCCGATTCGGCAGTGTTTTCTTTGTATATTGTCTCTTAAGCTTATGTCTTCTGAGCATATGGTGTCGTTATATTGGCTATGACTTGATTTTCGCCTCAGTGTGAGCGAATCATATTGCTAATAGCAAAGAAGTGGAATACACTTCCAGCGTGTGCGTTTCTCGACACCGACATAGTTTTGACACCTTCAAGCCTGGAGTGAATAGGTATTATCAGAGTAAGCGTGTAACATCCTCGATTTCATCCTCATATTACAAAAAAAGCAATCGAATCCCGAAAAAGATATATTCCTATGAAACTTTAAAAATAAAACGTTCATATAATATTAATAGAAATTCATTCGTACAGATTTTCCGTACGACTACACAGGTTCGCTTTAATCTTTATAGGATGAAAGGTGATGCTCCTACTTGCTACGGATTCATTCTTGTGGGTAAATTTGTACGTTTATGATTTTATTTCACTTGTCAAGATATGTGGTTTTGCTTGTTTATTTTATTCTCAAATGTGTTAAGTAGCTTAATATGATGATTCTGTGAGAAAATGTAATCGTCACATCTCGTTGTTCGTAAATAGAGCTTACGTTACAGGTTAAATACTCTCCCTTTTCAATAATCCCATAGATATATACAAGAAATAATTACCATACTGTTTAAAAACCAAAAAACTAAATAACTAAAATGCAAGGTAGTGAAAACAACTTTGAAATTTTTATATTCTGATTTCACTTGCTACAATCAACCTGCTTGTAAATTTTCGAGAAAGGTATATATAGAAATAATATTCCGTCCATCTGAGATCTCCTGACACTGATTTAATCTAGACAGCCTTTGATGCTAGCACCTGATTCGCGCTTTGATCATCACAGTGAAATGTAAGACATTTACTTTATAGTTTTATTAAAACGTCTTTCCTTTATCTTAATAAATTACTTTTCCCATAACAGATTTTAAAATTACCAATTCACCTTTTACCATTAATTGATTACTTCTATTTTTTTACTACACATAATTGCTATTCATTTTTCACTTAGGGTGATATTTAAAAAAAATACTATAAAATAAAGTAGCTCTGTCAGCTTACTTCTTCTAAACCACGCAACGGATTTTGATACGATTTTCACTAATAGAAAGAGCAATAAACGAAGAAGGTTTGTGTACATAAATTGCACCCGCTCAAAGCCGGGGCGGGTAACTAGTGACGTCAAATATTGTGATGTAACTCGAAGATTCGAATTATAAAATGAACCTCCTTTCAGTGAAGGCAGGTACAGTCAGCGGCAAAAGTGTCTTGGCACTTTAGTACCGTGTCACATTATACAATTAATAATTTTCATACAAACTGTCAAGAAAATGTCAATAAATTATTATGTAAGGGTACTAAAATGCCAAGCTACTTTTGCCGCTGACTGTACTATAAATTACCTATCGTGTAATGTTTTTTTTATTCTTTCGAACCCACTATCATGGAGGGCATCTGACGTCACAACCACTGATCAATCATCGCTATAAAATCTTATTTCCCTAACCAAATTCCACGATAATTAGGAGATACATAGAGTTTAACCACTATAAAATGAAACCACAAATTCACACAATACGTTACACAATAGTTGTGTAAGTATCTGATACCAAGCGCAGTCACCAGATAGCGTTGAGGGTTAACCAGCTAACGTCGCGTGTAAGACTTGTATTTGTCAACGTCTCGCATCAAATAGCGGCCATTAACATCCGTAAAGTGAGATGCTGTGTGACGATTGTTATGGTGGACACACTGTTTGGTTGGATGGTAAACTGAGAATCGAACATTTTTGAATCAAAGTATATTTTGGTGATTATTAGTTTTTTTTTTTTTTTGATATTTTAACGATTTTGTTATTGAGCTTTTTGTGCGAATAGCCAAAGGAACGTATTTGATATTGGGTTACATGTAATTCAAATTCAATATATATCTTTGAATATATGTAGTGACTGTTTAAAATGTTGAGATTCTTGCCGGTTCTTCTCAGTATGATTGGCTATCTAAAGCGGTAGTCGATTTGTAATCGGTTTGTAGTTCAAATCAAATATATGGAGGTGAATAAATGGAATACATTGAACATCCCAACATGTTGCTAGATTCTTTTAACATAGAATTTAAAGTAAATAATAAGTACGTAGCTAAAATTTTTTGCATCTAGACAACTGATTATCATATAAATATTTAGAATGGCTCCGGCTGGCGACGAATGGCAATAGTTCCGACAGCTGCACTTGAGAGCCAGTTCCTTCTAGGCTTTGTGTGCTTACCACCTTCGGCTACATCATCACTTAACATAGTGAGATTGTGGCCAAACACAAGCCTACACAAAGTAAAAAAAAAAAGGCTTTGACTAGACTTTGTCAGCAAAATGGACTAGGATGAAATTTACTTACCTTGCAATAAATTAAAGGATATTTTTTACTCTAAAAAATATTAGATCCCTGTGTTAACCGCGGGGTGGAAAACAGTGATTGAATAACTCGGAATGTTACAAAAATATGTTTGTTAAATAAGTTTGATAAAGGTTATTACTGTGTGTAGCCCATCTCTATAATGTGCGTAACTGTGCGTTATCCGACCGCGATCCCATCGAAACGATTGCGTCTTTATATGGAGTTATATGTTCGTAATGTCTTTTACTTCTTTGCCAATTCTACACTGATTGCTTGATAACGTGGCCCCTAGTATGATCGAGTAATAAATTATTGATTAAATTATGGTTATATAATTTATTTTCTCGTAAGAATTTAGATTTTTTTTTTGTCAGAAGCTTGACAAGCAGTCAGGCCGTCTCCTAGAGAATTTAGGAAATCTGTTTAGAAAGTCAAGAAGATAACTTGCTTTTATATCAATAAATAAAATATTAATAATATCAGGTGTAACTGATAATTTTTGGTATAAGAATTTTTACCTATTATTTTTTTAAAATGCAATATAGGTAATAAAAATTAATTCTATTAATGTACCTATATTTACGTTTTTTACATAAAATCTATTTACAACAAATATTTACAATCAATGTATAAAATACAAACGTATAATATCATATAGAAAACATCCTGAAAGCCCTCGCTGCTGTCGATAGGCAAGGTTCCCAACAGGCTGGCAGCGTTCCCTTTTTGGATGGCCAAGCTTATGCGTTGGCGGAAAAAGCTCCCAGCCCGTCGGTCTCCCGAAGCCTCGATGAGCTTGTATGATAAAATCCGAGCAAATCGACGAGCCTCGAACCAACATGGACCCAAGGTTTCCACTGCGAATGGCATGAACAAAAAATATATTATATTATTATTATGTTATAATCAAAATAAATATAAATAAATATTCTGGGACATTATTCCTCACACACGGCCATCTGACCCCAAACTAAGCAGAGCTTGTACTATGGAAGCCAGATAACTGATATACTACGTATACTACTTTTCTTTTGTAAATACATACATATATAGATAATTACACCCAGACACAGGACAAACAGACAAATGTTTTATTAATATTTAAATTAGACAGAAAAACAATAAAGCAAAAGCATTTTTACAAGAAAACTACCACACATTTGTACATATTTTTGAAAGTATTTCCCGATGAATGAAAGAGATGTTTAAATAAATAATTAAACATCTCTGAACCATAAAAAAATGATTGCAAAGTTAAATAAAATTCAATGGTAAATTAATAAAGTAGAAATCCAAGCTAAACCATGCTGAACATTTTATGGAAAAAATAATAATAATGGGTCGAAAGAATTACTTATGCACGAATAAATGCGTGAAGTTTTATCGTTTTAACTTAAATAGTTATTTATTTTACTTTAGATAGGCTTGTCACATTCCACAACATTTTTTATACTACAAACACGCATACAGCCCACCTGATGGTAAGCGGTTACCGTAGCCTATGAACGCTTCCAACACCAGGGGTATCACTCGCGCGTTGCCAACCCTTCCCCCCGCCGGAACACAACTATAAGTTATTTGGCTGCGGTTTACTGTAAGGTGGAGGTACTACCCCAGTCGAGCTGCTCTCTGAGCGACATATCGCTATGCTCTACCTCTCTTATACTAAGTTGAGTGATGAAATTTAAATTGATGGTTATGTGCAGTTGCCGGAATATACCGGTAGGTGCTAGACGAGTTGAATGAAAATAAAAACAAATGCTCACTATCCCTAAAAAGAAGTTTCAGTACCGAGTTTCAGTACCAAGTTTCAGTATCGAGTTTCAGTACCAAATACAATACATCCACTTCTCACATGAACAATATTGAGCTACAGATAATCTTTCCATCACCTGCGTTAATTGTATCTAATCCGGGAATCAAACCCAAGGCTACATTTTCTAGCCGATCCCTATAATACCGCATGGCAGGGAAATTAATATCAGGCTTTTGACATAAAAAAAAACAAATGACGTTCTTCAAGTTAATCAAACGCTTATTTAAATAGTTCTATCACATTTTAAAAACCGCACAATAAATATAATGAAATGAAATGAAAATATTTTTTATTCGAATAGGCCTTCACAAGCACTTATGAATAGTTTGACTCTAACGCTCGGTTCAAAAGGTAGCTTTTACTGAGAAGAGCCGGCAAGATACTCAGCAATTCCTCTTTTCAAAACCAACTCAGATTCATTACCTACATAAAATTATTTATCTAGTCTCACTGACAATATTTGTGTGTTATATGACAATAAGGAAAAAATATGTCAAAATTATGAGTAACTTAGTAAATAAATAAATAAATGGATTGCAAACTTAAGCAGACCAGCCCCCGCAAGCAGCACAAGACCCTCTAAAAAGGCCACACAAGCAATATTGCTAATGCAATTCATTTTTCGAATTCTCGGCAGATCCTACTTATTTCAATATATTATATGTATGTAAAATACACAGTTTAATTAATTAAATGATTTGGTGATTAATTTGCCGTAAATTCGGTAAAATTAATTGCATTAGCAATATTGCTCGAGCTTCCTTTTTAGCCCCCCTGTTCACAACAAAAGTACCTATAACAGTACCTTATAAAGTCCAGGCATTATGTATTTACCGCTATCAGCCACATAGGCCCTAATGCAGTCTTACAAGGTAAAAAAAAAAAATTTTGAATCCATCTTCACATACTAAAGTAAGGGTTCATGTACGTAGTTTATTATAAGAGTATACATAAATACACTGCGCTATAGAACATTTCTCAGCGTAGGGCGCGGACACACTGCTTGCTACACAATTAAAACTTGACTCATTAATAACTAGAGATTTAGGTCGCCTCCGCGGAGAGCAGACGGGTGCAAGACTAGAAATGATATATATGTATTTTGGGAACAAGTTTTTGCTACAAAGCTGTATTTGGGTTGAGGGTGACAGAGCGTTAAATTATGACATTTGTCAATGTAAAACTTGATATTGTATGTGTATTTGTCAAACAAGTTATCGATTGAACTGCAACATATTTTTTAGTCTGTAATCGTAACTAATCGTGAGTCTTTGATTTTTTTTACAAATATCAAATACTAGCTGACCCCGCGGCTTCACTCGCGAGTAAAAAAGTAGCCTATAATCTTTCTCTATTTAACGCAAAAATATTTTTTAAGTTAACTATTTTACACGATGTCTCCTTAAAATAAGTATTCTAAAAATTTAATCATTTGTAAAAGCAGCTCCATTTGCCCGCGACATAAAAATGAAATATTTTCTTAAAGATATTATCTCGAAGTATGCCGCAACCTCCGTATTCCCTCGAAGAGTGAAGTAATTTATTTAATGAGCTCCAGTACAGGGTTAGCAATGTTGTTGAGCTCTGAAATATTCACTTAGGTAATATGATTTGTACAAAATATTTATTTCTTTGACTTTTCTTTTCATTATTTTTCATTGAGACATATTGCATTTGCAAAATCATTTGCTGCAGTCAGTTTATACTATTTCCGAATGATCTTAGAAACATAGACCATTGACTTTGAATTTACTATTTAATATTATAAAGACATCTTACAAGCAAAATGTCAACGCCCTTTATTTCTTGAGCCATAAAATTTTCCCCATATAAATATTCCTTTCAGTTGGTATAAGTATATTTGTGAAATGATTTAGATCAAAAGTCACATAGAATTTTACATCTCAGCAAGATAAGGGAGAAATAACGGAAAAGCGGTCAGTCGTGTCGCAAACCCGTCGCGCACAGTTGAATTTTGTATGAGTTTTATTGAGTTACACACAATTGCTCGGCCGTCATATGTTCCAATGCCTTTGTACGTCTAGTCTATGATTGTGAAGTCGCTTTTGTAGTGAGCCTTGTTTAGTTTCAGTGGCTTGAATTTTGTAACTTGTCAAGGAAATTAATCAAGTTTTTATTTTGTTTTGCTGTCAAACGCGGCCTTAATGTCAAAATGTCAAACATGTACCAAGTAAAACATGTTAGACATTCGACAAAAAAAAAACTTTAAATAAATGTTAATAAGGCCAAGAGGTTATCGTTTTTCATACAGTTTTTAGTAACTAAAAGCGTCAGAAATATATTATAATACAACCTTATTCACAATTTATTTAGAATTCAATTTAATCTTACCTACACCATTTTCACACAGCGACAATTTTTTTTTTTCAGAACCTTAATTTATGTGGATTCGGCTTTCTGAATACGTATAGATTTTATTGGAATATTAAACGCTTCGAGATTTAGAAAGCAACATTTGAAATTTATCCATTCATGTACAAAACAAGACAAAGAGAGATACCTTCTTGCCAAAATGTGGTTTTATAAAGATTTAATTTGATCACTATTTTCTCTTACTAAAATTATAAATGCTAATATCCTTTTTTTTTTTTTTTTTTTTTTTTTTTTTTTGGTGGGGAAATCCTCATGGATACCCGGACACTTCGGGGGAAGCGCCCGGGTTATGTGAGACTTCTACTCACTAAAACCCCACCGTATTCCTTCGCTGCCATTTGGTCGGGGCTACGGGAGCTATGTGTCGGCCGTGTGCCCCGCCGGCACGCTCTTTCGAGCCCTACTCTTTGGGGCGGGGCTTGGCAACGGAGATGGAAACACCATTGCCAAGCCCCGCCCCACCTCCGCTGAGGCGCCCAGGAATACTTGGGCGCCTCCAGCACGGGACCCTTAGCGTCGGCGACAGACCCCCCGATCTGCCGCCCACAGGTCCCCGTCAGGGCGGCATCCGACCCGCGAAGGCCAGACGCCGCCCGCCACGTCGCCGGCGGCGGATCGGGATCGAGTCGATACTATCTTCCCGCTCCCACTCCGCCGCTTCCTTCTGCGACAAGACTGTATCGCAGAAGGACACGACCGCCTGCCAGGACTCGTCTCCGCCGACCATGGATCTTACCAGGGCCGGCAGCGACAAGTCCCCACCTACCGTCGCGGACAAGGCGGCGCGAGGCACCGCCCAAGCTGGGCAAGCCTCACGCGTGTGTTGCGCCGTGTCCGCGACTCCCGCCGGGCAGTGGTGACACGCCTCTGTGGGCTCCCTACCCGCCACCCGACACAAATAGCGACCGAAACAACCATGTCCGGTCAGCATCTGTGCCAGGTGGAAGGTGAGAGCCCCGTGCGCCCGTTCCAGCCACTGCCTGAGAACGGGCCGCACGGCCGCCACCAACTCCCGGCTAACCAGGGGGTTGTCGAGGCGGGCCGCCCACCTTTGAAGGAGGATCTCGCGCGCGTCCTCTCTCCAGCGCTCGATCACCCTCGCAGGGGGGCGGCCACCACCCTCGACTTCCTCCTCTTTGGCTCGCCAGTACACCGCGGCGAGTACCTCGGCTTCGAGGTCCCACGGCGGCGTACCGGCGAGCACACACGCGCCGACACCCGACACGGTGCGGTACGCCCGGGCCACCCTGAGTGCCATGGCGCGCTGCGGACGTCGCAGCGCAGCCAAGTTTCGGGCACTCATGGCTCCTGCCCATATCGGCGCTCCGTAGAGCGCCATGGAGCGCACCACACCTGTGTATAGGCGTCGGCAAGCACTTCCGGGGCCTCCTAAATTAGGGAGGACGCGCCCCAGGGCTCCGGCCGCGGCCACGAGTCTAGGGGCCAACCGCCGGAAGTGCTCCTCAAACCTCCACCGACCGTCGAGGACAAGTCCTAAATACTTCATCGTCGACCCGACGGCGATGGAGGTCCCACCAACTACAATCGTGGCCCCAGGTGGTGGCGCCCTTCGAGGCCCATGGAAAACGAGCGCCTCCGACTTGTGGAGGGCCACCTCGAGTCCCAGGGCGCGAATCCTAGCCACCACCTGGGCCACGCCCGCCGTGGCGAGGAGGGATGCCTCGCGATAGGTGCCGCCGCGGGCCGAGACGAGGGTATCGTCGGCGTAACAAGTAACGCCGACCCCCCGCAACATGGCCCCGCGCAGCACCCAGTCGTAACCGATGTTCCACAGGAGCGGACCGAGGACCGATCCCTGCGGAACACCGCACGACATGTCCCTCCTCCCGAAACCGTACTTCGTCGGGAAGACCACCGCTCTCCCGACGAAGTAGTCGGCCACGACCCTCTGCAGATACCGCGGCACGCCGTGGAACTGCAGAGCACTCTTCACTGTTTCCCAGGGCAGCGTGTTGAACGCGTTGCGGATGTCTAAAGACACCGCGAACAACACACCGCCCCGGGAAATGGCCTCATCGGCGAGGTCCCTGACCCGCGCGATGGCATCCAGGGTCGACCGACCCCGGCGGAAGCCGAACTGCGCGTCGGCGAGGTCCGGACACATGCACTCGACGAGGCGAGCAGCGAGCACACGCTCGAACAGTTTGCTCACCTCGTCGAGCAGCACGATCGGACGATACGCCGACGGCTGCTCGGCCGGGCGTCCGTCCTTCCGAAGCAGGACGAGCTTGCCCGTCTTCCACCTCCGGGGGAATCGACCCCGCTCCAGACACGCGGAGAACAGAGACCTCACCCTACCACCTATCTCCTCCAGCGCGATCGCCAGGGCGGTCCCCGGCACACCGTCCGGGCCCGGGGCGGCCCTCTTCGACTTTAATCTTAGAACGGCCGCCCCGAATTCGGCCTCCGAAACTGGCGCCGGAGCATCTGCCCCGGCGACACGCGCTGAATGAGATCCCCCCATCGCGGGGGGCACCCACTCACCCCGCCGGGGAAACAGCACGTCGACCACCTCGTCGAGGAACTCCGGCTGGAGACTACTCGTCAGGGGGGGGGCCCAGGGGCGCATTTTTTTGCGCACCACTCTGTACGGCCTCCCCCACGGATCCCTGTCTAGAATCGCCAGCCATTCCTCCCACGCCGCCTCCTTGGCCCGCGCGATCTCGACCTGAAAGGTCTCACGCGCGGCCCTAAGGGCAGCGTACGAGGTTTCCTCCTCGACGTGGTCCCGGACCCGTCTCCTCCTGCACCGGGCGTACCGGCGACGCGCCGCCACGCAGGTAGCGCGTATTTGGCGGAGCTCTGCGTTCCACCAGTACACCCAGCGCCGTGGAGGGAGTGGTCTCGCCCTCGGCATGGCCGCATCGCAAATGCGGGCGAGCGACCTGCCGAGGTGCTCCACCTCCTCATCCACGTCTGCCAGAGGGACGAGTCCGGACGTCCATGCCTCGAGTGCGGCTGCCTCCCCGGCCATCTCCCCATCGAGACGCCCCAACACCCAGCGCGGACCGCCCCCAACACCGGGGTGGGTTCGGGCACTACTCCGCTGCGAGTCGATGGGGGACGCGGAGACATCGAATCGGATATACCGATGATCCGACAGCGTCTCCACGTCCACCATCACCCTCCAGTGCAGGACACGGCGCACCAGGGGGGCCGACGCGAACGTTATGTCCACGATCGACCCACCGTTTCGTCGTACGCACGTGTCCTCCGACCCGGTGTTGAGAACGGCCAGCCCCGCAGACACGGCCCAGTCCTCCAGCACCTCCCCCCGTGCGTCTGTCACCCGGGATCCCCACGCCACGGATTTGGCGTTGAAATCCCCGGCGACTAGCACGGGGTGGGGGGATACCTGCCCAATCAGAGCCCCGACCTCAACGAGCATCTGCTCGAATTCGGCGAGACTCCGACTGGGCGAGAAGTATACCCCCACTACTGCGACGTCACCCACAACAGCCATCACCCAGCTCCGACCCTTCGACACGCGTTCGAAGGGCGGAGCCCCGGTGGACGCCTGGGCGACGATGGCCACCGAGCCCTCCCTGTCCCCGACCCAGTCATCCCGGGTGGGAACATAGTAGGGCTCAGAGACCACGGCTACTTTTATCTCCCACTCCGCCAAGGTTTGGACCAATAGGTCCTGAGCCCTCGCGGAGTGGTTGATATTCGCCTGCAGTAGGGGCCATAGAGACATCAGATACCGGTCTGCATTGGCTCCTCCTCTGCGCCGGCTGGGCGCTGGGACGGCTCTGAGGCTTCAGGGGCCTTAGCCTTCCCTCTTCTTCTCTTCTTCTTTTTAGGGGGCCCTTTTGGAGGCCCAGATTTGCGACCCCCTGGGCACCCCTTTCCACCTAGAGGGTGGTTCGCCGCGCACACGGGGCAGCTTGGGTCCTCCCGACAGTCCCTCGCCCGATGTTCCGGCTTCCCGCAGCGGTAACAGAGACCGCTGCGGTCTACCGTCGACTGGCATCCACTGCCGAGGTGGCCGATCTCCAGGCACCTGAAGCATCTGAGGGGCCTGGCATCGAGCAACGTTACACGTGCCGACGACCAGCCCACCCTGATGCGGCCACCCGAGTCAACCGCCACCTTTTTGGCGGCCTCCACCGGGCAGCTCAGCCACAGTGCCCTGGAGTCCCCAATTATACCCGCCTTAACCGCCTCGGCGGAACACCCTCCGATGGCGGCGACGGCTAGCACCACCTCCGCCTCAGTGACGGAGTCATCGAGCTCGGTGACCCTCATCTCCGCTCGCTTGACTGGGCGCGAGACTCGCACCAGGTCCGCGCTAAAGGCCTCCCTTAGCTTGACAGCTAGGGAGTCGGCCTTCTCGGGGCCCGCACTGCCGAAGATCTCGAACATGCGGGCACCTGTGGCCGTCCTCCTGGAGCGCATCTCCTCGATACCGAGGCTCTCGTAGTCGCCAATGCGGCTACGGGCCTCGGTGATGAGGGACCGGTACGTTAGCCCCGCTTTGTCTGCGTCCGGCTGGAGGGTGAGAGTCACCGCGGCCGACCGCGGGGGGCGGAGCCTTACCGCCGCCTTTTTTTTCAGCGCTTGGCTTGAGGGTTTTGCCCCGCCAGCCGCCGCCGTATCTATTTTGGGTGTCTTCTTCTTGGCACCACGCGCGGCCACCTCGCTCCACGGCTCCTCTTGTGGAGGGGGCGGAGGCGCTGGCACGTAGGGGCTAGGGTCCCTAGGTTTCCCTCCTTTTGTAGCCGCAGATTTTTTACCCTTCCCCTTTCCCTTACCTCCCTTAGGAGGCTGGGTGGAGGGGGGGGGTGTCGGCGGTAGGGTAGTAGCCAACTTAGGCTGCTGCGACCCGAACCCCGAACTTGAGGGCTGCGTCGACGTTTTCGCTGCAGCTTCCTCTGCCCTTCGTTTATCAGCCGCCAGAGGCGGCCTTTTTCGAGGCTCCGGCAAGAGGCGATCCTCGATGCCTTCAAGTCTCGCGTTCAGCATCGCACCAAATTGGGCAACGCTTGCACGCGAGACCTCCTCCATCATCTCCTTGATGGAGGGACTGGACAGAGGTGTCGCCATCACCGGCTGTCGACGCATCTCCGCCACTTCGCCACGCAGTTCCTCCAGCTGGCGGGCGAGCAAGGAGTTGGCCGTCTCCAATCTCACCAGCTCCTCGGTGACGGTTCGGGCCCTAAGACCTGCGGCGGCCTCCTTTATGGTGACCGCCGCTTCCTTGAGGGCCTTCACCATGGGTCCCTTCAGATTTTTGGACACCGCAGCTACGTTTAAAACCGCATCTGTGGCGTCCAAAACCAGCTTGTTCAGTGCAGACATGGTCTGCACTGTGTCCTCTCCCGCGATGGGCGGGGCCAGAGCGTGGCGGCAGGCAGCTTTGGACTCTTGTAGAGTCCTCGTCATGCTAGCCACCTGTTCCTCCGCATCCAGGCGCAACTCTTCCGCCTTGGCGGCGTTTAATTGCGCTTTTGCCTCCGCCAGGCCGATGTATTTACCCGTAGTGGGTGGGCGGCCTCTTCCACGTTTGGATTTGTGCGCCGCTCCCTTGAGAGACGATCTCATCCTTTCCTCGTCGTCGTCCAGATCTTGGTTCGCTGATCGCTTCAAGAAGCGGCCAGGACGAACTTTATCCGGTTCCGTCGGTGTGATGGAGCGCCAGCTACCATCCGTATCCTCAGACTCTGACCGTCTGGGGACAAAGAGGCGCTCATCTCGCACACTCGTCATCGCGTCCGTGTCTCTCTCCTGTGTCACGTTCTGTTCCTCTGTCACCTTCTTTCCTCCTTCCTTATCCTCTTTCTTTTTTAAATTTTCCATGTATTTATCCATTTTTGTACCCACGATTATGGGGGAAAAATTCGTCGACCCGGGCAGAGACCCCTGTACTCCGGGTAGGTCTGGTTTGTAACCCACAGCTGGTGGCGACTGGTGCCAGTGTGGGGACACGCACTAGGAACCAAAAATCCGATTGGCCATTCATCCCCTCGCGGTGCGGCGCCACTTGGGATTCGGGTAATTTTTTATAGAGGTTTTCTTCCTCGCAGGCCCAGCCGGTTAAGGCCAGGCCCCCCGTTCCGCGTAGGCCTCCTGCCATCGTTGCAGAACGGGTTGACCGGCGGTGGCCTTGAAAAAGGCCGTGTCTGGTGGTAGTGTTAGTACACACCAGACCCGCCGCTCCCTCCGCGTCGGAAATAGGAATGGAAAAGGGGGAAGGAAAGGGGAAAGGATGATGGGTCGGTCTGCATCGCCAGTCAACTCTCATGAAGCGAGAGGGGTACCGGGAGCAGAACCGCCCTTTAAGGATGGGAAGTGGAACGAAAGGAAAGGAAAAGGAAGGGAGTGTTGCTCTTCGTCAGATCCCTCACCCCAAGCCTGCCCGGTATGGGTGGCCCTGGCCGGTAAAGCCTTGGGGATCATCGAGACACGCAAGCCCCCCCACCACGGCAAGGTGGCAACACGTCGGGGGGGAAATGCTAATATCCTGCATTAACACATTGGATACCTTTTATCCCAAGAACACGGGTGAAACCAAGAGGAATAAGCTAGTTAAAGAGACCTATGATAATGCATTTTTCAATTACTTCAATTACTTATGTATCCGTGATGTATATAATGACAAAGACACACAAATCATTAATCAAACGCAAACTATCAAATCAAACGAATATTCAAATACAAATGTTCCTATTTGCACACTTGCACCACAGTATCTAAAACGACTCGCACAGTGTGTAGCACGTGTATAAGGTATAAGCCTAATAGTGCATTAAGTTGCTCAGGCACGCGACGACACTGCTCGGTTTGTGTGCCGATTTATTGTTGACGACGTTTATGTGTGGCCATAGAGTTGGCGAAGATTTTAAGAGATTTAGAGACCTGTATATAAAAAAACTAGCCAAGTGCGATTTGGACTCGCACATGAAGGGTTCCGTACCATTATCTTTAAAACGGCAAAAAAATCACGTTTGTTGTATGGGAGCCCCCTTAAATATTTTTTTTATTCTGTTTTTTTTTAGTATTTGTTATAATAGCGGCAACAGAAATACATCATCTGTGAAAATTTCAACTGTCTAACTATCACGGTTCATGAGATACAGCCTGGTGACAGACGGACGGACAGCGGAGTCTTAGTAATATAATAGGGTCCCGTTTAACCCATTAGGTACGGAACACTAAAAAGATGTCCTGACTGATTTTGTACCCCGACGTTACTAAGAAAGGGTTTTCTGAATTACGATCCTTAAGGGGGTAAAACAGGGGATAGTGGGTTGCTGTTTTACCCGAATTTTAGGGATAAATAAAAAGTAGCCTACGTCACTCTCTCGTACGTAAACTATCTCTAAACAAGTGATAATAGTTCACAGTAGAAACGTCCGACTGAATCGTCGAGTGAACGATCGAGGTGATTCAAGGACGAGCCTCAAAATGAATTCCCCAGTAATCATGACTTTCATAGTTTTCATGGCCCTTACCATGAAGATTTACGCAGTATCGATGCATGAAACGATGTTGACCCGCCGATGCGCCTGCAAATCTACGTAGTTATGTTTACCGAACATGTTCACGTGCGCAGAAATATATTGCCAATTGAGTTTGCTTGTATAATACGATAATTTAGAACGCATTGAATGTTGTACAAAGATAATGGAAGATGTGTTGGATTGTTGGGAATTTCAAAAATCAACTTTCAAGGTTGCAGAATAGGTTTTAGACTTTAATTGACGTTAAGGTTGGTCACAATTTATACAATTTATTTTATTAGTAAATGAAAATACAAAAATTTTAGTTAGTAATTCTGAAATGAATCCGAAAATTACGTATATTAGATCAACCATTAGAAAAAAAGAAGAATCAAGAAAGAAAAAGATGTAAATCTATTAATAGATAAAGCGATATTAGTTCCTATTAAAGACCTATTTCACAATCTTGCACATATTGGATATTCTTTAAGATATTTATCTGACATTTATGAATTGTAAATTTCATTGAAATAATAAACTTTTAATAAGAACTGCAAAAAACAAAACTTTTTACGTAAATACAAAATAAAGAAAATTTCATGGAAACATTACAAGATTTGCGATCTCAAATGGAATTAATTAATAAAAGGCAACTTGCGTGACAAATTCAAAGGCTATTTTCCTTAAAACTTTATTCATTAAATTTCTTGGTTTGAACAAAATCTAATCTATCCGAGGCACCTGGTGTCTTTGCTCGCAGACTTATCTGGTGATCTGATATTAATTGTTATGCGAATAATTTATGAGATGTAACATTGATCGACAGATTATTTGTCGTTATCCCACCATTAGGGGGGGGAGGTCGTTAAAGGAATCCTTTAATTGTAGTCTACGTACTGTTGATGATTGCAATGCTCAAAAATATATAATACTAGTTTACGCCCAGCGCTTTCACCCACGTTTCCAGGTTAAACACCTATGTCACTCTATACACTGGCTCAGAAACTAACATCATGCAAAAAAATCACCTTGATCTGTTGCTTCGTCAAGCGCAGCGTAGGACGTCCGCTTACAAAGTGGACAGACGACCTTGTAAAGGTCGTCGGAAAACGCTGGATGCAGGCCGCCCAAGACCGGTCCTATTGGAGATCCTTAGGGGAGGCCTATGTCCAGCAGTGGACGTCTTGCGGCTGAGATGATGATGATAATGTTGCTTCGTTACTGCTTGAAAGGACAAATTAACAAACACACTCTCACATTTAAAATAGTAAGGAATTATGACCGGTATAGGCGTGGAGGTTAGATAATCTGACACAGGTCATGGGTTCGATTCACGCCCTGGAGAAACATTTGTGTGTATGAACACGTCTGTTTATTCTGGATATCGGTGTAAATATCTCTATCCTATATTCACAAGTATAGTTTATTTAGTATTAGTGGTCTGGTACAGGTTCAGTTTAGAATTTTATTTTATATTATTATTTCGTTATGAAAATTAAATAAATAAAATAATTAGCTTACTACTAAAATAAACACAATATATTGATCGTCAATGTAAAAAAAAAAAATATGTCGTAGCTCCATTGTTGTCTATAGAAATTAAATATACTTATCGTGTATGAATAATTATGTATAAGTTTTATACTATATCAAATAAATATTGACGTATCACACGTTAAACGCTTACACAAGACGAGCCGGTTGGCGTGGTTGGTAAGATACCCTATCTATTACGCCGCAGGTCGTGGGTTCGATTCCCACTCAGGACAAACATTTGTGTGCATGAACATGTCTGTTTGTCCTGTGTCTGGGTGTAATTATCTATATATGTATGTATTTACAAAAGAAAAGTAGTATATGTAGTATATCAGTTATCTGGCTTCCATAGTACAAGCTCTGCTTAGTTTGGGGTCAGATGGCCGTGTGTGAGGAATGTCCCAGAATATTTATTTATATTTATTTAACTTAAATAAATGAACCAGCTTCTATTACCGAGTCAGCAACACGACTACCAACGCCGACCCGTTGATGGTTTACGGTAAATTTGCCAATGAGATACCGTATCGGATTCATGGTTTGTAAAACCGATGAAAAGGGCGGAACGAGCGCTGTAGCTGGGCTGAAAAATATCCGATGCTGTGCCTAATGCAGAATGTATTGAATATTCAGTTGTGGTCGTAAATATTATTCATGATGGTTCAACGTTATTATGCGCATTTGCATCTCGGTTACAGAAATTACAGATATTTCTATATTTCTACCGAGTTAAAAATATTTTACCGACTACATTGGTAACGTATTTTATTAATTTACTAATAAGCCACGGGGGACAGCCCCGCGGTTTCACCCATGTTCCCGAGAAAAAGTAGCCCATGTTCTTCTCCATATTATAGGCTATCTGCGTACCTTTCATCGCGATCGCTTCAGTGGTTTAGGCGTGAAAAGGTAACAAACAAACTCACATTCGCATTTATAATATTAGTTTGGTAATTGTAATCTTATTAGATAGTTTTTTTTCCATATAATAGTATAGAATATCATAAAAAAAAACTTTTATTGTGTATTTTTGCTTCCTAATACAGTCTTTTTAAAGCTTAGCCTTGTGATTACAAGATTAGACATAATATTTTACAATAATAATCATTTATAATTAAACAATCGTATTACAAAAATTTTGCTGTATAAGGGCATCTTCAATTTCATAATATTATATGTACACTAGCGGGCCCGACAGACGTTGTCCTGTCCAAACTCGATTACAAAGCTATCTACCGGGTCCAATTGTATTTTCAAACCATCCAGGGACCCACTCATATATACACACAAAATTTCATCCAAATCGGTCCACCTGTTTAGGAGGAGTTGGGTGACAAACACACGCACACAAGAATTTTATATATTAAGATAACTAAATCACATAAACCAGATAATCTTGCCTATCGACAGCAGCGAGGGCTTTGAGGATGTTTTCTATATATCATAGTTTGTATTTTATACATTGATTGTAAATACCAGATAAATTATTTGTCTATTGAACAGTTCGTTCGGTGAGGTTCATATAGTACATAGTGGAATCATATTTATTATTATATATATATATATATTTGAATAACATAAGAAAATAAAGTTGTTATTTATTAGTGAACAACATGAAGAAATCTCTGCTAAAAAGTTTTGTTTTTGTCGCCCGACACAAAAAGAGGGGTATAAGTTAGAAGCTTTTGTTTGTCTGTCTATATATTATATCTGTGGCATCGTAGCTCTCAAAAATTAAATTAAAGTTTTTTTTTTACTTAATGGATGGTTTAACCTCCATGGTTCTGTGCAATCAGTTTGAAGATCATCATTTTCTTCTTTGTACTTCAAATATGACAAAATGGCATAATTTTTGCATTTACATTATAAATTCTGTACGACTAAAGAAACGCATGAATATTTCAGCTAATGTGAAAAAAATAACTTTTATAGTTGTTAGGAATCATCCCTTATGTCAAAGTTTTTCTATTGACGATGGATGAAAACCGTTAACTCAATATAAATTGACACTTCAACAATATATTGAGAAACATGATTGATAGCAATGGCTGGGATAGAGCACTTACGCATATTAAGCGTCAAAGTTATTGACAAATATGAATTAAACTGAGCATCGTGAGCTCAGAGGTCGAGACTCTCATGGGGTAGCTTTGTAAAATTGTATACCATTAAAAATATTAAAATACTAACTTCTCCCCGCGGTTGCACTCGCGTTCCCAAGGTATGTTATGTTTACCCGGGATAGAAAAGTACCCTATATTCTTTTTTTTTATTCCCGGGTGCGATCTATATATAATGCTGTGGTAACTTCAGTAGCTTCGACGTTCATAAGTGCACTCCTAGGGTCTAAACTGAATATCGAGATATGAATCACGAGATCTAAGTCAGAACCACGACCTTTTGCTTTACTTATATCTTAGTTTGATTAATATTTAAATTTATTTTGTTAGAATTGCAAAGATACATTAAAAGACCGAAGTTATGAAAAAAAAAAACATTGTGTTTTTTTATGATTTCGTTGGTTTATAAATGTTTTTGATTTTAATTATAAAAAAATATAAAAGTCAGGAAACACGTCTACATTTTCAAACGAGAAGGCAATATACAAAATGATTATCTACAATCAATATTCATTATTGTAAGACACCGCCCACGCATCCCTTAATAATAAAGGTACCATGGAAAACCAGCTTTATCGAGTCCAAATGGCACGAGAAATAATGCTGAATAGAATTAATTTCTCAATTAACAGCAGAATCAAATCCCGAATCTGTTAATGAATTTAATTGTTTAAAATGAGTGACTATTTACCAAGAAATATTAAAATTAGAATTTACTGTGAAATTGGGAAATTATTTCTTTGAGCAATATTGCTCAATTTACCTTTTTAACATGATATACTTTAATTTGTTAATTGTTTTTTAATTTGGTTTAAATTATTAGTGTATATGAAATAACTTTTCTTTATTTCTTTTATTATGTAGTTCCACAATGCTTTTTCAATTAATTAAAAAAAAATACAGAAAATGCTGACCGCTTTTGTTACTTTAGTCAAACGAAAGTGTGGTAGGAACGTAAGCATACCTAAGCCATAACTTTAAAAGAGCTCAACTGAAAAAAATAACATTAACAAAAAGAAATATTAACATAAACTCACTATTTACCTCACTCAACAATGAATTTTATTTGTTAATTATTAATCGTGTTACAATTTCAAAGCTTTCATAATAACTTAATTAAGAGCTTTCACGTTCAGTAAAACGAAAGTTACTTTCAACGCTTTGGCGAAGCTCGTTAACGTCTTCAATGGCTTTAAATTATTTTTATTTTATTTAATAAACAACGAAATTGTTAGAGTATGATTGCATTATCAGGTGTTAGTGTTAAGTGATAGCGGTTTTTTTTTTTTGACGGAACCAGAAGGTGGTGTGTCCAAGGGACTATCTTCCATCCTTTCGCAGACAAAGCGGCGAGCGCTGAGGCCCCCTGTGGGGCTCGACCTCGGCTCAGGACGTTGCCAGGGGAATAGGGGAGGACTTTAGCATGCAAATAAATTAATTTATTTGGGGAACGGTCGAATTGCTAATTTGCAGCTCGGGCCGCTTTAACGGGACGAAACTGAGAGGGACGTCGCGACGGTCCTCGCCGGCGAGGACGAAATCTGGGTTGACGATTGTGTTTTTGTCTTTCTTTGCGAGCTTCGTCAGCTGCGATCTGAACTAGGGTTATGGCATCGTCTGGTTTGCTGAGGGCAAACCTTGGCCTACCGATGCGGGAGATAAGGGACGGGGTGTAAGTGATCGTGTTAACGATTAACGGATTCGCGTGGTACGCTGCGGATTCAAAATATTAAATTATAAATATCTGCGTGAGGTGCGTTTCATCAATTGTTTGATTGTAGGGAGGCCTAAGTCAAGGTGGAGGTTTTCATTACGCATGTACCACGGGGCGCCCGTGGCTTTGCGCATGAACCTATTCTGGATCACTTGAAGGGTGTGAAGGTGTTTAGGAGCAGCGTGAGCGAACACGGTACTCGCATACGTCATGACGGGACGGATACACGCGGTATAGAGTCTAACCTTGCTTTTTAGGGCAAGTTTAGGCCGGGCGTTGATGAGAAAGTGAAGTCGTCCTGCCACAAAGGCGGCGCGCGCGCGGACCACCCTTATGTGTGCAGCGAAGGATAGGCGATCATCGAGAGTCACATCGAGATATTTGGCTTGCCTCTCCCAAGGGATCGGCTCGCTGAATAGTGTGACTGGCTTGGGAGCGGGAGGGCGTCTTTTTCGGTCGGTTCTATAAAAGAGAACCGCCTGACTTTTGGAGGGGTTGATCTCTATTCTCCATTTCCGAAACCATGCGCCTAGGGCGTTGGCTGCGGTCTGGATTTTTTTAGATATCCCGGACGGGCTTCTGCCTGAGCAGTATACGGCAGTGTCGTCCGCAAAGAGGTTGAACTGCGTATTCGTGACTCTAGGGATGTCGCTCGTGTAGAGCGTGAAGAGCAAGGGAGATAGTACCGAGCCCTGTGGGACACCGGCACTAATGGAGTGAGGAGAGGAAGTGATAGCGGATTGTTGAAATTAATTTATAGTGTAGTAGCGACATTTATCAACTACAAAAAAAAACTATCCGCTATTCGTAGTTAGATGGCGCCACAAGATTCTATATCCCGTTAACAAAGTTCTTTGAGTACCTACTCTGAATTTATACAAGATAGTAGTAATTTTTAAGATTAATTAATAAATAAACAAGAGAGGTAGAGCATAGCGTTATGTCGCTCAGAGAGCAGCTCGACTGGGGAAGTACTTCCACCTTACAGAATACCGCAGCCAAATAACTTATAGGTGTGTTCCTACGCGTGAGTAAGGTCGCCAGAGCTCATCGAGGAGGGGGGAAGGGTAGGCAACGCGCGAGTGATACCCCTGGTGCTGCAAGCGTTCATAGGCTGCGGTAACAGGCGGGCCGTATGCTTGCTTGCCGACTATGTTGTATAAAAAAAAAATAAGAGCTTGTGCTATGGAACACAACATATGGACAACTAAGAAGAGCTTTGCTATGGAATTAATTTAATATAATTCCATATTTACAAAGAAAACCAAATCCACGGTTAGTGAAATTTATCTATTCAATAAATTGTAATGTACCTACCTACACCTTTTGTACTACACGCTACAGCCTGTCACTTATACCCCCAACAGTTACACACTATGCCCCAATGCCATTATCCCGGTACGCTTTCATACATTATAATCCGGAATATTAATGAAGTAGCCAACATTTCATTACCGTATGTTGTGTGTGAGCGACAACCGACCCGTTTTATTATTAAACTGTTATAATGCTGGTGGTTATTTTAATTTGGCATTATTATGTGAGTAATTGAGCTATTTCGAGCCAACTTTGATGGCTTTGACGTATAAATGCTCAGTTGATTCATACAATGACATTTATTATAAAATTATTTTATGTGTTTAATTTAACCAATCAAATATGGATTAATAAAAATGTTTGATGAATAATTAAATTATGTATACATTTAATTTTGTGTATTTAGATAATTGTTATTAGTAAGCAACGCAAAGCATAGCTGAACTATGTTTCACAGTAAATAAATTGAATTGGATATAAATAAACGATCTTTGAATAAATTATATGTAAATAACTAGATTCCACCCCGCGGTTTCAATCTTATGTTTTCTGGAGAAAAAAGTATGTCTAAGTGTCAAATTTCATTCAAAACCATTCGGCCATTACGGCATGTCTAAGTGTCAAATTTCATTCAAAACCATTCGGCCATTACGGCATGATCAACACAAATGATTCACACAAACTTTCACATTTACAAAATAGTAAATGCCCATTCTTTTTCATTAATATCAACTACTAGCTTATAGCCCCGCGGTTTCACCCGTGATCCCCTATTTTACCCATTTAGGGGTTGAAATTAGTAAAACCTGCTCTTTTCCTGATCTACATATAAAGGGACCCACTGTGCAAAATTTCAACTTTCTAGGGCTGGGCCGAGTGAGTCAGGACATTTTATACGTATAGATTATTTCTTATAAAACATACTACGTCCTGGCTCTTTCTGATTTTTACTCCCCGAATAATTATGAACTTAGAAAGAGATAGGAATGCCCAATCTACATTCAGATTTGATTAAGTTCGTTGCGGTTCCAACGGTAATTAAGGCTCGCCCGCTCCGAGCTTTATTGCTTGGAAATCTCGGGTGTCTACCTGTGGTCATTGTGGAACCTAGCTTACAGGAGTTATACGGTCTGTGGAAAACGTTATAGATCACAGTATAGGAGCTGTTAAATGCCTCGAACGACGAAAATGAGTATCAATGTTTCTTTTGTGCTTTAAAACAGCTATTTCTAAAATATGTTGTGTTGTTATTTGCCAATAACACGGTTCCAGGGTATTTGACTGACATTCAAATCAGCAACTATTTATGAAATGTCAAAACGATAAGTTTATATTATTATGGAGTTTTGTATGAAATACAAGCATGTGACGTCATAATTATATAGAATTTATTTATATTTATGGTTAGATTGGTCATTAAAAATCATTATAAGGATAAATTTAATAAAATAATCTTGGTATCCCCTTTTTTTTAGATGTTTCATACATTGGTTAGTGTTGGATAATATATTTCGAATACAGGCAAATACCCTATTGTTCTTAAAATTTTGTGTTACGGTTCATAGTCTGTTATACAAAATACAATTTATTGATAATATCCATAAATAAAATTAAAATTGTAATCAAACCAAAAGAAAAATAAATTATTAATCAAACAAGAGAAAATTTAAAATTCGATTCAAAACGTTGATTTTCATATACATACTTACATTAATGACGACGTGGAACGTTTTTTTAAATTATGAGCTAATCTGTAGAAGTTATGAAAACTGTCACTATTTATAATAATGGACGAAAATATTTAAATTTAAAATTCAATGTGTCTTTAGACTATTGTACTTAATATTGGAGTAAAATTTGTACAGAAACAAAGCTAAAAAAATCGGCCTAGAGCATGTTGGGCCACGTGCAATGTAGGGTTCCGAAGTTGTCCATTACAATAATGTATACTAAGAAGAGGGCTTTTTGTTACACGCTATTAAGTAAAACCCTAATAATTTTCAATGGAATTTGTATGTACGAAATTTTTACTTTTCCAATTACATTTTATAAGTTATACTATAACTCGTAAAGTTGTAAATCCTACATAGCTGTGATAGTTTTCCTTTTAACTTCGTTATATGTAACTACTACCGTGATTTTTTTCACATATCCAATAACAACCATTTAGCTGGCAGGGGGACAAAAATTATCAATTTAAAGCATAATATTTCATAAACAGATCCTTGTATCGAAAAGTTCTTTGAGCAAACCCGCAATATTTTTGAAAGACTTATCCAACAATACCCCACACCATGGGGTAGACGAGAAAAAAAAACATCCCCACTTTACGTGTAGACGAGGGTTTTTTTTTTTTCAAGATTTTATTTTACCTTTTTGTCGGCGTGATTAATATGTATATCCATGCCAAATTACAGCTTTCTAGTACTAAAAGTCTCTGGGCTAAGTTGCGGACAGACAGACAGACGGACACGGTGAAACTATAAGGGTTCCTTGTTGACTACGGAACCCTAAAAAGGCAACAAAATACTGTTGCATTGTTAAAAACAACGTTTATATACATTGTTTTTATACAATAGAAGGTTTCAATAACACATTTACAACAATTTACAGAATAAATAACACAGTTTATTAAATACAAATAGTTATATCTGATGAGAAAATTGACTTGGAGAGAAAATCATTGTTTTAATGAAGTATATATTACTAGCTGCCACCCCGCGGTTTCACCCGCGCTCCCGATGTTTCCTATGTTTTCCCGGAATTAAAATTAGCCTATGTGCTATTTCCAGATCCCTAATCATAATCTATCTTTGTACCAAATTTCGTCCAGATCCGGGCATGAATAAGTAACAAACATCCATCCAAACTTTCACATTTATAATATTAGTAAGATTGTAGGATAATAGGATTCGTATTTTATCCTTCAGATTTTATTATATAATTAGCCTGTTGGGAACCTTGCCTATCGACAGCAGCGAGGGCTTTGAGGATGTTTTCTATATATCATAGTTTGTATTTTATACATTGATTGTAAATAATTAAGTAAATATATTATACATGAAATTAATAAATATTCAAAATCTTATTAAGGTAAAGCTATATTATGTTTGAACGCGTTAATCATAGAAATATATATTATATTTTTTGTCTATATCGTTTCACGATTTATGAGTTTATGAAGTTTGTTTATATTAATGATTATATAATTTAAGATAAATATTACCTTACCCCACATGACAAAATTAAGTGGAAGAAGCAAAGTAGATTTCTTCCCAACAACCACAGGGATATTATTTAAATCCTTTAAATTAATAATAAAAGTGAAATGTATATATGTATGTATTCTTGGCTATTGTAAAACTAATCTCGTCGAATATTTACTGACTATATCCTGGCACATTATATTTCATTACATTGCTAAGTTTTGGTCATGAAATCTAATTATTTCCAGTTATAACCAGTAGCTGTATAAAATAATTCAGTTACAAGCCATCCATACCCGTCCGTTCCAAACATGTGCAAGAGCAATGGCCGACAATTACTCACGATGCTTGACAATTATGAAGTGGCAACACAGGCTGGGAAACTGTGGCAAAACAGGCGTTACATTGTAACAAATCGACGGCGTTGTAATCCTGACCACGATTTATAGCGTTGTGAATGTTATGAGAGTCCGAAAAGTTAAATTAACGCAATCTGGCGTGTTGCGGAGCAGTGCGCTGCGTTGCGGTGCGGTAGCCCGCGTATTTTTCATTCTTTACCCGTGTTTTGTGCTTATATGTCATTGTTAAGTTCCGACGCGTTTGGTGTTGCTATTTTCATTAGCGTTTTAATAGTTTTTTAGGATGAGTAGGGAGGGTTCGATTTTATGGCAACATTAATATAGTTTAGGAAGACAGATTGTAACGATGAGATATGGCGATAAAACTAAACTAACCAACACAGCTCTAAGGTAGCTGATATGCTAGCTTAAGTGAGAGTGTGTTGGCTCGAAGATGCTTGGTGATTTTCAAAATGAGAGTAGCCAGCCAGGCGGGTACTACAAAGTACCTTACCACCGCGCTATGGGCGCCTTCACCGAAAGTTCAAGCTCATTGTAGGATTCGAGCCCAAAACTTTAGCCGCGGCATCCTACGTCACTACCACTGATGTTATCATCGCCTTGAAAATATCTATGAGCTACCTTATCCTCTTAAAACCAACCCAAGAACTACCAAGAACATGCCATACTTCCTTATCTAAAAATGGCACACACGCCGGGTAGTAATTTGAATAACTATAACGTCTGGAGTCCCGAGTGGCGACAACTGACGTCGGTCCTGACGTTCTGGAGGCACGCAATGGGAATACGGTGGAGATACTCAGTATTACAATGCTGGGTTTAATTATCTCTTACAGTTAAATTACGTACACACACGTTCCCTTATAATTTTTGCTACATAAAGGAATTTAAATGTAATCGCTTGGGGTGTGAAATTTTCGTTGTTTCACATTTAAATGTTTTTAAGAATTTGAAATGTTTTATATATTAATAGGTATGTAGATATTACGAGTGTTATTCATTGAAAATGGATAAAGTATAGAACCATTCACTTATTATTCTAAAAATGAGAATAATGTAGAATAATATACTTCAGTTAATTTTGCCAAATAAACTATTTCTTAAATGTTTCAATCACTAAAATTGTTGTTAAACACTATAATGTATATTCAGTAATAAACTCCGCCAAGAATCGAGTTAAAGATTTAAAAGTCTAGCCATGACCTTTTTTGTGCGACACAATTTCTACTGCTGCATTGTTCGGAATTTTGTAACCAAATGCTTTTAAAAATATATGTAAAAAATAAATAAAATGTAATTACGTGCGGTAACCCGGTCACGCGCCATATTTCCGGTCGCGGCCATGTTTTTTTTATTATTTGTATATTTTTTTATTTTACACTACCACTTTGTTCATCGGTCGAAATGGGAATCTTTATTTTTGACATATTGTAGCGAGGAGCTAAAGGCTATGAACATTTTGAGTTATGTCGCTTATTATAAAAGATATTTTAATTAAAAATATTATTTACATAAAAATAAGCCGTGCTTAGTTTTTTTATGAGCACAAAAGTTTTTTACAGTAGATAGGTACTAAACTTGGCATTTTTTTTTATTAGGCTTACTTTTAGGCTAGGTATCATCAGTAACCTAGTAGCTAAAGTGGGGAGGGGGGAGGCAATTAAACCTACTACCGGTCTAATACGGTCATCATCAGCGTCAGTAAAGTGAAAGGTAATAAAGATAAATAAATGACGATAACAATTTTCACGAACCCGAAAAGATTACTGTCAAGGAGCTATCAAAGGTAAGGTTATGCAATGAATAAAACTAATTACAAAATAAACATATAGGACAAGACAAACATGGATAGATTATAACATTTAAAAAATCTAGAAAAAAACAAAGTAATTCAACTTAATGATAACCCAGGGAATTTCACGAAAACGTTGAATGCGACGTGAATGAAAATGTGAATAAAAATAATCTCTCCAAAAACCTGGCAACTGTCCAATATAAAAACTGAAATAGTGCAATTTTATAAACCTTTTATAATAATCGAACTAACCTCAACGAGTAAATGCTATACATTTCAAAAACTAAAGTTCAATCACCCGAAATATTACATTCCATAATTCGTTTCGCAGCCAAAAATGGTAAAAAGTAAGGTTCGCTCCCAGAATTCAGTGGCCATATTAAATTGGCTGGTAAAAGCGGATTGCCTTTGCTTTATTAGTGGGCTAATTTGATTTTATGTCCGACCACTGCGGTCTGCCTGCCTCGTGACTGGAAAAGTAAACAAATGAAGTAGCGCTCCAGGGTACGTTTATATCGCACGGTACTGATACGGGACGCGTACGGATTGCGTCGGGTAATCACTATTAAAGTGAATGCTTCGGTTTTTATGTTACGCTTGGAATGAATGAAGGATTTCTTTTAGCGGTAGATAATGTGTGTAGGTTTTAGATTGGGTATTTTAAAACCACTTATATTTATTATATACCTTATATTATGCTCATTTACGTGACATTTTATTGTTTACATATAGGTACAAAGTTTATTTACCTACTACTAGATTTAGTAACACTAAAAATATACCGAAGCAAAATTAAATCATGATCTGCATCGTGCCGGATTCGTCTCGTTGAAGTACAAAACAACCCGAGTCAAGCAATTTTGGCCTTTATTGCAAACTATTTAAAGTGAGAAAGAAAAGTACTATTAAAGTTTTTTAGAATCCATAAAATCCTATTGTTGTTGCTTTTACAAATGAACGTTGTCGTCAGATTTCTTTGTAAGATTTTTGGGTTTATTGATTTCGAATTGAAAAGAAGGTTGACTTATATTGGCTGGCAGTTACTTCAGTAGGTGTATCTTTTGTAAGAAGAATATAATAAAATAGTAATAATTACAGCCTATATCTGCCCAGTGCTGAGCACCTGGCCTCCTTTCACGAATAACGGTGAAAGGGAATGGGCAAATACTCCACCACGCGTGCCCACTGATTGGTGGAGGTAGGCTAGTGGTCAACCTACTGTTGGAGATGTCAAGCCACCTAGGAGGTCTCCAACTAGCTTAACGACAATCACAATTGAGTGATAGGGACCAACGGCTTCACGTGCCTTCCGAAGCACGGAAACGTTCAAGATGAAATACCACTAGGCGGTCACCCATCCAGATACCGGCCTGACTGGACGTTACTTATCTTTGCCGATCGGTTACGGCTAATCAAGCTACGCCAAAAGCGCTTCAAAGAAGAAAAAAGCGTTAAGAGGTATTTAATTCACAACAAAATCTAGCTAATGCTCTCTGAATATTTAGTGTATAATTTCAAGCTGTCACGATAAAATGGTCGCGTCTATTAGTGGTACCTATTCAAAAAAATACCTTTTGGCACACAGATTTAGACCGTATTCTTTTAATTTATAGATACATTTTTTGTGCTATAATTTTATGTCTAGTTTCTATCTAGTCTCTCGTAAATAAACTGCTATACTTTGCACGATCCTTATGTTTTTTCTCTGTTAGTTTATTCAAGCTCATTTTATTAATTGAGTTATTCAAGATGGAAGTTATCTTTGTATTCCAAATATCCGTAGGCAGCGATGGTCACTTGTCAATCTTGCCATCAAGTGTGCAATCTGCTTGTCATGTTGATATACAAATATTGGTTCCACTCTACTTTCACCACACTAAATGTATAGGTAGCATTTTCTAACAGAAATAGTCCTTTAAGTGTCGATATACCCGAATAATCCTGTCCCGCACTAAACTAACGGGTGAAAGAGAGAAGGAACAAAGGCTATTATTTCCATGTAAAAAAAACACGTTTAAATTTTAAAAGTAATAAAATAGTTCCCTTTGTATTAGATCTTAGTATGTCTGTTAATATTTTCAAATTATTTGTATGGGTAAAATAGTAGAAAAATCATTTTCAATTTTAAAAAGGCACTTATTTTCATTTTTTTATTACTTAATGTTTTTTTTTATTATTAAAAAAATTGTTCCCTGGCATAAATTCTCTAGTTTAACATACTATTTTTTACAAATCTCTTACATTAAGAATACAGAGAAAAACTTAATTTAGAATCATCATTTTGCGTATATCGTCGTCTTAATACCAATTCATCATCACATACATTAAAGTCATCCCTCTACTATGCGAATAGGAACCTTCGACACGCATCGAACATTTATTTCGATGTCCGGAAATGACCTCCGTAGGTTTCGTACGCCATATTTCAAACGTTCTGTGGCATTTTCATCGAGTCGACCGACGATTTCTAACATTGCTATTTCACCTTCATTATGTGATTCTAATCATGAGATAAAGTTATTTTTGGTAGTTTATGTATTTATTTAAATAATATTTACTTACAGTGTTTAGTGTGACATATAAAGCAAATATATTATGTATCGATAATAATGATGGGGAAAGTAATGGGAAAGCGACGCGTTGGCAGAAGAAAAATGTCGTGGTTGCGGAACATCCAGGAGTGGACGAAGATTGCCAGCGTTGAACAACTTTTCCGCTTGGCGCAAGACAGGTCAAGATTCGCTGAGCTGATGGCGAGCCTCCAGTAGTGGAGAGCCACATCAAGAAGAATTATGTAACGAAGAGTGCAGATATAAAGTAGGTAAAGTAGGACAGAAAAATCTTGAAAGATTCAAAGTGAAGAATATAATATAAGATCCATTTCAGCATAAAATTTACCAATTACCGCTTACCATCATCATCATCATCAGGTGGACTGTCTCCCTGTATCAGCATACTCACCACAAAAATACATTAAAATTAGAGAAATACAAATGCAAACATAAGTCATTTTGCTTCTAAATTAAACGTAACCGTAATTTACCTAACCTTTTTCGCTTAGAAAGCCCTTAACAGCGTTTCTTAGGTCATTAGGCAGCTAATTTAATTGTGAGGCGGAAATCTACAGAACCATGGAGTGCGTCGTGGCTTGAATCTCATTAAATTTGCAACGAATTAAGTTACTAAGTTGTGGGTCAGTTGGGATCTACGTAATATAGTTAAGTTGAAGTGCCACGGAGTTGGTCACTTGTGTGGTGTTGTTATTTTTAATTATTTCAAGTTTTAAAAGTAATATAAATTAAAGTTAGGCGTGTGTAATGTTTCGGCGAAAATGCTTTTGCAGTTTATAAAAATATCTAACTTTATTTTTCAAATATACACCATATTTAAAAAATATTTTTTTAAGGTCATTTTCATAGTATGTACGTACCTACAAAATATGTAAATACAATTTTTGCATCATCACACCCTTAAAATGTCACTCAAATCGACAATAGAAACCCGAAAATGACGCACCCTTTTTAACCTTTTTTTTTCAACCCATAAATGCTTACTAGCGTTTTACCACTATATTCTACGCGCTCTTAACCCTTTCGTCCATACATCGAGAGGTATTCATATGGCATAAACTACCTTTACGCGTCCAAGTAAATCAGACCCACATTTTATCATACCTTCTCTTGATATTATAAGGAATGGAGCAGTTAGATAGGTCGAGGTAAAGTGGTGGTTGGCGTGCAGCCTTTTATGGAAAAGGTACGACAGTATGACCCATTTTTTTCCGAACGCTTTAAGGCCACACAACAGATTAGTAATACTAGGGTAGGCCTAGGAGATTTATATGAGCGCGAACGTGATCTATATGTGTAAGATTTTCATGCTTTATCATTTTAGTATAATGGAATTACTTTATTTGGATTCGACAAAAGAATTAAATGTATGTATTGTAAACTTATACCTTATATCTGAAACCTTGCTTTAGCTAGAAAACGTCAAATAATTTCCCTTTCTCTATTAATCTTTCTAGTGAATTTTCGAGCAAACATTGTTGTTGACCTAAACTATTATGTAATTCTAAAGTAAATTCATCAGATTAATATAAAAAATTGCTTTTTATCTTAAAAGCTAGCTTTAGTTTTTGATTTAGTACATTATCTGCTCAAATTCAACAAATCTTTTTAGCTAAATATATTTTTTGCTTTTACAAAATCATTATAATTAACATAGCGCAGGTACCCGAGTCTTTAATTAACAACGAGGTCATAGTCCCTGTAAAAACTAGCTCGTTTGGGGACACATGACTTTGAATTCAATTTCTTGGACTTTTCCCCTCTATGTTGTCTCTCACCGTAATTAACAGCATCACTATGTAATATTTTTAATATTATTTGTTTATGTTTATGAAAGTTATGATAATGGACA
The DNA here is from genome assembly GCA_951216915.1 of Tetheella fluctuosa. Classification (NCBI taxonomy): domain Eukaryota; kingdom Metazoa; phylum Arthropoda; class Insecta; order Lepidoptera; family Drepanidae; genus Tetheella; species Tetheella fluctuosa. The sequence continues at coordinate 11,058,403 of OX578222.1, forward strand.
AAGATGTAAAATATGTATGTTTATATGAAAAACATTTCTATTCTAATCTTTGTAGCAGATGGTAAATATTTTACAGACTTTTGTGGTTTTTAATTATACTCTAAATACGGTGCAGGTTACATGAAATAAAAAAAATGCATTATGATATGCATTTATATAATTTTTTTATATTTTTGGCTTTTATGTTTTAAAAACTGTATAAAAACTTTCCACCAACGATTGAGTTAGGTTTTTCAAAGCAGAGAGCTTTTAAAATTCTCCGAGGAATAAAACAAACTATCAATTCTCATAAATGTTTCAATTTATTTACTTACATCGAATTTTTCAGTTCACTTATTTATATTATACAAAATTTCAATGATATCACAATCAAATTAGCAACGAGAATCACATAAATAAATATCTAGTTACACTCAATTTATTTTATTTTAATTAAAGTTAATGTTATACGATATATTAAAATTAACATTGTTAAAATGTATTGTACAGTAGTTAAAAACTAATGCCATGTTGTAGGTCATTTTATTACTATTATATATATGTATATATATATACATCTAATGGTTTTGTATACATTATTTCAGGAAATATCCTATTGACCTTAGGCGTGGATACTTTTTATTAGATCTTTTAGTGTATTTAATTATGAATTTGATAAAGTATTGGTATTATTTTGTCTTCATTCTGCGGAATATAAACTAGTCTAACAAACAGTCAATTTAATTGAATACTGATTAACATAAATGATTAAAGACAATGAAGAAAACAACCAAGACCAGCTACTTTTACTTAAACTTTTAAAATATTTTTTACGACGAAATCAACATCAAAATGGCGTAAAGCAAAATGGCAGCAGAATTGTGAGTAGCACGCGATGCTAGCGCCGACGCAGGGTTGCGGACGCAGGTGCGAAACTCGTGGTAGTCAGCGCGGGTAATTGCGCAGTAGTGGACGTGTACGCACGCAGAGTCACAATCTGATACGTCGTTGGTATGACGCACACGTAGCGCGGTAAGATACCTGTTCAAAAACAATAAAAGTCAAATATTAAAGATTTTTCTTTTCAAAATTATAATTTTAAAAAGATTTTAATCGTTTTCAATATTAAACATTTTTATTATTGAAATTTAGATTTTTATTTACATATTTACAATTAAAGTAAAAAATACAAACTATGATTTATAGAATTTTAATTGAAATTTTATACTCACTTAGAGAATATACCTCGATCATTGAGATTACGTATCCTCTCAGCCAAGTTATCCAAAGAAACTGCACTCACTTCTCTCAATCCGTAGTACTGAGTCAAATTATATTCTATTGACCAGTGGATATCACCTTTAGTATTGGTTACGTCTAAGTAATACTGGGTGTAGTCCAAGACCTAAAAAGGAAGTAAATTGAATGGAGATATGAAAGAAAGATAACATATATTAATGCAAAAAAAAGTAAGTTACCTTTCCAGTATTCGAATCAAATTTATAAAGTCTCAATCCTGGATTTGATATGCTTCCAGCACCTCTTGGTGTTACTGATGGTGCTAATAATGCCCATGAAACTGGTCGGCCTGAAAAAAAACTTTCTGTTATTTACACGCTTACGAGAAAATGATAAAATCATTTAGATAAATAAAATAAATAAAACTATGTTTACCATCACTATAAATAAGTCTGAATGTATCTGCGTGACGATGGCCATAAAACTGTCCAGCAATTACATCGCTGAATGCCCTGATAACGTGGATCAGTCGAGCGTTGGCAGTAGGACTCAGTTCTCCGCCACCAGCAGCTGATGAACTCCCTGCGTTGTGTCTTTCCTCTACACCCGGGCCAGCATGAGCTACTAGATAGACCTAAAATTAATAAAACGTAATTACTATTCTTCTTAGGTCTTAGGGTATTAAACAGCCTAGAAGTTTATTTAAAGGTTATGTTTCTAATAATGCGCAAAATAGCAAGTATGTAAATATAATTATTTCGCAGGAACTTTTAATGTTAAATTGTTATTAAAACCTATTTGAAAATGTAACTGCACCCTCCCGTAATGTTGTAACGGTTATGATCGCATTCAAGAAAATTTTGTAGAGTTAAAACGTTTCTATAGTGAGCAAAATAATGAAAAAGGTCTTGTATTGTATGTTATAATTAGATTACAAAGACTTAATTTACAACGTACCATTTCATTTTTCCTCCTAGCTTTAGTGAGCACTTGTTCCAGCCACTCCCACTGCGCTCTGCCTCGATGTGGACCATCTGTCCGGGCTGCCCCTCCAGCCCATAACATACTATTTAGTACTACAATCCTCAGTCTGCTATGCGACTGCTCTATGGTATAGTATCCACCTAGAACAAATAGAAGAAGCGTGTTAGAAAAAATATATGAAGTAAATACATATTAATACATTTTTAACAATGTAGCCTAAGACTTTACCTAATTTCACTGAAAATATATTATGAATTTTATCAAGGATTATCAATCATCAAGGATTATCATAATACCTCTTAATAAAAAAAAACTCGTTACAATTCTTACTGTAAATAATCTTGGATCATTGCGGCATCGTAAGTCTAATCCTATTTTAGGATTTTGTCAAAGTAACAACAATATTCTTTGTAATCTATAAAAAAACCGCAAGAAGCTAATACTAAAAAATAAATACTTTACCGGTCTCAAATGTCTGCAGTGCCTCAGTGGGCAGCCATTGCATCCACATATCAACAAGTCTCCTTGAAAGTGGTGGATCATTGTGTCCTAGAGCTGGAAATACAAACTGGCTACTAAACGTCCTGCTCAATATATCAGTTACATTCCTTACTGCTTCCAGCTTGAATTCTTCAGTTTGGTGCTCCATTGATGATGACAAGATATCTCTGAAAAAGAAATTATAAAACAATATTTTTGTATTCTGGAATATAATAAATGGAACAGATATAACGTAGCACTTTGTAAGATAACTAATTGTAGTCTATACTTTTCTCACCCTGTCCAAAGCACGAACTCAAGTGCAGTATCAGAATGCCGCTCAGCCATGAGAGCGGCGGCGCTCTGTATCAGCGGCCAGGAGCTATCACATGTGTGGTCCCGGTGTCTGCCATTCCTGTGACTGTGCTCGTTGTTGCCACGGTTGTGTCTGCAGCCTAGGGTCAAGGAACTAATAAGTCAATGAACTTTACTTATGTCAGTAATCAATTTCCCTCAGACTAGATAGTCTGTAAAGTCTTATTGTTTTAAAAATGTGTTTGAACTAAACTCGAACTTTTTGTAAATTTTGAAAAATTATGAAATTATTATTAGTACTGTATCTTATATTCAGACAACGTTTATATTGAACTAATAACTCTTAACTTCGATATTTTATCAAAAGCCTTTACATTACATTTGGCTCATTTGCATTTATCATAAATATATATCATATTAGTAGTTACAAACTCATTAATACTCAATAAAGTTCAATCCACGTTTTTGTTTGGTCAACTTTTTCTCATGGTAATACATACAAAACAAATGATAGGTACTCAAAAAAATTACTGAAATAAAAAAAAATACTACCATGAAAATACACACAACACTACAAATCACATATAAAATATAAAAAATTAAACAGTTCACAAAACGTAGGGGTAGTGTTATGTGACATCAAAATTGGTCATCGACTCAGTAAAACATTACTAGCCCGACATCGGGTAGCAGCACTGATTTTCAGTTGCTGCCATTTATATAAACGTATAAGAAGGACTGGTTTTCTATTGATTTTACCCCAAAATAGGTTCCGTGTTGATGTTCTTTCATTGTTTGTTTCAACTGACTGTATATAAACTGATCAAAAGCATGAACTTTGCCTATCATTTCTATTTCAGAACAAAGTTATTTTTGAAGCCCAATAAATATGTACTTCTATACTTTATCGTTTTTGGATGTTTTAAACCAGTTGTTTTTATCTCTACAGATATTTATTATGGAGTAATGACAACAAGTAAAAATTTAAGAACTCATCAATATGAATTACTTCAACTATGGGACTATTTGCATTAATAACAAGTAATTATTATGAGCGATTTATTTTACATCATCACAAATTATATTAGAACAATATCATACACAACTCGAAAGGGCATAATTTATCAAGAAGAACATCAATCTGCTATTTCAACATTAGTAGCATGTTTATTCTCGCTATTTTAAAGTTAAAATTGTTCATATTAATGAGTACTTCCACCCCAGTATTCAACAACGTAATAACCCTCTATACATGAAGGTTATAACGTAGGTACGTTAAAAGTAAATGAAAATGTGTACAATTCTTTATGTGCCCTTTAAAACTGCACATAAAATAATGTTGGGAGGGAAAACAAGGTAGAAAATATGAGGGTATAATAAAACTAACGTACCTCTATGGAACTCAGGGGAGTTGTGAAACGGGTCATAATGAAGATCTGTGATGTGCCAAAAATATCCTGAAATAAAATAGTTGCTCAGTACCCAACTATTAAATACAATGTATATAAATGTAGTAATATAGTTGTTACAAAAGGTACTTTAAATTAAATAGGTATGATATTTTGAGCATATGCATGATGACTTTCCCAAGTAAATTGGTGTATTATTGTAGAAATTTACAAACTACTTTTTACAAGCAATTGAAACAGTTATGAGAGGGATACCAGAAAATAAAAAAGGGTTTTTACCAATTTTAGCGTCAGTTAGATTAAGCCACAGCAGGCTAGTGATGTACACGATGAAATTGCTCAGCTTCATGTTACAATGTTACATGATGCCAGCCAATACGCTAGTGTACTGCCGTGTGGTCGCTGTATTACCATACTTTAGATTTCCTGAGGACAATGTAATATAAAATTAATCATGGGATCAATACAAGTGCCCACAGCTGCATAAGAAAATAGCAATTAGCCCACTGCTGAACATGATTTTAAAGAGACTGTTAGTTTTGGTAAAGTTAGTTTAATGTTACATTTAGTATTAATTTACTCCTATATTCTTTTGTATAAATAAAAAAAAAACGCTTTTCATATTGTGTTTTCCAGAATAATAAAATCATTTAGTATTGGTTGGAGGTGGACGGGGTTGTTACTAAAAACTTATAATCTCAGCCATAAATAATTTTGGAACTAAAAAATCTCCAAATACATGATAGGTCAAAATTCTATCCAACTACTTTTAATAAAATACTAAAAGTAAGATTGTCCTTTGTATTATTTCAACATTTAAAATGACTAATAGAAACTGAACTATATATTTACTGAAGGAGCCGCGGTCAAAGTCAACACAGCTTCTCAGTACGGAGTTTTCTTTTATTTAAGCTCTCTGCACAGCTGGAAAAATACTGATCAAGTGTGTGCCGGCATTATACTGAAGATGTAGTAAAAATGGTATGATTATTAGATGGAAAATTGAGAGCGTGCAGTAGAAGCAGTTATAAGAACCATCGTGGGATGCATCTCTGCATTTACAAATATTTAAAAATGTATAAGTTAGCAAGAATAAGGCTACTTTCAAAAGACCTTTTACTTTGTAGAAAAACAATCGACCAACTGAATCTGCTCTTGTAGACTCAGACTTTATAATACTATCGGTTGCCCGCGGTTTTACCCGCGTTCCCGGGTTAAAAAATAGCCTATAACCTTCCTCAATAAACGGGCTTTCTTACACAAAAATGTTTTTTTTCAAATCAGACCAGTAGTTTTGGATAGTACCTCGTACATCATACATATTTATACCATATTTATACCAATTTATTATATTCGTGTAGATTTTTCTATATATTTTAATAATACTTTAGTTGCTTTAAACTGGCCTTTTTCATTTTCTCTAAAGACATAATTATTTATTTCTGAAAAATATGTAAAACAAGACAATTCACTATAAAAACCCATAGACACTTAGTTCATTCAAATCTACTTCAAAATTATGTATTAACACCAACTACATCAAATAGGGGTTTTTCAATTCCCACGGACCCTTAAAACGGGCGCAGTACAAATACAAAGTAATCTACCGACAGTAAACACAAGTAGCTACCCTTTCAAGGGACGTATCTTAAGCAAAACCCTTCTATTCCTATCCAACCTTGTTCTGAAAGAGCTTCTTACATAGTGGTTTTGTCTATGTAATCAATTTGTAGAGAATTAGCTCAGAATAGACATTGTCGGTTAAACAAATAAAGGATTTGTCTACACAAGTGAATCAATATTGAGTCGAGAGAAGGAACAGTCGGAGAAATTTGGTGCGGGATTCGAGATGCTTCTCGCAAATCAATTTTAAGGTTTTTTTAGTCGTTGGCAATACTTGCAGAGTTGGAAGTACTCATCAATATGAACAACTTTCACTGTGGGACCAACTCAGATATCGTGTAATAAAACAGTTGCTTCATACATTTTGGCCGAGTAGGTATTGAACTGTTGTATGGAACAGTTGATATTTTTTAGTCCCATAGTGAAAGTTGTTCATGTTGATGAGAACTACCGCCCCTGCAAGTATTGCCAACAACTAAAAAATCAATCTGTATAGCTCAATAGTAGAATCGTGGTGAAGAGTGTAGATCGAATCTAATGAACTTGAGCTGTGAGAGATTTACGGTGATTGGGTACTTTATCTTTAAGTTACCTACTACCAGTGTTTTTACTTTAGCTATAAAAACCTAGCCTAGATTTACAAAGATTATCATTATTCTATTTCCTACAATTCTATTAATATAATCTTACAAATATTATAAATGCGAAAGTTTGTGTGTCTGTGTGCATATTTATTACTATTCCGCTCTGTAATGAATGAATGGATTTGGATTAAACAAGGCCCATGGATAGATCATACCCTAGAATAACATATAGGGTACTTTTATTTAGGGATAATATTACATACATTGGAAAGGCGGGTGCAACCGCAAAGCAGAAGCTAGTAATCTTATGTCTTATTCTTACAATCTTGCTACCTTTGTTACCACTCAGCTCCATGATAGCTTAACAGATATGGATGAATCTTGGCATACAGATAGAATATGTTGTCTATTAACACATATTCAACCCAGTGAAACCGCAGGGCGGAAACAGTAATTACATTACATTCCTACAAAACAACATTCGCCGTTTATAACCTAAAGTAATTCAGGATCTGAGCTTAACACACGAATACATAAGCCCTTAGGGCAAAGTGAGTTTACTGTCAAATATAATACCTTCCTTAGCACTTACAATTAACACATTTGACGAGTGTACAGTACACCCATAACAGGGGTTGGCTACATCTCCCGAAAGTAAAGTAAATATAATACAAATAAACAGGGGTATAACACTCGACCGCTACTTGAAGCGGTCAGTGTGACGAACGAATGAGTACTTGAGTCGAGTTACTTCAACCATTGGTCTTGATGTATGGTCTAATTAAAAAATAAAGTGCCAGAAACTTTTTCTGTGAAATAATATTATCATGAAAATAAAATCTTTTAAAAAATGCGAAAAAATCACACTGTATAGTATATAACAGTATATAGATAACATTGATCATTGCAATCAGTTTCAATGGTTTCAATCTGTATGTATAAAAGGAAAAGGTGACTGACTGATCTATCAACGCACAGCTCAAACCACTGGGCGGATCGGGTTAAAATTTGGCATACAGATAGCTATTATGATGTAGGCATCCGCTAAGAAATAATTTTTGAAAATTCCACCCCTAAGGGGGTAAAATAGGGGTTCGCGGGTAAAACCGCGGGACGGTAAGCTAGATTAAAATATTACATTATCGAAATGGATTCCGTTTGCAATGAAGAACTGCTATATTTAACCGGTTTCTAATTAAAACTGATTGCAACGTAATAGCCGCACTATGCATTTTTTTTATCTCGCTCTCGCTACCTCTTTTACCATGTTCCACAAACCGTACTCGACTATGACCGTTGTTTGGGATTGACGAACATTCCGTGCCACTGTTGTTGTGTATTTGAGTGCAAATGAGTTTTTTGTTAACAGTACCTACCTTTTCCTAGGTTAGTATTAAAAGTACACGTTACAATATGTACCTTTTGTCATCGTACTAAAGATCATTTTAGTACCCTTTGAGTGTAGCTTGTAAGGTCGAAGTACTTATCCTAATTTATTTAACTTAAGTGGTTTACTTTCGATTCGAAACTTTGAAAGGTTCGAATGACATGCAAACTAGGTTTGTTCAAGAAATTGTAAGTCTAGTAGGAAATTGTATATTATGTGGAACTAGTCCGTAGATTAATGGTGTCCATTGGATAGCTGCTATCGTAAAATGAATTTAAAAAAATTACTTTGTATTGGCTAGTGTTTGACCACAAACTCACTATGTTAAGTGATGATGTGGCCGAAGGTGGTAAGCACACAAAGCCCTGAAGGAACTGGCTCTCAAAGGCAGCCACCGGAACACACCATTAGGTGTTTGGCGACAGATTTTCAACTTGAGGGTGGTAGCTAGCCAGGCGGGTACTACAAAGTACCCTACCACAATACCCTACAAAGTATTATTATTGTTAACCTATTTTTTTTTAAACACATCTGTCTATCGGTTTCCATTTGTGCGGTTAAAAATATTTAGAGACTTGAGAGCCAAATCCTTACTTATACTACTATACTTACTACTTTCGGCCACACCACACTTACCATAGATTGTGGTCAAACATAAGCACAACTTTTTAACTTTGACTTTGACGCGAAATTCATAGTTAATTAACTAGGGGTTTTTTGAAGAAAGTCATTGTAATTTAGTTATAAACTTCACCACTTTCCTGACACTATTATGCCTACTTTATCATAATAATAACTTTAATATTAAATGGTTACTTTATTTGTATTTACTTTAACTCTTATTTTCCCTTTGGTTTCAGGAAATGAAAGACTGAAAGGAAATACAAATCAAGTAATTTAAATAATCACTCCAAATTACCTCAGAATAATTGGGGATCATGTTTGACCCCCAATTTGTAGTAATTGTGAACCCCAAGCGACCAATCAAGGTAAACAATTAGGCGGCCATTTTCTTTTCCCCACACCTAACTCGATTGAACGCCTAATGAACCGGTAAAAATCAGTAAAAATCATATAAAAGACCACTGTAATACTTAACTGTTCATTTAAGCTAAAAAGTTATTATTCAGTTGAAAAATGTCGTCTCTATCCAATTGAAAGTTGTCTAGATATTTTGTAACTACACTTCGATTTCACATCGATTTTTTTTCATATCAATGATGAAAATTGTAGATATTGTGAAGTCAACCTATCACGCGAGGTGTTGGTAAGCGGCTAAATCCGGATATTGAGCGTTAAGCGGGTTACACACGTGTGGGATTGACTTGTGGTACGGATGGTATGTGCTAGATTGGCGGCTGTGCTACGGATTTTACTAATGCTTTATACTGGAGTTGTTTTGGTTTATTTAAACGTATGAGTAGAATCTATATAATAAATACAATATTATGGTACTTCTATTCTATCTATTCTATTCTATCGAAAAAAAAACATTTAACAAAAACGAAAAACCAACTTCATAATGGTTTTGCACTAAAAAGTTTAAAATAACGATATTAGAATTCGTTTTGAAGTCAGCGAAAGAATTTGAGATTCTGGAACACATGTTTCCCTTTCCCTGACTTCAAAACAAGTTCTAATATCGTTATATTATACTTTTTAGTGCAGACCCATTTTGAAGTTGCTTTTACGTTTTTGTTAAATGTTAGTTTTATTTTTTCATTTTTAGTTTCTTACGTGTATTGAATATCTATGAAGATTTGTCTCTGATCGAGAATATGCCTATCAATAATAATTGTCGATAAAATTGAAGAAGATATTTCAATCGCGATATTCGTGTTCCTTTTAGTTGAGGAATTCCATCATATCTTCAAAGTCCATGATCAGATCATAATAAAATTTATACGGAACCACCTCTCAAGTATGACCTACCAAACGAAAAAATAACATCAATGGGCGGAGTAATCGCGCAACAAACAAAAAAAAACATACAGTCGAATTGAGAACCTCCTCTTTGTTTGAAGTCGGCTAAAATCCAGTATCTACAACTTATATTTAATTTCCTAAACAAAAATTAAAAACAGCACTAATTAACACTTTATAATTTCACAAATGTTTATTCAATCGGATTGGAATTTTAAATTTATCAGAATCGTACAAAGAGAACTTGTTCTATTATAAAGTCATCGTAGTTTTACTTAGTGTACAACACTCCGCTTATTCCAACTTCATATTCTAGTTAGTACTCAATTTATTCCATTGAAAAGTTCCTGAAAGCTCCATATTTTCCTTTGATAGCTCATAGTATGTAAGTTTCAAAGATATCTGACATTTCCTAACTAATGGTTTTATGGAAAATGTTGATGTATGTAAAACATACTCGTTTTTTACTTTTAAAAAGGACTAGCTTCTGCCCCACGTTCCTGAGTGTTCTTTTGTTTTCCAGGTATAAAAAGTACCCTATATATTTATTCTAGGGTATGATCTATCTAGGTCCCAAGTTTCATCCAAATCCATTCAACCGTTTATGCGTACATGAGTCTTTGGTAACCTATCTGGTTGATATATGTTTCAATTTCGAATAATTTAAATTAATATCCATTTCTTTCTTTCAATTTTTTTGCTAGTTATTTTAAGAATCAAAACTTGAAAATAATTATTAAATAAAAATCGCCCCTTTACCTTATAATCTTTAAAATCATTGCAGCATAAGTTGTTTTCAATAAACGCCAACTTGAAGCTATAGTTTTCAAAATATACTTATTTCTATTCTACGTCTCTTTTACCTAGCTACAAAGTAAGCCATGCCACTCAAGAAGCCCACTGCTAAGATATAGCGAGTGAGACGTAAAATAAACATCAGCATTATTACAGAGAAGAGAAGTCCGCAGACGCAGGTGTGTTTGTGTCCGCTTGATTTATAATTTAAGCCTACCCCCCGAGTTGGTGCAAGTTGTAAGCCAAAGCGTGTGACAACGGTGTAAAAAATGTATTGATAACATTTTATTTTGACATGAAAGAGGAATTAACAGAGAAAAAAAAGAGATCTCTCCACAATCTTTTATTATGTTATCACTCGGTCAACACCGAAATAATTTTTTCATATTAGATCTGTCAAAGTACTTGTGAACGTTAAAAGTTTAAGTACTCGACCACAAGTTAGTTAACAATTTTTTTTTTGGTGAATATGGCTTAGTTACGTTATTAAATATTATTATTTTATGTGGGCTGAGAGATAGAGGCTTTTTCTTTATTAACATTAATCTTGTCCATATAAGCACAATACCCGAAAATTTCACCGAATATATTTTTCTTTTATTTTCATTGAATAACGTAGTACTTAGCCAATTTTTGGATGCCTACAAAGATTATCGCTCTACGTCTAAAACTTGTACCATATTCTCAAAATAGGTCGTCCTCAGGGCACTTTGAAAATAATCGTAAAAATGTGAAGTCCCGGAGAAGGGCAGTTAATGGAGGGAAGTGTTGTATTTACTTTGTCTTGTTCTCGTACTTTTACGCAAAACTCCGCCAAGTCGCCTTAAGTAAAATATATAATTAAAATAATGTCAGAACAAAACTCTCACGAATTTATAATAAATTCACGCTTTTTTTTGCTTTTATTTAAAATTTCACGTAAAGACTTCAGATTGCTTTTGATTTTTTTAAAGATAAAAGATGTATACTCAGATGTGGATATAAAAAAATATACGACGTACAAAATAAATTAGTTACTAACATTTTTCTTTTGATTTCAAAGCTTGTTTTGAATACCTTACAAAATCAAAATCTACTATAATATACGAAAGTTTGTGTGGGTGTTTGTTACAAAATCACGTGTAAATCGTGAGGGGATTTACATAAAACTTGCATAGTGCACTCGCACTTTAGCTTATACGCATAAGGTTTATATTCATCAAGCATTTACCCAAGTCCTTGTTGTTTGCAGCGTATAGCAATTTAGAATTTATTGATGATTTTTTTCATGATGGACTGAATATTATTTGAAACCTTACTCATCAACTGGTTAAATGACTTTTACGTAGTTACTACTAGCATGCACCCCGCGGTTTTACTTACGTTCCCGTGGGGTTTTATCTAATGTATCTATTTATGAGCCAAGATTCATCCAAATCCGTTCAACCATTACAGAGTTACTACATTTATGTTTATTTACAACAAATATTTACAATCAATGTATAAAATACAAACTATGATATATAGAAAACATCCTCAAAGCCCTCGCTGCTGTCGATAGGCAAGGTTCCCAACAGGCTGGCAGCGTTCCCTTTTTGGATGGCCAAGCTTATGCGTTGGCGGAAAAAGCTCCCAGCCCGTCGGTCTCCCGAAGCCTCGATGAGCTTGGATGATAAAATCCGAGCAAGTCGGCGAGCCTCGAACCCCCACGGTCCCATGGTTTCCACTGCATTATTGTACATTTATTGTTATTTTTTTCAGTGAAATAGCTGCCATAGACATATAGCCTCTCATTTATATAGTAAATGTCACATTGCCCTTAAATATCGGCCGTGAGACTACATCATATCTAAAACCGTTTGAGGATAAAAAAATTGATCGACTTAGAACTCTATTTGCATAGACATTATGGCGATAACGATTTAAGGGAGGCCAAAAACTGTAATGATGGGGCTTTCAAAGCGATTCGGGGTTAAGTCTTTTACGATCAACATAAAAGTGTCGTTATTTTTCCAAATCACCGAGATGCGAAGCTTTTGTATAGAGAAATAACAGTTTATTCCTTAACATTTTTTATTCTTTTATTTTTACTATTATAATCAACTAGCTTCCGCCCCGTGTTCCCGAGGGATCTTATGTTTTGCTGGGATAAAAAGTTCTATATGTTAATCCAGAATAGTCTATCAGTGTGCCAAATTTCAGCCAAATCCGTTCAGCCGTTACGGAGCTGTGTAGTAACTATCATCCAAACATACAAACTTTCACATCCTAACTTAATAATAAATGCGAAAGTGAGTTCGTTTGTTTGTTACCTTTTCACGCTTAAACCGCTGAACCAATCGCGATGAAATTTGGTATGCAGATAGCCTATGGTACGGAGAAGAACATAGGCTACTTTTATCCCGGGAAAACATACGATCCCTGGGAACGCGGGTGAAACTGCGGGGCGACAGTATTATCTAAATTGTAAAAAAGGATTAGTTTGAGTTACCGTCCTTAATTGATAAAATTAGACCTGTCTTGTGGATTCAATTACATCTATATCGTTATACCTGCATTTTTATTAATTATGTCTTCTACCCTATTTCCTACAAATATTAAGTTTTTGGTTACCTACACCTATTTATCGTATTTTTTTTTACTAAACAAGACATTGGTCGCAAAATTTAGTTAAGTCTAAATGTTAATATAATATAATATAATGTTAATATTAAAAAACAATATTGTTTAGAGAATAATAATAACATGAAGCATATTTAAATAAAATTATTAGACGCCTGAACCAACAAAAATTAAAATATTGCCTCCAGTTTTATTCTAAGTATATTTATATAAAAGTATTATACAAATACGAATAACTTCATCTGAAAGTCGCTCGTCATCTTTTAAAAAAAGATAACTTGTGGGAGTAGCGTGTGTTCAACAAATATGTAAAGCGGTAAAAGTATTTACATAACGATGGCATAATGGGTTCAAGCCGTTAAAAGTGAGGTGGCAGGGTGCTGTCATGTCGGCACTAAGACGATGTTATGTGTACATATGGGCATATATTGCGAACGACGACGCTGATGGATGTCATGGTGGTAATAGATTGAAAAAAAAAAACAATTTTCCTAGTTAGTTAGTTGATTTTGAAAAAAATAAAACGTGCTCTGTATAATTGTGCCATAAGACACAAAATTCAGTGCAAACCTTGATTCGTCGAGTCCATGTATTGTAAACAATGCAATCATTTCGAACAATTAGCTTAAGTAAATATAAGAAGTTTTTAGTTTGCTATTTAATATTACATCACAGAATTTGATCCTTATAAGCGACATAATGGGACGGCACAATAATACAAGAGTATTTTATTGGGTTTCAAGAAAATGAAACGTTAACAAAGCCCCAGTTAAACCCCATCGTATGTTTACATGAATGGGAACCTCTAGCGGAAATACAATATATATTTTGTAGAAAATATGAAAACTGACAAAAACAGAATGGGACTCTTCGGGACAATACGTAGAGGCCAGAGGGACTAAAGGCCCCATGGAGGGAGGACACGGAAGCGATTTAATTTAATCTGTAGCAGGGAGGAACCACGAATTAGAATTAATCTCGTTATTTGAGCAGTATTTTTCGCAGAAGGGAAAAACTGAAAAATAAGGGTGAAATTTAAAAATAAGCTGTAATTTTTCTACTTTAATTTTCGGCCAACCGAAGTTTAACAAAGATGAATAGAAGCAACTAAGTGTACGCACGTATTTTATTCTCGAAAAGGTTTACATTTTTTTGAGGAACAAAATTAAATTCTCGAGGTTACACGTTTTTTTAAGCGTCACGATTTTACAATGACGAATTAACAATATTGCCACAATGCTGTAAGTACAAGAATCTGTGTGCAAAGTACCTAATTTAATGAATATATGATATTTAATCAGTGTATTAAAGTAATATGATATATTTGACGGGCCAGTTGGCATCATTGGTACGATACTCTATCTATTACGCCGATGGGTTCGATTCCCACTCAGGACAGACATTTGTGTGCATAAACATATCTGTTTGTCCTGAGTCTGGGTGTAATTATCTATATAAGTATATATTTACAGGAGAAAAGTAGTATATATTATGTAGTATATCAGTTATCTGGCTTCCATAGTACAAGCTCTGCTTAGTTTGGGATCAGATGGCTGTGTGTGAGGAATGTCCCAGGATATTTATTTATTTATATATAATAATTATAAAATGAGCGATGCCAGTCTCGCATTATACTGGGTGGATATTTCCAGATGGTATCTTTTGAAAGTTTTGCTGGGTTCTTAACGCTAAACAACTTTTACTATCAGACTATCTTTGAAATTGTTTCATCACAATTTCACTACAGTAAGTGATGATGTGGCCGAAGGTGGTAGCATCAAAACCCTAGAAGGAACTGGCTCTCAAGTGCATCTACCGCAATACACCAGTAGGTGTTTGGTGACAGATTTTTCAAGTTTAGGGTGGTAGCTAGCCAGACGGATACTACAAAGGGCTACCAAACCCGTGTTCCGTGTTTAAATATAATTCTATGAAACTAACTAAATTAGTTAAATTGTTACTAGGGGTTCATAATAGTGAAATATATATTATTAGAAGGTGAGAACTATACCAAATTGTGTAACTTCGTGCCCTGTTATGAAAATTAAGTTAGTTTTATACGTCCGCACACACTTTAGTTGGCAACTGAATAATTTTAATAAAATATAGACCATATAATACATATTATTATATTTTCATTCAATAAAAGAAAACTGGATGAAAATTAAAGTATGAAATAACGTAGCGTTTATTTTTTAGGGATGTTTTGATAGGTTCCAAATCAATATTATATATATTTTATTATACATAGTTGAAAGGTTTTTTTTTATTTGATAGGTTTAAGTTTGCCCAAAATATTAATTTACGTAAGTGATTAAATGATCTTTATCACACTAGATGAACTGATTTATATGAAAAGGTTGCTGGAAGAAGCTAGAATGCTATATGTAAGCAGTTTAGGATCGTTGCAATTCATAATCCAATGTAATATTAGGAACTAAGAAGTCCAACATAAAAAAAACATAAAATCACTAGGCTGTATGTACTACCACCATTTGCATCGTCACTGATCGTGAAATTGTAATCAATCATAAATCTATTGACAATAAGAAAGATTTCATAAGGTCACGATATAAGTAAAAAATGCAATAAACAGCCTCTATTTATACAAATATATAACTCCCTCCACAAAAGCGTCCTCTTACCAAGAGCGCATTAATTACCCAATACTGCAGCGAGCTAAATGTGGCCGTACCCTTAGTTTTACAGGCCCAATTAAAGTGTCCCACTGCTTCCCGGTAATGACAAGGCCCAAAGTAATGGGCCACGACGGAATTACAACTATACGACCAATGTGTGTGTGTATAGCTCGGTATTTAAGTACGTATTTGCCGTTCCGTTAAGTGAAGTTACATACGGGTACTTTTGTGATGAAAGGCTGAACGTGGAAAGCTGAGTAATAATTTTACATTATAACAATTGATGTGGGTTTTGGTATATGGTATGACGCTCCGATGATTTGGTTACAGTTGTTGGCAATTGGATGCAAGCTGATCAATAGCCCTTTTCCATGGTCTTTACTTTCATATAGGCTTGTGTTTGACCACAATCTCACTATGGTAAGTGATGATGTGGCCGAAGGTGGTAAGCACACAAAGCATACAAAGAAAGCCTTTGAATTGCTAGAACACTAGTACGTATTTGGTGACAGAATTTTATTTTTAGGGTAATAGTTAGCCAGTGCTATGGTATTTTTATGGTTCCGTAGCCAAATGGCAAAAAACGGAACCCTTATAGATTCGTCATGTCTGTCTGTCTGTCTGTCCATCCGTATGTCACAGCCACTTTTTTCCGAAACTATAAGAACTATACTGTTGAAACTTGGTAAGTAGATGTATTTTGTGAACCGCATAAAGATTTTCACACGAAAATAGTAAAAAAACAATAAATTTGGGGGGTTCCTTATACTTAGAACTGAAACTCAATTTTTTTTTTTCATCAAATCCTTACGTGTCGTGTATCTATGGATAGGTCTTCAAAAATGATATTGAGGTTTATATTATCATTTTTTTCTAAACTGAATAGTTTGCGCGAGAAATACTTCCAAAGTGGTAAAATGTGTGTCCCCCCCCTGTAACTTCTAAAATAAGAGAATGATAAAACTAAAAAAAATATATAATGTACATTACCATGCAAACTTCCACTGAAAGTTGGTTTGAACGAGATCTAGTTAGTAGTTTTTTTTTAATACGTCATAAATCGTAGACCGCAATTTACCTTTCATTCAAGGTCTTACAGCACAAATAAAGGAAAAATTCAAAAAAATTAAAAAAAATTTTGAAAAAGTTAAAGATTAAAGTTGAAAATTAAAGGGTGTCCCCATACATACATAGTTGCGCCAATTAATAAAGACCTCTGAGTCTAGCTTAATTGGCACCAACCTCAAATAAGGTAAATAAATAAAATTGTGCATTTCCCTTGATGGACGAACGATGGACGAAGTTTGTACGGAACCCTCGGTGCGCGAGTCCGACTAGCACTTGGCCGGTTTTTTAATATATTTTTTTAATGTTAAATGTATTAATTAAATGTCGTCATTCAATGAACACGCTAGTCATTCAATCAAATAGCAGATTCAACCAGATGACGGCGACATATATAAAAGAATAACTGACTGATTGACGGACATATCAACGCACAGCCCAAACTCTTGGGTTGATACTGAGCACTAAGGAATAATTTTAAATAGGGGTTTACGGGTAAAACCGCGCGGAAGGCTAAGTTATACACGAGTTTGCTTTCCTCGAAGTCACATCAGTGTGACATGATAATTTAACGACAAACTCACTCTTCCCTAAAAGCCTTGTATATCTTAAAGGTAGAGAGAGAGAGATAGAGATAACTTTTTACGACACATACTGTAAAAACTGAAAATTGTACAGAAACTCTCACATGTCCGAGGGTGTAATGACAAAGTTTTCAGGTTGAGTATCAGAAGTTAAGCGGCGTTGTTTTTATTCACACACTATAAAAAAGTTTTTCCTGATGGTTCAGGAGGCTGTGCTTGTGGGTGTACTGTTTGTTTTTAAAAGTTCATGTTTCAGTTTGACTTGATTTTAATGCTCGAGTAATAGAAGGAGATGATTATTCTAGGAAATGTATACATTTCCTAAACAGCAATCGGAAGTGTATTAAATTCATGTTAAAAACAGAGATTTGGTCAATTCCCAAAGTGATTTGATCAATTCATGGAGTATGACAAAATAACAACACGATTTTATCATCATTTCCCTAAACAACATCTAGTGATTTAAATATATACCTGAACTGATTCCGTGAAATGACAAAAATATATTTCCTGTTCAGAAACAACCCGGATACTTTAGGTTAGAAACTTCGCGATCGCAATACACTTCGTGGTTATTTTTTTTTTTAACAAAATGTTAGTTTTTTACGTGTTTTATTCATTTTATTCACAGAAAGTATTCGTTTTTTATATACATTTCCTAGAACAATATTGGAATTTCATACAATTCCTAGGAAATGTATAAATTTCCCAGGATATGTGTGTATTAAAAAATTTTTGAAACAATATTTTATACATTTCCTAACTAGCCTCGGAATTGTATACATTCCTAAGTTTCATACATTTTCGGTAACATAATATATAATATTTATTTTCCTAGCTCGTAATCAAGAAGGCACAAAAAGCTAAAAATGATAATTAGATTATGCCAAAACAACGACACTAAACTATATTCTGTAACGACGCTCCGTGCATTTAGTATAATCTTCGAGCCATGGAGGCTTTCACGGCGCCGGCCTAATGTATTATAATAGGGCCTTGCCACTTTTAATCTAACCTAATGTCCTATGGAGAGGGAAATAGGGGTCAATTTACTTTAATAATACGCTTCGGAACTTAACCTCTAATGTGTAATTTATTTTAATTAAATTAGATATTAATTACGTTTTTTTATAATTATAAATATATGACAATATGGTTTTACTCATTCTTTATGTATGTTTATTGACAACAAATATTTACAATCAATGTATAAAATACGAACTATGATATATAGAAAACATCCTCAAAGCCCTCGCTGCTGTCGATAGGCAAGGTTCCCAACAGGCTGGCAGCGTTACCTTTTTGGATGGCCAAGCTTATGCGTTGGCGGAAAAAAGCTCCCAGCCCGTCGGTCTCGCCTGGTTTTACTTATAATAATGCAATAATACAATTCGATTTGAATGCAGAATGTACATTTTATTTGATATATTTTCAGCTTTATTTGATAATCTTCAAGTCAATTAAAACATAATAAACCTTTAATAACTAAACGACAATTTATAAAATACTTCGTATTTCTATTTGAATATAATAAATAAATAAACTTTTAATAATAAAAGAAAAACACCTTAATTAGTTTCCAGAAAAGTTTGAAATTAAAACTGAAAACGGTTTGCTACGTATTAAACTCGTAGCTCGTAGCAGCTACGCTACGGGGCGTAGCACTTCTACGAGTGTACTTACTAACTTTGTAATACGCTTACCACTGGAACTCAAATAACCGGTAACCGGTTGAAATGAAAAACCATTGTTGAACTGTTTAACTGAAAACATTTTTGTTTGTGTTTTATTTATAAGGAAAGAAAAACATCGTTTGTTTTTGTTTGAAACTTAACTTGAACATGACAAAAAGGCACAAAAGAAAAATATTTTTACAGAATAAAATAACACAGTCTTCACAAAGATTGTTCGCTCCAACTTTTCTAAGTAAATTATTAATACTCTATGGACATTTTCTCATCAAATCACAAATCAGAAATTCTATCCCAATATACCTACTAGTGTATCGATATTAATCCCTTAAGAATTGGCGTAGGTCGTAAAAAGGGTCAACCTCCAAGGGCTCTGTGACGATAAATATTTGTATGGGTGTTTTATGGGCTCAGGGAGTAGGAGGGGGGGAGGGGCAAATATATGTGTTTTGTTACGGAAGCCATTTCACAGAGTTTAGCAATAAAATATATCTTTTTATTGTGATAAACAAAGATGCACTAAATAAGAAACTTCCTTGAGAATCCGCATCATCGAAGTGTTGAAGTAATTGGTTTTTTATATGGAAAAAAATAAAAACATACTATCAATCCATACTGCTATTTTTCTCGCGGGAACTGATATTTTCCCAGGATAAAAAGTATGTTACGCGACATATTCTATCTGCGTACCAAATTCCAAAAAGAAAAACCAAAAAAAGTCCATAAGTTATAGAGTTGAGTGGCAACAAATATATATGTTACAGTCAAAACTCATAACCGGTCAAAACCACTTTTGACTTGTCAAAACTTTTATATGTCGTAGGTCTTTTTTTTATGTACCAAGATAGAGTTTTGACAGATAGTTTCAGTCAAAAGTGGTTTTGTAAAGTTATGAGTTTTGACTTTAACATAGAAATGCATAAAAACTTTAGAGTTTATAATATGTATTCGTAAGATTATATGCTCAAATATTTAAAACATTGTTTTTTAGAAAATAACAACTATTAATTAATATGTATCTGCAGATAGTGTGACTATAGTTATTTGTGCAACAAGAGAGCAAAGTCGTTTTTTGCTGCGAGTGCTGATTTTGAATCCTGAGCAAGCGAAGGTTGTTGTGAAGTGGCGAGGGATTCAAAGGCACGAGATGCAAAAAACTTTGCTCTCGTGTAACACACATAACTTTTCACTTCAGCAGCGAGAACACTTTAGGAGATAATAAATATTTACAGTTAAATATCAGTTTTATTTGCATTAAATACTTATTTTCGTTTAAATACAACAATAAGTTAAAAATTTAATAAATTACATTAAAAGACATAATTATCTTTTTGCAAAATTTCTTTAGTTAGTACGAAATTCCGAACGTGTTTGTCTTTGAGGTCGAATTCAAAATCGGAACTTCGAAAGGGCTGGTCTTTGTCTCTCTCTCTCTTTCTGATGGCGGGAAAGAGATAGACTGTGAATGTTTCGAATTGTATGATTAACCCAAGGCACACAGTGTAATTTCTATCAGATTAGGTAAAGATATTTCCATAAGATCTAAATTTCTCGCCAATAGCTCGTGGAATCTGAATCGATTGTTATGTGTGATCATCACAAGATGAGATACTCTATACTAAGATCATATTATAAATACAGTTAATTAAACCCAAGGCTGAATAAAGATATTCGCGGCTTTCTGAAAAAAAATAATTAAAAGTTACTTTGCCTCACTCAGTGAGCAAAATCGCATTTTTCTCACTAATTTCAGGCAGCAATACCTACATGTTTGAGCTACTGAAGTGAAAAATATAATGATAATATAAGGCTATAAATTATATCAAAGCTAATATCTAACTTGAGAACAGGTGGTAACTTCAGTAGCTTGAACTTTCGATGAAGGTAAATATAGGGTGAATCCATAGCTCGGTAGTAGGGTCGTCGCACCTACCGGAGTTTTCCGACAGCTACACTTGAGATCCAGTTCATTCTAGGTTTTGTGTGTTTACCACCTAGTCATTACAATACGAGATAGTTATATATCTATATCTCTTATATACAAAAAATGCTCTCCTACCTAAGCTGAATAATTGGCTTTGACGTCGACTTCTAGTTTTATTCTCAAAAATAGCAAACAAGTAAAGAAAAAATACTTACCTTTATTCATATTAGTATATTCAATGATTATTATTCAGACTAAGCATTAAATCTAAGATGTTAAGTTAAAATTTAAAAAAGCAGCTTATGTTTAACTAACCACCAGATCTAAAATGTAACGACAAAACATCAATTTATATTGCCAAAAATAGTTAATGATCACCAAAATTAAATCCCCTTTTAAGCGGGAAATAAGAACCAAAATTTTACAACTTTCGATCCTACTTATAGCAACCAACTCCAAATTGTGATTGTATAAACCAAAAAGGGTTTTCGTGCAGTTAAAAAAAATAACAAAAATATTCTTTTGAATAGGAAGAGATTTTAGAAGTTACATGTACAATGTTTTCACATTATGTAAGTACCTAATCGTAGTTTGGTGATCAATTTACTAAATTGGGTAAAAGAGGTTATGGTCACAACGTTCTTATTAAAAATCCTTTTACCTTTTTCCGCAATATTATTATGGATAATTACCATTTTTGGTAACGTCTTTATACTTTCAAGACATCAGAAGTATTCTTGGCATCAGTTTTTTTGCACAATTTTACATTCTTACAATATTTTTTATCACCAAAGCCCGTATACATCAACACCGTACTGATTATACCAATTATTTCTAATTGTGCACATTTCAAAGACAGCAATTTCGTAGCTTGTCTGCCCCTTTGCAACCTTTTATAATAAATTCTAAAAGATTCCCACAAAATATAGGGGCATTTTATTTCTGAAGGTTATGTATGTGTACCTTTTTTTTCACTAAATTACCCGAAAAATTGTAAGTAATAAGGGGTTTTACATTGTTATATTATTTTTGTCGAAACTATAAGTAGCCAATCAGTTTACCTGTAAGTCGATGTTTTTTTTTATTAAGCACAGTTACACAAATTTTACTAATATTATAAAAGCGAATGTTGTGCGTATTTGTATGTTTGTTACCAGCTCCATAACAGCCCAAGGAAGGAAAGGATGAAACTTGACACATAGATAGAATATATTCTGGATTAACACGTAATATACTTTTTAATCCGGGAACGTAGTTTAAAAAAACAATTGTGATTGGTTTGGAACCATTTCTTAAAATCATATTAAAAACTAAGTGTTCAGTAATCATTCTCATCATATTTACTCGTTTACTAGTACAGCTATCTCCTGTGACTTCACTCGATGAAAAGTATCCTTTCTCCTATTTCAGGTTCTAAAATAACTATAGACTAAACTTCATGAAAACTCTGCTGAACCGTTACGGAGCTGGGCACAAACTAAGGCATTTATTTTTTACTTTGTATATAGGCTTGTGTTTAACCACAATCTCACTATGGTAAGTGATGGTATGCACATAAAGCTAAGAAGTAACTGGCTCTCAAGTGCAGCTGCCGGACACACCAATAGGTGTTTGGCGACAGATTTTCGACTTGAGGGTGGTAGCCAGCCGGGCGGGTACTACAAAGTACCCTACCACCGTGCTATGGTTTCCTCAAGATGTTTTCCTTCACCGAAAGCTTAAACTCATTGTAGGATTTATAATATTATCGTAGGACAGTAGGATATTAATAAGATTTTTCTGAATGGCTAAGACAGGACCTATATGGTTTAAATCTGCATTTGCTTTCTGTGATATGAAGCACTAGGTGTTTAAACGTCACTGTAATTATTGTTCTAAATATGAGGAGTATTCTTTGTTGGATATCCAAATAAAATACTTACACAATGAAACTATACGGAGTGATTCATTATTATCGGTATATAAGAAAGTTTTAAACTATATGAGATACAAAAAGCTCTTAGAAATTATGTCGTCGATTTTATAGATAAGAAAAACTCCAATAAATTCCAGACCAACATTTATTCCTTACAATATAAGGCTATCAATTTTCGTCCTAAAATAACATATGCTACTTTGGAAAATAACTGAGTTCGGCTACAGAGTTGAGAGTTTGTCTTAAAAACTAAAATCGACGTCATGTTCCGTTAGAACTTTTTCTACATCATAGTTTCTGGCTTATACAGATCTTGACAAATCACGGGTATTAATATAAAAAATCATACAATCTATGGACTTTCAAGGGCAGAGTGAATAGGTTTCTTCAAGGCAAGCTTAATCCATCTTGGCTTCGTCTTTATCCTCTATGGATAGGTCAGTGGCCAAACGCAAGTCATGCGCAAGCCAAAGGAAAGCCAAATGTAAACCTTTTAATATTTTTACATCTCTTTCCTAACATATTAATAAATAACTTAACAAAAAGTAAAGTAACATTAAACTTAGCCTCAAAGAAACTAACAACAACCTAACAGTATCCACTATAAATCACTGAGCCAGCAATGAATTTATCCCTCTTAGGTATCATAATACAGGATCCAGACGATTGAACTTGTTATTGAGGCATTCCAACTTTTTTTAAAGTCTACATACACCATTTAGGGTTGAACTACTTTATAGGGTATACTTCGCTGTCCGTCCGTCTGTCCGTCTGTCACCAGGCTGTATCTCATGAACCGTGATAGTTAGACAGTTGAAATTTTCACAGATGATGTATTTCTGTTGCCGCTATAACAACAATTAAAAAATAGAATAAAATATATGTTTAACGGGGCTCCCATACAAAAAACGAGATTTTTTTGTCGTTCTTATAGATAATGGTACGGAACCCTTCGTGCGCGAGTCCCACTCGCACTTGGCCGGTTTTTTTATACTTTAATTTGACTACTAGAAAAGTTGTGTTATAACTTTTTATTGGATATTCTTATCCGTATATTTCTTATTTATCCCTTTATTACTATTATAAATGCGAAAGTCCGTTTCCATTAAATGGAAAATAATAAATAATAAATATAAACTTTATACTACTATAGCTTCCGAACCGCGTTCCTCTTATGTCATGGAGGGATCTTATGTCTTCGAGGGGAAAAAAAATATCCTATATGTGTGCCAAATTGCATTAATATTCATTCAGTAGTTCTTGTGTGAAAGAGTAACAAACATCCATACATCCAAACTTTCAGATTTATAATAGGATAAAGGATGATTTGTCCTTCTTTTAAACACACAACAGAGCAAGAGATAGTCTATGGATTGGAAAGTGATTATACATAGGTTACTAATTATCCCCAGAAAACGCGGGGAGAAAACTAATATTTTTATAAAATGCTAACAAAATACTATACCTAATTAAGATGTAAATTGTTGGTATACTATTGTCAGTTTTGAGACTTCTGCTTACCTAACTATGGGTAATGGGCATAAATACATTTTTTTTTGGCTATCCAATAATTAAACGCTGCCACGCTTTTGTTTTTTTTTCCTGTAATATCTGTATATTAATATTTATCATGTTATGTACAAGCATATTTAATAATTTAGTAACCTAATATTTGGTACACGGATTTTAAATAACGATATTCTGAATTGTATATGGTACCTATTTTTTGTTTTCACTTCCCACAAACCTTCCATATTATGTTTGAATACGAAATATTTAAGCCAATATGAAAATACTCAGCGTAACCAATAAAATTAGCTACCTTTTCTGATAACAGGAACAGAGGAATTGTTTTGTTTCGTTCTCAATTAGTTTCCAACGGTGGCCAGGTGAACTAAAAGTGAAATTGTTTCTTCAGTTAATTTCGTCTTGTATTTAGATCCTCTCCAAATTTGTTGGTAAATTACTTTCGGTTATTAGGAAAGTGGGTTAAAAGCTTTATAGTAGGATTCCGGTTAATAGTGGGCTATTTATAAAATAAAGTGTTTTAGTTGTAGTCAATTTTGAGAGCTGTTTAAATGATATATTTTTTATTTGTGTACTTTATGTAATTTTGGTGTGGGAAGCACGCTGTGCTAAAAATATTGGCTGTCTAAAATGCTAAAAGACGTTTATGTTTAGGGTGATAATATAATTCATTTTTAAAAAATTCGGTATCTTATGGGTTCTTACGTTTTTAATTAAGCTCATATTTCGTTTTAACTTTTGTTTGTCGTTTAGTTTAGGATTTCAAAACTATTTTTAGCCGAGCCTAATCCTGTGTGTTTGTTACCTTGTCACGCCTAAACCACTGAACCAATCGCAATGAAATTTGGTACACAGATATTATTATGGTATGGAGAAGGACATGGGCTACTTTTTGGGAACACGGGTGAAACCGCGGGGGACAGCTGGTAGCCTATAAAAGTAAAAAAGAAAAAAGTAGTTTATACATCATAAAACAAATGTTTCATAACACACGAAAATATTATTAATAGACATTATTATTACCAACATCTGGATTCAAGACAATATACTTAAACTATGTCCTGAATTTCAGCCTGTAGCTGAAACGAAATGCTTTATAAATACTCAGACAATACCAGTACTTACCTATGACGTAAACTGCCTGCCATTCCTACTTAGAGTCCTATATCGCAGCGGTATACGTTTATAAAGCGTATACTAAATGTTGAATTTATTATGAAACTTTATTACAGTTTATTATCAGTGTGAAAGATTTACGTTTTATGAATTGTTTGTACAAATTTAAACAGTCACTTAGCAACTACTTATGAATTTGTTTAGACTAAATTATTTACTTTTATGATGGGCTGTATCAATTTACTTTGACGTACGAGTAACCCATCGCTATCACAAATTCCGTGTTGTTTCACGAATCTGTATTTATTGTTTTTAATAATTTTTATACCCAGGTTGGTTACCTATCGAAATCAATAAGATAAATTGAATGAATACTGAAAAAATAAACAATATTTTAAGAGATTATTTGTAAAACTTAACAACGTCAAACCTATGTGTGTATAAAGACAGTGTATCAATGAAATAATAAACAAGTATAGGAGCCCTAAAAACTGAATACCTGAGAGAGTTAGAGTTCTATAGAAGATATCACCACACAATTGAAATCATTCTTGCAGTCGCGCATAATTCTATGATATGACGAACTACCTGATGGTAATTGGCTACCGTTACCTATGGACATTATCAAGACTAGGGGGATCGTCAATGTGTTTTGCCGACCTTTATAAAGCCTAGAAGGCAACTGGTATTCAAGCGCAACCGCCGGAAC
Source organism: Tetheella fluctuosa (assembly GCA_951216915.1). Lineage (NCBI taxonomy): Eukaryota > Metazoa > Arthropoda > Insecta > Lepidoptera > Drepanidae > Tetheella > Tetheella fluctuosa. The sequence goes on from OX578222.1 coordinate 11,084,892, forward strand.
ACACCAGTAGGTGTTTGGCGACAGATTCTCACCCTGAGGGTGGTTGCCAACCAGGCGGGTACTAGAAATTACCCTACCAGCGTGCTTTAGTTTCGTCACGATGTCACTGAAAGCTTAAGTTAATTGTAGGATTTGAATGTTGGACCTCCATTGCGGAATCCAACGTGCCACTGAGCTATATTAGCCATAAAAGCGCTCTACAATTACTAAGCATCTAACGAACCCAATAACAAAATATAGCAATACATTTATTATAACTCATACAAAAGCTACACGAGAAATTAAAATAAAGGATATATTGCCTCGACCCTCCGTGACCACCATACCATAACGTGGAGAGTTAAGAAAATAGCCTTTTAATATACGACCGTTATTTAACTAAAGCTATCCGACACGTGATTGTGCATGTAAGCGAGGCGAAGTAGGTTAACCGACGTTGAAAATACGCGACCTTTTTTTTTTACTGAATACTGTACATTTTAATTTTCATAATAGTTTGTTTACCTTGAGTTGTTGAATAGTCAGTTTGACAGAATAATTTGTACTTGGAAGTCAATTAGCTCTTTTTGATTTTGGTTAAATCACTTTCGGCCCCGTCATCACTCAGTGCAATTTAATAAATAGTCACAAATCATAATTTAGATGTTTTTAATTGAGTATGTTTCCTTCAGTCCCATCTAAATCACCAATGGTAGCTACTGTTCAAATTCTGGATAAATGTTGAACTAAAAATATTGTAGTTATCTGTATTCTCAAGGAATCGTATATATTCTGGAATAAAAAAAATCCAATTATTCATTCCAGGATAACAAAATTATTTATTTATCTATGGCCATAAAAACAGATTTTCAAACAATTAACTTTAATAGCTTTTACTGTTCTTATTTGCCCTCTCTTTTATGGTATTATAATATTGATAACGATAACAAAAAACACAATTATGAATAAAATATATGAAACTTCTTACTTACTTCATAACTGATTATTTAACAGAATTCAGAATCAATGTGTAAAGTTGATATACACGTAGATAGATAGCTAGATACGTATATATACCGAGTAATAAAATGTATTTGACGAAGCCAAACTTTGGCGTTATTGTTGGCTTAATTTGATTTCTAAGCAAAGTTCAATATTGAATTTCCGGAGGAGGCTTGTTTCATGTTATACGTTTTCTTAGTTTCGTACAATGATTTTCTTGTTTTACTACGTTTGATACACTTTTTGTAATGGAAGAAGGTATTTTCACTATATTAATTCTATAAAATTTAAGATGTAGTAACATGGCAATGATGCTAATGGGTTTCAATAGCTTTTGATGAAGGAAAACATCGTGAGGATACCATAACCATGACGGTATTCGATGTAGTACCCATCTGGCTGGCTACCGACTGATATTTTCAGACAGCTGCACATGAGACCCATGAGAACCCTTCTAGCCATAAAGTCATAACCATTATCACTTGTCAAACAAAAACAAAAAAAATGTAGAGTGAAAAGATTTTTAATTATGATTCCCCTGGTTGTACCGTAACACAACGTAAAATATCCTTCAAGGCTAGATTAAGCTTTTCTTTGGATAAACGTGTTACGTTTAAGGCTTTGTCGTAACTTTTTGTGAATCGTTGATCCAACACGAGCCAATAAAAAAAGCCAAAACGTGAAAATTATATTGCAACTAGCTTCCGCCCCGCGGTTTCACCCGCGTTCCCGTGGGATCTTATGTTTCATCCAAATCCATCCGAACTTTCACATTTATAATATTAGTAGGATGCACATTTATAGTTTTAAAATCTTCAAATCTAACTATTCATAGCTATAAGTTACCCTTCATTATATATAAACAAATAAATTATATATTGGTGTACCTAATATTATAAATGACAAAGTTTAAAGATGTTTGTTACTCAATCACGGCTTAACTGATTTAGATAAAATACATCATATAAATAAAACATACCCGAAGAGAGTATAAAATACTTTATATCTCGAGCAATTATTTCCACGTAAAACCGTGGGGCAGAAGCTAGTTAAATTAAATAAAAAGTCTATCATCAATACTTTACTTTGTCTTTAATATTGAAAAAAATAGAGATGTTTTAATGACATAGACAAAAAACATATTTTTCTACAAAATTTTATTTAGAAAAGTAAATACAAAAAAACACTATAGCTGAAAATAATTTCAGCATGAACGATAGTAGTTCAACAATCGAAACGCTGACTTAGTAAGTAAAAAGATACGATTATTTCATTGATATCAATGAGATGTGAGATCGACCGTAAAAATGTCCAATTAGGTAGACGATTTATCATTGTCACGTACCTAGATTTTTTCTAGCTGACCCTTTATTTTTTCTGTGAAGAAAACATTTATTTGATCGTAATTGACACATTTTAAAAGAACGCTTTTTAAACATGATTCGTAGCACAAGCTACGGCAGCGTAGACTTGCTACGAAATGTGTACGTTTTAAAAATATAATCCTTTCAACAAAATTACAAGAAATTAAATTAAAACCCAAAATAAATTACTTACGAAATAAAGAAGGTTAAAAGATCAAAGAAGATTTATTTCAATTAAAAAGTACCGTCCAGTTAAATTGACCGTAAAAAATCGCCCGCTGACCGCAAACAAAAAAAAAGAACCATTTAGGCTACGGTCCGCATTCAACTCGTAATAATACCGAACATTAACGAACCAAAACCTTACCCTTTGCAAAAAACAACAATCCCATTAGCATAATAGATAAAAAAGGCTCACTTTTCGAATTCCATCGGCGTAGGGCATCCAATGAAATTTCCGTTGCACGACAAAAATGTCTCATAAATCACGAAATTAGAACATCAACACCGTACATTCGATATTCATAATTTGAAAATTACACGCACTCGCGGGCCGAACGCGGCGTTCGTTAATAATCGCGGGAGTTCGGCAATGCTCGGAAGGACGACCGTTCGACTCGACGGACGGGCGGCGAATGATCTGCAGGTGTGAACGATAAAGCTCCAAGCAGGGTGCGTAAGCTGTATAGACAAGCCAGCCCTTTGTAATTTCAGTACGTTCGTACATAAAGCTATTTAGATTAGTTATTGGTTATCATTTACTTCTAGACATATAAAGGTTATATCATTACTCAAAAGATAAATTAATTCTTGGAAAATCTTTGCTCCATAACCGTTTGAATATCAATGAATATATTTTATAAAAACCAAATTATAACAATAAAAGCTACAACAATGATGTAATAAGTAATATACTCTGGTAATGACAATATTTTTGAAAGACTTTATAATCTCACGCGTTCATTTATTTTCTATTTCCATCAAAAATGTCAAAGGGTACAACTAATAAAGTCTTTTATTAATATTTCAACCGGGTGTACTACGGGTTAATTAATCTTTTCAATCAACAACGTTAATTAGAAATCTTCTAGAAATTTATTAGGTTTCTCGATCATCGGAACTTTATTATGTTCTGAAACTGGTTTTATTAAGTTATAAAATGGTGTATTTCAATATTGGCCATGAATATTAATTAAGTTTTCCATGTTTATGTTTGATATCAATATTGAACTATCTATTCATAATATAAGCCGGAAAATACTATTAAGTTTAACGATAATTTTGGTAATATTACTTGCTTTGAGATATATTTACAAAGGTTGTCTTTAATTTTTAATGAGAAATAAGTTGGTTTTGCATTAACTTGACGAGTATTAATTCACTCTTCGTTTTTCATAATAATTTAAAGGAAGAACCTATTTAATGCTTGAATTAAGTCTTCGTTTATTGTACATAACAATACCTAATTATTATATTATCGCACCTAATTCAAATAAAGGAATAACTCCAGCTTTCTTTTGTAGTTCACAATTTTTTCCCCACAAACGGCCATCTGATCCCAAACTAAGCGGAGATGATATACTATTTTTTTCTAAATATATACTTATACTAGATTCCACCCCGCGGTTTCACCCACGTTCCCCAGGTATCATATGTTTTCCCGGGATAAAATGTTTGTTATTCTCCGTAACATAGGCTATCTGCATACGAAATTGCATCGCGATCAGTTCAGCGGTTTAAGCGTGAAAAGGTAACAAACAAACAAACTCACTTTTGCATTTATATTATTAGTTAGGATAGAGACCCAGACTCAGGACAAACAGACATGTTCATGCAAAAAAAGATCTGTCCTGGATGGGAATCAAACCACGACCTATGGCATGATAGATAGGGTATCTTACCAACCACGCCAACCAGCCCATCATAAAACCGATACATGCCAATAAAATTAGTCTTTCAAGCAGATTTATTTATAGTTAATGGTTAACGTTATGCAATGGTTTACTGGTGAATATTTTGCTCAAAAACTTTTACCGTGGTAACATCTCTAATAATAATGTCCCAGAATATTTATTTATTTTATTTATCACTGAAAACACAAAAAAAAAAAACAATATTTTCACAAGGTCGACTGACCATAAAAATAAACCAACAATTCATCCCCTACTTAATATTTAATAAACTTTTGTATTACAAATCCTACATTCATATAATATCTCGATATCCATAAAATATAGGGAGCCGACGTTTACAGGTAATCTTTAACCGTAAAGTAGATACATTAGTACCTTCGCGACCGGATCCCTCCCTAAGGGACTGAGGGACCCAACATATCTTTTGCATCGTTGATTTTTCAACTTTATAAGCTCGTGTTATAATATGTATACGATACGTTAGTATCGATTTTATTTATGTACTTTCATTGTTAGCTGTCACTTTGACTAGTCGGGTGTGAACCTCCCTTTACAACAAGGGGTTAAAGGCGTTCTCACTACATAGTATCAGTTCATATGTATTTAAAGAAATAGTCTATTTATATATATTTAGACTTAGTTCTCTCTAGGCTTTGCTTTGCTATCTTTTTCCACATCCTAATTTACCATAGTGAGATTGTGGTCAAACACAATATATAAAGTAAAAAAAATACATAAAAATTATACACAAATGCTTAAACTAAACTCTTCAAATAAGGAAACTAAAACCTCTCTACGAATTCTAAAGTAAAAGTAAAGTAAAAAAAAAATATGGTCTTTGTTTTATTTGAATAAATACCATTTTACTCATCAAGCAACGTTCGATATCAGAATAATTTTGGGTCGGTATCATGTGATCCTATTTTTATAAAAAGAAAACAACGGACAAAATACCTATATACTCATTTGATAATACGTCGACTCAACTCAATTATAAGTCCAATTATAAATGAGTTTCAAATACCAATTATATGAAATATTTTTATTGGACAACATTGGTAGGTATCCCATTATACTTTTAATAAGTGATCGCATAGTAGATTCATGGACAGCCCTACCATAGCTAAATAAAAATAGTAGGTAACATGTAACTAAACTTACCTTTGCACTGTTATACAGTAGGGTTGTCACAATTTAAATATTTGTCACCGTATCAGAAGACCAATGATACAGTTGTATATTATTATAAGAAAACACGATAAGGCAATCGTGTGTATCATGGTAAATTAATACACTAGTATTTATTAAGAACATACTGTTATATTTTTTACTACAATCGAACACACTCACAACACAATCGGGAAGTAGAATCCATTCCAATAAATCTAATTCCATCGCATTTATGCCGCTAAAACAACCAAAACCAAAGCAATAAAACGTGCAATTAATCACTGGATTAGTCTCAGATCAATTACTAGGTTTGGTGACTAATCGTCTGTAGTTGATGGCCACCGTTCGTGATTGGGAAGTTGAGACTAAACCGGGTTTAGTTGACTGTAAACTGAACTGATTTAATTTAGATAATGTGGACAGATACATTAAGTTGTGATGGCTTTTTAGAACGTGTTTGGAATTATAATTAATTTATTTTATATAGCTTAGTTTAGTTTATGTAATACCAAGTGAACCAAATAAGTTTTTTGTTTAAGAACTGTAGGGTATATTTACTCAGTAGTTTCCTAGCTATAGCATACGTATTCTATCTATATAATGGTAGCTATTTTTCATTATCAGTGAAATAAGGGCCTACCAATAACAAGTATTCGAGGCGCTGCATTTAGGACGCGCCATGTTTGTTTGGATTCTTATGCAAATAAATATATCAAACTTTACTTGAGTGTTGTCATTTACACAATTTAATAGACGCGCGCCTCAGGTACTTGTTATGGCTACTTCCTAAGTGTAATCATCATACTGTTAATTGCCTAATATAAAACACTAAACTTCCGCCCCCTATTATACCCTCTTAGGGGTTGAATTTCCAAAAATCCTTCCTTAGTGAATGCCTACACTATATAGGCTATATATGTGCAAAATTTAAAGTCTTCTAGGTCCAGCGGTTTCGGCTGTGCGTTGATATATCAACAATCAATTAGTTTACCATTTTATATATCTTACAGATTACTGTAAGATATAAACAAGTAGTGAAAATACATTATATACAGTACATAGTTACATTAGTAACCCACAATGCCATCTACTTTCAATAAAATCATTGGATTTTAATTTAATATGTCTTAAAACATTGTTAAAATATTTTCATGTTTTCATTGTACAAAAAAATCTTTTTTCAACTTTTTTATTTTCAGTAACTTAACGAGGTACACTTCGCTCGTTAAAAAGCTTGATGTTTTAATTATTATACTATAATTTTCCAATAGAACACAACAAAAAGAGATGTACAAGGTAATAGTTCGACGTAGCTTTCCATCGAAACTTTGTAATATTGTTTTATTTCATCATATTTTTTACCCGAAACTTTTCTCGAGATGAAAAAGTATGATTAGGTACAAAGTTTGTTGGCTACCTTTTTTATTTTAATGTAATGGTAAGGACAGTGCAAAATGGGAATATCAAGTTTTAGAATCTTCACCAATACTTTTAATGAAGTTTTTATGAATAGTTGTGGATATTATTTTTTATATATATAGATATAATAAATGTATTCAACTAATACTTACATAATATACTCGCACTTAGGTACTACAAAGCGGCATACTAGACTAAATCTTGTTATGTTAGAAGCTTTAAGTCTATTTATACCCGACGCCTTTGGAATGGAAATAGATGTCATTGTAAACCTAAATCCATGGAAACTATATTTTACTGTACAGGAGAAAAAAAAAGTTTTTTTTTTTTCAGTAACTCAACTACTATAGTAACTTTATTCTCTATTGAAGACTCATTTTAAGTATCTAAAAGAAATACCCGCATTCCCGAGGCATTTTATGTTTTCCCAGGATAAAAAATATTCTATATGCTAATTAAGAATATATTCTATCTGTGTGCCAAGTTTCATCGAAATCCATTCAGCCGTTTATGCGTGAATGAGTCGCAAACATACAATCTTTCGCATTTATAATATTACTAGCTTTTCCGCGCGGTTTCACCCGCGTTCCCGAGGGATCTTGTTTTTTCCCGGGATAAAAAGTAGCCTATAGCATTCCTCGACAAATAGGCTATCCAACACTAAAATAATTTTTCATATCGAACTAGTAGTTCCTGAGAGAAACAAACAAACAAACTCTTCAGCTTCATAATATTAGTATAGATTAGGACAATAAAACCTAGGAGTAGGTATATTTACATTGTCGTTCAATTATATAATGTCAATTTATACAGGGTGATTTTTTAGTCATTGGCAATACAAGCAGGGGTGGAAGTACTCGTCAAAATGAATAACTTTTATTATGGGACTAACTGTGAAATCATAAACAAATTATCAGCTGTTCCATACAAAAGTTCAATACCTACTCGACCAAAATGTATGAAGCAACCGTTTTATTTTACGCGATATCAGAGTAGGCCTCTTAATAAAAGTTGTTTACATTGATGAGTACATCCACCCCTGCAAGTATTGCCAGTGATAAAAAAATCATTCTGTATTATAGAAGAGAGCTGCTGCATTTCTGCCAACGCTTTATTTTCACAACTTAATACGGCATAGCCTTAATGAAGCGATCCTTTTGGCGGGATAAACATCCCTTGTAAGAAATATTTGGTAGTAAATTACCTTTAGACCAACTTTGTGAGTAAACATTGTGCGTAGTATGAGGAAGCTCTGTTATAATATCACTAATATATTATTATAATAAAACAACGCCCCCCGCCGCATATGTCTGTCTGTATGTCTTCGCGATGATCTCATAAAGTACTGTACGTTTTTTATACGATTTTTACCAATGAACATATTTCAGTTTTGTGTAAATTGGCTGAAATATGGCGATGATTGTTGACGACGTCGGAAAAAATCATGCCGACTGAGAGCTTTACTCGCGTGCGCTGCGTAAACCAATAGACTGATAGTATACATATTTAAAAAAGTAGGCGTCTATGCTTTGTTACCCGTGCGAAGCCGGGGCGGGTCACCAGTTTAATCATAAAAAGATCATATTTCAATACGAGGCTTCACTTAAGTATACCATTACATGATATGTGTCTGTTAATTGAAATGAATTATTTATTCTCATTTAATTTTCTCTGAAGCCTTTCGAAAAGGTTTGAGATATTTAATAATTTAGGTATGTAATATTTTAATTTACTTTCTCATGTTTTAATGACAATTTGAATGAATTAATAATAAATATAAAATAGGCATAGACAAAACCATTTTTTCTTGTCTTTGTGAATCGTTCTTTTTGTTTAGTAGCTATTGAAGAGTTTTCATAGTCAAAGACAAAGGTCCTAGGAGTGCACTTGTGAATGTCGAATTTACTGAATTTACCACCTTTAGCGATAACAATAAAAAGAAAGAAAAACCACAATGAAACGTGGCCGGATTTACTCTAATAGGTACTATTAATCCTATATTATAATGACATAAGTATTTATTATGTAATTTATTAAAACATGGAAACATTGTAAATCAAAAATATAAGCAAAAAACTCCTATGAAAATATGTAAAATAAACAACGTATCATTTTTAAGCCCGCGTTTCCACTCTAATGGACTCGCGAGCGCTCGACTGAGACAGTGTAAGCGCGATAATATAAACAACACTTTTTTGACACTCTCTACACTACTTAATGTGTTGCAGGCCAGGAATTATTGGAACGAATGGCATCGGTAGTAAATCTTGATAATATTTTGATATCATTGCAATACAGGCGTTGATGGTTCGCAGTACCACGCGATCAAATCTATAAAATAGCAGTGTATGTAATCCATCGAGTCTTTACTTATAGTAATCACCTCTCAAAGCGGAGGCATGGTTCACGATACATTACCACACCTCCGCGCCCTGCGCTATCACAAAGTCACAGTTACTTAAACCATGCTTTATTTGTTTTAAATGATACAATAACGAATTAATGCAAATATAAACTGAACATCTGTATTGCTCAAAGATATTATAAGCTTTGCCACAGTAAGCGGCGCTGTGTGTTAAGCCGCTTACTATTTACCTAATGTTAGTAGATATAATATATTATTTATGTAGAAACTTAGTGTAAATATTGTTTCACTTAGTACCATCTTAAGACAAATAAAATGGTTAGTCCATTAGCTAGCAAAGTAAAATCGAGAAATCGAGAATGTTTGTGAGTGTGTATGTTTGTTACTTCCTCACGCTCAAACGGCTGGACCAATTTTGATAAAATTTGGTGTAAAGGTAGCTGATACCCTGGAATAACATATAGGCTACTTTTTATCCCGGCAAAACATAAGAACCCTTGGGACCGCGGGTGGAACCGCGGGGCGGAAGCAAGTAAGTGATATGCCCAAGAAACTAAGCAAATTATTGGGAAAATCAGTAAATCTAACATTCGATGTATGTCAAACGTAAAACGTTGTATTCCATTAACTGTGCTAGAAAGGGACAGGTCAGTAATTCAACGCGTAACGTATAGGATTCTATGTACATTTTGCTCCGTGATACTACGTTATTACATTCAAATTTTCAAATGGCGATAAATCAAAACTAAGTAGGTAATTGTATTGAAAATATAGTTTTTAGTGAAGTTACAATGTGAAATAGAAACAAGCTCAAACAAGTCCCCAATGATATTTTTTTAAATACCACTCTGGGCTAAAAACTAGGCAGTCGTTAACCCTGTGTTTATGGCGTGATAATCAATTTGGTCACGCGATGTATTGCTGTTTTTTAGCCGACTATGGCACGCGAAGGAGGGTTGTGCTTTACGTTTTTTTTTATGTACAAGTTTAGTTTTATATTCATTGATTTTCCCTTTCATAAAGTGTTTTTGTGATAAAATAATTGTTTTCTCGATGATATCACGCTAAGAATTTTTATTATTAAAAAAAAAAAAAATTAGAAAATGCGGACATACACACATACATACATACGGGTCGAATAGAGAACCTCCCTTTTTTTGAAGTCAGTTAAAAATATTTGGAATCAACTAAAAATAATTAAAAACTCACCAAACCATCAATAATGGAAACGAAATTGAAAAGCAAAGTAAAATTGAAACCCTACGTATTGAGGAACCCAGTGAGCCGAACTAATAATTGGTCACACAAATAATGAAAAACAGGCGAGTCCAACAACGTGAAATTAAAAACGTGATCTTACAACATCTAAATTAGAAAATTCTCGTTTATCTTGAAATGCTTTCTTTTCATTCCAGTCTATTTATGAACCAGTATTTTTTTAAGACTTTTTTGGAAATTTTAAATGTCAGTTTCAAGTTTGAAGGTTTCGGTAACATATGTTTTATGAAGAAACAACCAATTTATATGACTAGTTTTTTGCCACGCAGTTTCACCGCAAAATTCTATTTTACCTCCTTAGGGGTAAAATTCAGGCCCTTCAAACCACTCTCAGTCAATCAGTCTGTCAGGATTCTTCTTTTATATTGATAGATATCTAATCTAGATAAAAGTTCTGACATTAAAAGCGATAAAAATCACGATTGCATTTGTAATCTCATAGAAAAGTGGTTTTTCTTCTAACAAAGATAGGTTAAGGCCCCGGTTTATTATGTTTATTACAATGATGATCTTTATAAATTCTGCATTAGTTTTAATTGAACATCAAAACACTTAAATTAGAATCTGTTTAACCATTACGACGTGACTGAGTAACAGACACGCGGGTTTGATCATTTTTATATCTTTTAGTATGTACTCGAGCTTAATTTTTTTCATCAAAATTAGTCCTTATACGACTCAAAATAAGGAAGAGTAAACAAAGAAGATAGTTAAGACGAGATTATCAAAGCTAAGTTCTTTAAACATAGGTATATATCTATAGAATCGACGGAGACGACCATCTAATTATAACCATATTTAGAGCAAACAAATAAAAAATAAATAGTGATTGAAAGACATAATCCTTATTGTACTTATACTATACACCATATACATATGAGAGAAGTAAAGATTTTTAAAATATATTAAGAGAATACAATCAAGGCGGCTTTACGACCTATAAATAAACGTTCAAAAAGAAAACAGCAATCCACCAACGATTTAAGGCTGTAAATATTTAACGCGAGTATCTGCATTAGATCAATTTAAGGTTTAAAATTTTAGAAAGCAACCCGCATGCAAGTTCTTCCCCGCAGACTATAAATAATTCTCCGTAACCCAGTTAACATGCTGCCAACATATAGTGGCCGGCAAGCAATCCTGCACGAGCTGTTTACTGTGATTTATTGATTACATACACACTTGAGCTTTTATATTTGAAGTTTAGAAAGCGTTTTAAGTGATTTGCTTAATATACATGAGATTAATAATAAGCTATATACCCCGGGGTTTTCCCCGAGAAAAAAAGTAGCCCAGTCCTTCTCCATACCCTAGGCTATCTGCGTACCAAAGTTGATCGCGATCGGTTCAGCGGTTTAGGTGTAAAAAGGTAATAAACAAACTCACATTCGCATTTATAATATTGTAGTTAGGATTAGGAATGCACCAGAAGGGCAGCAGTTAAGGAAGAATGAATGGTGGCGTGTTATTAAGAAATAAAACCATAGAAACTGCAGTGACAATATTAAAATCGTTTTATATATCGATCATTTATTAATAGTTAATGATGTATCAAAAGCATATTGTCAGTGAAAAGCACAATGAAATCTGGGACATTGATAAGAACGGAAATACGTAAACGTTTTTATTTCATGTTACAATATAAATTTCGTATCACTATGAATACGTATTCAATGGCGAAAATATTTATTCAACGGCTCAGTGATTTTCATTATGCAGCGCATTTTAATTATTCTTTTCAGAAAATGGAAATAACATTTCTGAAATAAGTTTATTGATTGACAAAAACAAAATAAAAATTTATAGATTTATTGGACATTTTTTTTTATACAACACTGTCGGCAAACAAGCATACGGCACGCCTGATGGTAAGCGATTACCGAAGCCTATGAACGTTTGCAAACACCAGAGGTATCACTCACGCGTTGCCCCTCCCCGATGAGCTCTGGTGACCTTACTCACGCGCAGGAACACAACTATAAGTTATTTGGGTGCGGTATTCTGTAAGGTGGAGGTACTTCTCCAGTAGAACTGCTCTTTGAGCGACATATCGCAATGCTCTACATCTCTTAAGGTGACGCCGCGTTAAGCTTAAAAATCTGAAATTCAACGTACTGCGTCCCGCTCCCTACTATAGCGACCTCTCATAGAAAACCGCGTAAACGGAAAGGGCGTATGCGAAAAATGGTTTTTATTGTTTAATTTAAAAACTACAAATATATTTCATAAAACCTATGTACAAATTATAGTATCAGTTTCAATTAATATATGTAAAAATTTTGGAACCTCAAATCGATCCTCAATGTCGGTAAAATTGGAATCTCTTATTTTAAAGAGGTCTTTTTAATTAATTATTATGTGTTATAAAAGTTAACCAATCGTGTTATGCAATAGACAAAATAAAGTTATAGAATGAACCCACAGCCTGTAACGTGATAAGAAGGGTATCTCACCAACCACGCCAATTGACCCGTCGAATTAATATGGACTTTGTAAAAAGGTATGAAATAGAGGCTTTTAATTCTAGTTCTCGTTGTAAATTTGGAACCCATCTCCGTGTTATTATGTTTTGTTTTCAGAAATTCTTCTCATTAAAATTAGTAGCAATAAGCTGAAGTATCACTTAACTTAGTAATTATATACAAGATAATCTTTATTAAAACCTTAGCTCACTACTGCATCCATTCATAAATATAACATGTGACCACATTTGGCAGCGAACTCAAGATTACAAGCCAGATGATATCCAATCTAAATTTGGCAAGTAGAAGATGAAAATTAGTCACAAAATAGCATTATTAGGAAGTCTATCGTCAAGCACCAATTAATGAAAACATTGGCAACCCTCCTGGTATTGCTAATTAATAAATCGATGTCTTCTTTAAAAGTATGATGCAATTTTTGGAACGAAGATCCTTTTTGGACGGTTTGGCAGAAAAAAAAAGGACAAGAATTTTCCGTCACGCACGTCACGACCCTTTCTTTAGTATAGACGGTTATCCATCGCACGTATGCTATTGGCTGTGCCCAGACATAGGTGCGCGCTTCTTTGTTCCAACCGAGTGTTCCACGACACTCACTTTTTTTTTTTTTTTTATTCTCTGTGAAAACTTATAATTGTTTGCACCAATATTAATAATATGAATTACTACTATATTAATTAGAATTTGTTCTTATTCTGTTATCCTCTGAAAAAAATAATTCTCTGTTTAATCTTTGATAAAAAAGTTACTACACACTGGTATCTGATTCAACTACAAATGGTGTCATTTTCAATTCTCGCTTTTTATAACATGTATATAACATGGTTCAAAAATAGTAAAGTAATTTCTAAATAAAAACGAGGCACAAATTTAGAGAAAGCGATAAAAAAAACCCTATAATTTATTAAACAAACACGTGTTAAAAAAAGGTCGTGATGAAGGAAACATTACATCTTTTTCTTCCATCTCACCGCATTTTATTCCATAATGCTCTTTTCAAAACGGCCCGGGACCGGAAGTCCCCCTCCTCCCTTATTAACAATGTGCCGCGCGTATATTCAGCACTTCCGGTGCCACGCAACCTAGTTCCGGTAGTTCCGGTTACTTCTTTGCAAGTCAGGTATGTGGTCACATTGTTCAAATTTTCGCTCACTACTTGTTAATTTACATTTACCTATATGTATTTAAATTAAGTGATCAACTGGTAATGGGCATTCCTTTTCATTTGCGATCTCAAAATTTAATTAAAATTTCCTAAGATTTATTTAAATATATAATAACAATTAAATCATGGAAAGCTTATCATGGATACAAGAGTGAGAATACACAAACGTAAGTTACTGACTAGAATGTATACAAGTGTATATCTATGGACACGTGTTACAAAACTCGCACGGTTTGTCCGACCAGTCGGTTTGTCAGTCCGACCATCATGTTCATTTCATTGTTATTTTGTTTTTGAATTTTGTGTGTTTGTCGCTGTATGTTCGTGATGTCATGGACGTGGGTTCCGACTGAAAACCAGCGCGAGGGTTAGTTTGTAACCTTAGCATTATGCTGAGTCGGAACCTATTCCGGGCATCACGCAACATTACATTATTATTTGTTTCTTGTGTTTTTATATAGTGTGTCGTGTGTGAGTAGGTCTAGTTAATGTAATGTTGTGTGTTGCCCTGAATAAATGTATTTCTTTCTTTCTTTCTTTCTTTCTTCTTTCTTTATATATATTTTAATGTCATACATTTTAGTTAACAGGAACTTAAATCAAGTTTTAACTATGGAAACTTAGATGTGTGTAAATTAAAGCAACCCGAGTGCAATGCGGTACTTAATAAACAAAATACAATTTTATTGCCTACATAAAAAAATAAAACCAGCCTTCCCTTCACGCGGTTTCATTTATCTCCATAGGGTTGAAATTTACACAAGGAACATACGCTCTAAATTACATGTTACTGGGAACAGCAGTTTAAGCTCTGCATTGATTATTACCTGTCAGTCAGTCAAGACATCTTCTTTTATATAAACTATGAATAAGAAAGATTTGGTTTTTCTATAAAGTCCCCCAATCAGGAACTTCAATCCTCTACCGTAAATTGCTCTCTCCATAGATTGGCACAACAATGGGTTCAGATGCTTACATTCATCCTCTTCTTACAACCTTACAATGTAGTAGGTACCTATTTTTGTATATACTTTTGTTCATTTATCTACGCGAATACATTTTTATGTTAGAAATAATCTCTATCTAGATCAAAAACACACCACGAACCGTGGTACAACAAAACTACTTCTAGCTGAAGTACTAGTAGCTAATTCGTTGTAGTAGATGCGATATTACTAATTAACTGTATTAAAAAAAAATCCATATGACTTCTTGTCCATTTAATTTTAACAGCTCTGGTTACATGTATTTGGCCACAATCTCACTATGGTAAGTGATGATGTGGCCGAAGGTGGTAAGCAAGAATAAGAGTAGACTAGAAGGAACTGGCTCCCAAGTGCTACCGGAACACACTGGTAGGTGTTTGGCGAGTTTTTCAACATGAGGGTGGTAGCCAGCCATGCGGATACTATAATAAAAACCCCACCATCGTGCTATGGTATTCTCACGACGTTTTTCTTCACCAAAACCTCATTGTGGGATTCGAACCAGGGCCTTCGTCATGGCATTTAACGTTACTACCACTGAGCTGTCATCGATTTTTAAATCTAGATTAAAACTAAGTCAAAATAACTAAAAAAATATGGTTCGATAAAATAACGCCCAATATACAGGATTATTTTATTAAGTATTACTATGGGACCAACCCTGAAATCACGAAAAAAAAATAACTTTTCATACAAAAGATCAACCTTGCTCAATCAAAATGTATGAAAAGTTTGATTTTTTTTTTCACGATTTCAGGGTTATAGCCCACCATAGCAAAAGTTGTTCATATTGATGAGTACTTCCACCCCCTAAAGCACTGCCGGTGTTTTAAAAATAACCCTGTATAGCAAAAGGTTTCCATAGACAGAAAATAAAATATTTAACTGTCTTTCTTGTAGGTACATCTTGGGATTTCTTGTACAACAAAGAAAAAAATACAGTAATACCTTTGTTAACTTGTACAGGAAATAGTAGTTGCGAAGTCATTACAGTAACAATTGTTGAAGCAACGCCTCAGTGAGCAGAGGTGGAGCACAAGTTAACGATACCTAGGAAAGAAAACCTTGTGCCATCAATTGAGAAATGTAGAGTTTAACTTTTATTCTGTGTGAAAATAATGTGTGCCTAAAACGTTTGTACAGCGGGATTTTAAACTAGCATTTGCGCTTTTGTTCGAGTTGTTATGAAATATTAATGTTTCACAAAAACTTAATGTTAAATAAGTATTCACTGAAAAGCATAAAATAATTCTGTACGTAGTTTAACTTTAGCAATAAATGTAGGTACTGTTTTGAATTCAGCGAAAATATTCCTTCTTCTGCTTCTTCTTTCTCCTGGCTATTGTCCCAATTTATTTGGGGTCAGCCCTCTTAGTACTTCTACGCCACATCGCACGGTTGTGGGTTGTCTCTGTCGTTGTGTTGCTCGCTGTCATGTCCTTCGCTAATGTTCGTAGCCAAGTTATTGGTGGTTGTCCACGGCCTCTTCTTCCGCGAAAATATTCCTATACTTCTGTATATGTATTTTGGTCTAGCTTGATTTTGTTAATATAATTTTTAAATAAACTTTTTAACAAATAAAAATTTAACGCGTTGTTAAGTAAAATATCCTCACCATAGTACCCCCTTTGTATTGTAGTGATAACTTTTAAATTGAGTAAGACAGGATTGAATGTAAAATAGACAGAAGGATTTGATTGAAATAGAAAAAATATATACTGTGCAGTCCCTAAATATTTGGAAGACGATGATAGCTCAGTGGTAGTGACATCATGCTGTGACGAAGGTCGTGGGCTCGAATCCTACAGTGAGCTTGAGCTTTCGGTGAAGGAAAATATCTATAGCACGATGGTAAGGTACTTTGTAGTGCCCGCCTGACTATCGGCCACCCTCAAATTTAAACTCTACCGCCAAATACTTACTGGTGGGATCCGATAGCCAGTTCCTTCTAAGCTATGTTTTCTTACCATCTTCGGCCGCATCGTCACTTATAACATAAAACAATCCCAATTAGGTATTAGTAAAAACAACTGTAAGCATAATGTCCAAATTACTAAATGCAATAAAAATAAAGAATAAACTCAGTGAGTAATTTCAGTAAATCCATTTTCAATGTCCAATGAAACACCTTGTACATTTTAACTTGGACAATAGAATGTAATTTTGTGGTATATTGGCCTGGGTGATTTAGCATAAACTGTAAGGTTACGTATTTGATGGTAGGTGCTAGCGGTATTTACTTAGTTGATGGTATATCGTAAATTGTTTTAACAGTCTAGTGTTTTTCGATGATAGCTCAGTGGTTGTGACGTCGGACGCTGCGGCGAAGGTCGTGGGTTCGAATCCTACAATGAGCTTGAGGTTTCGGTGAAGGAAAACATCGTGAGGAAACCATAGCACGGTGGTAGTGTACTTTGTAGTACCTACCCACCTGGCTGGCTACCACCCTCAAGTTCTGTCGCCAAACACCTATTGGTGTGTTCCGGCAGCTGCACTTGAGAGCCAGATCCTTCTAGGCTTTGTGTGCTTACCACCTTCGTCTACATCATCACTTACCATAGTGAGATTGTGGTCAAACACAAGCCTATACAAAGTAAAAAAAAAGAAAAAAAAGTGAGTCCATTTCCGTGATATGTCATTTAAATCCTATTATCCTACTAATATTATAAATGTGAAATGTATGGATCGATGGATAGATGGATGGATGTTTGTTACTCTTTCACACAAAAACTACTGAACGGATTTGGATTAAATTTGGCAGTGAGATAGATTATAGTCTGGAATAGCTTTAGGCGCAATAGGCTACTTTTTATCCCGGGAAAACATAAGATCCCACGGGAACGCGGGTGAAACCGCGGGGCGGAAGCTAGTATTCCATAACTGCAATGCAACAGTTGATTTAAATGAGACAAAGGGTACAAAAAACGTGCGCACGATATTTTAATCTCCTTTTTTTTAAATAATATGACAGATTTCAAAAACATTACCTAATAAGGATGCGATGGGAACTTCCATTGTTTCGTTTCTTCATTTATAAATTAATAAATAATCTCGACTTTTTTTTTTATTATAAATTCGCTAGGTATTAGCCCTGGCGTGCATTGCAATATCTATTTATTTTTTCTTTGTCAGAAGCCATAGCAGGCGTGCATCAACCCACCAGTTTCAATGCAATCGGATGAATGATGTAGGAGCGCGTTACAAACAAAGAAACAGGCATACAAATATTGATTATTATTTATTCACAGTGGTAGTTTTTTTATGTTTTTCGGCTGGAATTTGTTCCCCGCTCCGCTCATCACAATACCTTCCAGCTACTCAAAGGTAAAGCGGCAAGAACCGCAAGGGCGACCATAAACTTTGATTAGATTCTGTAACACGCCGCGGGCCGTACATTAGAATGCGTGAATTGCCTCACTCAGGTAATTGAATTTTCCGCGTCATCGCTCCAGATTTCGTATATCTTAACATTATACATTGCTTGAGACATCCTTGAATAGAAAGGGTGTTTCATTTGAATTTTACATAAAATTAAGATGGCGTTAGTGTTGTCAAGATTTTATAAGAAAAATATCCTGGAAGAAGGCTTTTTGCAATGGATAGACTTATGTTTCTCTGCTCTAAATTGTTAAGGATTCACCAATGGGTCAACTATATTCCAGTTTTGAAATAAAAACTGGTAAAAGAAAACATGATAATTATGGTTTTCAACTAACTCGAAATATTTCTATGTTAAATTAAATATTATATTGGGTTAATTTTATTTTATTATTTAAGGCACATAAAACATTACTTGAATAATGTATTATATTTGGGACCTCACTAGAAAGTCATTATGGCTCATTATATTGCTAATATTTTTAAATAAATTAAATATATTTTTTTTTATATATTTTAGCGTTTTTCTCTATGACCAATACTCAGAATATGCACATACTGGCTATAGAAATATAGCAACATGTATATTTTACGTGAGTAATCGAAATTTATAAAATAACTGACATTATAACGGTCGACAAATTGTCGAAGAAATCTTCTAACCAACTTTACAAATACGATGCAATACAAAAGCAATAACGCGAAATATTTCCTCTAAAAATAAATAGCAATAAACACAATAAATATGGCCTATAAAAACTGGACAAACGTGAATTTCCGTGCAGTCGAAGGGTTCTTTAGTAACAGACCAGCTTGCATTATATTTTAATGTCAATCCTACGAATATATAAAGTAGCCCATGTCCTTCTCCATACCATAGGCTATCTGCGTACCAAATTTAATCGCGATCGGTTCAGCGGAATGGTAACAAGCAAACAAACTCACATTCACATATATAATATTAGTTAAGCTAGGAAGTGAAAGTTTGGTTGTTTGTTTGTTACCATCCATGCCTTTAAGAAGCTGCACACGTTGAAATTTTGCTAACAAACCCTACAAATATTAAAAACAAAAGTATAATCTATATTAAAATACAACTAAATTAGCTTTATGGTTATACCTATCAATACCAATTTTATTTACAGCAGAGTTATTTGACAGCGTTTAATAAATACTTCCCAGCAGTTTTCCACCAAAAGGTTTTATACTTTTTATCAAGGGACCTTAAAGCATAATAGTTGCTCCCCCCAATAAAGTGGGGATGCGTGTCACGCGCAAGGACCTTTATAAATAAATACACGTCGCAGTTATAGCCGAGTCGTGCAATCTGTTTCACCTGTAATTTGATGTATGAGCAGTAAGAGAAATATATGGAATTCTTTACGTGCTCCTTATATTGAAATTTATATGAAACTATAGATTTTAGTTTGAGGTTGAGCGAGAAATTTTAACGTTCATGTAACAACAACTTCGCTAGATTTATCATTTTGTATTTATTTGGATTATGTTTTGTTTATAATGCTTCTAATTATGCTGCAGAAGTGGCTCAAATCTATATATATTTTTTTTAAAGTTCACATTATGGATACTAAATTACCCTATATTTAATCAACGTTCAATCCAGGAAAACTCTTTCATAGACGCCGAGCGCCTTCCTTATGAGATAACAAAGTATAGGTATTTCAGAATACTTAATTGTTTAAAATAATTAAAAAATATCTTCAAAACAATAAAAGGAACAACATGAAATCATGTCACTTTATTCGTAGCACCACTACGATTGTAGGTGAATGTTACATGGTCACTACGAAACAGTGCTACGAACTCGTAGCAAGCATTCTGTAGCGCGTTGTTTTTTGTCTTTATCGAATATTTTCCAAATCCTAATCCTAACTATAACTATAACTATCCTACTTTATTAATATTATAAATGCGAAACCTTTTCACGCTTAAACCGCTGAACCGATGAAATTTGGTATGCAGATAGCTATGGTAAGGAGAAGAACATAGGCTACTTTTTATCCTGGGAAAACATAAGATCACTGGGGAACGCGGGTGAAACCGCGGGGCGAAAGCTAGTATAACATGAAAAAATTTATATCTTTTTAGAAAATAGCAAAGAATTATTTTTCCTAGATAGATTAAAATTTCCAATCTAACAACGCTGCAAAACTAAAAAAATCTAGATAAATTGAATCTCAAATGACTTTGCTAGTAGATAAAAGCGTTTGACCTAAATTGACTGACTGACTCATCAAAATTAGAAGCCTCGGGAAATAGAAACTTTGTTTTCGACGAAGTTTTTAGGTCGTTTCTTTCTACAGCGAATTTTGGAACGTGAATAATAAGATTTATTATATTTTGTTCAGTTTTTTTTTCTTTACCTTCTATAGTAAAGCTGATGTTTAAGGTCTATTCTTGCGTTTCTTGCGTCTATTACATACAAGTAAAATTCGCTGTAAGTCAAGTTTTGTATTACTAGGCCAATCATATGTGGTGTGACAATAAAGTGTTACCTATCTATCTATCTATAAGCGCCGTTGAGAGATAATTTTATAGAACTATACTTTAATTGTGTGAGCGAGATACATGCATTATAGAAGTTTAGAAGTGGGTGACTTGGACCAAAATTTAATTCCAGATTCGGAATTGTAATTTAAACCTTGAAATGTATGGTAAAGCCGGGTTTAGTTTGTTAATAACTATATTTAAGTTTTAACTAAGATTTAAGTTTACCCTTACGTTCATGTTTCAGTTATTTAAACTAGTTATTTACCATTTATTTCTAAGTTAAAGTCAATCAGTTGAAGTCCTTGGAGGTCGGATTACCATCGGTTCGGAAGTCAGCCTTCAACTGAGAAGAACCGGCAAGAAACTCTCTTACTATTTTAGATAGAATTTGTTTTTGCAAACATTGTTAAATATTTAATTAAAAACAAAACAATGCAATGGAACATAAACCTTTCTACTTACATTCCACAGATTCGACAGATTTTCAACTTAATGGTGGTAGCCAGCCAGACGGGTACTAAGTACCCTACCACCGTGCAAATGCAGCTTATAGCCTTCCTCGATAAATGGGCTGTATGTTGAATCACTGAAAGAATTTTTCAAATTGAACCAGTAGTTCCTGAGATTAGTGCGTTCAAACAAACAAACTCTTCGGCTTTATAATATTAGTATAGATAATACCTATTGATGATGATTTAACTACATTAAAAGGATGAAAATGTTAGCAACATGTACTCCTTATTTAGCTGTTACCCGCAAATGAAGTGTTAGGTACATTATACCCGTCAAAATGGGGCGCTAATGAGTGACGTCACTAAGTAGCCATTAAGTGTATTTACACTGGGGGAAATACGGCCCAGTTACGAGTTTCTAGGAATCGTATAGAAATTGTTATCATGTTTGCTTTTTGCAATGGAATTTATGTTAAATTTTCCTATTCGATGTTTTGGAATAATTGTTTCCTATAGGAAAAAAAACGAATAAAAAAATCTTGACAGGAATTTTCTTGTAGTTTTAACTAATCTCCCAAATTAGATCAATCAACAGATATGGCATGAAATAAAACAAAATTAGAATAGGGAAGTATGTGAATTTGTGTGTAGATAATGAATACCTACTTATTTGTAAAAAAAATATACTATTTACATATTACTTAGATTTATTTACAACGAGTATATACAATCAATGTATAAAATACAAACTAAGATATATAAAAAACGTCCTCAAAGCCCTCGCTGCTGTCGATAGGCAAGGTTCCCAACAGGCTGGCAGCGTTCCCTTTTTGGATGGCCAAGCTTATGCGTTAGCGGAAAAAACTCCCAGTTACTTAATTATATAATCCTACTTAATTTTTTTTATTACATATTGTGTATAACATTTCTTTCAAGGATTAAAATCCTACCAATATAAAGCTTGGAATAAAAAAAAAGTTATTTCCTGGAAAAATATTAAATCCGTCGGAAACGTGGGTATTTTTAATAATGTACCAATAGTTATAAAAAACAGACAAATTACAATACAAGTTTAATATTATTTAATGTGCTTAAAGATTGACTTTCAGGTATATACTGTGGCTAGGTCAAAGATATATTCAAATTTAATAAACGTGAAAATATTATGTTTAATTATTTTTGAAACTCGTCATTTCGGCACGAAGGTCGCACAAATTTTATTAATTAAAAACTTGGTCCAGTTTCTGTAATGTAAACATTCTTTATTAGACTTTCATTTCGTTATAAGAAACTAGAAATATAAGATATGAAATAATTATGTTTGTTCAGTTAGCGAATGAAATAACTTTGCAATTTCTGCGAATTATTTTTACGGAAAGAAAATCTATTTTTAGTATCAAATAGGTTTTGACCACAGTTTCAATCTTGAGAGACGAACAGAGATGATAAATATATAAACCTAGAAGAAAATGTAAAAAAGAATTAACGAAACATAACGGCATCTTGGAAACAGATTTTCAACTTGAATGTGACCAATCTGGCGGATTTGATAAAGCCTGCTACTAATTCTAATCCTAACTAATATTATAAGTGCGAAAGTGAGTTTGTTTGTTTGTTTGTTACCTTTTCACACTTAAACCGCTGAACCGATCACGATGAAATTTGGTATGCAGATAGCCTATGGTACGGATAAGAACATAGGCTACTTTTTATTCCGGGGAAAACATAAGATCCCTGGGGAACGCGGGTGAAACCGCGAGGCGGAATCTTGTGTATCATAAAACCTCTGACCAGACAGTTGGTTCCAGCCAGGCGGTTCCAGTCAGGTAGGTACTACAAAGCACCCTACCTAAGAGCTATGTTTTCCTCACGATGTTTACTTTAACCAAAAGTTCAAGCGTATTGTAGGATTCGAACCCAATACTTTCGCCGCGGCATCTGACGTCACTACCACTGAGCTATCATCGCCTTAAGCAGGGTACTCACTTAGAGGTGTAGCATGTAATGAATCTGATACTGTATGAACCTACAAGTGGGTATGACTAGTCCATGGTCACCGCGTATCGAGCTTCGAGCCCTCTACGAGCACACTGCGAGTATCTTTGTGTTCGTAGTAAAAGCGCCACTCGGTGGGTCGCGGCGAGCACGCTGCGCTCCGCCAACGAGCAGCTCGCGGCAAGTTCGCGCCTACGTACTCATTTGATACAGTATCAGATACATTACATGCTACACCTTTAAGTGAGTACCCTGTTTTATAGCATACAAACTCACGGATATAAATAGAACTAGAACAAGAGCTTAGATACCTATACCTCTCTGTCTAATTTCAACTCATGTACAGTCTGCATTTAATTTAAACCACTGAGCCGGTGTTACGTATAAGCTAAAACTAAACGAGTCCACAACCGGTAAGTCACACCGCGGGGCTTTGAATCACTCAAAGTCTAATTATGAAAATTTGTACTCAAACTATTGTTAAAACTAAAAGTACCCACACTTTCCTATTACGAAGTTTGTTGGAGCATCGCACCGGAGGGATTAAAGTTTTATCATAATCCCATGGGTTGTTGAGTCCGAGTCACTGAATAGCCACAATATGACATCTTTAATATAAATTTAATAAATCATAAACATCAAATGAAATTAAAGGGAATATGAATTTATTAAAATTAGATCGAATTTAAAAAATAAAGTTTGAAAATAATTAATGGGTCCAAACTCAACAATGATCTTGAGCTTTCGGTGATGAAAAACATTGTGAGGAAACCATAGCACAGTGGTAGGGGTAGGGTACTTAGTTGTACCCGTCTGGCTGGCTACCACCCTCAAGTTGAAAATCCGTCGCCAAACATCTACCAGTATGTTACGGCAGCTGCACCTAAGAGATACTTCTAGGTTTTGTATGCTTACCACTTCCGACTACACCATCACTTGCCATGGTGAAATTGTGGTCAAACAGCCTATACAAATTGCCTGGATGAAGATGGTAGAAGTTAATGGTGAATTTCCTTTATTTATTTAAGTTTTGTTAATATTAAGAATGTAGGTATATCAACCCTGATAGTGTGTCGCAATTGATGAGACAAGTTAGTAAATGTTGGTAATGATAGATCACCTAAGTTTTTGTTATAAAATTCGCTCTGCGAACTCTCCTTTGCACATAGTAACAAGAAATAAACAAACTTTGATATAAGTTTGTTCATATTACATTTAAGTAATAATCTAAACATAGAAACTTTAGAACAATTCATTTTCTAAACGTTCAATAGTTATTGGCAATTCTCTTGTATAACTAGGTTTGTTTTCGTTTGAAATGCAAATCGGTAGGACGTTGTGTTACTCGTTTTGTTTACAGTTTACATAAAAAACACAAGTGGGCTCCGTTCTGTGGTTGCAGTAAACATTCGCTTTGTATTACCGTTCGGTAACAACGCTTCAGTATTAAGTGGATCATGGATATACGGAATCTAGATAAGTTCAGCATAAAATATAAATTTCTATGTTTTTTACCGCCTGGGAACTTCATGACCTTGTGACATCTTCACCTTTCTTTTAAGCCCTGTTTGGTATTGGTATCAGATGGCCGTGTGTTCAATATCCATTTATTATAATTGGAAAAGTTGCCCATAAAATTGGAAAATTCGGGAAAATATGAAAGTACTTTTCCTATGAAGAATAGAATAAGCTTAGTTATGTTTTCGTAGCCGAACCGATTTTGATGAATATAAGCAGAGGGTTAGTTTGGATTTTGGATTATAGAGGAAACACAGGACATTTTTTATCCCGGGAACGCGGGTGTAAACGCCGGGAACAGCTAGTATAAAATAAAAGCCGTTAGATTTTTTTTATTAGTTGTAAATCCTATAAATTGCTATTCCTAGAACAGACCTTACTTATAGTATTTTGGTTGCATCCAGTTTTTTTAACATATCTAGAATGTCGAGTACCTTAGAACAACTCAATGTATAGTTTTATTATTTAGGTGTGTTGCTACCGAATATCTTATGAGCCGTCGTGGGTTCGAGTTTGCCACTTTAGTTTGCCAAACATGACTTTAAAATGAAATTTTATAATTAATACTGAAGCCATGTTACTGTGTACAGAAAGTTGGTTGCTATAGCACCCCTTCGGAGCAATAACGAATTGCTATTATATCTGCACGATGCTCATCTAGTTCATCAACATCCCCGACGCTTCATACAAGAGAACTTATTTAATACTACAGGAGCATTGGCCTGTCCGTATGTTTGATATGTTTGTGTAAGTGATGCCGGGATGACAATACTATTGGCGTCCCGCTTCGTTGCGGGCAACGATATAATGGCGGGAGGGTGAGAGTGTCGCTTCTTTATGTCCGTAGTAATTAATTAGCATTCTTTGTCATTGAAAATATTTGAGTACGATAAGAACTAGTATTTACTGTTTATGGTGACTTACCCACTGGCATGTGTAGATGCTCAACCAATGGGTAGAATTATACGGGGATGACTCAGTTCTCGATCGTGGATTCGAACCAACGACTTCAAAACTAATGGTAATTTAAATCAAGACGTCCATAAGTCCACCTAGGGCCACAACTGAATAAATGGCTTTGACTTTGAATGTAAAATTATTATGTGTATCGACCTTGGCCAAGCAAAGGTCGGTCTAATCCGATTCAATAGTAAACTTAACTTAGATTAGATTTGTTGCCGACCTCCATGTTTCTATCTGTCCATTAGAATGCTAGATAGGGACAACCGTGTAATTGAATTTTTCCAAGTCATCGAACAAGCTTTTTTCTCTTTTCATTCCCTCACACCTCTTTTGTAACAGCCATTTTGTGATGCGTGGAATATTATCACTGGTAACTGTGAAAATTTTGATTCCATTTTTATATTCTATATGATTAGTTATACTTACTCAAAGGTGTGCTCTAGGTTCTGGGAATTGTGAATAGGTTTACTTTAGGTAAAGGTATCGAAATAATCGTAATTTTATGCATTTAGCTACTAAAACTTTAAATACGATTTGTGAGAATTCAAGAAAATATCTACACAAATAAATTATTTCAAATGCCTTTTTTGTGGAACGAAGACACCTTCGCAATGTACATAGAGAAATCTTGTCTCAATAATACCACTAGCACATACCATACACATACCTCAGCTTTTCCAACTATTGATAGAGAAAAAATTACGATTGACAGATACCTACACATAACAAATTTAGTAGGCTATATAACATCCTTGAATAAATGCTCGAATAAAGAATTATGTCACTTAATATTGACTCAAATCTCAAAAAAACTGCTGCCCTGGGAAAAAGCAGGCTACAACATGTACCAAGAGGGATTTTCGTTACAAAGGTTTCAACGTATAAGCAGCTTTGCAAAGAGATTAAGAAAAATGAGGGAAAATATAAAATATCTACAATTTTCGTAATAATATCAGTGGATTTCGTAAAGGATTACTCATTCAGGGTACGTATGAAGATTAATATATTCGTTTGGCTATAAGTTGATAGATATTAATTTTTTACTTCGACTAAGTTTAGTTATCCTAACTTCCTAACTAATATTATAAATGCGAAAGTTAGTTTGTTTGTTTGTTTGTTTGTTACCTTTTCACGCCTAAATCACTAAACCAATCGCAATGAAATTTGGTATGCAGATAGCCTATGGTATGGAGTAGGACATAGGCTACTTTTGATTCCGGGAAAACATAAGATCCCTGGGGAACGCGGGTGAAACTGCGGGGCAGAAGCTAGTGAAGGCGGAGACTTTATGGGCACTTTACACATCAAGATGTTGCATTTTATATCCTTTTCTATTTACATGGTATTTTTTTTTATTTAGTATAGTTTAGTTTTTAATTTTATTTTCATTTTTAAGTATTTTTTTTTTATTATAATCCTTTTAATAAATTACCCCTAAATCGTGAATAAGTAGATGTTTAGGCCATTACATAGTTATTTAAGCAGTGAAGAAGGAATGACGTTATACATTATTACTCAAAAAATAACTATTCCACAGTCCTTGACATATTTTGAACAACAAAGGTAATTCTTAAATCAAACTATCAAAAATTCTACTAAAACGCCTCATAAAAATCCATCACGCTACGGAATAGAGTGAGCGATCAAATGGCATTTTATGTTGCCACGTGCTCAGGGGAATAACCAAACAAATCCTTGCTGCGTTTAGATACAGCCCGACACGGTTACGACTCGACAATGGATCGCAGACTGCATGGCAACTGCATAGCAACGAGAAAACGAGGAGCTATTAATATAAAAAAAATGGAACAAAATAAATAAAGGACATCATAATATCTTGATCTGGCATACGAGGTTGTTGAAATGTGGGATATTGACTCGGCAACAATTGTACCGATAATCGTTTCAGCCCATGGCCTTATGGCCAAGAGCCTCGATAAACACCTCAAGAGGCTCGCGTTAGGCGGCTGGATAAAGAGCCAAATTAAGAAGGCAGTGCTCCTGGAGACGGCACGCATAGTGAGGAAGTTCTTCTCTCTGGAGCCTTGACCACCGGTAACTAGGACCCTGTTCGCGACACCGGTGGAGAACTGTTTTTTATATTTTTAAATGTATTTTTTATAACTTATTTTTAAAAATGTAATTTATAGGAATATATTTTAATTAATGGAACAATAATAATAAATTAAATAAACATACAGCAAAATGATACAAAAATATTCCAAAGTAGATGATCTTACATTTGTTGTTAATACTAAATTAAACCTAAATATTAGCTAAGATATAATTTACAGGTATGAACATGAAAAGTTATGTCAGGTCGAATCACAATAACTATAAGCGGTCTGCCTGGACTAGGTTAGAACCTGTATTTCAGGCTATCGCTATATAAAGAAAGTAAAACTAAATAAAGAGATTTATAGCTAACTTGAGATTGTGTAATGGTCTGGGAATCGAATATTGACTGCTGTCGCTGTGGGGGAAAAACAAAACAATAACTCAATCATCAATTTTACCTTCGCAAAAATTTCGTGAATGTATTACAACCTTAAGAAACTGTACCATTATTATTGTAGTGTCATTTTTATAAATTAAGGGCCCCCGTTGACGTGTCGCGGTCATGCCGTATCGCTGTCGTACCGTATAAAACCGACCTTGGTAGTAGAATTTAATCAAAGCTAACACGCGACCTCTCACGCGACTGCCTCAGTCACTATAAGCAATTATCATGTCGAATCAACACTGATTATGTTTTTTTAAACAAACTGTGGACGTTGGTTTGTAATTAAGGTTGTTTTCTCGGAGATTTTAGATACGAAGAATTTATAAGGATTTTGGTTTGATAAAAAGAAAATGTTTTGTTTTGGATACGAGTGAAAGTATCTATTTACTTTTAATGCGGTCAAAATGTGTTTATGTGTTAATTTATTTTTCATTTCCATTCATTGTAAATATTCAAATAAAATTATTAGATTAAATCACTGTAAAGAGTGTAAAATAACAATAATTTACTAATAGTAAGTATTCATTTTGTTTGTGACGGCGGCAACTTACCATCAGATGGACCGTCTGCCTGTTTATCAGCTTTCTGACATAAAAAAGTAAATTTACACTCTTTTGCTAAGTGCATAACAATCATAATCGAAGATCCAAGAGCGTATTTTATTTTGAGACTAAAAAAATTACCAATAGAATAGCGTCGGGCGCGACGGCGGCGAAGTGTCGTTTTTCTCTCCGCTCCAGCGGACAGGCAGCCTTAGTTAGGCATTGAAGCGAGTCATTCGAACAATGTAGAAAATAGAACTAGAATATAATATATCTTACTATTATGCCTCGTATAATACTAGGCGGCTTTATCTCAAGATAACAAAAGGTGAAATATATTCCATTTGGCGATAACGATAACAGGCAGATTATATTAAAGTCTAGTCTCGCATTTATTGAATGAGACTTGTCTGGTATTTCGTACCTAATTGACAGAATTAGACTTATTGATGGAGTAAGGTAAAATAACCTTTATTTATAATGATTTAAAATTGAAACTAGGTACCTCAAAGGACCTTTCTCAGCGTAGCCTATAAATATAATTGATTCTAAAATAAATATTTTTGCTAACGTTTTTGCAGGAAAGTCTTATGTAAAAAAAGTTTTAAGAATTCACGCCAATAGCACCCACAAACAACCGTATTTTTTTGTTGCATTCTGTCGTGGTTTAGATTCTGGGTTACCGCGTAATTAATTAAGTGATTTGAGTTTTTAAAGATTTCATTCATTAGAGTTTAAAAAGTTGAGTGTGTGTTCAATGTGACTTGAACTGATCCAGTGATTTGAAACAGATTTTATTCTCCGTTAAAATTATAATAAACCTATTTTTTTTTAAAACAAATAAGTTTTCATCGTTATTATTTTAAATATGTCTACAAAAACTTTCAATAATGAAAAAAACATGGTGTAGATCTAAAATAAACTAAGATAAAGTTGGCTATTTGTTTTAGAAGAATATAATATAAGGCCATAAACAATGGGTCCTGTATAAACTTTCTAGACTGACTGAAGAAAGTTTAAACAAAAGCCTTTTCGGATATTTCGTATTATTTTCTAAGACAACGCACGGTTGACATTCAAACACTCTTTTTGAATCTTAATATTAGATACATTAACTACATAAAAAGAGTTTTGGGTACTAAAAATACTGTAACACATTTTTTACATGAAATCTAGAAAAAAAGGCGGACGCCACCTCATAAAACAATTACTGAAGCACCCACAGTAAGCCAGCTCGCCATTACGCTCCGAACTACACACATACACAGTTACGTTGCCACCATTTTGGTGCTTCAATAGTTTCTTAGCGGCCATCTGTCCGCTTCTTTTTCTAAGTCCATGCATGGAATATGGAAAATTGAAGAGACTACGTTTTCAAATAGCTTTAAACTATATAAACATAAATCAGTATTATAGATAATCTAAGTATATAAATAACTGAGATTTGTGTATATAGATAGGTGTCATTATATTGACGAGTTCTATGTTAAACCAAATTGTATAACCTTCTAGCATTTACCAAGAAATAAATGGCACTCAAAAAGAAACGCCGCGAGGATCTTGCTGATTGGTAGCGGTGTCAGCTTCGATGATATTTCGATGAAAATAAAAAAGTAAATACGATAAGTAGTTTAGGAGTTCATCGTGAACCAACATCGTGACACGGGCATTTTATATATTAAGATAAGATATGAATGTTTTTATTTTATATTTTCATTAGAAATAAAGTTTATACCTACAACTTTAATTTCTATAACTTTATTTCCATTTTAATATTTATAAACTCGTAAAATGTATTGATTAAACGTTTTCACTTGTTACATCTTCTACAACCCCCCGCCATAAAATAAGAAGCGGATTGCAACATCACGGCAATCCGAACTTATATAAGGACACCACTAGATGCATCGGATGCCTTAGTCCGATAACCTAACAATCGGGTCGTACTTTGCGTCACGTATATTAAGTACCTTTATAATTATTGTTGAATTGAATTAAAATCTTTTATAAGTTAAATTTGGTTTTTTTTGGGATCCTCCGTTGTGCCTCTCGTAATTGGCGCAGTCGGTAGGATCGTCGAGTCAGTGCGTGAACTATCAGTGAACTATCAGTGAACTATCAGTGAACTATCTATCATAGATTCGCTTGTGACAGTGTGCTGAACTATACGTGCTGATTTGTGTTTTAACACAATATCGACGAATCCAGAAACCGGGAGACCAGCGGACCACACACGCCCATCCAGCCATCGATGACTCATAGTGCCGCCGTCGTAGAAATGTATATGTGAGTTGCACAATAATTCCGACACGGTTGGTTGCTACTCCTTTGTGTGTCCCATCATTATACCAAAATTTTCCATCCACGGAAAAACCGGGGAATAGATACCCCTAGGTCGTCCTCCCGCATCGCGCAGAGAGACGCTAATCGTAATTTAGACTTAATTAATATGGAGGGTCAAAACATGTCGAACCCCTCAATGTCTGGAGTTAGCCAGGACGCTACTCTAGATAAAATATATAAAGCTTTGCGTTTTGTACCAGAGTTTGATGGTACATCCAGTACTCTTACTAGATTTTTAGGATTATGTGATAGATTAATTTTAACTTATGTCAATCCATTAGCCGGGAACGAATTGACAAATTTATCTTTGTTAAACGGTATTGTTAATAAAATTACTGGTGCCGCCGCCAGAACTTTAGCAACGAATGGCATACCCCAGACATGGAATGACATAAGAAATACATTAGTTAATAGTTTTTCGGACCATAGGGATGAATCGGCGTTATATACAGATTTATCTCAACTGACTCAAGGATCAGACACCCCGTACCTATTTTATGAACGTGTTCGTAATTTACTTTGTACTATCATGACATACATAGAATTACATGAGACTGTAGACACGACTATTGAAGCTAAACGGACTCTTTACAGTAAACTTGCATTACAGACTTACCTTAAAGGACTAGAAGAACCCCTTGGTTCTCGTATACGATGTATGAGACCACCCACTCTGGAAAAGGCATTACAATATGCGCAGGAGGAAATGAACATAATTTACCTTCAAAATAAAAGTAATGTCCAAAATGTAAAAAAACCTAATTTACCTTCCGTACCTGTATCTTTGCCCTTACCTGTAAAACCTTTTAGGTTCAATAATTCATACTTACCGCAAATGCCTAAACCATACCCCAACTTTCCACGTTTCTATAACCCACAGCATACCAGGCCTACTTTACCTATTTATCCATCTAGAACACAGCAAATTTTTAGAGCGTTTCCATCAAATATGTCTACTGGCTTTAGAATTCCACCTCGTCAGCCAATGCCTCCACAGGCTCCACATAATAATTACTCTCAGCCTATGAGTGGAATTAGTCACCCCGTAGCTCGTGTTTTACCTCATAGTGGGCATGACTGGAAAATACATGGAAATCCACCTCCATCAAATTACTTTAAAACTAAACAGATTAACACTAATGAATTATATGATCCCACGTATTGTAGTGACTATGATTTTACCACAGAACAATATTATAATTCTTACGACAATTATCAGACTTACAACTATGACTATGATTTACCTTATTATGACTATACGGAAACTGAGGTGACTGAAAATCCTGAATTACCAGCCCCTGACAATAATACTGACTCTGGAATGACAATGACTACTGAATCCCAACAACAAAATTTTCCCAAAGATCGGAAAACCAATTTCTTAACATAGAACTAAATATACATAATAAAAGACAATTACCCTATATACAAATTATAATCAGTCCTGAACTCCCACCATTAAAGTTTTTAATTGACACGGGAGCCAACCAGTCTTTCATAAGACCTGATGTTACTGAAATTTATTTTCCGAATTTCCCGCTTAATTATGATCCATTTATGGTGACAAATGTACATGCAACCACTAAAAATAAATACTCTATAACTATACCATGTTTCAACGAATTTCAAGATAACGATTTTATTAAATTATATGTATATAAATTCCACGATTACTTTGACGGACTTATAGGTTGTGATCTTCTTGAGAGATGGTTAGCAAAAATAGACCTAGGATCTAGAAAATTATACACTAAATCGGCATGTAATCCTATACATATGTATATGTCTCAGAATGTAAATTTATACGAAAACATTATCCCAGCAAAATCGACAAAGTTAATTCGAGTACCTACTACTATAACCAAAGGTGATGTATGTATTAACGAGCAAAATATAGGCGGATGCTATATTGGTCAATGCATTACCATGGCAAAAAATAACCGTGCTATTTTAGAAATTACTAATCCTACAGAAAGTGATATTATATTTTCATTATCCGAACCAATTAACGCACATATATTTAACGAGCATACTATTCCCGCAGTGTCATATGATACTTATAATAACAATGCTCGACGGTCTCGCGACGTCTTATCGCGTTTGCGCATAGATCATTTAAATGTAGAAGAGACAGCCAATATAAAAGCGATTTGTACAGATTATTCGGATGTGTTTTATCTTGAAGACGAGTCTTTAACATTCACCAATCGAATAAAACATAGTATAAATACTCTCGACGAAATTCCTGTCCATAGTAAAACATATAGATACCCATACGTTCATAGAGAGGAAGTTCAAACTCAAATAAAAAAAATGTTAAATCAAGGTATTATAAGGCCTTTAACTTCCGCTTGGAGTGCACCGATTTGGGTCGTACCTAAAAAAAGTGACGCTTCTGGTAAAGTCAAGTGGCGCTTAGTCATTGACTTCCGTAAATTAAACGAGAAGACAGTCGATGACAAGTATCCGATCCCGAACGTTACCGACATTTTAGATAAATTAGGTAAATGCCAATATTTCTGTACACTAGATTTGGCTAGCGGATTCTATCAGGTGGAGATGGACCCTAAAGATATACATAAGACAGCATTTAGCGTAGAACATGGTCATTACGAATTTTTGAGGATGCCCATGGGATTAAAAAACTCACCATCAACCTTCCAACGTGTTATGGATAACGTTCTTCAAGGCCTACTGAATAAGATTTGTGTTGTATATTTAGACGATATATTAGTCTTTGGCACCTCCTTACAAGAAGTAATGATTAACCTTAAACAGATATTCCAGCGCTTGCGAGATTCAAACTTTAAAATCCAAATGGATAAGTCTGAATTCCTCAAACGTGAGACCCCGTACTTAGGACATGTTATTACTACCCATGGTGTGAAACCAAATCCGGACAAAATTAAGGCCATATCAAATTACCCCATACCACAAACCACTAAGCAAATTAAGGGATTCTTAGGACTTTTAGGTTATTACAGGAAATTTATACCTGACTTTGCTCGAATAACAAAACCCCTTACATCTTGTCTTAAGAAAGGAGCTAAAATAACTCTGTCCCCTGATTATGTAAAATGCTTCGAACACTGTAAGACCCTTTTAATGAATGATCCCATACTTCAATATCCCGACTTCACAAAAGATTTCATACTTACTACAGATGCATCGAATGTTGCATTAGGTGCAATTTTATCTCAAGGTTCTATAGGAACGGACAGACCGATAGCATATGCATCGAGAACCCTCAATGACAGCGAACAAAATTATTCCACCATCGAGAAAGAGTTGTTAGCCATCGTGTGGGCTACAAAATATTTTAGGCCCTACCTTTTCGGACGTAAATTCCAAGTGGTAACCGACCATAAGCCGTTGCAGTGGCTTATGAATTTAAAAGAGCCTAATTCACGTTTAACAAGATGGAGATTAAAATTATCTGAGTTCGATTTCACAGTAGTATATAAAAAGGGAAAGTGTAATACAAATGCTGACGCTTTGTCACGTATCGAAATACATAATGATGAAACCATCTCGTTAATAGTTAATACGTCACAAGCCCCGCGACATCACAGTACGTCATCTACCATCAGTGCTCCGTCAGAAAGTTCATTAGATGACCCCTCTGCCGTTCAAATACGTCGCTCCTCTTCATCTACGTTGTCAGCATCTGAAACAGAAATACGTATTAGATCATCTACAGAAACTGCTCATACCAGCGCAGAAAATCCTATTCTCGAGATACCTATAAGTGAAGATCCGTTAAATAAATACCGAAGACAGATAATAATTAATATAACAAATAACTTACCCAGATCCAGATCCACTGTTACGAAGCCATTTGAAAGTTACTTACGTGTTTCAACTAACGTATCAGAAGACGATCTCGAACGAGGAATTATAAATATAGTTAAAGAGCACGTTGATCCTAAATTCCGTACAGCGATCTTGGTCCAGCCCGTTGATAAAATGCTTCATATCATTCCAATTATTCAAAGAACGTTTAAAAGTTCTTCGATGAACCTTATACTTGTTAAACGACAAATCGAAAATGTATCTGATTATTTGAAACAACAAGATATTATACGATTATATCACGAAGGTAAAACTAACCATCGGGGTATTACTGAAACATACCATTCTTTATCACAGCGATACTTTTGGCCGAAAATAAAATCAGATATAACAGGTTATATTAATCAATGTTCTATATGTGGTTGTGCTAAATACGACCGTAATCCCATCCGCCAACAGTTCAAAATCGTTCCTCCACCGTCAAAACCATTTGAAGTTATTCACGCAGATGTTTTAACCATAGAACATGAAAAATACCTCACAATAATAGATTCGTTCTCTAAATTCGCTCAAGCCTATCGTATGTCGGATTGTACAGCACCTAATATTGTAAAGTCATTATTAACTTTCAGTTCACATCATGGATTCCCTATTTCCTTAACCACCGACCAAGGAACTGAATTTACAAATCAAGTAGTAACTGAATTCTTACGTTTACATAAAATAGAACATCATTTGATTGCTGCCCATACCCCCAATGAAAACGGTGTGATAGAACGTTTCCACAGTACACTTTTAGAACATCTCCGAATTTTAAAATTAAAACATAAGAATGAACCTGCTACTAATTTAGTACCTTACGCCCTTCTTGCATATAATAGTTCCGTACATAGTCTTACCAAATGTAGACCTTTTGATTTAATCTCTGGCCATTTCGACCCACGTAACCCTACGGACTTAAATTTGACGGAACGATTATTGCAACAATACATGCAAGACCACCGTAGTAGAATGAAAACGGTATACGACATTATACATGAATCATCACTCTCCGAGCGCGAAGCGATAATGACTCAACGTAATACTCATAGGGAACCTGAGATCGAATATACACCTGACCAGGAAATATACGTACGAAATCCAACAGCTGCCCGACAGAAACTCGCCTCGCGATTTACGCGTGACAAAGTCATTGCAAACTTACCTATTCATATCTACACCTCTCGAAGACGCGGACCCGTAGCGAAATCTAGACTGAAACGACCTAAGAAACATAACAACCCTACATTGTTACAGGTACCTAATAATGCTGATGGCTCTGGCCCGAGCTCAAGACATCCGACTTGACAGCCTGGACAATGGACCTGGTATATTACCTTATAAACTGGGAGACACAAAAATGATTTCTCACCATCATGTCTTTTTACGTGACATTGACCTCGACAAAATAGAACGACAAGTACTTACCATGCAGTTACAACTGACTGACGTTACTTATAGACTATCTGAAAATAACTTATTGCATTTTAAAAGCCAAATTGGTTACCTTAGCGATAAATTGAGTAAAATTATTTTACAGCTTAGAACTCTCGAACCTGATACAAGAGTCAGAAGAGGTCTTTTAAACCCACTGGGTACGATAATTAAGTCAATTTCCGGTAATCTTGATCATGACGATGCCTTACGGTTCGAACATGCTATAAAAATTTTGAAATCTAATAACAATAATTTGTCCAAAAAATTTAACCAGCATATTACCTTATTTAAAGAGTACACGTTTCAACAGACTCAGGTATTACATAATTTGACCAAAAATCAGTTAAAACTTAACGATGCGCTTAATTACGTCATTAATATGACTAATTCAAATAATGAAAGCGCTACGCGATATGCTTACCTTTCGCAATTGTTCATTATCTTAAGCGATAACGTACAAGAGCTTTCTGGTGAAGTTATTAGGATAGAAAATATCTTAGCTTTTAGTCGCACTATGTCTTTGCACCATTCTATATTATCTACTAATGATATTAATGTAATGTTAAGAAAACTGAGAAATCTGTATAGCACAGATCAAGTTATCGATTTAGAGATAAGAAACTACTATGATATAATTAGTTTAGGCTCATATTATATCAATAAAAAAATCGTGGTTGTCCTTAACTTCCCAATTACCTTATCTTTGACCTTTCAACTTTATAGACTTTGTCCTGTACCTAATAAAAATCTTGAAGTTATTATTCCACCTTATCCTTACGTAGCAACTAATCTTAAGGAATTCGTGTACATAGAGACTGAATGTCCGAAGGTTAGCACATGGCACATTTGTGAGCAGAAGATACAACATCAAATTAGATCTGAAAAGGATTGCATACATCAAATTATTCATTCACAGGAGATAGATGAAACGTGCCAAATCACGCCTATCTCTCTGTACAAGGAAGCTCTTACGGAGCTAGATAGTCAGCACTACATAGTTTCTTTTCCAAAATCCACCAAAGTTCAGATTTCCTGCGGTCATGAAAAGTACCAAATTGTTCAAGGCAGCTACTTAGTAACAATACCGAAGTTATGCAAGCTTAAATCATCAGAATTCACACTGACTAACATTGAAGACAGAGTAAAAGGTATCAGTGTCGAAATCGTTAGCTTCCCACGGATGAACAACATTACTCGGAAGAGCGGACAAAGCTACCAACTCAATTCAATTGATCTGAATAAATTGCACAATATTCAGAATCAAATTGCAATGGAAACACCTGTCGATTTGGAAGCGGATGATTCATCAACTATCTACCACACAACGATTCCTTTGTACATCTTAGTAACCGGACTATTGGGTGCAGCTGTAATCTCATATATCCTGTACCGACATCGAACAAGTACAATGAATTTCATGAAAACCAAAGACGATGGGAACAATTCAGCTGAGGAGATTCGAGCCGCAACTTTCGCTGTAGATATCAGCAGATAGTTGCTCATCTTGCAAGGGAGGTGTTACATCTTCTACAACCCCCCGCCATAAAATAAGAAGCGGATTGCAACATCACGGCAATCCGAACTTATATAAGGACACCACTAGATGCATCGGATGCCTTAGTCCGATAACCTAACAATCGGGTCGTACTTTGCGTCACGTATATTAAGTACCTTTATAATTATTGTTGAATTGAATTAAAATCTTTTATAAGTTAAATTTGGTTTTTTTTGGGATCCTCCGTTGTGCCTCTCGTAATTCACTTCATAATACTACTAAATCCGTGTACAACCAACCAACAAACAAATGTTTACAATAAAAATAAATAAACACCATTGTATTTTATTGTTAATACCAACTTATATTTTTTGAATACCGCAGGAAATGGCTGAAATTAATAAGAATAGCAGCCGAGGTCAATGCCTTATTATCACGCAACCGAAATATCAACTATTTAGGAAATGGACTTTATCTTTTTATTCGATTAATAAAAGGGGAAGTTTTAATTACACTTACGACTATCAAAAACTGCTGTAACATTATTACGCTTATGTCTTACTCTGATTTTCACACGTACGTCATTTACTTAGGAATCATTCACATTATCTTATTTATTCGGTATGTAAAGTAAATGATTAACAATCAAATGCCGATTCCGAATCCATTTAGAAGTTTAAACTTTCTATGGCTAGTTATTGAGTTCTTAAATTATAAGATTGTGTTAAATTTCAAAATTATAATTGAAAAAAATAAAATTTGTTCTTTATTTCACCAAGTGATGTCATGCATTAGGCTGA
Source organism: Tetheella fluctuosa (assembly GCA_951216915.1). NCBI lineage: Eukaryota > Metazoa > Arthropoda > Insecta > Lepidoptera > Drepanidae > Tetheella > Tetheella fluctuosa. The sequence goes on from OX578222.1 coordinate 11,123,784, forward strand.
ACAGGGTTATTCCTGTGCCTTTCAGTAAAATTATTAAAATGTATTGCAATAGTGTCAGTGTGGTAAACTGTCATTGGTCAACGTCAACATGGCAAAGATTCAAGCTAAAGACTACTCTATGACGTCATCTCGGGCAAAACTTTGGAAATTGACAAAAAAATACTACTAGTTGGAAAACAAAAATGTTGAAATAAATTGTTTAAAGTAAGTATCTATAGATATTATAAAGCTGAAGAGTTTGTTTGTCGAGGGATCTTACGTTTTCCCGGGACAAAAAGTAGCTTATAGCCTTCCTCGATAAATGGGCTATCCAACAATAAAATATTATTTCAAATCGAACTAGTTGTTCCTGAGATTAGCGCGTTCAACCAAACAATCAAACTCTTCAGCTTTATAAAATTGTGTTTAGATAATAATAAACGTAAATCTTATAACTTTAAACGAGCAAATCTTGTATTATACCTATACCTACATATATTTCAAGTTAATTAATTTTGGTGTATTTCCTGAAAAAACGTGATTTTACACAAAAAACAATACCTCCGAGCAAAGTCGGTCGTCCAGGTACTATAGTTTGATAATAAAAAAATACTTTTTATAGGCTTGTGTTTGACCACAATCTCACTATGGTAAGTGATGATGTGGCCGAAGGTGGTAAGCACACAAAGCTTAAAAGGAACTGGCTCTCAAGTGCAGCTGCCGGAACACACCAATAGGTGTTTGGCGACAGATTTTCAACTTGAGGGTGGTAGCCAGCCAGGCGGGAACTACAAAGTACTCTACCACCGTGCTACGATGTTTTCCTTCAGCGAAAGCTCAATCTCATTGTAGGATTGAAACCCACGACCTTCTCCGCGGCATCCGACGACACTACCATCGCATAAAGATATAACGTAAGTTAGTTTTAAGTTAGACAAATTGCTAGTTCCGCTTACAAAGGTAAAACCACCGGATGACCTTTTATTTCGTTATTCTATAGACAATTTGAGCAGCTTCATTAATATTTTAATAAAATATAAACAGCCCTGTCGATCAAGGCTCGCGTGAGGTATCCCTTTGGCTATCTTGTACCTACCATCGCGTGTCGAACCTAGTGCCTATACTATATTATAAATGAATTTGTGATGAATATTACAACGGTCTGTGTCGTTTACATTTAACCACGATTTTTAATTATAAATACTCGTGCAAGTGAATTATCGCATTTTTTTTTATTGGATATCCAACAGCATAAATGACAGGATACCACAATAAACAAATAAATAATAAAATAAATATTCTGGGACATTATTCCTCACAGACGGCCATCTGACCCCAAACTAAGCAGAGCTTGTGCTATGGAAGCCAAATAGCTGATATACTACATATACTACTTTTCTTTTGTAAATACATAAATATATAGATAATTACAACCAGACACAGGACAAACAGACATGTTCATGCACACAAATGTTTGTCCTGAGTGGGATTCGAACCCACGACCTGTGACGTGATACCACGCCAACCGGCCCGTCAAACTAATATTTAATATAGAGTGTGCAAATCGTGTATTCCCTATTTATTCTATATCATATACCCGAGGGATCTTAAGTTTACCTGGAATAAAAAGTCAAATTCAAATATACGGGATACGATCTATCTATGTGCCAAGTTTAATACAAATCTATTCAGCTGCTTATGCGTGATTGAGTCACAAAAATACAAACTTTAATATTTAAAATATTAATATAGGATCATAATTACTAGAAACTAGTTTCATCCGCGTTCCCGTGGGATCTTATGTTTTCCGGTAATAAAAAGTAGCCTTTGTGCTATTCCAGACTATAATCTATCTCTGTGCGAAATTTCATCCAAATCCGTTCAGTAGTTTTTGCGTGAAAGAGTAACAAACATACATCCAGACATACAGCCATCCAAACTCTCAATTTTTCACATTTATAATATTAGTAGGATGTCTGCATATAAACAGCTGTTCGTAATTTAATCGCAACACCCACTTAATATTGAAAATTCCACCGCTAAGGGGGTAAAATAGGGGTTCGCGGGTGAAACCGCGGGGCGGTAAGCTTCGATTAGCAGACTAGACTAACCAATTTCTAATTAGTGATTAGTAATAGAATATAGTTGTTCAATAATAAAAATAAAATTACTCAATCCTTCTTTTACTCTAAATTAACCAGAAAAACGTTATATTAAGTTTATGTCTTATTACTTTGTGTTTATTTTTATGTTATTACTTTGTAGTACCCGCCTGGCTGGCTACCACCCTCATGTTGAAAATTTGTCGCCAAACACCTGTTGGTGTGTTCCGGTAGCTACACTTGAGAGCCAGGTCCTTCTAGGCTTTGTGTGCTTACCACCTTCGGCCTAATCATCACCTACCATAGTGAAATTGTGGTCAAACACAAGCCTACACAAAGTAAAAAAAAAAAGTAGTAATGACATCGAATACTGTGTCAAAGGTCATAGATTCGAATATGGATACAACTAGTGGCTCTGAGACCTGTAGACCTCTCGCAATTTTTTTGCATATCTCCATATCTCCACCATTTACTTTCTAGTACTCGCCTGGCTGGACATACAGGAGTGTTCCAGCAGCTGCACTAGAGAGCCAGTTCTTTTTAGGCTTTGTGTGCTTACCACCTTCGGCCATATCATAAATATATAAAACAAAAATTAACGACGTAATTTTTGTACAAACAAAATCCAAAGCTTTGAAGCTCTCATAGCAAATAGCTAAATGTGCTGATAACGGCCCCAGATTTAATATTTTTAAAGACTTACCCGAAAAATGGGGACTCTCAAACTTGAAACTTGAATTTTCACCAAATTTTGCATTAAACTTAATTTAATACGGTACAAAGTTCTCATTACATTACTTTGTAATTTCATACATGACTTGAAGTGCGGCTTTGTTTTGAGATTAAATAATTAATTTACTAAATTATTAACATCGGATAAGGTATCTGCACTAATTAAATAAAGATGAAAGAACTTTGCTATTTTGTTTTACTTTCAAAGGGGAGGTAAAAGGTAAGAAGATCTGTTTTCCGACAATTCAGATGTGGTACCAAACAAAACAGTTGTCCAATAGATACTTAGGCGGAATTCAATGGACTAATTAACTGACATCATTTTCAATCCTTTTTTGTTAAAGGAAATAGTCGGCAAACAATCATACGGCCCGCCTGGTGGTAAGCGGACGCTTGCAAAAGCTGGGGCATCACTCACGCGTTCTCGACCATTCCCCCTCTCCGATGAGCTATGGCGACCTTACTCACGCGCAGGAACACAACATTAAGTTATTTGGCTGCGGTATTCTGTAAGGTGGTGGTACTTCCCCAGTCGAGCTGCTCTATGAGTGAAGAAAACGCTATGCTCTACCTCTCTTAATCTCATCGAAATTTACAAATAGGTATGAAGTTTTCTTTACTTTGAATAAACTTGTGTTTGACCACAATCTCACTATGGTAAGTGATGATGTGGCCGAATGTCTTAAGCACACAAAGCTCAGAAGGAACTGGCTCTCAAGTGCAGCTGCCGGTTCACACCAATAGGTGTTTGGCGACAAATTTTCAACTTGAGGATGGAAGCCAGCTACCGGGCTATGGTTTGTTTCCTCACGATGTTTTCCTTCACCAAAAGCTCAAGCTCATTGTAGGATTCGAACTCACGACCATCGCCGCAGCGTTCGACATCACTAGCAATCAGCTATCATCGCCTTAAAAGTTACCAAATTAACCTATTACGAGGTCCAAACTAAACTACTAATAAAAAACGAGACTACTACAACTGATACTGTTTTCATTTAAAACCTTTTTCACAATGAACAAGTCATGATTTAAAAAAATAATTGAGAAATAAAATGAGAATAATTGGCTGTTCAATAGTTTAATTTTCAATTAAGCATTTGTCGCAAACACGCGGCATGGCGGGAATGGTACATTTTACTAATTCCATACAATTTACTTGAGGTATGATTAAGACTTTCGATATTATTACGATTCAATACAGCGTACACCTAAGCTTTTATCTTATCACTCAACTTTCTGGAGTCTATAGAAATAAAGATCTACTGCTTTTCTGTTACTAATTGTTTTTTTTTATTCTTAAATATTTTTTTACTATACCCAGAGGCGCATCGAGCCAGATGCTGTAGAGCACTTTTGTTATCACCAAAAATTTCTAAATTTTGATTACTAACACTCAATTTAATACGATTAAGCTTCTGAAACTGCAATGAGTTCCATTTTCATTATAGAAACATTACCATGGATTGCAAAGAGGGCTGAGGTTCCTTCATTGAAATCAAAATATGCAGTACCACAACCATTAACACTCTTAGACCCATCACTGAAAAATTACTTATACTTTTCTTGTAATTCTTTGATATATTTCCTTTTATATATCGGGTATTATACCAGACTACCTTTTATTTAACTTTTTAATAAATGTCAAGAAAATCAGTCAAGTGCCTACGTAATATAATACAATTGTACAACAAAAATAAGTTTTTATGAAGGACTTATTAACCTAAAACAATATTCAATATAAAGTCATGAACGTCAAACTTGACGTATCAAAATTTTTCCGATTAAAATATTATTTAAATTATTTTATTATTTACATTATTCGTTTTGTTTCAGGTCTGCGGTTGGTGTGAGTGAGCTACCCATATCCTGCCGGGAGGTGATCTGCCGCCTCGAGCGCCACATCCCTTTCTGCTCGATCTGTATGTGCGGCCTTCGTCTTCCAACCCAGCCTTATCAAGATTGTAGTAGTGTTGTAAATATATGCTCCCTTTGGGCTTAAATATTGTTCCTGGCACCAGTTCGGAACCTTGCAACCAGGTTAGTGACGCATCGCAGGAAAATTTGTTGAGATGTGAGCAGTGCTCTCAACCTCGGTATTTCCGTGGAATCCGTGGTTTGAAGATTCATGTTGGAAAGGTACACAAACCTAATCCAAGTGTAATCAATGATACCGGCTCCTCTAATCCTGGCGTTTTTATTTCGGCTTCAAATTCTAATCATTCCAACCATTCATTTTGGCAACATATTTGTTCTCTTAAGAATAATGTTCCGGTATTAAAGCGGATCCCACGTGGAGCACGTTTCTGTGTGGCTTCAGCTTTATGTCTATGTATTGACAAAATTCTTTCTCAAAATTCGCAAACTGCTTGGGAAGAACTGCTCACATTTCCTTACAGAGTGCTGTACGTCCCTAGTCGGCACCAAAATGAGATCTCTCTCACTCAGAAAATTAAAAATAATTGTTCAAATCCAAACTTAATTGTTATTCCAAATATTTCCAAACATAAAACTCATATCTTGGCAAATACTATTAGGAAAATCGAAAGTAAAGCAAACGACGGCGATTTCAAGGGAGCAGCACATTTGTTGTTTTCTAGCGATGTCGTCGCTACAGATACACCCGAAACCATGTCTGCTTTAGAGTCGAAACATCCACCTCCGCTCCTAAATTTAAATCTCCCGGATCCGCCATCTTTTGACCAATCTTGTCTAAATTGTACCGCCAAAGATCTTTTGAGCGTGATTTTATCTTTTAAACCTGGCTCTGCTGGCGGCCTTGACGGTTTTACACCACAGCATTTCAAAGATCTTGTCTGTGGTGCCGCTGGAGATGCTGGTACCAAATTATTATCAAAGTTAACCTCCCTTATAAATTTAATGTTGGAAGGAAAGGTGCCGAGCGCCATTACCGAAATCATTTATGGGGCCAACCTTTGCGCTCTATCCAAAAAAGACGGTGGTATAAGACCCATCGCTGTGGGTAATACTATCCGTCGTATGGCCTCCAAAATTTGTTGCCGTCACATTCTCCCTCAAGTTTCGGAATTATTTCAGCCCATTCAACTTGGTTTTGGCTCAAAGGGAGGTTGTGAGGCAGCTGTTCATGCGGCTCGGACCTTTCTGTTAAATAATGGAGGTGAAGTTTTGCTTAAGGTTGACATAAAAAATGCATTTAACTCTGTCGATAGGGCCGCTCTGTTAACGCAAATTAAGGATATCTGTCCTGACTTATATCCATACCTTTGGCAATGTTATGGGCACCCTTCAAAACTGTTTTTTAAGGAACACCCACTTATTTCTGCTGTGGGTTGTCAACAGGGCGACCCTCTCGGTCCAGCCATTTTTAGTTTGGCAATTCATCCAATCATTTCCGGTTTACAGTCTAAATTTAATGTTTGGTATTTAGACGATGGCACCTTGGGAGGCGATGTTAGTTCTGTTCTCAATGATTTTAAATCACTGATCGAAAAATTTAAAAAAATTGGCCTTGAATTTAACTGCTCCAAATGCGAGCTACTTATTTCAGATTCTGTTACTGAATCTGAAAAACTAAAAATTATTCAAAATTTTAATGATTTGGCACCTAACATTAAATTACTATCAAAGGAGTCACTTCTACTTCTTGGTGCCCCTGTCTTAGACGAATCTATTCCTGGTTTCTTTGAGCAAAGGATTCAAAATTTTAACGACTCATCTAATCGGCTATTTGAAATCAATGCGCATTATGCATTTTTTATTATAAGATTATGTCTATTTGTGCCTAAGTTTACTTATTTACTCCGATGTACCCATTTGTTTAAATTTGATCAATTATTAAATACGTTAGATAACATGATTAAGATTTCTCTGGCTAAAATCCTAAATTGTTGTTTTGATGAAAACAAAGTGTGGTCTCAGGCCACCCTTCCCGTGTGTTATGGTGGTCTAGGAGTGCGGAAAATTTCAGACATTTCACTGCCGGCATTTCTGTCGTCGGTATATAGTGTGGGCGACCTCGTTGGATCTGTTTTGGACCCATCTATTGGATCCGTTGAGGTTTCTCACCTATCCGATGCCAGAAATGCCTGGCAGGCAGCTTGTCCAGGCACAAATATTCCGTCGCTAACCTTAAGTCACTCTCAGAGAGAGTGGGACAAGCCTCTATGCGAAAAAACTTGGCAAAATCTATTTTCCAATTTTTCTTCAAATTCGGACCGCGCACGCTTGTTAGCTGTCTCTGAGAAGGAATCGGGTCTCTGGTTGCAAGCCATTCCATCTACAAACATCGGTACTTTGTTAGACCGAATCACTTTAAGTTTATGCATTTGTCTCCGTCTTGGTTCCAGGACCAATCATCCTCATCGCTGCCGCTGCGGAGACTTTGTCAACGAGCTCGGCCACCATGGGCTTTCGTGCTCTTTAAGCGCCGGCCGTTTTTCACGCCACGCGGCTCTTAATGATATTATCCGTAGGGCTCTTGTTGTTGCCAACGTACCTTCTGTACTAGAACCAGTCGGAATTGCGCGTGACGATGGCAAGAGGCCGGATGGTATGACTTTGATCCCGTGGAGTGTTGGCAAGCCGCTGGTGTGGGATGCCACGTGTGTAGATACACTTGCGCCTTCCCACTTACTGGCGACTTGTAAAGTCGCTGGGGCGGCTGCGACCGGTGCTGAAAAATCCAAATTTAAAAAATACGCTTGTCTTGGTTCTAATTTTTCGTTCATGCCATTCGCAGTTGAAACCATGGGTCCATGGGGGTTCGAGGCTCGCCGATTTGCTCGGATTTTATCATCCAAGCTCATCGAGGCTTCGGGAGACCGACGGGCTGGGAGCTTTTTCCGCCAACGCATAAGCTTGGCCATCCAAAAAGGGAACGCTGCCAGCCTGTTGGGAACCTTGCCTATCGACAGCAGCGAGGGCTTTGAGGATGTTTTCTATATATCATAGTTTGTATTTTTTACTTTAATTGTAAATATGTAAATAAATAAATATAGATACCAAGCCAATTTAAAAAGAAAATTTCGTGTCATTTTTCATTACAATAACATCTTGATTCACCCCGAGGAAATATCCAAAAATCAACCCCAAAATATAATCAAGAAAACTTTGGAATTTTCAAATTAAATTTTCTAAAAGTCGACGTTCGTAATCAACTCAGACCCAGATGTGAATGCGAGGGGATGGAAGGTGGACGGTGGGGGGCAAGGGGGTGATATACAGGGTGTATCCCCCGGCCTCCGTTTCAGACACACAACTGAATTATGTAAAACTTTTAATTGTCCTCCTCGCCTTTCCTTCATTAAAATTCGAGGTGTTTTGTTTGAGCACAAAAACTTACACGTAGCCTACGTTTGATTTTATTATATATACTTACTTACAAATCGTTTAGTGTCTCCTCTTTATTCACCTTTCATTTTGTCGTATCACTATGAATAATAACACAAATATAAATAATCTGGGATATTATCTTTACAGCCGTACCTACCGAATCGAATCCCATAGAAACTAGATAACTAATATAGTACTTACATAATAATAAAAAACGATTTTTTAACAGGTGTGTTTGTACAGAAGTGTTTGTCTTGAGTGGGAATCGAATCCACAACCTGTGGTATGGCAAAATTACATCAAAGGAGCCTTCATTTATCTTCACCATCATAATCACATTATTATCAGCTCACGTCAAAAGAACAACACTCTCCCATGCCACCGATCCTTTTTGCTGTCTCTTTCTATAGCTATTTAATAAACAAGGATGGATATACTTTAATGATTAAATTCTAACTGATGTTTCGTATGGCAATAAAGCAAAAAAAATCCAAGCATGATAAATCCTAACACTATAATATTATAAATGCGAATGTGAGTTTGTTTGTTTGTTACCTTTTCATGCCTAAACCGCTGAACCAATCACGATGAAATTTAGTACGCAGATGGCTTATGATATGGAGAAGGACATAAGCTACATTTTTCTTGGGAACGCGGGTGAAACCGCGGGAGACAGCTAATATATTATAATTCTCACAATTTGTATAGCTACAGTTTTTTTTCCTCATTGAATACGCATCAAAGTCTAATAAATAACAAAATAAGCTCGACTCACGCGATAATCACATACCTCTCTGTACTCCACATTATCCAAAACAAATTGAAACCTGAAAGTCTCTTATCCTTAAGAAATAAAGATCAAAATCGTTCGTATCAAGATTAATAATGTATTGGAAGGGTTAAAAGCGAAGGCGGTATAAACCAGTAATTACCTGTCAAAAGTTTAAGGGTTAGGGAAAATATTGGGTCGTTTTCATACTGTCACATGTCAAAATTGTGTTTTTAAACTCATGCATTTATTATTTCACCCCACACGAGCGTTCGCAGGGTTAGTACTAATTGGACGTGTTTTATCTGTTATCAGTAAGTACAGTTACTGTTAGTGATTGACGGGTTATTAAAGTTCATATCAGCAATTAGTTATGAGCGTATATAGTCAAAACTACTGTAGGGCATGAATTGGCATCTTGAGATAACTTATTATGGACATTTTGTAGGGAAGTTACAAGGTAACGTTTCGTTTTCATTTTATCTTCATGAAATAAAAGAAAGCATGGACCTAGAAAAAAAGGCGGACGCCACCTCATAAAACAATTACTGATGCACCCACAGTAAGCCAGCTCGCTTAAATGCATACACGTCCAGCACGCACACATTCACAAGACACTAAGCCGGCCGCCCGCCATTTCACTCCGAACCACACACACACACAGTTACGTCGCCACCATTTTGGTGCTTCAAAAGTTTCTTAGCGGCTTTCTAGGTCCATGGAAGAAAGAAAGAAAATCTATTTATTTGACAAATCGTGTATTTTGAATTTCATTTTGTAATCTGTGGCGTTGCCCAATGAAGATCAATTTAAATGAACAAGTGAAGTAAAATTACAAAAATACCGTGATATGTTTTAGTTGAACGGCCACCATTATACTAAAAGCTGACCGACTTGTACGGACTTGACTTGACTATGTAAAAGTGATTTAATGTGACTAGAATTTTATATCATAACTCGACATTGGCAAAATATAGGACAAGCTAGAGCATAGCAATATGTCACTCAAAGAGCAGCTCGACTGGGGAAGTACCTCCACCTTACAGAATACCGCAGCCAAATACTTAAAGTTGTGTCCTGCGCGTGAGTAAGGCGCGTCGCCAGAGCTCATCGGGGAGTGGGGAAGGGTCGGCAACGCGCGAGTGATACCCCTGGTGTTGCAATTGTTCATAGGCTACGGTAACCGCTAACCATCAGGCGGGCCGTATGCTTGTTTGCCGACAATGCTGTATAAAAAGGAAGCCATGAAATAAAAACATATTTGCTAGGACAGATTTTTATAGTTTAAAATGGCTGGCAATGGTTGCATTCTGCACTAATAGTAAGTAGGTATACATTAACAAGAGTACATGTACATATCTTGGTATTAACAGATCGTATCGTAGCCAGCCAGGTCGGTACTGCATAGTACCCTACATAAGGTAGAGTAGCGAAGGTCGTGGGTTCGAATTTTACAATAAGCATGAGCTGTCGGTGAAGGAAAACATCGCGAGGAAATCATAGCACGGTAGTAGGGTACTTTGTAGTACCCGCCTGGCTTATTTAAAACTCATTTTAAAAAGACAAGCCCTCACCATTTGTCCAGTAAAAACGTTTGTAAAATGAATAAAAGAAGTGGACATACAATACACATATAGTTCATATAACTGTTTCTATTATGTCCATACATGTCAAGCTATGAATGCTCACACATCGCTTCAACATTCGTACAATAGAAAGGCCCCACCAAATCCTTGTTTACGTCACTACCAATACGGGAGCAAAGCTTAGTAGCTACAAAATTAATTACACCATATTATAAAGCCTTATTACAAACGGTATAAAGTGTATTTTCCCAAGATCTGACAGCAATAGAGGCTTAGTTATGCCATGTATCCATTTATCTTTGTGACGTAACCGCCATGCAGTGAATTAAAACGGGCTCGGAACAAAAAGTTTTTTGATAACTTTTTTTGTAAAAAGTGTGATATGTCGCTGGCTGAAATACAGGAACGGTTGTCATGGCAACAGATTAATTAATATCTTTCTACATTTTTTATTCTTTAGCACACGGCTTTACATGGTTTTTAATAACGAAGTATTTTTACAATGTATTTATAAACTTGAATTAAATCCTTAAACGTACATGTATGTTTTTTTGCTATAACTGATAATTACTATAATTATCTGTATTTAAATTACAATTTATTGCAGCACTCATCCGTGACAACCAACCACAAAATACAAAATGGTCGCTCACCATGCTACTGAATTTTATATTCTTTTCTATTTTTATATTTAATGTGAATTCTATATTTGACCACAATATGACTATGGTGAGTGATAATGTGGCGATCGGTGGTAAATAAGGTTACGGTAGGAATATAATTGTTTAGGGCGGAGGACTCGGGGGAGTCTGCCACCCGCCACAATCAAGCTCAGGTAGATGCGCATGTGTTCCCGCACGCTTCCCATGGCAAGACGGTGGAGACAAGAGCTCAGGTCTCCACCGTCGACAATGACGACGTCGGTGATGACGTCGTCGAAGAGGAGGCTTCCCACCAGGCCGTCGCTGCTGAATACGCGGACGAATGCTTCTTCCCCAGGTTTTTAATCAGTAAGAGTCTGACATAACCCCTCCGCTTCCCTCCGGAGCCGTGGGGTATCCATGAGGTTATTTATTCTAGTATATCCATATATGTGGCAAATTTCAATTAAACCCACTCAGCTGTTATGGGGTTGAGTGGTAACAAACATTACACATTCACACAAACATTCGCATTATAAAATATGAAGTAAGATTCTAATACATATTGAACTAAGCAACATCCAGGGAGGTAACTGATTATTCAACGTCTGAAATTAAGAATTATAACTCCATTATTTACTTTATCAACACGCCGAGTTATAAATTTATTATAACTGTTTACGTAAATTACTGATTTAATGTGCAATTTACGCTGCCATTAACATCAAATATAGGAAGTCTTCCGGAAGGTGAAAATGAGTTTCCAACAAGAGTCCGTCCCAAGTTACGCGTTAAGTCGTCTTCGGACAAAATTATCATCTAGCTAGAGTTATAGTTAAAATATTTTTTATCCGATAAATTAAGCTTATTTAATAATAAAAAAATACATACATATCACCCTGTGGTGGTTTTACTCACATTCTAGAGGAGATCTCCATATATCTCGGAATATTTTCCTGGAATGAAATCCGTAGCTCAAATTATGTTTCATTTCATCAAAATATAACTGAAAAATGTTATTGAGTATCAAAAATACCTACCTACCTACTTACCTAAGGTATATATCCTCATATTCAATGAGGAGTTTGTGTAATTACTGAATGCTTATGAGAATAGTAAAGTATATAATTATAGAGTAAATTTTGTTTAATAGAGTCACATTTATGTAAGACAACACTCATGAAAATAATGATTCTACAATATTTATTACCAAATGATAAGGAGAATAGTGCTCTCATTTTTTCTAAAATCTACCAAATCATTAAATGGTCGAACGGTTAATTGTGAGTTTATAATTTCGAGAAGCAACCTTTGGAAAATCCCTTATTTTAATCGTGTTAAAAATGTTTAAACTTTTAAGCACCATTTTTTATATGAAGAGACAAAAAAGCCGAGCTTTTTTGTTGGAGTAATTTGTAAAGGTGCAAATTCCAGCTTGAATGTTGCTGGTTTTTAGGGTTCCGTAGTCAAACAAGGGACCCTATCGTGTGCCTATCCCAACTATTTTGTTAAGACTAAATAACTGATATTAATATGAATCTGTCATTTTTCAAATAATAAAAGTATACAAGAAATATATGTGAGGATGTTTTTTTTTAGGTATAACAAGGTGTATATTAAATTAAAAATATAGAGTGTTATATTTCACATTTCTTTTAATATATGGATTCGTTTACGAGATAGTCATTTTTGACAAAGTTACGTCACTTCCCTCTAAAAACTAAAACGTATAGTACAGTAGTAACATCACTAATATTCTAATGAATTTAAAAAGAATAACTAATATCTATAATAATATAGGCTTTACTAGTTTACGAGCAAATAAATGCTGTTTGCGTCCAATTCAATAAAACATATTCGGTGTAGGTGATACAATATGTTACTTGCTAACCACGGAACCCAACACTGCGCGTGCTCCAACACGCCCTTGGACAGTATTTTACATAGTTCTGAATTGTAAGTAGGTGTGAGGAAGCGTGGAATTTTAAAACATTTGCTCTGTACATTTTTCAAATGAGCTCGAATGTAGGTTCATTTAAAAATGGTTAATTAGTAGCTCGTTAGGTTTTTGTCAAAATAGGAGACCATTTTTAGTAATAATTTAATTTACGTCTTTATTATGATATACCATCTGGAACGTACACTAAAATCGAGTTTAATTAGAGAAAATTAATTCTGAAATATAGTAACATACTATAGCAGCACCAGGGGAAATAATAAACATATGATTTATTCCCAAATATCCCATTAATACATTTCATGAAGAGAAATATTAATATTTTACCTTGGCAACACTTTGTCTACATTAAGCTTCGTTGACGGCACGAAATCCTTTTTTTAACATCCGCTAAAGCTTTTTCAATGCGAAAAAAACATGGTAATTCATTTGTTGTTGAATAATTGAATAAATCACATTAATGGCCCGGGTTTTTTGCAAATGGATTTGTTTCAAAAAACCTTTTGCGGTCATCTGTAGGTAGGACATAGAAACAAGAAACCTGCGATTTCATTTTTTTTATGGTACGGTTACCATTAAAAAAAATGAACGGCGATAGACAGTTCTACGTCATCTATGGACACTAGCAATATCAGTGGGAGTGCTAAATGCCGATTGTTGAAATGACATGACGAAGGTAAGGATTTCGCATCCAACAACTTGATGTTTCGGTGTACAAAAACATAGTAGAAAAACCTAGAAGGCAACTGACTCTCAAGTGCAAGTATAATACCCTGGTGGGTCTTGGCGATTAAATCATTCTTTTATAACACGTTTAATATTTAAGACTACTATGTGAAAAGTTGTTAACTAGTAAATATTACCATGAATTTGTATCAATTTTTTTTTTATTTCAAGCGTGTCATACTAGTTTTACTTCCATAAACAGGCATGGAAAAGAAATATATTTAAAACAGTTTATTATAATATATGGCACCATAAATTTTGGGAACTGTATTTTTAGAATGTATTTTTGTTGTAAATAAATCATAACTATATATTAAATATGAATGTGCAGTTAATCATTTTGTAGTACAATATTGTAAAATTTTATTTATTTTTCTATACAGATACAGATTGAAAATCTGTGATACCAAATTTTATTTACTCTCAAACAAAAAAAAATAAATATTTTTCTACTTTGTCATACATAACTTACGTTAGTATTAACAGATAACTAATATCATTATTTTATTAGTCTGGCATTATTTTTAAATCTCAACCAAAAAAGTTTTGTTTGAGATGAGTTGATTTTTCACCAAACAACCCTATATGCCATCCGGCAGCTGCACTTGAAAACATGTGTTATTTGTGTGGTCACCACATTCGGTCACAATGAGAGTGTTTTTTAATACTCAATCATCTCTCCCTCTAGTCGTTTCCCTCACTGCTGAGGATCGTGGCTCTTTCTGACTTTGTCAACCAGCTATCTCCAGCCGGCAATAGAACAAACATAATATATGTATTTATGCAAACATATTTGTGTCCTAGCTGGATATCGAATCCACGAACTGTGGTGAGGTAGACAGGGATATCGCCGCTATACTAACCCGTCAAGTAAAGATCCTTTTTACTATTTGATAATATTAAATGGGTCAGAAAATTTAATAAATTGTAAACACAAGAAAAGCATTTTGCGCCTTTCCTCCTAAAGGTTCCATAATAAACAGTTTTAAACGTAACAAGTGATAATGGTACCTGAAAATTATGTAATTATCCTGAAAGATAACGACTCCTGAAGTCCTTACATTGTTTCGTTATAGATTACTTTCATGAAACTAAAGTTAGCACCGTTGTTAAAACTTAACAGGGAAGACGTCTCTAAATCCTATTAAGTCTTGGTCTCTTAAGATACCAATTAGTATATTAATTATTTTAATTTTTTTTTTTACCGATTCTCTATGAAGCATGTAGTTTGTATAAATGTGGTTCATTTTATTAATTAAAAAGAAATAACCTAAAACCATTATAGAAAAATATCTTCATCTGAGAATAACGTAACACGCTTTATTTTTAGTTTTGATTGTTTCCTTTTCACGCCTAAACCGCTGAACCGATCGCGATGAAATTTAGCACGCAGATAGCCTATGACATGGAAAGGGACATAGGTTACTTTTTTCTCGGAAACGCGGGTGAAACCGCGGGGGACAGCTAGTTTTTTTTATATATTAAAATATCTATTTTAAAGCGCTTAGTATGTTTGTTGGTTTGTCCTTCATTTACGCGGCAACAGATCAACTTGTCAGGCGACTTTTTATCCCGTGAACGCGAGTAAAACCGCGGGTCGAAACCTAGTTTAATTATAATAGTACAAAATTAACATTTGTTTCCAGTAATAAACGGTAGGTAGTGAATTAGTTGTCGGAATTACTTCTGTAATGAAACCCGAAGGTTGCAATTACGTAGTGAAATAGACACCTTCACCACACGTAGGGTCCATTCTCTTAGGACAATAATCATTATTAGGGTTCCGCTGAGGACATAGGGACAGATGCTGAACAAGTATTCTATTATAATTATAACTGAAATTGAGTTCTCTATAATAAATAAATCATAATTACAAAAGAAAGAAATAGATTACAAAAAACGTGCACCATTTACCTACAGCATTTGTGAATTTGTATTAGAAGTTTGTATTAATATAAATAAATATATCCTGAGACAGTCCTCACACACGGCCATCTGACCCCAAACTAAGCAGGGGTCGTGCTATGGAAGCCAGATAACTTATATACTAAGACTACTTGTCTTGTAAATATATAATTACACCTAGACTCAGGACAAACATTCATGTTCGTTCATGCTCACAAACATCTGTCCTGATTGGGAATCGAACCCACGACATGTGGCATGATAGATAAGGTATCTTACCAACCACGCCAACCGGCCCATCATTGTTACTTAATCATGATGTAATAGCCGAATGGATGAATCTTAGAATAAAACATAGGATACATTTATTCCGGGAAAACTTTACATCCCTTAGGAACGCGGATATATAAACAAACAGTACAAAATAAGCGACACATACAGAACCATCAATAAATAAGATAAAAGAAAATAACTATAACATCCCATCGCATTGAAAGTGTTAATAAGCAATCAAGAAAACAATTTCCTTCAGACGATAGGAATCACTTTATTAGCTCTCAAGAAATAAATAAAGGGGGAAATAATACGGGGTGTCAGTATTAATATTATCTTCTAGTAGGTATAAATTTATCCGAGGCGTCAGCGCAGAATGCCGAACAATAACGGGATAGTGTTAAACTAGACTGCTTTGTTGTGCAATCATTGTACGATTTGGATGGATGAGATTTTCGATTTAGTTTATGGTAGGTTTTAAATTGTAAGTGTCCTGGGATGTTGACGGGCTGGTTGGCGTGGTTGGTAAGATACCTTATCATGCCACAGGTTTTAGGTTCGTTTCCCACCCAGGAATTAATTTGTTTGCATGGACATGTATGTTTGTCCTGAGTCTGGGTGCCATTATCTATCTCTTCTAATATATAAAATTCTCGTGTCATAGTGTTTGTCGGCAAACTCCTCCGAAACGGCTCGACCGATTTTTATGATTTTTTTTGTGTATATTCGGTAGGTCTAAGAATCGGTCGTAGGCTATTTTTTTTATACCGCTATGCGGGTGAACCCGCGGGGGACAGCTAGTATAAGTATATATTTAGAAAAAGGAGAATTTCAGTTATCTTTCACAAAGACCACTATAATATTTTTTTGTTTTCTGTCTACTAACCAATAACTTATGCAAAGGAAAGTGATGAAGGAACCAACTAAAATATTGTCCCAATAAAAAAAATACTCTTAGTAACTTTATACTAATTAGCTACATACATATTTTTCAATCAAAAATGGCTAATGATAGAAAATTGCAAATAATTCTACATTTTTTATCCACACAAATCTTTAGTGAAGACAATCTCTCTTAATTTGTTGACCGTCTCCCCTAATGCCGGGATATAAACATCAAATATCTGAAAGGACCGCCTATAACCCGTGAAATTAAGCTAAAGGGGGGATGGCCCCTTAATTCTTAACCTCGTTAAGTTTTACCGGTGTATGAAGTACAATGCGCTTTATTGGAAAGTGGTCTTTTGTTTTACAGTTTTTGAATGGAAACCGTAAATTGGGGCGATTTTCAATTTTCGGGATGTTGGTTACTCTTTTTGTTTCTTATTCAAATATTATTTGGTATTAAAAACTGAACGCATCCTTTCTGTTTTTTTTTTGTTAGCACCACTGACAGTGAAATCGCTTTTACCAGCTTGTTAGAAGAAAATATAACTGCTAATTTGTATATTAAAAAACTTGAATGATGCAATTGAAGCAATCCAATGTAACATCATAGCTTACAGTGATTATTTTATTTCTGATAAATAATTATGACTGTTTTCTTGTCGACAACCAGTATTATGGTTTCTGTAAGGAACTTTAGTATAAAAACTAAATCCTTAAGATCCACACGACCATCTGATCCCAAACTAAGAAAAACTTGTACAATGGAAACCAGATATATACTACATATTGATATATTAATTACTATCGAATTGATTTATTAGTACCTGGATAAAAATAGCCTATTTACTATATGAATATTGAGCAAATAAGATCGCACCTAGTGTTGGGTAGGACACGGTTTTAAAATGAGTTTGTAAGAGTAGCCACTTTTTTGTACTGAGCCAGTACAATGTCCCACTTCAAATGAGGCGAGGTGTCGTGAAGCTCTGTAGTATATTTGAAGTAAAGAGTAGGTATGTATCGGTCTCGTAAATGTCCGTCGTTTTTTTCTTTGTATAGGCTTGTGTTTGACCACAATCTCACTATGGTAGGTGATGATGTGGCCGAGGTTGGTAAGCACACAAAGCCTAGAAGGATCTGGCTCTCAAGTGCAGCTGCCGGAACACACCAATAGGTGTTTGGCGACAGATTTCAACTTGAGGGTGGTAGCCAGCCAGGCGGGTACTACAAAGTACCCTACCACCGTTCTATGGTTTCCTCACGATGTTTTCCTTCACCGAAAGCTCAAGCTCATTGTAGGATTTGAACCCACGACCTTCGCCGCGGCGTCCGACGTCACTACCACTGAGCTATCATCGCCTTTGTCGTTGAATAAAAAGACGTGCCATTGAAATGAAGCATGACATGCACATGCTTATCTGTCTCTCACTCACTCACCCTACAGTTCACGTCATATGAAAGAGTAAAGAGTAACGCGACATTAAATTTGAAGTAGTACCTACTTACATGTCAAAATCTCGTACCGCTCTTACATTATTTCGTCATGTACGGGACAAATGTAATGCCTCTTGTATGTCCTACACAACACTAATCGTACGTGTAATCGCACCATCCAGAAGTTTAAACGCTCCTTATTGTCACTTTTTAAAGTACCCCTAGTTTTTAATGTTCGTGTCTGATTGTACGTTCATTGAATAAGATGATGTATTTTATTTAATAATTCAAGCAGCCATTACTTAAATTCCTTTTAAGAAAATCAAATATATAACAATAAAGTTATAAATTCATTCGTTAACTTTTTTGGAGGCCGGAGTAAGTTTTTCTTGGGAAATAAGTATTACCTTTTTTTGCATACTTGATGTGGAATTCATATTCAAATCTACGTCCAATTGCTAAACGAAGTCTTTTTACTATGAAATCATGTGAATTTCTCCGAATAATATTAAAAAGTCTTACAGAAGTAGGAATAAGCCTCATACAATTTTGCCGTTAAGGAACATGAAATCAATTTATTTTCTATTTACATATTTAGAAAATTGGATTCAATAGCTAGCTTAATTGAGTAATTTTAGGGTCTCACAACTTCTATCGAAGTGGATATTATAGAATATCCCCTTTGGAAAATGCTTTATGTCAACGACATAAGGTCGTAAACCATGACGTGGCTTAGGTAACAGCAAAATAGCACTCAGCAATTTTACTTGCATATATTTTTTATGGTAAATTAATATTGGTAGTTTGGTAGCGTATAAATAATATTTACTGCTTATGTTTTCCCGGGATCAAAAGTACCCTATATTATTCCAGGGTATAATCTATGTGTGTGCCAAGTTTCATTCAAATCCATTCAGTCATGCATGTGTCACACACATCCAAACATATAAACTTTCACATTATAATATTAGTAGACAAATCTTAGATTAATCTAACTTAAGTCAAACAAAACTATTTCTTACTGGGAATAAATAAACTTATAAATAATTAATTATAGTTATTCATGTCATATATTCTTGAGAGCGTGTTTCCTGTAAATAATTCTTGGAAATGCAAAGTGAACTTTTTGTTGTTTCTTTTTAATTTGCGAAGCTAACAAGTAGAGTGAAAGTTTACAAGTTCGGAAAGCCGGACTTTTGGAATTAAATTAAAATGTTACAATTTATGGTTGGGCGGCTCTCATAAATTCTTTGCCCTAATTAGCCTTGCCGACTCGCTTCCACTGTACACTCTTTTACAGCTCAATAGCAGTTTATTAAATAGTTACAGCCCGGTTTTGTACATTTTTTTGTATCGGAGCCATGTGGAAATCCAAAGGCTTTTTCCAGAACAAATTTCTTAGCGCACACTTGCTATAAAAAATGCTAAATTTTATCAAATGTTCAGTAGGTATGGTTCATGTTTGACCACAATATCTATTGTTAGTGATGAAGTGGTCAATAGTGGTACACACACAAAGCGTAGAAACAAACAAATGCAGAAACAAAAGACAATCTATTCCTTAAACGGTTCGAGATTTAATCATTCAAAAATGATAATAATACTATTAAGTCTTCTTTTTTAAAATGACGTATTATGTAGCATCTATGTAAAACAATTAATTAGTTTATATGCACTACAATTCATGTTTTTTGCAGCTATGACGTAGTAAAACCTTTTTTCTGAGGCACAACCAGGCCCTTCATGCCAACTATGTTTGAGGTGGATGGTGTTTGTTTGTTGATTCTATTTTCTAATAAGAATACAGATACAATAATTAGTGGTCCCTTGTGCTGAGATATTATTATAATTATCTATAAGGGATTGACGCATAAACGTTTTCTCCCGAAATACAAATAATCTTGGCGTGATTTGTACAAAATATGTTTGTTCATCCTACATCGACAGATAGTTGAAAGGAAGGAGAAAGATATAGGCATTTTTTTATAGGTACATGAAATGCTAAATTATGTAATAAACTATATATATATATATATATATATATTTATTTTTCCTATTTAATAACAGGTACATGTAAGTGTTGAAAAAGTTGCAAGTTACAGAGTTCTTTTCGAAACTTATATTAGATGGTTTCACCCGCGAACCCCTATTTTACCCCCTTAGGGGAGGAATTTAAAAATCTTTCTTAGCGGATGCCTACATTATAATAGCTATCTGTATGCCAAATTTTAACCCGATCCGTCCAGTGGTTTGAGTTGTGCGTTGATAGATCAGTCAGTCAGTCACGTTTTCCTTTTATATATACAACAAAGAAAGACGATTTATTTCAATGAAACATGATTAATATAAATTAAAATGATTACAGTTCCAATTATTAAAAAATATCAATACTGACGTGAGGTATTTTTTTTAAAAAATAACTGTTAATCTAATTATATGGATCACCATGTTGTTGCATATAACCTAATGGCATACGTTCTGTCAAACATCCTGTATATTTTACCAATATCTTGATACTTCGTCTCTTCATTTTATACATGACTAGTAAATTTTTATTAGATCTTCAAGAATATTTACATTAAGTCTATTTTCTAGTTTCAGACAGCCTAATGGTGTTCCCACACAGTATACAATATCTTATATAAATGTTTTTGGACCATTTTTTTGTTCCGTACCCAAAGGGTTTTTTACCCTTTGGGTACGGAACGGGACCCTATTACTAAGATTTTGCTGTCTGTCCGTCCGTCCGTCCGTCCGTCTGTCTGTAACCAGGCTGTATCTCAAGAACCGCGATAGCTAGACAGTTGAAATTTTAACATATAATGTATTTCTGTTGCCGCTATAACAACAGATACTAAAAACAAAATAAAATAAATACTTAAGGGGAGCTCCCATACAACAAACGCGATTTTTTTGCCCTTTTATTTGGGTGCAACCTATATGGTAGTTCCCGTTGACCTAAAATAACTTTGGCAAAAAGCAAGGTCTTACAGCACAAATAAAGGAAAAATTCAAAAAAAAAAAGTTGAAAATCAAAGGATGTCCCCATAAATACATAGTAACGCCAATTAGCCAATTAATAAAGACCACTGAGTTGTATGTACCCATTTTTATTTTTTTGTTGGAAGTTCATCACAGTGCATGATTAAAAATCTGTCACCTAACACCTGTCACCTAACACCTACCGGTGTGTTCCGGCAGCTGCAATTTCCCAGTTCCCTTCTAGGCTTTGTGTGCTTACCACCTTCTGCCACATCATCACTTGATTCGATTGTGGTCAAACACTCAAAAGTGTTTTTTTTTTTCAGAGTAATTTGTTCCCTAGTAAAAATTGTTCAGCATGACAAATCTTCTCTTCTTTTGTCTTCTGTATATGTAAAAAGAAAAGGTGACTGACTGATCTATCAACGCACAGCTCAAACCACTGGACGGATCGGGCTAAAGCTATTATGATGTAGGCATCCGCTAAGAAAGGATTTATGAAAATTCCACCCCTAAGGGGGTAAAATAGGGGTTCGCGGGTAAAACCATCTAATATAAGTTTCGAAAAGGACCCTGTAACCTGCAACTATAACGCACAAGTATTTATTCTCCAGTTCACTTTTACGACTTTCATAACATCTATTCGGTTTTGTTTTTTTTACACCTCTCATTTGAAACTTTATTATTGTCATTAAAAATTGTATATACTTCAAATATTAAGTCTTTCGGGAACACGGGTAAAACAGCGAGACAGAAACTAGTTAATTTATTATTTGGAAAAGAGAATTGTGATTGATTTATTAATTATCAATACACGTACGACCCATATACTACCGGGACTATTTAAATTAACTAATGAGATTTAGGCAACCTTTTGAAGAGCGAATATTTTGCGAAATTCAATTTATAGTTTCAGATATTTCAAAAACCATATACGATCCAAAACTTGCCAACTTATCCAGGACATCATTCCCAAAGGATTTCAGAGTTCTTCACTTAAAGTTCATATTTATAATGTAGTTTCGCCCATTACAATTATTTAGGGTACGTCATCACCACCCTGGCGGTATTATTTAAAATTATCAAATAAAGGTTGATTTTTCATATATGTTTGTCTGCATAATATAGTATCTCATTATAGATCTATAGCATGATGTTAAAAATATACACACAAAAATAAAAGAACACAATTTTCTCGTAACGAAGTAGAATATAAACTTCAAAGAAGTAAATCCGAAGATTACACAAAAACAACGAATAATGATTTTAATTAAAATTTTAATAAACATTTTTCCGACGTATTTTAGTATCGCAACAGTGTGCTGAATATGTAATTGAGATATTAAACGAATTTAACGATCAAGCTGTTGTTAAAAACGTAATGTTACTAACCTATGTTTATAATAAATTAGTTTTTATTGTTAGTAAAATGTCAATTTCTTTACATGTTTATTATTGTAATATTACATTTATTAGTTTATTATTGCATCTAATTATTTATTTGATGTATTACGATTTAAAATTATTAAGTAGTGTATGTTTTGCATAAGTGTACCTACCCATCATAAATGTATCCTGTTACCCGAGGTTGCCTGGAAGAAATCGCTTCAGCGATAATGCCGCCTTATTTGTTTTCACTATGTCTTTTATAATTTGTAACTTCTGTGTTGTAATGTAGTGTCAAACTATCACACTGCTAATTTTCATCAAGTAATTTAGCCATGAGAACGTAACAAACAGACTTAGTTTCGTGTTTATTATATTATGTAAGGTAGTATTTACAAACTATGTATTTGTTTATGAGTTGGATGACTATAACACAAACATTACGTTATACAAATTATAACATTTTATGTAATAATTTATTAGCAAAACATTACGCTAGTTGGGTAAAAATCCTTCAATAGTAGCATCGCAGTACATTTATGCAAACATATTATTTGTACAACAAAATATAAGTCTTTTTGTAAAAACAAGTGACATGCACACTATTAATACTAGAAATAAGCATAAACTTGTAACCTCTGCTTATAGACTCCAAAAAGTGCAAGGTTCATTTTTGGGACTGTGTACACGCTTCTATAATAAGATCCCTCCTGCACTTTTAAATTTGCCATTACATAAATTTAAGGAACGTGTTAAGTCTATTTTAGTACAAAAGGCATACTATAACGTTAATGAATATTTAAATGACGACAATGCTTGGGTGTAGCGCTCGCTCTTGCAGGATAAATTTTATGTAATAGTCTTAAGTTTGTTTTGAAAAGAGTAATTGCTGAGTTTCTTGCCGGCTCTTCTCAGTAAAAGCAACCTTCCGAACCGTGCGTTAGAGTCTGACTATTCTTAAGTGCCTGTGAAGGCCTATTTGATTGAATGAATAAATTATTTCATTTCATTTCATTTCAATTCTTGAAAAAAAAAAGATAACGATATCATTCTCGACAAAATATAACTTTAGTATAATTTTCAATAAAACATTGACTATATTTTTATTCACCCTTACTCAGTAATATACACATGAGTATAAGCTTACCCCTTCCCTTACTATTTGTTCAAAGATGGCAGTAAAAATATTTTATGGTAAAATACACCTACTACTGTATATTCTTAAAACATGGGACTTATAATATTTAAATAAGATCAAATTTTAGTAACTTCTAGTTAACTTTTATCTATGAGATAAATATGATAGTTTGAGAGATTCTCTTATAAATTCTGCCAAATGGCCGTATTTATCTGATTTTGTGTTGATATAACAAAAATTAAAAAATAACGAAGGTCTCGTACAAACTTTCATCCCGCTTTATTCCTCATTTTAATTTCAATGATTTTTAAAATATCTTCCTACTCCTAAAACCTATTCTTCAACCAGACGTTTAAGCTCGGCGTTTTTCTAGTCATTCAATCAATCTGTCAGGTCTTGTTCTTTTATATACATACCTGCCACCACATTGTCGGCAAACAAGCATACGGCTCGCCTGATGGTAAGCGGTTACCGTAGCTTATGAACGCTTGCAACACCAGGGGTATCACTCGCGCTTTGCCTACCCTTCCCCCCTCCCCGATGAGCTCTGGCGACCTTACTCACGCGCAGGAACACAACTATAAGTAATTTGGCTGCGGTATTCTGTAAGGTGGATGTAATTCCCCAGTCGAGCTGCTCTTTGAGGGATATATCGCTATGCTCTACCTCTCTATAGGTTTAGGCTGTGCGTTGATAGATCCGTCAGTCAGTCAGGATATGTTTTTTTATTATGTATTTTAGAGAAATGAACACGGTCCCCAGGTTCATTACAGTTCTTAAATATGTCTACCTACTTATTCACATGTCATTAGCGTTCGAATACAAATAGTAGTACCTCAACATGTAAAATATAATCAAATATCAAGTAGAGTCGTAAAAGAGTACGCGCTCTTTACGACATCGTACCATAATAACTCACTCGGAGATCCAAAGTCAAACGAACGAGTATTTTGGTGTCGAACTGTCGACAATCCCCGAGTAAAAATAGTAATTTTATAGGAATCCACAATATATGTTGGTATGGATTGTTTTAAGTCTTTCAGAAAATTCTACTATATATTATATAGGTTGGGGAAAAAGTTTCTTAGCATTTATTAAGAAAATTCAAAACATTTTTTATATAGTTTATTTACATTTAACTAAAGTATGTAGGTACCATTTTGTTCGATAACTTTTTGCCATCTTGTAGGTAGGGACATGATCCCATTGCTATAGAATTTTTGGGACATCTGATCAAAATACGGCGACAAGTGATTTTGGCAGTCCTCTCGTGATGTTAACCTGACACTACCTAAAGAATTCTGAAGAAACCGAAACAGGTGGAAATCTGAAGGTGCAAGGTCAGGACTATACGGCGGATGCATTAATACCTCCCAGCCAAACTCTCCTAATTTTTGCTGAGTGGCTAAAGATGTGTGAGGTCTAGCGTTATCATGATGAAAAATCACACCTCTTCTGTTGATTAATTCCGGCCGCTTTCTCTCAACTTCTTGCTTTAATCTCATCAGCTGTTCGCAGTAGAGTTCAGAATCGATGGTCCTGTCTGGTGGTAACAGCTCATAATGAATAATGCCCTTCCAATCCCACCACACACACAGCATCACCTTGTTGCGAGTTAACCCGGGTTTTGCCACAGTCTGTGAAGCCTGACCGGCCTTTGACCACGACCTTTTTCGCACGTTCTTGTCTCCACTTTTCATCACCAGTTATCAATTTCTTCAAAAATGGTTCGGTTTCATTACGTCGTAATAAAGAATCACAAATGAGTACACGGTTCATTATGTTTCTTTCAGTGAGCTCGTAAGGTACCCAAATATCGAGCTTGTTTGTGTACTCAGTTTTTTTCAAATGCGCCAAAACTATTTTATGGTCAATTCCTAGTTCTTCAGCTACGTTGTAACTACTGATATGCCGATCTTGCTCCACTTTTTCAAAAATGGCATACATTTTATCCGTAATAGGGCGACCAGAGCGACGTGCATCTTTGACATCAAAATTTCCGGATTGAAAACGCTTAAACCAAATTTGTACTACTCTCACAGACACTGCACTAGATCCATAAACATCGCATTTTTTTTTCGCGGCTTGCGTTGCATTTTTACCTTTTTTGTAGTAAAATTTTTAAATGTATTGAATTTCTTCATTAGATTCACTCATCTTGACGGTACGAAAAACAATTGAAAATCACACATTTTCCTAATTTGAATTTGGAATTATGTTCTTTAAAATTTTAACTTTCAATGATACCAAAACCAGCCAGATACAAATAGTATAGCCAAAGAGATTTTATTACATGTTCATACATACTATAATGCGAAAAGACTTTTTCCCCAACCAATATATAATATTATAAATGTGAAAGTTTGGATGGATTGATGGATGTATGGATGTTTGTTACTCTTTCACGCCAGAACGGCTGAACGGATCTGAATGAAATTTGTCACAGATATAGATTATAATCTGAAATAGCATATAGGCTACTTTTTATCCCGGGAAAACATAAGATCCTACGGGAACGCGGGTGAAACCGCGGGGCGGAAGCTAGTCAATAATGGTAACTGAATAACATAATGAAGCATCAAACGTTATGCCCCCACGTGACGAGACAGCGAGCTCATTAGACTTAATGATTAGTGTCCAGCGCGGCCTGTCAACGTGCAATCTAATTCATACGACCTAACGAGACTGCCGCGGATTGGACTAGCAATGTTTATATGACGTTATCTCATTATGGCACGTGATGGACGGCCATTGTGTCATTATGGTAACTATTTATGAACTGATTACGTTAATGGTTAGAATGTTTAGAACTTATGGATTTTGAAGGGATGATAGCAGTTGTTGTGACGTCAAATACTCTCAATTCGAAAAGAAATAACTCCATTGAAAATATGTAATGAAAATTTATAACAAAAAAAATCTTGAAACCAAACATTAAAAATGTTACCAATACTAATAATAGTTCTTCGAAAAAAAAAAGATTTTTACATAAACAAAACTTCTCAGAAAGAACGCAACCTCGACATCATTACACAAGTAGGTACACATTCTACGATTGGCTTCTTTGAACCGCTCGCGCGTTTCACTTCCGGCCTTTTTCCCTTTTTTTACATACCAACCACTCTTTACCGCTCGACTTTTGTTTCGCAATTTACCGATAGTGGAAACCGGTTTTTTGCAACATTTTACTCGGGCGTCACAGGCCGCAGTCATTCACTCGGTTCAGGCTCGCATCGATTAAGCTTGAAGCTACGAATAAATTTCGAGAGCTTTTAAATAACTTCATTGGGTAGTTGACGGTGAAAAGCTATTGGTGACACTTGAAACAGGAGTATGTGCGAGAATTGATAATCATAGTTAATCAAATATAAAAGTCAGTTCAAAGTCAAAGTCATAGCCATTTATTCAGTTTAGGCCCTAGGAGGGCACTTATAAAGGTCGAATTAACTGAAGTTACCACCGGTTCGGAAATCAGCCTTCAATTGAGAAGAACCGGCAAGAAACTCAGCAAGGTTACATTTTTTATATATTTCATATAATCTGATTATTGGCTATATGTTTTCATAAACAGCTAAATGTACAGTACAATATACAATTAAAACAAAACGAAAAATATCAATATAAAGTATGGAGGAGCAAGGTGGTAGACTCCTCCATTGAAAAGGGAAGATCTTCCGCCAGGCTGGGTCATAGTGCCTGGGGACCGCGGTCCAACTGTAGATGTTGGAATCTTGTATATATGCAAAGTACTCGACTAACTTTGTCAGTGCGATGTAGAATCTTGTTGCGCCATCTATCTACGGATAGCGGAGGTCTTGATAGATGTCGCTACAAAAGTAAATAATAAAATGTAACGCAAACAAGTTCTTATTAAATAATAGCGAATACGCTAATGGCTAAAATTAAAAACAAAGCAAATTTAATCCAATTTTTGTAATTATTTTTCTTTTGTCGCAAAAAATAGAACAACATTTATATAATGTTTTATAATATTTAAAATATAAAAAAAAGTATTGATAAAAAACATCTGCTGTTTCATATCACAAATAAAAAACAAAGACTAAAGTCGGATTTTTCTGGAAAAATATAGCTCTCAGGTAAAAAAATGCAACAGCTATCAGTTGCTAAAATATTTCCACCGTTATTGTTTAAAATCCAGCACAGTTAGAGCAAATGGTTGTAAAAAAATACGATTGCTAAATATAAAATAATCGTAGATCCACGTCCCAAACTGAATGTTATTTAAATGTGCGTTCCATTCGGCCATTTTGTGAGCGAGAATGGCAAAAATGCCAGCCACTGCAATCGTTCCGTGTTCAGCCACCGTAGTGTGTACGAACCTTGGACAGCGGACGTGACGTGGCGCGATGATTGCATTTATGTGACAAAAAAATTACATCCTTTTTATTAACTTGCTACAGAAATGGAAGCTACAAATGTGTGATATGAAAACTGTATTATAATTTAAAAAAAAGGAAAATTAATATATTTTTTATTCAAATAAGCCTTCACATGCACATGTGAATAGTCTGACTCTAACGCACGGTTTGGAAGATTGCTTTTGCTGAGAAGAGCCGGCAAGAAACTCCGCAATTACTCTTTTCAAAACCAACACAGATTTATTACATGAAATTATTTATCTAGTCTCACTGACAATATTTGTGTGTCTAACGGAAAAAAAAAACAAAATGATGAGTGACTTACTAAATAAAATTATAGCAAACTCAAGAGACATATAAAATAAAAGTGATGGTACGTCTGATCATTAACATTATGCTTCATTAGCTCAAAATTGTAACTTGATCATTATGTTTATAGCAAGATTTTATCGTTTTATAATTTTTTTAAATGATATAATATCTGTATGTATCCAAACTATAAAACTTCTTCAGTAATAAACCCTTACCTTGCAAAAAAGGGGTAAATAAATTATAGACCTAATCGCATAATTTAAAACAAGATATGATACGATAAAATTAAGCTAAACGTCCCCTAAAATATCGTTACATGAACAAAAATCCCTTTTATAATCGGCTTACATGAAATTACTTCCGACCCTGTTTTGATTAAATATAGTCATAATAATGTCCCGGGTTTAATACTTTCCTTTAATCGATTTTATACATGAATGCTTACTTGGCAAAATTTATATGGGGTAAAAATATATGTGATTTACTGTTGGCATTCTGTTTAACTGAGACTCTTGTTAGTATCTGAGGCATAAGGGGTTTAAATAATTGTTTGTTTTACGATTATTTGGACAGCTTGAGCTAGCCCTCTTGTACTAATCTGCTAAGTTAGACACTCAAAGATAAGCACTAATAGCTTTAATTACTTACTAGGATAAAACTGTCATAAAAATGTAAATAATTTATATCTACAATTAATTATTTTTTTATTATCTGTAGCGACATCTATTGACTACACAAGAAACTATCCGCTACTCGTGGATAAAATAGAAGGATAAGATAGATGGCGCCACAAGATTCTAGATCACACTATTAAAGTTTCTTGAGCACTCGGCATATATACAAAATTCCAACATTTACAGTTTGACCGCGGTTGGACACGATGACGAAGCCTGGCGGATGATCTTTCCTTTTAAATGAAGGAGTCTACCACCTGGCTCCTCAATATACCTAACTTTGTCGATTCGTTCGTTAGATAAATATTTCCAATGACATATTTGTAGCAATGACAACAGAGGTAGAGCACAGCGATATGTCGCTCAAAGAGCAGCTCGACTGGGGAAGTACCTCCACCTTACAGAATACCGCAGCCAAATAACTTATAGTTATGTTCCTGCACGTGCGTAAGGTCGCTAGAACTCATCGGGGAGGGGGGAAGGGTCGGCAACGCGTGAGTGATACCCCTGGTGTTGCAAGCGTTCATAGGCTACGGTAACCGCTTACCATCAGGCGGGCCGTATGCTTGTTTGCAGACTGTTGTATAAAATAAAAAATGACGATTTTATCTCTTCTAAACCGATGAGTAGGTACCTTAGATATCCCCATAAGTTATTAAGCTTTCACGGACATTTAATTTAGTGAAAAAGCTTACACTGTAAAGGTAACGTACTCTATTCTTCACTGTTACTAAGACCGCAACTTTATTCCCACTAATCCCACTGAAGTAATAATGTCTCACTAGAGAGGTCAATCAATTGTTAAACTAGTTGTATATCACTGAATGGCCCTTCTCATGATTCATTTTAATGATTTGTTTTGTAATATTCATATGCCTGTCACTTAGTCGTTTAAAATGAAATAATTAAGAAAGAAATGAAAATAAACTCAACCATCCATAATTAGTATTCCTTAGTAGTATGGTAGTATCTTTAGCAAATAATAATAATAATGTTATTACAAAAGAATATATTAAATATGGAGGACAAATATAACCTACAGCTCCGCATTTTGCTGTAGCACATATCTGTGCCTGTTTGAAGATTCAAACTCATTTATCTGTAGGGCACTATTCTCTAGGAAACAATGACATGGGAAACGTGACAACGTGGTTGTGAAAAGTGGAGGACCAAAGATTATAGCAACTGTTGGGCCTATATATATCCATGTATTGGACATCTATAGACTGATAATGAAAAAGATAATGATGATAAAATACATCTCCATACTTGTCAGTATAACAAAGCTGTATCAAACCTTTTTATTTGAACTGTCAACTCTACAATCTCAATGTCTAATCCCCGGTAAAAGTGGAACCAACTAATCGGATTTGTAACCGTGCTCAGTGAGAACATTGATTGAACCACTATTTCCTCTAAGTGTGCGCAATTGTGCTATATTTTTCATTACAGACCTTTTTGTAAGTGATTTACGAAAGTGGAAAAGTTTTACTCAATTGTATGAAACGTTATTAGACGTTCAATGATTAAATACTATGACAGTGTCAATTTACGTCTAAATGTGAGTAAAAAAAAGCAACGTTATTTTTTTTAGTATTTGAAAAAAAACATCAATTGCTATGCTTTAAGCCTTGGTTTTGAGCCTAAATAGTCATCATCAGCCAGCTAATTAAACGTTCCTAATTGAGGGATACAGGCCTGCCCAAACAATCAAGATCATACCGGTGGTTGAGTAAATTTTTAATACTCAAAAGTGCCTTACCAAGGCAATTATGACCTTTGACTTTGCGTTCCCTACACGATGACATTTTAAGTCATGTCCTTTGAATCTGACTACCCGAAAAAAAGGAGGTAAAAAAAGAGACCGAAAGTATAATCAATATCATAGTGAGATTGTGGTCAAACATAAGCCTATACAAAAGTAAAAATAAAAAACATTAAGTTTAAGGTACGTGGCTCTCAAGTAGATAAAGTCAAAGTCAAAGCCATTTATTCAGTTTGGGCCCTAGGAGGGCACTTATGAAGGTCGAATTTACTTCAACTGAGAAGAACCGGCAAGAAACTCAGCAAGGTTACATTTTTTTATTATTTTTTTTTTTATAATTATCTGACTATTGGCTATATTTTTTCAAAAACAGCAAAATGTACAATATAATATGCAATTAAAACAAAACGAAAAATACCAATATAAAGCAAATAATAAAATGTAACGCAAACAAGTTCTTATTAAATAACAGCGAATACGCCAATGGCTAAAACTAAAAAAAAAATATATATTTATAATAAAGAAACATTATGCAAGGTGCACCTGTGCAGAGTGTAACTATTTCCAAACATCCCTATCTTCAACATAATGAGCTACCTTGTAATAAGCCTTTTCCTTCAAAACTTTCTTTATGTAAAATTTAAATTTAAAATCGGTCATCTTGGTTGGATAGGAAATTATCATAATTTCACCTAATAATAGGTAAACAAATATTGCTCTTATCAAATAGAAGAACAAAAGAACCATCTTTGTAATCAAAGAGAACCATATTTACATAATAAGTCGATTAAAATCATTCTGATCAAACGTCAAAACGGGCATTTAACAAGCAATTAGAACAAATATGGTGTGTGAGTAATTGTTAATCGATAATAATTGTTAACCGATGGTAGTGTCTGTCAGTCACCAGACGCGCCGTTTGTGTACCTTCAGAAATTATGTTCACACTTGGGTACCTCATAAATATCATATATAATTTGTTTTCTGAACTGAATATAGAAACATTTAGCAAGTGGTTTAAAAAGGTTTTGTTTTTGAAAGTTATTGTAAACTCTAAGCTATTTGTCAATATAATATTGGATAATTTTGGAATTTATGTTTTCGAAACCAAAGTTGGGTCATATTGTTAAATGTTACACACAAGTATTAATCAGTGAGACTATGTATGTAATAAATCTGAGTTGCTTTTGAAAAGAGTTATTGCTGGCTATTCTCAGCAAAAGCAACCTTCCGAATCATAGGTCAGAGATTTACATCATAACGGCTTGTATAAGACCCATGTACTTGAATAAAAAATATTTTCATTCATTTCATTTTCTTACTAGATACATATTGATCGAGCAAGACTGACTTTATGAAAAGTTTCTCGAGATTTCAAAGATGTTCCCATTGTAAAAGGCGTTTAGCTAGACAAAACCAACATAGGTTTTCAAAGAAGTCACCTCAAAACATAATTTTACCCGGCCATCATTTTATAAAACAGATTAAACAATTTAGATTGGGCTATCCAATTAGCTAACATTGTCCACCTGCGCTAATTTAGAAAACTTGGGAAGTGTAATTGCACTTGCCATTAAATTCATCCAAGACCGAGCTCCAAGTTGGTATTCCCCTCGGGGCATACGTAATGCGATTCTAGAAAACTTAGTACACTGCAAATGCGGTCACCGTATAATCATAATCAATATATGAAAATGCAGCTTGTCTGGTATATTGACGGTAGGGTGACGTCACAAATGCCAGTGACTGAAAATCGATGTTGCTACGCGTTTACGGGTTAGCATCGGTTTTTTTTAAGTCACTGAACAATTTTGATGTCATACATGATGGTGTTGTGTTGTATATATCTTCAAAATAAATATATTTTGTTTCTTTATATTCACTATATATGTGGCAAAGTTCTCTGTGACTGTATAAAAAATGTAACCTTGCTGAGTTTCTTGCCGGTTCTTCTCAGTTGAAGGCTGATTTCCGAATCGGTGGTAGCTTCAGTAAATTCGACCTTCATGAGTGCCCTCCTAGGGCCTAAACTGAATAAATGGCTTTGACTTTGACTTTGACGGGTTTATTTGTTTTTGGAAAATAAGAATTAGAATCCAAACAAAAACAAATAACTTTATTTTTTAGAGAGCTTACATTGATACTGAAATACTAAAAATACGTCTATATTATTATACAGGACAGGCTGGTATTACCATTTATTGTTACGAGTAGTAGACACTAGAGATTGTTTGACTAGTCTCATATATCGTGATCAGTGATGATAGGACCGAAGCACAAAATACTTAGAAGGGATCAGATTCAGAAGTTTCCAGACTTCACTGATGTGTAATGTAATCGCAGAGATTTTCCGATAATAGTTTAAAATGTATACCAAAGATTGAGTGTCAATTTAATATATATTTATTGCTAAACGAATAATAATAAGAGCTGATTATTCTGTCTGTCAGTTCCTCGAGTACTGTCAAATTAAAGCAACGAATAATAACTAAATTGCAAGTTGTCATATTGTCATTACAAACGAGTATTTATTAGACGTTTATTAATATTCAGATCGTCAAGTTACCCAGTCAGGACAGCGGCTTCCAAACGCAAATGTCAGCAATTAGACATCCTTTCCCCTTGTACAGTTAGCAAAACATGCGCCTCTAAAGATATTAGTATTTTAAATTTAAAAAAAAAATTTCAACGTCTCTCATTAGAATTAGAAAACATTTATTGGACACACAAATTCACATTAAACAAAATATCAAAAACAGCTGTAGGATATTATTTTTGAAATTATTGATTTATATTTAACAATTTGAATTAGTAAATTGAATATTTCATTGTATTCTTAGTTGATTGAGGTCGGTTGAATTTTTTGCATGTGAGGGACGTTTTGACATTTTTTCTTTTGTAACAAGGTAGGTAGGTTGTAGGTAGGTATGATAAGCTGTTACAAGCGTGTCTAGCCATCAAACTTAACAGTTTGACGAAATACATCGTGTATTTTAATAATATTGTACTTATCATTTGTATTTTCGATAAAAAATATTATAAAAGCGAATGTTTTTGTGTGTTTGTATGTGTATTCCTCAGCTATGTAACAAATGAACGGATTGTATGAAATTTGGCACATAAATAGAATGAGTTGTGGATTTATCGTAAATGTAACCTTGTATATTTTTTTTACCATAAAAAAAAAAAAAAATTATCTCTTCTACTGACGTTACACTTACGATAATTACACGTCTAGCTTCGGCCTAACGAGTGCTGTCACACGCTATGTAGGTATGCGATCTTTGTTAGCTTCGTCTGTATGCTATACTATACTATACCTATTAATTATTATACTATACTTGCTACAGTTGGCTGCATTAAAACAATCATTTATTTGTCTTTTTTTTTTTAAACTGTTGGTCGCTACAAAGTAATACCACAGTCTATGTAACTCTTACAGTCGGCCAACGGACACGTCTAGACAGAGCAATCGTGCGGGGCTTGCGGGGTGAGGAAACCATAGCTCAGTAGCAGGTAGAAAACATCATTCCTCCGTCCCCATTTCTCCATCGAACCACAAGACTTCCATCCACACGTTGTCAACATCCCGCTTATACAGACAACGCTTTGCTTCATCCTTATGCGAACAGCGAAGGAGTGGAACTCACTTCCGAGGTCTGTATTTCCTGACTCCAATAACCTAGATATCTTCAAGGCCAGAGTGAATAGGCTTTACTGGGCAGGCGTGCTACATCCTCGGTCTCATATTGTCTCTTGGGGTCGATGGCCAAAGCCCATTTAACAGTTTAATTATTTTTTTTTAAATCCTATCGTTGTGTTCTGAGCTATCTACTTGAAACCCAGTTCCCAAGAATCGTTTAAAAAAATTACAGAGCTGACTGTTTGACATCCGCTCCGGGTGGAATCACGGGTCAATTATATGATATTTATATTAATTATGAACACCCAACAATATTTTTTTTTATCTGAAGCGACTGCTAATTGCGTGACTATGCAATAAGCTTCGAATATCTATTATTTAATTTATACAATCAACGCCAGCTGTCACTTTCTATTATAAGTAATTACGCAGGGAAAGGATATGGAGCAGTTTCTAATAGTACCAGTTAAGTATTCATGACTATTTCGGTCGATATGTCTGGTTTGTCTGACCTATCACGATGGCGCGGGTGGTAACTATAGGTACCTACACTTCGTTGCAACAAAACCTTTATATGAAAATATCTTACCATTATAAATGATTATCTTCCATTCCGTGGTTTCATCCTTTTCAGATGCATCTTATATTTTTCCCGAATAAAAAGTAGCTTTTGTGCTATTCCAGATTATATCTATCTCTGTGCCAAATTTCATCCAGATCTGTTCGGCAGATCTGGAAGTAGGATAGTAGGATTAGTAGGATGATTTTATATAAATTATTTATATTCAAATTAATATTTTTGAATGTTTCTATTCCATAACTGATATACTATCGTACAATAAGCAATGGTGAATGAATACTTATGAATACCAATATAATTTAAATAGAACACAAACCATTGCGACTGCACCGCGTAACTTTGCAACCGCAACGCGATTGAGCAAGTTTTTGCAAACGAACCGCGTCGCTGTGGTCACGCTGCGGTAGGTAGTCCGCGGCCGGATCCAAGTCCGCGCGAAATGAGAAAACTTTCCGAATTGACCTTGGTCAGGTTGCTTTTGTAAAGGATTGTACTTCTGAACATGTTTTAAATAATGGTTATTTCGTTGTTGCATTTTTACGTATCAGTTTTAGGATTGGAATAAAAATAAAAACTACTGATATTTAAAATAATGATTTAATTTTTAAAGCCTCATTATTCTTTACATATCTTTCGGTAAAGCGGTAAAAACAACGAAACTAGTTTTCCTTTTATTTTTTAAAGACTTGAGAAAAGTGTTTTTTTTTTTCATGAGGAACGTATTTAAGGCGATAGGACGAAAGCTTGAGCCTTTGGTGAAGGAAAACACTGTGAGAAAACCTTAGAGAGAGAGAAATTTCAAATCATTCATAAAGCAGCTGTGTGTTCCGGTTGCAGTATCTTTTCAGTATGTGTGCTCATCACCATCGGCACATCATCGCTTACCATGAGACTGTGGTTTATAACCTATCCACAGTAAAAGAATGAAGGTTAGTAACGACACCAAAACTGGTAGATCAGAAAAAACTGCATTAATTTAAACTTCTAGAAACGTAGGTATTTCTTCAAATTCTAAGGTCAAAGGACTCGATAAATGTACACAATTATAATTTCTCTTCTTACCTATTTATTTATTACTCGTATATCTATACTAATAATAATAAAGCAGAAGAGTTTTAGGTTTGTTTGAACGCGCTAATCTCTGGAACTACCAGTCGGATTTTTATTCCGAGAACGCGGGTGAATCCCCGGGGAATAGTCAGTTATAATATATTATCCTACTATTGTTACAAATGCAAAGTTTTGAGTGTCTATTTGTCACCACTCAGATCCATATTTGCTGAACGGATATTCATGAAAAAATATATAAAGGTACTTTAGGCCCTGGAATAGAACACAGGATACTAGAATATACGAAAGCGGATGAAACCACAGGATGGATGCTAGTTTGAAATATAAAGTTACATACTCGTGTAGTAATAGTAAAGTATTTTCATCTTACTTGTACGGGAGTGTGATGAGAAAAGTTTCTCAACAAGGAGTGCAGCGTTGATAACTGTTACCAACTATTGTACACTGTTAAGACACTTGGATTTATATATTTCTCTGTATTTCAAAGCTAAATTTACTATTAGTACAAACATATATATAGTATATACGTAAACAGTAATGTAATTTTTGGTTTGTGTTGGAAACTAACAAAATAATTGTGAAAATCGAGAACTCAAATCTAAATATACGAATTGAATACATAGATATATAAGATAGTAGATAGATTGATAGGTAGATAGATAGATAGATAAATAACATTTTATTGTTATACCACACGATTAGAGTACAATTCAATACACATTCGCAAGCTGTAATTTTACGAGCGATGTAGCGCAGTGAATGCCGTAACTAAGGTCGCAGGTTCAAGTACTAAAATGAACTTACCTATAGATAGATGGCGCCACAAGATTCTACATCGCGCTATCAAAGTTTCCTGAGTACTTCGCAGGCCCCTGGCATGATGATCTAGCCTAGAAGAAGATTCTTCCTTTTTCAATGGAGAAGCATATATCTATTACTAATATTATAAAGAGGTAAAGTTTGTGAGTTTGTGAGGTTGTATGGGGTAATCTCAGGAACTACCTACTGGTTCGAATTGAAAAAATATTTTAACGTTGGATAGCCCATTTATTGAGGAAAGTTATAGGCTACTTTTTATCCCGGAAAAACATAAGATCCCTCGAGAACTCGGGTGAAACCGCGGGGCGGAAGCTACTTATTGATAAATATAATCGCTACTCGTTGTTCAATATTCCTTTTTATAAAGCATTGTTAAACCATAATAACTACATACATGTGATAAAAGCCACATAAAAGCCTTTAGGGAACAAAATACCAACACATTTCTAATCCAAACGCACGCATCCGCCATATTGTTAATACGGTTCTAATTTTCAAATTTGGAACTAACATTGGTAATTCCCAAGCGGCCGTTGAATAGTTCAGCCTCACAGATGATTAATAACCCGATATGAATCATAGCATTATTCAGGCGAACGGATTAAATTCCCAAACGTTTGAAACTGGAACAGCGGCTTTTGGCGCGTGTCGAATTTTGTCTTCCAATCACAAATTTTGCTTAGAATTACTTTTTGGAACAATATATTTTTGTTAAGTGCTTATATTTTTAGCTGTGTTATTTGAATTGACAGTAAATATCCAGCAAGAACAATGTTGCTTTAAGGTAAGGCCCGAAATTATTTTTAGTATAATTTTGATAAAGAATATCTCTATCTCTTTCATACTTCTAATTTATATTAATTTCTTATTGAAATAATAGAGTTGCAGTCTCTACAAATCCCTTATCCTCTATGATATCCTCGAAACTCATACTCAACCATAATAAATTCCAGTTGTTAACACCCAAACATGCATGAGTTAAGAGAAATACATGCAGTTCTATGAGCCGTAGTAATGCAGACCGCGTTTTATTCCTGTCGGTTACATTCAACCAAATCCATGCGGGCAAAAGCTAATTGTTGTTTAAAATTCTCTTTCAGATAGTACATAGGTACATATGTGGTATTGCAATAGTCTGTACATTCAACGTAGATTTCAAATCTTCACTACGTCTGTCTGTCTGTATTTCTGAATCCAATTAACTTTAAAAGTACTGAACGGATTTTCTTACGGTTTTCACCAATGAATGGAGTGATTCATGAGGAAGGTCTAAACCTTCTACCTACCTAAGTAGGTATGTAATTTATTAACGTTTTATGTTAATTGGCTGAAATACTAACGCGGGTGAAACCGCGGGGCGGACGCTAGTAGAGTTATAAATGCTAAAAATATATAGGCGTTGTATACTCTGCTACCCGTGGAAAACCGGGGTGGGTTGCTAGTTTACTATAAATCTAGCCAAGTATAAATTGTCATAGATCTACAGGTAGGTAGATATTATTATGTAAACTGTGCTACAGTGGTATAGTAATCTATATAATACAAAAGAGAAAGTATGTATGTATGTTCCTTATAGACTCCGAAACCCCTGAACCGATCGCGATGAAATTTTCAGACAATCTTCATATTAGCCCCACGGGTAATCCTGTAAGATTTGGTGGCGATCGGAGCAATCGGAACTCGGGACTGCGGGTGAAACCGCGGGGCGGAAGATAGTATTATATAAAGGTAAAGCAACTTACACACCAAAGCTCAAATAGTAATATCCTCTTTAATTCCATCATCATAAAATTCGTTTTCGAATACAGCCGTTCGGGCGATGTATTTAAAACTGGCGGTGTATCTCTAAAGGTTAGAATAAAAACAAAAACTATAGGAAACTTCATAAATCGAATGTCGATGGTCTCAATTTCGGTAACGGTGGTTCTAATATTTTGACTGAAGGTTATGAAGATAGAGGGCACAAGTTAAGGTAAGGGTATAAACGGCCCGTGTATTTCGGCCAGCCCTACTCTGCACGGGTGGCGAATACAAATAGGTCCTACAGGGTCGAAACAAGGAAGAGGAGAGAGGGCTTACCTTTCTTTGGGTATTAAATGTTAACAGTTTGATGTGATGGGATGTTAGATTTTGAAGGGAGGTAAAATTATCATATGGCACATCTTCCAACAATTTTAATAAATGGAAAATGATTGTCAAACATGTGGAGCGTTTATACACAAAACACAAGTATCAGTAAGACTTTTCACGGTGGTAGGGTACTTTGTAGTACCCGCCTGGCTGGCTACCACCCTCAAGTTGAAAATCTGTCGCCAAACACCTATTGGTGTGTTCCGGCAGCTGCACTTGAGAGCCAGATCCTTCTAGGCTTCGTGTGCTTACCACCTTCGGCCACATCATCACCTACCATAGTGAGATTGTGGACAAACACAAGCCTATACAATGTAATAAAAAATAAAAAATTGAAGTAAAGTGATTTATTTAGTAGGCATAAGTTTAGCAGTAGTATTTTCACATTAGTTTTATCCATTACTGTCATGCTACATTGTGACCAGTATTCTGCCCATACACAAAAGACATGGCCGCGAATTGGAATTTAAAAAGATTTTAAATAAATTTTATTACGCCCTAACAAAAACAGCATGAACTATCTTATATTTTATTTATTACAGGTGTATATCTTCAAATACATCGCAAGGGCAATAAGAAGCGCAAACTACAACATTAATGCCCCTTTTATATCGTCCTAAAGCCGGCACTGTAACGAGCCGACCGAGTCACGCTTATGTATGTAATATGACCCTAATAAATATCACTTGCTACATTTATATTTATATATAAAACATAGCGTCTACTTTGTTGTATGTTTATGTTGATTGAATAGGATTTTAAAATATTTTTTTATGATATTTTTTCATAAATTCAGTCAGGTTTGATTTTTGAAAAATTTCGCTTATACTAGGGATGTATGAGGCAAGGGTTTTTTTTAAATTTTATTTATTGGACAGTTATGTATTGAATGGAAATGAGTTAATATGTTTCTAGAAGAAGAGTGGTTGCCATTCTCATTAAAAGCAACATTTTTAACTAGTGTTAGAGTTTAATTTAAAATTTCCTGAAAACGACAAAATGTAAAAATTATACTTAATAAATCTCTAATACTCTCTGACTGACAGACAACGCACAGCCTAAACCGTTGGTAGAGATTTGAAAATTGGAGGAAATATTTCTTGAGTAGGTACGCTAGAGTGCACCAACTATAATCTGGATCGCGAAGTAGAAACATACCTAAGATACTTAACATTATATTGTGCTTAGCCTACCTTTAGTTAAAAAAAAAAATGGCTCTACAAAAATAAATAAATATTTAAATATATTCTGGAACATTCCTCACACAAGGCCATGTGACTAAAATAAAAGGAATGGGCAAATAAAATATCAATCACGAATAGATTTATTTGCAGCAATTTATGAAAAATACAGGCATTTATTTGAGTATTATTTTAGGTTGCCAACACTCAAATTCCAATGTAATAATAATATTGAACTTTAACCCTTAAAAACCTGACGCCAGCAGTCGCTAATTCGTTTTTTATTACGATCGTTACGACCCTTGAAAAAAATAAAATAAAAAATGTCTAAAAGCATTCAGATTTTTCGCTTGTTAAAAGGCCTTTAATAGCTTCATTATTATAATCGGAGCTTGCAGTTTAACTATAAATACGTATTACTTACTAATTTTAGCATGAAAAAATAATTTACACAGTTAAGAAACGAGGCCTGTTTAACAGGTTATTCTTTTATATAAACAAAACGCTAGTAAACCTAAGATTAAGCCTCCTAGATATTATTTCAAGTTAGTAGGTAACTATGACTACGTTAATTTACGTATGAGATAATTTTACTATAGAAATCGACGCCATATTTTGATATCCTTCAAGGAACCTTACAACTAATTTAAAAAGAGAATGATTTTTTCCTAAGCCACTTTTAAGTCCAAAACATCCCTATTCCGTAAACCATCCACATTTCTATTGCACATTCGTATTCTAGTTGAGTTGCGTATCGTGCAGCGTGCGCTACTAATGCCCAAACTACGTGTATTAATTTCAATAATTCATGCGACTGTTTTGTTGCAACGTTTTTGGGAAGAATATTATCTCTATTTTAGTTAAATTTGAGATTTTATGCACGTAGTTTAGACAATCTAGTCATTACTTACATTATATAAAATTTTCACTAAATATATTAAACCAAGCATCTACTGGTATATATCAGCACTTGCAAATGAGAGCCAGTTGCCTTCTAGGCTTTATAAAGATCAGCAATACATTAGCAATGTCCCTGGCTGGAATTGCTAAAGTCTATAGGTGACGGTAACCATCAGGTGGACTAACTGCCTTCTGTTATAAAAGAAAAAAAAATATATATATCTACTAGTAATTTCATACTACATGCTTACTGTGAAATCTCAAAAAGAAATTTGCTATTTCTTTTGGACACTTTGGGGGGTTAATTTTGCCACATTCAGAACGTCATTCCTGCTTCTTTTTCATTCCTTAACGGTAAAGAGCACAGATATCGCGATTGAAACATTTTTCATATTTTTTAGCAATATAGAAGAAGAAATTAAAAATTATTGACAAAAAGGTCAATTTAACAACTGCGTATGTGTTAAAAGAGTTCTAATGCCTATAAATAATACTGACAAAGACAAAACATTCTTCTTCCCTAAAGACAAATGAAGTTTGATCAAGTTATTCTCATAATAGAACACCAAACGAATAGATATTGCAGTGGGAATCCAATTTTGTACCTCATTCTGGAACCCGTAGCATCGGAATAGATTGGAAATTTAATCAAAATGTCAATTAAATGGCATCTTATGAAGTTACCGTATCGATATTGCTAGTTTGTCGCGTTTTGAATGTGAATCTGTACTATTTGTCACATCTATGTCTATTAGTTTTTTTTATTTTGGTCTCCACCATAACCATATTATAGATCTTTCTTGATATTAACACCTTTTGGTTTACTTCTTTATTTAATATTAAAATCATAAGAGACCAAGAAAGCTTTGTTAATTACATATTCCTGCGTTAACAAAAAAATATTTAAAATAATACTGATTGATATGTCTACTTAACAGAAGATAAAAAAAGAGGCCACGATGTACGTTGGCTTTATTGAAGAATAGAAGAAGTAAATAATTATGCAGAAGAAGGAAGAGCAGCTGAAGCATAAAAGACATTATACGTGATGCAAATTTTGTATATATAAATTATCTGCCGCATTTGCCTAGGGTGAAACGTGGCTGTTAGGGTACCCAACTTCCACGTAAACTCGGTCAATTATGTATATGTTTGATCAGATAAATCGATGATCAGTTCACGGTCAAATCGACACGCGCTAAACGAGTTCTATAAACGTCAGTTTGATGTAACATTAATTCAAACAAAGCTGCAATGTCTGGAACAGCTATTACTTATGCGAGCCTCTCCCATATTGCGCGCCTGTCAACTCGGTTACATCATCCCTTTTCGCGGACGCTTTTTGGTATGTGGCTGTCGGATTTTTTGTTTTAATAATAGTTAAATAATTGTCTATTTGATTTATTGTTATTTGAATTACATGCTATGATAATTAACCTTTATTTATGTCAAAAGGTTTTCAAGCAAGCCGGTTCACGGACCAACTACAGCCCATTCATTATAACCCTTCCCATTAAGTTGGCACTATTGACTGACAATGTAATTTCTGTCAGTGTCGAAGAGAATAACAGGGCTACCAACTTTTGAAAAAAATAGGACATCTTACGGTGAACGGTGAAAGCATGTAAAAATTATCTAAAATTAGACTGCTATGTTTAAAAAAACTACATTCATATAGGAAAAAGACCATTATGAAGAGCCAAATGGAAGAAGAATTCGTATTGCATCGACCCCAAATGCCCACATGATATTGTGGTAAAACACAAGCCTGTCTATAGAAAGTAAACAATCCTAATGACCACAAAGCTACATACCACACGGCACGTCCACACCCCACCACTCGCAATAAATCCCCGGTTGTCGTAGACAGAAAAAGCCAACCATAGGAACATTGTGTAATAATGGATTTATTAATTTCACGCCCCAAGCCTACGCCTTATGCTGGGCACTTTGTTTTAGTTTTATTAATAGATTGGGATTCGGTTAGTTTATTTTTAGTTTGGCTGTCGACTTTCCAGAAGGAAATGACAAGGTTGAGGGAGGACATAGCTTGTCCAGAAAATCTTTATTCTAGGGCTTTACTTGAATAAAGAAAAATAGGTTTGTTTTGTAATTAAATGATTACATTACTTGAGTGACCTTTATAAAAGACTAGCTTCCGTCCCGCGGTTTCACCCGCGTTCCCGAGGGATCTTGTGTTTTCCCGGGATAAAAAGTAGCCTATAGCCTTCCTCGATAAATAGCTATCCAACACTGAAAGATTTTTTTAAATCAAAACAGTAGTTCCTTAGATTAGCGCGTTCAAACACACAAACTCTTCAGCTTTATAATATTAGTATAGATGTAAGTGGGTGAACTCATAGGAATGAAAATTACTGGTTTTTTAGTTAAAACTTTCTTGAGGAAAGTTAATTAAAAATACAAGGTATAATTATTTATATAAGTATGTATTTACA
The DNA here is from genome assembly GCA_951216915.1 of Tetheella fluctuosa. Classification (NCBI taxonomy): domain Eukaryota; kingdom Metazoa; phylum Arthropoda; class Insecta; order Lepidoptera; family Drepanidae; genus Tetheella; species Tetheella fluctuosa. Next base: position 11,167,502 of record OX578222.1, read on the forward strand.
AAAGAAAAGTAGTATATGTAGTATATTAGTTATCTGGCTTCCATAGTACAAGCTCTGCTTAGTTTGGGGTCAGATGGCCGGCGATGGAAGCCAGACAACTGATATACTACATATACTACTTTTCTTTTGTAAATACATACATATATAGATAATTACAACCAGACACAAGACAAACAGACATGTTCATGCACACAAATGTTTGTCCTGAGTGGGAATCGAACCCACGACCTGTGGCGTGACAGATAGGGTATCTTACCAGCCACGCCAACACCAACAACAACTTCTATCTAAATTACCATATCACTTAAGGTGTGTTAAATCTTACAGAATTATTTCGAGAGTCGCTCACATTTAGAGTAAAACATCTTTGTAACAAAATAATTTACAAACAACAAATTGCATGTCACCCATCATCCCAAACTTGCAATTACTCCAACATTTCAAGATAGGGATTTTCCCTTGGCGCCAAAACTAGGGCGGTGTCCAGAAATAGGGCAGATGACAACCCTAAGCGTCAACGTAGAGTCGGTTATCCGCCGACGAATTACAGTTCTACGAGTTGAATACAAATGTTGAAGTGATGCTGTCTATGTGGCACGATGGCTGCCAACCTTGTTATGGTTGAGGGAAATTCTACGTGACTTTTCATTTTTCATATAAAAATAATAAAGCCGTTTCACCTGGGTTGTATATTTCCTGTGGTGCTACTTAAATAAATAGAAAAATAAATAAATAATTGTGGTTCTGTCTGAAAGCTTTTCGTTGAAGATTAGCTTTAAGTAACACAAAGATTCTAAACTAAAATCTTTAAATTAAAATTTTTACCCATTAGATATTATGACTACTTAGTTGTATTATTAAAAAAATTTTGCTCTATTTCATTAAGTTGGGTCGAAACTTTCAATACTTAATTTTTTTATTTACTTAGTTGGAATCTACAAAGAGATTAAAGCTAAATATTCATTTCAAATACACCAGCACCACTAAGGAACCCTAAAAATATATCTGTAAGTAAATCACCGTCGTTATCGTCGAGTGAGAGTCTGAAAAATTCATATTGAAAATTACCACTACCAGTGTACTTACTTTAGGTGTGCTTTAGGTGCGAGAAACTCATTAAAAATCCGTGCGAAGAATGCACAAAGTAGGGCTGTATTTGGGAGGTAAAAAAAAAGTTTTTTTTTTTTCTATAAATATCAAAATACAAAAGTATTTATTGCAACACACACAGGGTAAATTAAGTAGTAAAACAACAAAGATGGTTACCTATTTCGTTGTATGAATTGTCAATAATTATCTGTCGTCCCAACATTAGATTAATCTATATCATGGGTACCGATATGATTTCCAAAGAGCCAGCCTTGCTGTCTTAAAAAGTAATAAATTAGAAAACATAGAATACTATTAACATACTTTATATATTATTTTTTTAGAGCCACTCCAATGTACTAAAACATTATTTTATTCTATAATTATTATTCTATAAAGAAAAAGCCTATTACAAGGTAGCTCATTACATTGAGGATAAAGATGTCTGGAAGTAGCTGCACTCTGCACAAGTGCATCTAGTACATACTTTTATACAAAAGCCAGTAGGTACTTACTTAGTATTAGAGATACTAATTTTTAGTTAAAATTTGAACTTGTTTTATTTACTTTTCTTGTTGTTTTTTTTTTCATTTTTGTGTTTATGCGTATTATATTTCTTTAATAATTGTAAAACATTTAATGGAAAAAAAGCCAACATTGTCAGATTGTCCAAAAAAAAAACAAAAAACTAAATATATGAAAAATGTAACCTTGCTGAGTTTCTTGCCGGTTCTTCTCAGTTGAAGGCGACTTCCGAATCGGTGGTAACTTCAGTAGTTTCGACGTTCATAAGTGCCCTCTTAGGGCCTAAACTGAATAAATGGCTTTGACTTTGAAAAAAATGCAGAACGTTTTTTTTTATGGTGCTGTAAACCATGCGCGTTAATACGGTACGGTACTGCACAAAAGCATATTGCCAGCAACACGTACTATTGCGATTGGATAAGAAAATGTAAATGTCATTACCAATTGGACGATTGGTAATGTTCTGAGTCGGTGAAAACTGTAATCAAAATTTACAATAATCATTGGTGATCGAGTTCCTGACGATGCACTTCAAGAAAACAATGTAGAATATGTTATTCAGGTTACATCACGAAAGTTTCATCCGAGTCATGTACATTTTTCTTTAAGAAAAAATACACATTGCAACCTAGCTACTTTTATAAAATATTATGCTATATAAGAGTGATGACTTATAGCACTTTACTTTTGGCCATTCAAAAAATATAAATTTATTAATGTTTTTTTGTGTCCATAATTTCTATATGTATCAAAATTACAGCGAGTATAATTTGCTTAATAATAATAATTAAGTGTAATATAACTTATAAGCTAATGGTAGAGGTATAGCAATTCTAAGGTAAAGCAGTCTCAACCGGTATAATTTTTTGGTCCTTACGCGATCTCTTCAAGAAGGTTTACAGAACTCGTACTCTTTATACTGACAACGTGTACTTAAATTAAAATTAAAAATACTTTTAGCTTTAGTTTATGTTTGTTTAAAAATGGAACCATGATTTCAAATAAGAGGCTCATGTATGTTTTTTAATTCTAAATTTAAAAATATGTATTTTAAAATTCATTGTCTTTGTCGGCAAGTAGGTAAAAAAGCGATGATAGCTCAGTGGTAGTGACGTTGGGTGCCGCGGCAAAGGTCATATGTTCGAATCCTGCAATGAGTTTAAACTCAAATTGCATATCTGTACTTAAGAGCCAGTTCCTTCTAGGCTTATAGATTAATAGATATAGTTAACTAAATATTCAATACCTGCATTCTCAAAAATAAATGTTCCTACAAATACACATATGAGATACATTCTCCTGTTTACAAAATTATTAATTCGTGACGTCACATCAAGACGTGTGATGGAGTATAAAGCTCGTTAACGAAATACTACACTTAAATAACACGTATAAGTGAAAATACATTATGGCATTCGCACACGAGCGACGAAAAAACGCTCGTCCCTCGAAACGTAATTTTAACCTTTCAATATCGACTCTCAAAACCTTTTATCTTTCGCGTCGTGAAAATAAACTCATTATAGAGTAACATGAGAATGAGTTTGAGGGCTGTTTTACAAGACTTACGATGTGGAGTTATCTATTAAGTTATCAGTTTATAGTGTGGATAGATTTGTAGTAAGGTCTTTTGAATACTAGGTTTCTCCCCGCGGTTTCACTCGCGTTCCCTGGTTAAATGGTAGCCTAGACCACTCTTCGGTTCTTTAATTATTTTTTTTGCAAAGAATGCAAAATGTCACGTCGTTTCGATGCTCCGTTGCTGCGTGAAAAAAGAAAACAAGAAAATTCTAAATTTAAAGAGAACATTGAATATACAGGGTGATCCAAATCAACTACATTCACGATAAGAAAAATTGCAAAATCACCACTAACAAACGAGTGTCTTATTGAAAAAAGTTAAAAACCTACTTTTTTGTTCACAGTCTTTTCCCATAATGAAGGTTATCATAATTATCATTCTTCCACTCCTGGAAGAACTACCTGGATTTTATGATTTGGATTTGTATGAAAAAAATATATAAAAATAAATTCTGCTTTAACGGTATTAAGGTCTACTCTTCTCTGGGAATACCATTAATTTCCTTAGGAACTCAAGTAGTCGTTTATCATCCATTGAAGCTACGCTGCGAACCGCACACAGGTATGTATGTACTACTTTATCAACAAAAAGATCCGCAAAATGAAATTCATCCCCAGAGTCATTTCACCTCTTATACTTAGATGCACCATGCTTGAATAAAAAAAGTGTCAGTTATTAATTGTACTTACCTCATTCGTTTTCGTTACACTTAATTTCAATTTATATTAAAAAGCTTAAAAAAATGAATCCCTGACTTTACTTTTAACTCAGTCCTAATAATGCCATTTCACCATGACATGATACCAGCCGGTAAAAGAAACCGAGCAGCACTAAATATGTACACGTCACGACACCGATGTTTTTACTTCATTATCATACAAATTACAATTTGTTGACTTTCCTTTTCCCTTATTTCAAAATGGTGGACTTATTTGTAGCGAGGGATGTGTTTTTAACTAAGAACAGTGTGATACAGGATGGGTTATCAAAAAATATAACATAAAATTAATTCTGGTAGATTGTAGACACAATTCAGTTTTGAAAAAAGAAAGGTGGAGGATCTAATACGTTTCCACGCAAAATGCGAGCGACATAACAAATTGGCGTCTCATGGTGCCCAGGGCCATCATCACCAGATCAATAAGCCAATAGTCAGTAAGAAAACTTTATCGGTACATACCGATAGTTCTATCATATCATCATCATCAACTCAGCAAACGTCAACTCACACCTGGGTTACCACCAGTCTACAGTTCAGGCCTTCTTTTTTTCTGTCCTAGCCCTGGCCCCCGATTCCCGCACTTTCATGAAAATAGCATGATCTGTCAAGTTATCCGCCATGTTAGCAAAAATGTCAAACGCGACATAGATGTTGACGTCACTTAATAAAGAGTACCTACAGTAATTAAATACCAATCCATATTATGACAGTTAAGTGATTCTTAAGCTTTTATAGACTGTCTTGATTATGAGAAGTTTGCATGGTAATGTATTCTATGACATAGTTAAGCTGGCATGTTTGTATAACTTGACATGGAATGGATAAAATTAAATGGTTATTCATTTAAATAGGCTTTTGAATATGCGCAGAGATAATTTTACGGCGCGAAGGTGCTTAGATAGCATATCCATTTTTTCTACAATCCATGGCTTGGGGGATTTTTACGCAAATGTATTCCTTGCATGATACTTTCATTGTTTTTACTGAGGCTTGAAATTTAAGTCTTCATTTCTATATTTTTTGGGAGTTTTTAACCGGTTTAGCTTTTGCATTTTTATTAGGCGATATAAAATTTTACCTAACTGATATTTTGTACCTAGATAAAATTTAGAAACGTAGTATTGCGTGAAAACTACCAGAATTCTTAAGGAATCAATATCTGAACCTAAGTCAATAGTGGTTAGCCCTTTGGCCATTTTTAGACAATCATGTTCAGAAGTTAGATGTTAAGGTGATGATAGCTCAGTGGTAGTGACGTCGAACGCCGCGGCGAAGGTCGTGGGTTCGAATCCTACAATGTTTTCCTTCACCGAAAGCTCAAGCCTTTCGGTGAAGGAAAACATCGTGAGGAAACCATAGCACGGTGGTAAGGTACTTTGTAGTTGAAAATCTGTTCAAACACCTATTGGTGTGTTCCGGCAGCTGCACTTCAGAGCCAGATCCTTCTAGGCTTTGTGTGCTTACCACCTTCGGCCACATCATCACCTACCATAGTGAGATTGTGGTCAAACACAAGCCTATACAAAGTAAAAAAAAAGTGCTGCATTGAAGATACTACAGAATGCATGGAAAATATCATAATAAGTATTATTGGTCACAGGATTCAGGACCTTTTCGATCTTATTGACCTCTCCCACAGTTCTCCTTAGAACTGATATACCTACCTACTGATCTAACATGAAGATTCACTGTTTTGGTTTCTTTCATTGAAACAAATACCTCTTTCACGAAAATATCACAAAGTTAAACGGAAAAACACCGCAAAATGTGGTTCCAAATCAATCATCGGAATTGGTGTCAATTTAACAAATTGGTGTCATTTCCCCATCGTAACGTTATTATGCCCACCTCGAATCGTAAAGCGAAATAATTTTCGTTTTGATCGTAAACCGTGGAAGCAATTGACCAGCGTGTCAGGTTTTATATTTGCACCATATTTATTATTTCTTGGGGGTTATTCTTGAAACTGGAATACAAAGATCTAATTCACTCGCTATATACGAGAGACGATTTAACCAAAGGTTCAAAGCACGCTTGAAAATGAAAATATTTTTTATTCAAATAGGCCTTCACAAGCACTTATGAATAGTCTGACTCTATCGCTCGGTTCGCAAGGTTGCTTTTACTGAGAAGAGTCGACAAGAAACTCAGTAATTACTCTTTTCAAAACCAACTCAGATTTAGAATTCGAAGAATACGACAAAATTGCTTATAATAAGATCACTTTCACGCATTTTATCTACAGGCTAGCATTCCATCCACTTTTTGAATGGATTTTGCCACAATCGAGGTTGAATTTGGGAAAATTCTTTCACCAATCCTCTAATCTGCAAAGGGGCCGTCCATTAATCACGTGAGGCTCGAAAGGGGGGGGAGGGGCTTCGGCAAAAATCGCGAAAAATCACAAGGGGGGTGGGGGGGGGGTGTAGTAACGAAAACCGAACGAAATCCCCGCGCGCTTCTTCCCGCGTATTTCTAGAATAAAATTAGATTATACTTTATACTTGTATTTAAAGATAATATTTTAAGATTCCTTGTAGGTAAGTACTCAAACTCAAACCTCACTACTTATACGCTAAAAAAAACATCACGTGATTAATTGACGGCCCCAAACTTGTTCGAGCGACACATCTTACTTTTAATGATTTCAAGAATAGGATCCCATCATTTTACCATTCGATGTAGAATATTTTTTTACATTCAATATATGATTTTTATAGTTTAATATTAACGGTTATACCTATGTGAAATAAAAACTGGCGAGTGAATACAAGTGCTTTTCAACATAAAAAGTTGATTATATTGGATATAAAATGCGTCCAATAACAGCTGTAATGAGTTTAATAATGGAGCAAACATATTTATCGGCATTGGGGCACTGTTAACTTGATAGCTTTGGTTTCGGTAAAACTTGGTTTAAAGCTATATCAGATAGCCTGAAAATCGGGATAATTCTGGGGAATTTATTATAGTTTTTGCCGTTAAATTGTGTTTTTCTTTTCATTATTGTGAATAAAATTACCATTTTGTGCATAATATAATGTCTGCAATATCCACTTGTCATGCTAATATGCAATTATATATTTTTTTCGTACCTCAACCTTGAACTCACTGCGATCACTAACCAAAGTCTAAGATGGATCACGCTTACCCAAAAGAAATCTGTTCATTCTGACTTGAAAGTCCCTAGATTGTAGAACTTTAAGGCGATGATAGCTCAGTGGTAGTGACGTCTGACACCGCGGCGAAGGTCGTGGGTTCGAATCCTACAATGAGCTTGAGCTTTCGGTGAAGGAAAACATCGTGAGGAAACCATAGCACGGTGGTAGGGTACTTTGTAGTACCCGCCAGGCTGGCTACCATCCTCAAGTTGAAAATCTGTCGCCAAACACCTATTGGTGTGTTCCAGCAGCTGCACTTGAGAGCCAGTTCCTTCTAGGCTGTGTGCTTACCACATCATCACTTACCATAGTGAGATTGTAGTCACACATAAGGCTATACAAAATAAAAAAAATAATTAAAAAAACATAGAAAATACAGACGTCGGAAGCGAGTTCCAGTCCCTTGCTGTCCGCATTATAAATGAGGATGCAAAACGTTGTGTTCGTATGTTCGGTATGTCAACAACATACGGGTGAAAATTTTCCCCGCATCTTAAGAATGAGGATGGTTGAACAATTCTTGCACAGTTACCAAAACTCTCCTCCTGTAGAAAACCGATAGGTAAAATTTTCACCAATGATTAAGCCTTGTTTTAGCGACTCGCACGTCCAGACCTAGCACGTCGCCCGACAAAGTATTTGGTTACATTTTAAGTAAAATACAAACTTTCACACGATGAATGAGCATGCTACGTAAAAGACATCATCAATGGATAAATAATTCAGACTGAAAAACTAACTATGCTATTTTCTAAAACAAAACTCATAGACGAGTTTGCGCTACGTTGCCGTGGACAGTGGACTTTTCACTTGTTTCCTAGGTAAACAACAGAGACAGAGCAGAGATAGAAAATCACAGGTCTAAATCATTGAATTTAGTTCTCATATCAACAGATATCTCTCATTGATTAGTTCTGTTTGACATTCATATGTAGACAAAACCGCAGTAGGCAATCAACTGACGCGCTATTACTTATAATAATACACATAGAGTTTTAGTATAGACAACAATCCATTGACCGATTGGATAAATAACTTAGCATGGACATCTACCAGATAAAAACTAGAGTTTTTATAGGTTTTTAGGGTTCCTTACCTCAAAAGGAAAAAGGAACCCTTGTAGGATCACTTCATTGTCCGTATGTCTATCTGTCAACACCTTTTTCTTAGGATCACGTGGAGGTATCAAGTTGAAATAAATATCAAATATTCAAGTCTGCAATTTCATGGAGCTATGAAAAAATCAAACTTCTAAGTCAACGCAATCAAACGATACGGCTGTATATGCCGCATATTTTGAGACTCCCAACTACTTGCGAAGGGAATCAAAACCTATATGGTACTTCCCGTTGACCTAGAATCATGAAATTTGGCAAGAAGCAATGTCTTATAGCACAAGTAAAGGAATAAATCCGAAAACCGTAAATTTGTTGTTAATTTTTGTTTTGCGATTATAAACAGTTGTCTATGTTGATGTATTTTCGTTGCGATACCCGTGATGGACGAACTATTTAAATACCTACAAGGTTTTACGGAATCATCGGTGCGCGAGTTCGACTCTCACTTGGCGGGCTTTTTTAATTGGATAGGCTTGCATTAGTACACAATCTCACTGTCTCAATCTCACACTGATTTGACCGAAGGTTATAAACAAACAAGGCATAAAAGGGGTTGAAAGAAAGAAAGAAAATACATTTATTTTGAAAATACACACAACACTAAATATTACACATAAGAAACAGAAACAGTTCACAAAAAACAAAAGCGTAATAGTGTTGTGTGACCTCAAAATTGGTCTACAACTCAGTATAACACTGCTAGCCCGACATCGGGTAGCAGCACTGATTTTCAGTCGCTGCCATTTGTGACGTCACGCACAACCGGACAGAAAACACAGAATAAAAAAAAATGATACAAATTTTGTATATAGTTACGACGCAAGTACAAAAAACGAAACATAAACACATTATAAATTATTATTATTACACATATTAACGATACAATAAACAATTAATCAAATACATAACTACAAATTAATAATACGTGAAACGACTCGAAAGTGTACAAATGTTCGCGATAATGGACACAGTGCTTACAAATAAGTTACATTAAATTGTACGGTCGAATGTATCTGACATTATATTTAAAATTTAAAATCTTCCCCTAAAGGCTAGGTATCTGTGCGGTTATTACACAACTTTATTGCAATCAGTTGCGATTAGTTTCTATCAGTTTCAATCAATTGCAATCATTTTCAATGAAAAATGTCTTAGATATTGCGTGTTTCTAATAACTTATTTTCGTTATGCAAACTTAATTATTCCATTTGCTATTAAGCAAATTGCATAATGGAATATTTCTATTGATTTAGAGGTTGTTTCAATTTGAAACTAATTGCAAACATTGTTACGTAATCTACGTACTGAACTCATGAACTTAACATAGACTAGAGTTTAAACTTATCTCAACTTTACTCATCAGAAACATTAACAAGAACTTGCTACCTAAAGTTCATCGCCGTATGTCTCGTAAGTTATAGTCAATCCGCATTATTAGAACTGGGGAGATGTGAGTGTGCGGGGAAACTCAGGCGATTAATACCGTATTCTAATGGGTACGTGTAAAGGGTCCATTACACGATGACTTCCAATGCACTCGATAACTCTGCCGATTGCCTGCATTAAGAATATTGCATGTTATGTAAGAGGCTTTATTTTTACGTGTGAAATATTGAAAGACTTTCAGTGCTAGCTAAATAAGTATAGGTAACGATTGACCACAATTTCATCATCTATCTGTGGTAGTTGCTATCAAAGTGGTAAACACACAATTATTAAACTAACAATTTACAAAAACATTACAGAAAGAGAAAGTGTAGTTAAAAAGGTAAAATAAAAATCCTCTGCAGGATATCAAACCATTTACTCTAAGTGTCCACTTACTTCTAAATACAGCCAATTTCCATCCACTTTCTAAACAATTTTTATTGCAAGATATAAAACCACTTCAGCAGATCTAAATTCAAACTCTATCTGCCATTTGCAAATGGCTCTCGAATTTTGGGACACTGGAAAGTCTATCCGGGTTTGGGACTGCACTTTGAATTCAGTAACTATACCCTGTGTGAGGATTAACCGGTTCCTATACAGTCCACGTGTACGCATCGACGATTTTGTCTCGGAAATTTCAGAGCTTCAGTGTATCTACCGTATCATGTTTGGATCTAAAATTTTACAGAATACGGATCTATATATAAATGTTTAATAGTAACGTAAGAGTGAGACGTAAGTTTATAAAATTGTGTCGATGGATAGAGACAGATTTTTCAATAGGGATGTTAACTGACATGTCAAATCAGCAATATGATATTTTAATAGAGTTTTGTATTGAATTACTGTATTGTGACGTCATAATTGTACAGCATCAAAAGATTTACTGTTTGTGGTTAGATTAGTAATGAACAAATAATAAAAAAGATGCATTTTCCAAATAATGTTTCCGTGTATTTTAGATGTTGTACACATTGGTTAGTATTTAATAATTTATCTTGGATAGCAACATTCCTATTAAATGGAACTTGAACTGAGAACATTTTCGTATCCACAATGTACAAATTCTTTTGAATTCAATCGGAATAACAAATGAAGTAATTAATCAAATTATATTCGTGCTTGTTGAGATAAATAACGCAATTTATTGTATGTTCGAGTAAAGATTGACATCCCAGGTTGGGGCCTGCGCAGCCATTAACTCGCGTATAGGTACAGTTGAGGAAATAATGTTGCCTACATCGAAATTTTATGTAAAGTTCGACCAGAGAAATAAAATATCTTGCCATATTGCGGAATTCCATGGAACTAATACGCGTACTGATTTTACTATGTCAAAATATTTGCAAGTGACGCCCTCACACAGGGTTTTTATTTTAAGCCATCAACTCAAATGTACTATTCAAATCAAATAATTTATTACTTGATTAGGTATTACAATTCACATGTTAAAATACATTTAAGTTCCTTATAAAACTGACAATAATGGCGTATGAATATTACAATGCCAAAAATTAAATTTATGTCACAACACAAATAATTAAAATACATAAAACAGATTCAATAGGGCATTTGACTGACATTCAAATCAGCAACTTTTAATGAAATGTCAAAACGATAGGTTTATATGGAGTTTATATGAAATACAAGCATGTGACGTCATAATTATATAGCATACTCTTTATGGTTAGATTGGTCATTAAAAATCAAAATAAGGATAAATTTAATAAAATAATTGTGGTTTCCCCTTTTTTTACATCTTTTATACATTGGTTAGTGTTTGAATACAGGCAAATACCCTATTTATGAAGACAACTAAATAATAAAGCAATGTCGATATAACATTAATGTTAGGATAAGGATCTTTCAATACAAAAAAAAATGCGGTCAGGGGACTTCCACCAGGAGCGAAGTTATAAAAGGAAAGAGCGTTATATCCCCTCCATGCGAGAGAGAGAAAGTCGCATGGAGGAGGCATAACTGGTAGAAATCGTGAAGTAACGCTTTTTCCTTACGTGACCATTTCTACCAACTCCTAGCGCAAGCCACGTTAAAGAACTTTGTTCCAAAAAAAATGAGGAAATAGTAAGCCAAAAGGGACCTCATGAAAAAAAAACTTCATCAAGTATAATTAATTACTGTACTCAGAGACGTCATTTAAGACTGATTAAAGTATCTTTGTTTACTGAATAGTATAGAAAGGGACAGGACTGGATATAATTTACAAATTCATTAGTTAAGTAGTGAGCTAGTAAGAAGGTAAGTATAGAAAACAAGTTAAGTTGCTACTTAACTAATGAATCGGATTTCGGTCCGCGACTTTTGAATCCAATACAGGGCGATACAAATTGAACTTCTGAGGCGCTGCAGCAGTGCAACTGAAACAGGTAATATCGGGGAAAAGGATGGATAGCGGGCGCTGCAAATGCTGCAATGCGTTTGCAGCGCGTCCATTTTGCAATTGCATCTCTCAATGATTTATGGACGCCCCCTTTTACTCGAGGCTCAAACTATTGATGATTCAAGCTTTAACTAGAGCAACTCTTTAATTTCACATTGTGTCTGTCAAATCAATGGTTTTTCTTTCTTTCTTTCAACTCAAATGATAACGACTTATAGCAACGTATAGATGAGCCTTTCCATGACAGAGGTGGAACTGATTAGTCATACTTGAAACATATCCATATCGTATCCGAAGTTATGTTAAATGTAAAATTATATAGAGTTTTCAATGCAACTGTACATATCTAACATGAACATCGACAGGTACAGGAAGTCGTCACACGCCCGTGAACCAGCCAATATCCGCCCCGAGCGCGCTCTGCCGGAATACAGCGCCGAAAACATGACGAGCCGTCGAACGTTCGCATTTCAAAATTGTTTACTTTGAAGTTTTGCCCAGAAGAATTGACTTACTCTATGGTGTACCAACAAAGAAATCCCATGGAATTAGTAAAATCAATCTTATTTCTTCTGGGATAGAGGTGGGCCCTTGAGACTTCTTTGGTGGTGCGGACTTGAATATAAATCACTGGCATTTAAATTGTTTCCGAAAATAGGTATATAGAATGACATGTCAAATCGGCTACTTTATATCTGTCAACTGCCAATAATGAAAGAGGACTCTTTGAAGTCAAAGTCAAAGCCATTTATTCAGTTTAGGCCCTAGGACCTAGGGCCTACAATTATATGGGTTGAATTTACTGAAGTTACCACCGGTTCAACTGAAAAGAACCGGCAAGAAACTCAGCAAGGTTACATTTTTTTATGATCTGATTATTTAGCTGAGGGACTAAGGTCCACGCTACCACTGAAGTCCGATAGGTCCACCTCTATTATTTTTATTTATTTATTTATATAGATAACAAACGGTCACAATTCAAGTTTGATAAACTACTATAATACTTAAGTAGACCTACAGTATCATAAATGTATTAAGAAGAAACAAACATTATTAAGAAGCTAATAAACAACATAAATAGTGAAATAACAAATATTATAAGAAGAATATATTAGAAGAAATAAGATCCATTTTCATTAATTCCATCGGACTTCAGTGGTGGCGCGGACTCTAACATTATAAAGGATGAACTTCTTGTACCTAGAAAAAAATAAAAAAGTATTTCTACAAAATCCCGTTCTATTTTAATAAGAGTCAAGTATAAAGCTTAAGTAAGCAATGAAAAATAACAGTTTATGCAACATATACACTTTGTATGTTGATATATTGACTTAGGACCCGAGACCACTGGTCAGCAGTAGCGTAAGCTTTGAGTCTCATAAAGCAGGATTAGGGAGGTTCGGCGAGCGAGTTCCAATATATCACTATTTTTAGCGACATAAGCTAAAAATATTCATGTGCCGATGGTTTCATTAAGTCCACATATTTATTATTGATTTAAAATAATATTAAAATAAAACGAAATTCTTCATACAAGGCCACCTGATCCGAAACTAAACAGTACACAGTAAAACTATGGAAATAATATAACTGATATAGGTTAAATAGTTATAACTGTTTTAATTGAAACTAAAATGAAAACTTTAGTAAAGATGTACAACAAGAAATATGTCAAAATACAAAAGGAAAACTTTAGGAGAGATAGTACAAAAAGTACTTATTTTTTATATGCTTTTCTTTCATGAATTAAACACAGAAATGACCCTAAAAAAACTAATAAGGAATGCAATAAGTATACAATAGGAAACGTTTGGAAGGCTTAAGTTACAGGAACAGTTATTAGGTCATAAATAACCGGCGTACTTTGCACTGTCGTAGAGGGAAAGGTTATTGGGCGGGTCGTCGGACAGATTTACTACTTATTCCTAGATTACACTTAACTTTGGATTTATTCTTGTAATAATCTCATTAAATTGGCCATTTTATTGAGTCTAATGAATGAGCAAAGATAAGTTACTTTATATTTATGGATTTTTCATAATTGTATTTTTTGGTAGTGACGTTGGAGGCCGTAGCAAAGGTCGTGGGACCGAATCCTACAATGAGCTTGAGCTTTCGGTGAAGTGAAAATATGGAGAGGAAACCATAGCACGTTGGTAGTGTTTTTGGTTATGTTTCTATGTGTATGGTGTTTTTGTTTGTCTTTTGTACTGTTTTTTATTTTATTTTGCTGTGAATTTGTGTGTCCAATAAATGATTTCTTATTCACAAAACTCAATTGACAACTTTTTATAATATAATATAGTATTTCTTTATTAATAGAAACCGTATAACGTGAAAAGACGTCACTTACATGGTGTAAGTAAGAGCGCACGGAGGTTCAAGGGCGAAATTCTATTTGAAAACAAACGTAAACAAAATATGTTTCATTATGAAATATTATAAATTTCAGTACCTACTACCCTTTAAGCCTTTAACCCAACAAAGCCACCAACTCATTACACAAATAATCATGTTCCTGTACATATAACACGCTTTATTCCACTGCACGTAATTCCGTCCGGCACCGACGCGGCGTGTCAGATGCGTGTCAGTGTTTACGTGATCAAGCGCTCAGATCGCGTGTTTGCGTGCGCGTGATTGCGTCGCGTGCGTTGTTTTCACTTCAACTCGGGCTTTCTTGAGTGCTCAATAAGGCCCGCACGCGAATTACGTGGAGCGTGTTTTGGTTAGCTGGAAATGGCCTGTCAGTTGGTGTCTTTCTGAGAGGTAAATATAAAGTCGCAATATTTATTTTATATATTAATTTTATATAAACACATATTATACATGATATATTAAAATAACTAATGATTTTTGTTATCTTGTAGAAAAACTAAAAATGATACTAAATCAAAATTTAACTATAATTTAAGCACAGAACATGCATATGTATTGGTAGATGATATATTGGTAGAATACTAAGTATGGCAAAATGTCGAGAATATTGTTTTTTTTTTGTATTATTCCTGTGGTTGACCACCATCTCATCATGATATGTGATGATGTGGCCGATCATTGATATTATACACAACTAGAAGGAACTGGCTCTCACGTAGCTGCCGAAATTTGGTGCTAGCAAATTTACAACTTGAGGGTGGTAGCCAGCCAGATGGGTACTTCAAAGTACCCTACCACCGTGCTATAGTTTCCTCACGATGTTTTCCTCCACCGAAAGCTCAAGCATTCGACGTCTCTACCACAGAAATTTATTCTTCAAAGTTAGCAACATATTTTCAATTGCGCTCAAAGGGCTATGTGTGGTGCTTCATGTCTTTTCTTGTAACTTTAATTCTATACATAAGTATATAAAAAGCGTCTATTATTGTATCCAAAATGAATTAAGAGATGAAAAGAGTTTGTTTTGGAAGTAAAAGTTTCACTTTTGGAACAAGTTAAAGTAAATGCAATCAGTGCTTAGATTTATTGCCTGTAAAAAAATTGCCATAACACTTTTGAAGTACTTTTCGTTGGATTTTAATAAACCTTTATGTTCTTTAATTTATATTAAACTAGCTTCTGCCTCGTGGTTTTACCCGCGTACTTGTGAGATTTTTTGTTTTATTGGGATATAAAGTATATTAAGTTTTATTCCAGTGTACGATCTATTTGGGTGCCAAATTTCATGACGATTGGTTGAAAACTTGAAATGTATATCGAATTAAAAGTATTTCTCTCTTTGTTTTTCACATTCAATTATTTTATAGTTAGTTGGTAGTAGTTTTGGTGCTAAATCCGAACATGTGTTACTTATATACATACAAATATAATGGACCAGCGCCCGGGGCAATATATTAGTCTGCTTCATATTGTCAACTGTCAGAATTATGTGGATAAGACTTTATTAAGTAAATAGGATAAAGTTTGGAAGTTCTATAGAGAACTGGAGGAAGCGATGGACCTGAAACGGGATGATATTATTTTTCTTATCTATGCTTTTAAAATAATAATATTTATCACGAGTTATAAAAATTGAGATAGACACAAATGGTATCAAGTTACAAACTTAGCAACTAAATAAAAGATTTTTTTTTGTATTTCTTGCTTAATTAATACTCAAATAAATTAATAAAATATTTGAAAGAGAATGGACGGGTAGTCCTTTTCAGAAGTTGATATTAAACCCATCTAAATATATAAAATTTTGCCCCCGATCTCCCCCCAAAACTAATTTGCGTGTATGTGCCAAATAAATAATTGTATTTATAATATCCTAATAGGATCAAAAAATATTTAGGTAAAATACATTTGTTACTAGCTTCCGCCCCGCGATCGGTATTTTATGTTTTCCCGGGATAAAAGTATCATATATATTATTCCAGGGAATTATCTATACATGTGCCAAGATTCATCCACATCCATTGTGTCATTTATCCGTGTGATCGAGTCACAAACATCCATACATCCAAACTTTCACATTTATAATATTAGTATGAAGTACGAAAGTAGAATTAGTATAATGTCTCAACCTCTTATTTCTAACGTGGAGTTAGAGGACATCTTCAATAGGGAACTATTCAAATCCATGCAAGGCTATCAATATCGGTAACTCGGAAGTCAGAACTCTATTTAAACAACTATACACCAGACTTAGACATGAAATATACGAGTTACCTATTGTAGATATACGAGCTTAGAACCTATGATAAATGGTTTGTAATTTATTGGGTATTTAGGTACTTTGTAAGTATAAATGTTATTTTGCATTTGAGAATCAGTTCCTTTAGTTATTGAGATTGAAATGGAATGTAATGATTTTTATTTTATTCAAATAGGCCTTCACAAGCACTTATGAATAGTCTGACTCTAACGCACGGTTTGGAAGGTTGCTTCTGCCGAGAAGAGCCGGCAAGAAACTCAGCAATTACTCTTTTCAAAACCAACTGAGATCAATTACATAAAATTATTTATCTTCATCAATATTGATTGTGGTCAAATACAATGGCAAAAGATTATCAACTTGAGGGCGATAGCCAACCAGGTAAGTGCCATACCATCGAGCGAACTAGTTTTACAATAAGCATTTTTTGTGGCAACCCTTACGAAGATCTTCTGACGTACCTTGTTAGCTAAATAACGATAAGATTATATTATCTTCATTCAGTCTTGTGTAAGTAACATCGCATTGTTTTGTATAAGTTAATCTCCCAAACAATCTCTTTCAAGCCCACAGATTATATACAAATTAGTAGGTATATGAATAACAGAAACTACATTTTGCATATACTCCCCAAACAAAACGTTAGCTTGTTAATTCGACAAAAGGCTGCGAACAAAGAAAACGTGCCAACCGGCAAGTTGACTGGGCGAGCAGATTGAGTGACTGAGAGCAATATTGTCGACACGCTTGTTTGATTGGGGTGTGTACTGAGGTTACACTCACTTGGGCGATTTGAACAGACGAGCAACTTAATTAATTTTCTAGTGAAACCCAAACAACTTGTTTTAAAGTACATCAGTTGGTATTAGGGGTTACTTATTGTGTTATACTATCTAGATTAACATAATTTATAAGGCTTATTTTTTATAAGGGATTCGTAGTAATACTAGAACTACCTGTTATCTCAGCAACTCTAACTGAGCCATTAATTGCTATTTTATCTATGTCTGATCCAGAATAAAGTACCTACATTTATTTTCAAAAATACCCAGTTAATCATACATGCATTAGGTTAGTATATAAATTTACCGGGTTAAAGTTTTACCAGGAAGCTGTTACCTACTCAGTGAGCGAAATTTTTGTTAAGTGAGTACACATTAGTGCATATTCGCTTTATCTGTATTTGATTTGTTTGAGCAGATTAGGCGATGAATTCCACCATCGGCTGCTTTAAAATCCCTCGTCTGCCCAGTAACGTCCAAGAGCCAGTCCTCAACGCTCACTCTAAGACAAATAGCGTGCAAGATCGATGTTTATTTGGGACACTTGTAAACCCTTGTCCATTGTTACAACACAAATGCCGTATTGACATACCCTTACAGAGTTAAGCTGTGCAAATATTAAATTGGTTGTGTTGTTTGTATGTTGAATATACTATTCACGCTCCTCGTCGGTCTATAAGAAATGTAAACAAATGTCCTGAAGCTTTCTTAAATAACTGGAGCATGTTACTTACTCTGTTACTCTTATGTATAACTGCATATATTGGTAAGGGATGGAAAGTGCAGTAATGGCATGAAAAATTTAAAATAATATTGTTTCATACAATTTTCTAGGACAAACCATGTTTTTTTTAGGAAACCTTCTAGGCTTTATAAAGGTCGGCAACACTTTGGCACTCCCTCTGGTATTGCTAATGTCCATAGGCGACGGTAGCCACTTACCATTAAGTGGACTGCCTGCTAGCTTGTCAGATTTCTTCTTCAGAAAAAGCCTTTAGAAGTCCCGAGTTATATATAAGTTTGTCAACCCTAACATTTTTATAGCTTTACGCTGTCCATTAATTTATATTACACAAATAAACTGTCACATGCATGCGTGTATTACCTGTGATATTGCGGTGCGCTAATTAACGATTTGACAGATGAACAGACAAACAAACAAATTAAAATAGCATGTTGCACTCTGTAGGTGATTGCAAATTCCATTACTATTTACCACTTCTATTTGTTACAGTGAACTCACACTTTTTTATCGAAACCTGAGTTATAGTTTGAAAAAAAGCAAACTTTGATACGATTTAAGACGATGATAGCTCAGTGGTAGTGACGTCAGACGCCGCGACGAAGGTCGTGGGCTCGAATCCTACAATGAGCTTGAGCTTTCGATGAAGGAAATCATCGTGAGGAAACAATAGCACGGTGGTAGAGTACTTTGTAGTACCCGCCTGGCTGGCTACCACCCTCAAGTTGAAAATCTGTCTCCAAACATTCTAGGCTATGTGTGTTTTTATGACTGAAAAATTCGGCCAAGTGTGATTTCCGTATTAAACTCTACTTTATAGTGCAACTAGCTTGCACCCCGCGGTTTCACGTGCATTCCCGGGTTTTCAATGATATTTAAGTATTTTTATACCACATTGTCGGCAAACAAGCATACGGCTCGCCTGATGGTTTTTTTTTTTTTACTTTGTATAGGCTTGTGTTTGACTACAATCTCACTATTGTAAGTGATGATGTGGCCGAAGGTGGTAAACACACAAAGCCTAGAAGGAACTGGCTCTCAAGTGCAGCTGTCGGAACATACCAATAGGTATTTGGCGACAGATTTTCAACTTGAGGGTGGTAGCCAGCCAGGCGGGTACTACAAAGTACCCTACCACCGTGCTATGTTTTCCTTCACCGAAAGCTCAAGCTCATTGTAGGATTTGAACCCACGACCTTCGCCGCGGCGTCCGACGTCACCACCACTGAGCTATCATCGCCTTGGATGGTAAACGGTTACCAGGGGTATCACTCGCGCCTTACCGACCCTTCCTTCCTCCCCGATGAGCTCTGGTGACCTAACCCACGCGCAGGAACACAACTATAAGTTATTTGGCTGCGGTATTCTGTAAGGTACTTCCCCAGTCAAGCTGCTCTTTGAGCGACATATCGCTATTCTCTACCTCTCATAAAGTAAGTGAAGTAGTAATAAAGTAAAGTAAGTAATAAAGTAGGAGTAATATTCATATTTTTATAACATAGTTACAGCTTTTTTGTATCTATTTATCAGTATTTGTTTGTCGGCGGTAAACGGTGTTGGTGTCTCTTATATATTTTATTATTTAATATTAATTATATATTTTGTGACAGTTTGTTTACCTAAATAAATTGACAACACGTCATAGAATCATAGACTCTATAGTATTTGCTTGAGAAGCCGGAGATAGTCGGACAGACGGACGGACAACGTTGCCACAACACAACAACAGATTTCCGTTCGGACCGTCTGGGTACGGAACTCTAAAAAGCGTGACGGCCAGAAATATAATAGTTATGTCAAAATAGATAAAATTGTAAGCTATAAATAAATAAATATTCAGAGACATTCCTCACACACGGCCATCTGACCCAAAACTAAGCAGAGCTTGTGCTATGGAAGCCAGATAATTGATATACTACTTTTCTTTTGTAAATACATACTTATTATAGATAATTACACCCAGATTCAGGACAAACAGACACGTTCATGCACACAAATGTCTGTCCTGAGTGGGAATCGAACCCACGACGTGGGGCGTGATAAATAAGGTATCTTATCAACCACCAACCAACCAGCCTGTTACATATTTTAATAAAAAAATTAGGTAGGTACAAAATTATTGATCATAACAAATATTGTAAATGTAAAATTATTTGGATGTTTGTGACTCAATCACGCATAAACGGCTGAATGAATGAATTTGAATGAGTCTTAGTGGTGATGAGTAATTTGAGTCTGGGTGTAATTATCTATATATTTTCAAGGTAGTTGAACTCTTAGTGCAGAGTTCACCCGGGGAAGTACCTACTACTTACCACCATATCTAATTCCGCCGTGAAATAGTAATGCACTTGTATTACTGTGTTTCGGTTAGGAGGGTATGGGAGCCGGTGAAATTACAGGCACAGGAGATTTAACAACTTCATGTCTCAAGGTTGGCAACGCGTGAGTGATACCCCTGGCAGGGAAAATATATTATTGTATTTTTTTTAGTTGCCCGTGGTGCTATGAGCGTCTATAGGCTACGGTAGCTTGTTTGCCACCTAAGTAGTATAAAAAAGTAACTCTTTCTTACAGTCGGCCAACGGACACGTCTAGACAGAGCAATCGTGCGGGGCTTGCGGGGTGAGAGAGGGGCTGTAGCGTGCCCAAGCTGCCATACACTCGCTTGGGATACAATGGAGCAATTACGAATGCCTATACAATGCGGCATTTCGCGTGACTTCAAACGCGATAAACCACTGTATGTAATTACGCTGTGTATATACTATATATATGTATGTGTTTAGCTCGGTGGTAGTGACGTCGGACGCCGCGGCGAAGGTCGTGGGTTCGAATCCTACAATGAGCTTGAGCTTACGGTGAAGAATAACATCGTGAGGAAACCATAGCACAGTAGTAGGGTACTTAGTACCCGCCTGGCTGGCTACCACCTTCAAGTTGAAAATCTGTCGCCAAACACCTATTGGTGTGTTCCGGTAGCTGCACTTGAGAGCCAGTTCCTTCTAGGCTTTGAGTGCTTACCAGCTTCGGCCACATCATCACTTACCATAGTGAGATTGTGATCAAACACATGCCTATACAAATAAAAAATAAATAAAAAAGTAGTATATGTAGTATATCAGTTATCTGGCTTCCATAGTACAAGCTCTGCTTAGCTTGGGGTCAGATGGCCGTGTGTGAGGATTAATGTCCCAGGATATTTATTTATTTATGAAACTTTGCACATAGATAGATACCCTGGAATAACATATAGGGTACTTTTTATCCCAGGAAAACATAAAATCCCTCGGGAACGCGGGTAAAACCGCGAGGCAGCAGAAGCTATTTTATTATGAAAGACATGTTTGATAACAAATAGAGTATCGCAACAGTTTTATATTAATGATTTACGTTGATCATCGAGTATGTTTCCAGTAGTAGGGGTTCTATAGATTTGCATCACAAAATTTCATTTGGTATTGTGTAGCTGACAATATGTGATGATAATCAAGTGAGAAATCACATTATTACATTAAATAAGAATATTTAGGTCTCGCAATATTCTATTCATCACCCTATATATATAATCTCTGACAATTTTCATTATATCAGTTTGGTAATGGGGTTTTTATTCCATTTTACACATACGTGATATACTTTAGGATATTGATTAATATTTATAAATACTTAAACGTTTGTATGTATTATTTGTCAAAAATAACTTTAATAGCTAAACGGTCCACCCAAGTGGTCACATCCACTAAGGTGGCAAATAAGTATACGCCCCGCCTGATGGTAAGCGCGGTTACCGTAGCCGTCGCTTGCAATACCAGTATCACTCAAGCGACCCTGCAAAAATCTCTTCACACCCTTCTTCAAAAACCCAGTTCCCTTTTTAGTTTTGTGTGGTTACCACTTTCGGCCACATTATCACAAGTAGCTGAACGTTCATTTATTAAAATCTTCTCATCCATAATCCACAACGACCACGGCACTTTTCACCGATAATATATCTCGAAGTATAACTGGATATTTTACATTTAACAAATACTGTGTACACAAAAATACCTAAGAGCAATTTAGTACATAACTAAGGCACAAAATTACGCGTAAATAAGGCTGACGGGCACATAAAAAATGTACACGAAACATCAATGGGCCAATATTCCAAACATCTCGTATTCTGAAGGCGTGCCTTCAATACGCTTTAAGGAACGCCAATAGACTCGATTCCGTACTTACATGTTCTGTAGTCGGCGACGTACACTGGATGTTTGAAAATGAAAATATTGAATTATTTAAGAGTTTGTACAAGATATTATGCAGATGCAAACTGAAAACTGTATATTAGATGAATTCTAGAAGAATGCCTGCGTAACAATAATGTTGTATGTTACCGTCGTAACTACCCATGTTCTATGCTCGGTAAACTTTAGAAAAGTATTTAAAATAGGCTCAAACATGATGAGGATGTGGTGGCAACCTAAGAGGTTATTTTATATAGCAAGAACGAAGCATACACAGGCAAAAAATAAAGAATAATTTATTTGCAGGAAATGTGGCTTATAAAAGACTAGCTTTCGTCCAGTGTGTTCATTTCACCCATTTTAACGGGATATAAAGTAGTCTATGTCACTCTCCGGTCTATAAATGATCTCCATTTAAAAAAAACACGTCGATCCAATGCTGCGTGGTAGAAGGACAAATAAAAAAACGCATTTATTATATTAGTTAATGGTAGGGATATAAGTGATAAATAAAACAAGAAGTCCTGACTGGCTGACTGATGATAATAAACAGAGTCTAACCCTCTCATCCTAGAAACATGAAATTCGGTGGGTATGTTCCTTATGTAACGTAGGGGTGTACTAAAAAAGATTTTCCTATATTCAACCCCTAAGTGGGTACAAAAAGTGAAGCCGCGTGACGGAAGCTGTAGAAAACATCAAGAATATATTTAGGCGTCAATCAAATGTAATCATAATTATCATATGGTTAGAGTATACAAATAAATGAAACATAAGGTTTAATGCACACCGTGCTTTAGCGGCAGAACACAACACAACACACGTCATTGACGAATGAACTCACAAGATGGATCGGCAACTTTGACAAACGACGCCGAAGCGACGCCGAACGGACGCACGCACGACGAATTGCTATGTTACGTTTTATGTTGGCACCCACTTGTGACATACGTGAATAGAAAGGCTGTTCTAAAACGTAAGAAAATTTATTCGATCCGAAAAATAAATTGGTGCTGTTCTTAATTTTTGCTCAGTATCTGGATTCGGCATAACGTAATTATTGCGGAAAATCTTGTAAGTACATAAAATACTAAGAGCCCTTGTGGCAAATATTACTTTATGAAAAAAGATAGATGGAGATGGTCATTCTAATACCATAATGTTATTTGAGTTATAATTAATTGATGTTTAAAAATTCATAACACATTTCTTAGATTAAAATAAAAAGGGGAAGATACGTTATCCAGTCTCAGGTCGTGGTACAACAAAAGCTGAGTTGCTAAATGAATAAGGAGGTATTTTGGTAGCATTAATCCGCGTACTATCATATTTACGTTAGATTACCTAATAGTGCTTAAGCTAAGCGTAGTTTTTTATTGATCTATTTCTTTTCTTTGAATAGACTTGTGTCTGGCCAAAATCAAACAGATACTGTAGATCTTTTCCATTTCTTTTCTTCCCCTTTTCATTAATCTAAGCCACATTTTAACTTCCTACCTTATGTAGGTATCCAAAACGTGAACTATCTACTGCA
Source organism: Tetheella fluctuosa (assembly GCA_951216915.1). Taxonomy (NCBI): domain Eukaryota; kingdom Metazoa; phylum Arthropoda; class Insecta; order Lepidoptera; family Drepanidae; genus Tetheella; species Tetheella fluctuosa. Next base: position 11,191,456 of record OX578222.1, read on the forward strand.
ATCCCATCACAGTAAAGCTTAAATTAATCTCAAACCCACAAATTACACTATCATGTTATATTCATGAACTATATCTACATCACAAGACAATATGACAACCAAATCGTCCGCCATCTCACCGAGATAAGCTTTCAATTATTCAATACCTATCCAACTGCATATGAATGGCAATGGACAATCAGATTGCTATCCCTGAGATTGTCTTGCTGTGTTACTGGATTTGATACTTTATGTATATGAACTGTAGGTTGTTAGTTTAATAATATTATTCTTATAATTAGATTAGTGAATAAATAATATCCTGGGACATTTTTCACTCACACCTATTTGATTCCAAACTAAAGACCAATATTTGACCACAATCTTACTGTGGTAAATGATGATGTGGCTGAAGGTGGTAACCATACAAAGCTCAAATGCAGCTGCCTGAACACCCAGTAGATGTTTGGCGACATATTTTCAACTTGAGGGTGGTAGCCAGCCAGGCGGGTTCTACAAAGTACCCTACCACCATGCTATGGTTTCCTCACGAAGTTTTCCTTCACCGAAAGGTCAAGCTCGTAGGGTTTGAGCTCACGACCTTCGCCGTGGCATCCGACGTCACTACCACTGAGCTATAATCGCTATAAAACTGATATACTATTTTAAAATTAGAGCTTATAGTATAGATCTTTACTATCAGATTCAGAACATAAAGACAAATGTTTGTCTGGGAACCGAATCCACGACCAGCAACGAGGCAGTCAGGGTATCTCAATCTATTGAAACACTCCCTATAATCTCGTAAAAAATCGTTCATGTGGTTGTCCCCATGCTTCTCCTGCAATCTAGTTAAAATCATTTTGGGTCAAATAGATAAGATACTTAATCAAATAACTTTTATTTCATAATATAAATCGATTACGTTCGTGATTATTTCGTGAGCTATGCATTTTCAGTAATCTGCTTCAAAAAATAATAGAGTTGTGAAAACGAATTATAAATACCGTTTTTTCAATTCAATTATTTTATCGAATAAAAGTAAAAAAAATAGAACAGAATTCAATTTCAAAACGCTAAGCTCGAAAAAAATAACACAAAAACCAGTTAACTAAAGCAAACTTTTGCAAATTAAAATCAAAAAACTACAGTTTTATTCGAACGCTTACATCGAAACCAATTTATATTTCAACCAGCTTTGTTATAAGGGGAGATGCAAAGTTATATGAACATAATTCTCTACTAACATATAATGGTGTCTGACATCTGTACGTTCAATTACTTTACTAATTGACCGCATAACGCCACAGAATTCAATTAGTGGACGAAAGGGGATGGACATTTTTGTTTTGTTTTTCTCATAAGGAAAATATACATATACAAAATGTTTTACTGGCTTTCGTTTGCACACAACGAGGGTAAATGGGGTTATAAGATTTACAAGTTACGATAATAATCTTAATTTGGGTAGAGATTGACTTCATAAAATCATAAAAAGAGAAGTAAATACATAAAGTTAATAAATAAAATATTTCTAAATAATGATTGTGCAAAAGGTTGTTTTTAAATGAACTTTCCTTTTGTAACTTTATCCACGCGTGGTACTTATATAAAAAGTCATAAATAAATACTACTATGAAACACTTACCTAATAAATAGAAGTATTTATTTATTTACAATAAATAATAATAAAATAACCTTAATATATACCTATTGAAATAAAATTAAAAACTAAAAACTACTTATAAATAAAAAAATTGCCCCAAATCGCTGCCGAGTGGAAGTGTGCCAAAAAGGCTGGCAGCATTGCCACGCTGAATGGCAATGACAATTCTTTGGCAATATTATACTAATATTAATAAATTATGTGCTTACCATTAGTTTTTCTTCTGATTTCATTAGTTCAACTTTAAAAAAATTCATTCAAAAAATAAACGCAAAAAAAATACATAAAACACTCAGTCACAAATCAAAATCGACGCTTTTAAAAGTTCTTTACCGACAACTCACACTTGTCTGGGGCCTCGGCCCTCGTAGGGCTGTTAGGTCGTCGAGACCCTTTCACGGTGTCAGGGGCCCTTTGCGTGCCCTTCACTAATGGTCTCTTGGCTCTTTGCTCTTACTGTGCAGAGTTGCCGCTTTCAAACTGTGGAGATGCAGGCAGTTGCGTTTAGGTGGTTTTGTTTGATACTTTTTGCTATTCTAAACATCCTTTATGTGTATATTTTACTTTACATAATACAATGCATATGATAGACTAGCCTTCTGCCCTGCGGTTTCACTCGCGTACTAGGGGTACGCGAGTGACCGAGGTGTTAAATTTCCAAAAATCCTACCTTAGTGGATGACTACACTGTATAAGATATATATGTGCAAAATTGCAAGTCTCCAGGTCCAGGGCCTGTGCGTTGATAAACTTATCAACAGTCAGTCAGTTTACCATTTTATATAAAATGATTAATAAAAATGGACCAATTTATTGATTTTAATGTTGAATACACCAACATGAACAGGAGTAGCAACTTCCCACGTAATAGTGCGACAGACCGTGTGGTTTTGTAACACTGAAACATGAGAGCAACATCGCACAAATGTTAAATGTTCATGACTATTTGTTTACAGGTTAAACCCTGTATGTACGAGTATATGCGCTTTTGTCTTGAAATTAGTAAACCTATTAACTTCCTTATCGTAATCCTAACTTAATATTATAAATGCAAATGTGAGTTCGTTTGTATGTTTGTTACCTTTTCACGCCTAAACCGCTGAACCAATCGCGATGAAATTTGGTACACATATAGCCTATGGTATGGAGAAGGACATGGACTTATTTATTTCTCGGGAACGCGTGAAACATACGTCTTATCTCATCGTCCTATATTCCATACTAATTTCACTAACATTATACTAATATTAATAAATGTGTATGTTTCCACTCAGCAAACACTCAACTCGGTAACTCTAGATACTTACACTTTTATAACTTAAAACATGAGAATTAAACAACCGTATTCTAAAAAGTCGTTTGTCTTCTAGAAAAATTCTAAGCATCCTTTATATCTTTTAAACGAGCATTTAAAAAAACTAAAAACCTAAAGAAAAATAAGGGGAAATGTTTTTTAAAAAGAAGTGGAAAGCTTCAAAGGGAACAATTCAAAAGACAACGCCGAATAAAATTTAACAAAGTGAATAACCTAATGTATAGTGTTACAAAGGCCTGTTGTTACTGTCTCGCGAACTTCTTCATTGTTAGTACAGGTCCTCGATGGAGTCTCACCGTTTACTCGTACAAAAATTTAAAAAGTTGCTAATAGCATTTTTACAAAAACCTAACCTAAAAGAGGGAAAGGAAAAGACCGAAGATGAATGGATTGTGTGGATAATAATGATGTTATATTATGAATGGATACATTGAAACGTAGGTATATAATTGGTCAGGACGATGAAGACAATGGTTTTATTCCAATCGTATCCATTTTTATTAAAATCTATTCCAAAGGCAGGCGGAAAAAAAAAATTGTAAACATTGATTAACCAAACTTTGGCTATGACCAAACTATTATAGAGAAACAAATAAAGTATAATGCAAGTATGTACGATTTTCCGCCAACACTCGAAATAGACTTCAGTTGACTGAATGAAAATTTAATTGCACGAATACCTTTTAAAATTTTATACCAGTAGAAATACCTCCACCTTACAGAATACCGCAGCCAAATAACTTATAGTTGTGGTCCTGCGCGTGAGTAAGGTCGCCAGAGCTAATCGGGGAAGGGGGGAAGGGTCGGCAACGTGCGAGTGATACCCCTGGTGTTGCAAGCGTTCATAGGCTACGGTAACCGCTTACCATCAGGCGGGCCGTATGCTTGTTTGCCAACAATAAAAAATGCTAAGCACACTTGAACTTTTTTTTTAATTTTATTTAAGAAAAAAGCTGGCAAGGAAACTGTAGCTACAGTCGCCTACGGACATTAGCAATAGCAAGGGGATTACCAATGTGTTGCCCACCTTTATAAAGCCTAGAAGATAACTGGCTCTTAAGTGCAACTTAATAATAATAATAATAATAATAATTTATTTGCCAGAAACATGGTGTATTACAGCTGTCAGAATTAAAGATGTACCTTAATGTTTTGCCATAATGGCGTGCAAATATTACAATCGTATACAAGAAAAAAATGGTTAATAAATAATTATCTACTGGCTTGCAACATTAATGTCATCTATCAATTATATCTACTAAATATATTACATTAATTAAAATTATTTTTTATTATTGCAAAAAACTAGTCTGCCCTGCGGTTTATCCCGTATGTTATTCCAGCGTATAATATATATAATTATACGCCACTAGCGGCCCGCCCCGGCTTCGCACGGGTAGCAGAGCTACTTGTAACATTATATTCTTGGTTTGTAGTACATGCTATGTATCAGAGATAGCGCTGTATGTGAAAAAAGATTTTCCCGCTTTTCTGTTGAAAATTTTCCTGAATTTTCTTTGCTATAAACCTCACGGAGCCCGAGACCTTTCCAACGAATGCAAAACCGTGGAAATCGGTTCGTGCGTTCTGGAGTTATAGCGTCAGGAAGGAAAACCCGACTTATTTTTATATAGTAAGATGTTACATCCATTTTGGATTTAAGACAACACTTTACAACTCGATCATAAAAACACTTTTAGTAGTGGTAACAACATGTTCGCCATTCCCTAGCCCCGGTGTGAAGTTACTGCCTCTCTGTTCCGGCTCGCTTTGATCTTTGAGAGCGGTAATTAAATCTGCCAGCGAACAAAGTTTCTAGTTTTTCACAGATAAATATATTTGTGGAAAATTTTCGAAGGCATTTGGTGAATTCGGCTTCTCTCGGGGAAATATTAGGTGTAAGTTTTATATACTCGTAGATGAGAGTCCGACTTCATCATCAAAATCAGCCCGAAGATCATACTGTCCACTGCTGAACATAGGCTTTCCCCATTGATTCCCACAACGAACAGTTTTGGGCGGCTTGCATTCAGCTCCCGGCAACTCTGACCAGGTCATCAGTTCACTAGGTGGGAGGCCGTCCTGCTTGGCGCTTTCCTGTACGTAGTCGCCACTCTTTCTTCCCCATTGAAAGTAGTAAATTAATAAATATAATGTAGGTACTTATATTTAAATGCATTTCCATTGCATTCTTAATTGGCAAGTCTGTTTGGATTAATAATATTGCCTGCACAAAGGTATTTTAAGTGAAGCTATAGTATTGTGACGTTGCCATGGAAACAGTACCAAGAGTGTAAATAATTACGTTAATAAATAAAATAAATAAGCAAGCGTTCATATGCTACGGTAACCGCTTATATACCATCAGGTGGGCCGTATGCTTGCTTGCCGACAATGCTGTATAAAAAAATATCTAATTAAATTCTGTAAATAAAACATTAGGTATTGTTGATCCAATCATAAGGTACAGAATTGAAACAAAAGACAACTTCCTAACAACTTATTGGGTTTGACAAAATTATGTTATAACGGGACAAAAGGCAAATTAATTTGCTTGCTTCGTTTGAGATGATATTGTAAATGTAAGCCTTTTTATTTCTCGAGTTTTCGGAAATTTATAATGAAGTCTTGTTTGCAATAACTTTATCGAAATGTTGAGTAAAATGGCAGTGTTGTCTAGCGTGCGATTGTAATTTGTTCTTTTGTGTTACAAAAAGATAGATTCCTTCATAAAAGTCAAAGCAATTTAACAAAAATCGGATCAATGGATTTGGATGAAACTTGGCACATAGATAGACCATGCCTTGGAATAACATATAGAGTACTTTTTATCCTTGGAAAACAAAAGATCTCTCGGGAAAGCAGTTGATTCCGCGGGGCAGAAGCAAGTGGTTATTATTTCTTGAATATTTTGGTTGCTATAGTTAAGGGACAAACAAAATAAAATCGTTTACAATTTTTTTTTTTTTTAAACAAAGACACACAGTCAGTAGTAAGTACATAAAATAATTCACAAAAAAGAGAAAATAATCATTGTACTTACAACACAATAATTTACCCTACTAATGCCTAACAAAATCAAAATAAAACAAAACCGAAAACACATTAGGGTCTCCCAGACCCAGGATATCGGGTCCTACGGTCCAGGGTGCGGATGTATAAATTCCAACCAGACCACCGTATATAACCCTTGCGTAGACATAAATTTGGGATAAATAATCTTAGTTATTAGTGCGGGGGAATATACGTTGGACGAATTTATGGCTTTGTCAAAACCGAACCAGAATGTCTGTAAAGAGAAAAAGATGTAGCTTAATATGTAATTTGTTTAATTTATTTATAGACTATCTTACATAATTTATTTATGTTAGGTTTTATTAATGGTTTTTAGACGTTATAGATTGTAGAACAGAAATTGTAATTCCTTTCTATGATATGATATACAACGTTATCCTTAATAATACCAAAGAACAGCGAAACACCCCAACAAGATCAATTTATATTGATTTATGTATAAATATATATAATTAAGTATAAAATCCTTTATCTTTAAAGACTTTTATTTTACTAAATTATTTATTATTGCAAATTTTAAATCATACCAAATTACAGTAGTTTAAAAGTAGGTAGGTACATATAAGCATATATAAGGTTCTAATAAATGAAGTACGGTCCTTTTGAGGGATGATAGTATAGGTCATAAGTATTCCGAAAATGATAAAATAAAAATATTCGGTCGTAATATTAATTTAAAAAAAAAACTGAAATTGTACTTCATCACTACTAAGCATTAATTAAAACAGCATGCTGTTTTTTTTTACTATGGAACCAACGCTGAAACCACGAAAATAATTTCAAACTTTTCATACTAAAGGTCAAAATATGAAGAATTTTTAGAATATTGATTTACTTAAATAAAATATAAATACGCTACGTCCAAAATGTGGACCATCTAAGGGCTTACACCTTATCCTTTGTATATTTACCGATTTTAGTATTTTCAGCACTTATCTTTAAAATTATAGTCAATCAAACAAACCATTATATATCTCTCGATCATTTTTATGTGCAAACAAAACCCAAACTTGAGCAATTTGTAAGGTGAAATGAACGGAAAAGTTGCTGAATACCCATTTTCATCTTCAAATTGATTTTATTGTTCCCTTAAAAGGCGATGGTTCTTTCATTTTTCCCTTCGATGAAGAAACTAATAAATATTTAGTAGGGGACAATTTAAGGGCGTAACGTATTGAAGTTTGAGAATAAGTGACGAGGATATACGTGATGGCAGTCTAAGGAATTATTTCGGATCAGTTAATACGAATTTATCAATGAGGGAAAAATCATTCTGTCGCATTACAATTTTTCCTGCAATTTTCATGTTATATCTACGTTAATTTCGATGTGGTTTTACATAAAGTAATAGCAAAAGACCTGATTCGAATGAAAATTATTTTACACAATCTTTTATCAGGTACCTACTTGATGAAATGCAATATGCATTCATTGAGAAAATGTATATTTCGATCATTGCAACTGATTGCAATTAAGTCTGGTGTCTAGATTTCAAATCTAGATATATTTTTGCGAAATCTTTTCATACTTATAATACGTACCTACAAACGTACATACGTTTTTGGAATTTATTTCTTTGATGGCTTAATTAATATCAAAATATTGATGGAGTAAATTTTCTTTTGATAGATATCGAAAATGACATGTTAATATATTGCCACTCGAAAACCGAAAATTGAATTTGAAAATAACACTTTATCTCTATTTCGATAACTTAATAGTAAAAAAAAACATAAACGTCACGTAGTATATTATTCAATATGTCATCGCGTCGCGTCGTGTACGAACGTATTGTAGGCGCACAAGTAAATTGCTTGTAATAATGTTACTACTCCATTGGCCCTATCATTTTATATTCGTGTGCGTACGCACATTTGTAACTCTGTGGTCACAGATAAGAGTGCATTCACAGAGTTTATCTCACTATATATTTGTGGTGGGTGTTACATTCCGTTCATCATAACTTGTCCCCTTGCCTTTATGTTGGCACTATTGATTGTGTTTGTATATTTGTTACTTCTTCACGCTCAAATGGCTGGACCAACTTTAATGAAATTTGGTATGGAGGTAGCTGACACCCTGGATTAGCACATAGGCTTTTATCCCGAGAAAACATAAGATCTCTCGGGATCGCGGGTGAAACCGCGGGGCGGAAGCTAGTATTAAATAATGCTGAAACTATATTAGTCGCGCATTCTGACGCAAAATAGAAGCCATTCCATTCAGTAGAATACCTAATCGGTGAGTCACTCAAATTGCGTGCGCATCTGAACTAATTTGAATAGCATTCCATTATGATATAGTCTGTGGCATCGCTACAAAAAGCCTCAATGTCTGTACACGCTCGTGTACAACACCCATGCCTGCCAAGTCTCACACATACACGAGCATAATTTCCGATAGAGCGCTCGCAAATCGATGTGACAGGTTTTATTCCTATCGACGTTTTCATGTTCTTTTTTCACTTGCGTATCAATTTACTATAGTTGGTTTGCGTTATGAAAGGTACAGTTGTGTTTGTATTTAAATAACAGTGTGTTTGTTTGGAATAAAGATTACTTAGTTTATATTGAGGATTCAGGTTCTATATATGCCTCCTTTGACATTTTTAATGAACATGGAAACACTAAAACTGTTTATCTGTGTTAGATACCCCTAAAAGACACTGGGTGACTTACTTAGGCATCAAAAATTGCGTAGGTACCTACCTATTAATCATGGCTTAGGTTAAGTTAGTAAACTGGGAGAAAGATAATCTCAAAACATATTAAAACCTCCATTAAGTAAGGCAATTATAACTTTAAAGATTGACTCTGATATGAATACCATCCATAGACAATTTCCAATATGTATGATTTTCATTTTTGCCATTATTGTCATCCGAGAGTTCGGCAGTCACAAATCTTGTTTGGAACCATTTTGGAATCGGCCAATCTTGTACCGAACACGGAATTTATGTTAACAGGATACCAATCAGGGGGAATACCTCCCTGATATATTGGATACCTCCGTCATGGTTTTGTTCAACCCTTTTTATCGAGGTCAATATTTCTAGGAAATTGTTTAGTTTCATTTAATGAGAATAGGGAATGAAATATAGTGCTTCGACTTTGGCTTTTTAGAATATTAATTCAGAATATTAGTCGCGAAGGTCGTTTCCTACAATGAGCTTGGCGCTTTCGGTAAAAGAAGACATCGTGAGGAAACTATAGCACGGTGGTAGGGTACTTTGTAGTACCCGCCTGGCTGGCTACCACCCTCAAGTTAAAAAACTATCGCCAAATAAAAGCTCTACTGTAACCCAATCCTCCTCCTGACTTGTTTGAGGATATTTGTCACAATGTTTACGTGAGGAGGTTAGAAGGATGTATGATTGTGTATATAAGTGTTTACAAGCGACCCGCCCCGACTTCGTACGAGTGCATTTTTATATACACAAACCTTCCTTGTTTATCGCTCTTCCTATTAGTGAAAACCATATCAAAATTCGTTGCGTGATTTAGAAGAAGTAAGTGGAGAAACAAACAGAAGTATACAGCCACATTGTTTTATACTATTTAGAGATTAAATTTAGTTTAACAAATTGTTAATTTTAACTTCATCTTTAATTTCTTGTAATTGGCGTCCTACCGTTTTGGTAAATATAAAATAAATAAATCTATTAGCTTAAACGTGATAGCCGTACGTGGAAGCACACAAAGCCTAGAAAGTGGAGGAATTTACCTATTTTCAGTGGTAAAAGCTATTCCTGGACAAAGCGTGATATTAACTTGAGTTGCGATTCCTGGTTTTTTTTTTAATGTAGTTTTGGGACGCGAGACAATGGGACGTAGAGGCACTTCCATACCTACCTTCCTAGATCGAACTACTTCATGCCTTCTATACATGACAAAGAACGACAAGATTATATAACTACTTAAGTATATTAAGTTAATGCCTCTGTTTAAAACGAATTAAAGATCCAATTTTGATCGCCTCTTCAATAATAGATTACTAATAATAATAATCAAAATCATCGAGATAATTATCACCGCTGATGGTGATTATACAGGGTGACTTTGTGGTCACTGGCAATACTTGCAGGGGTGGAAGTACTCATCAATGTGAACAACTTTTATTATGAGACTAACTGTGAAATCACGAAAAAAATATCAGCTGTTCCATACAAAAGTTCAATACCTACTCGACCAAAATGTATCAAGCAATCATTTTATTTTACGCGATATCAGAGTTGGTCCCATAATATAAGTTGTTCACATTGATGAGTACTTCCACCCCTGCAAGTATTGCTAGTGACTAAAAAGTCACCCTGTATATACCTATACATCTTCATTATTGTACTGCATCAATTCAACTAATATCACCCAAATGCTGATCGAAATTTGCATTCATATCGAACCCCCCGTTTGGTAATTTATGCAATTGCTCAATGAATATTACATGAATGAAGTCATATATCACTACCCTTGTTTATCGATAGTTGATCAAATTGTTATATTTGTTATAAGGTAACAAACAAACAAACTCACTTTCGCATTTATAATATTAGTTAGGATTACTCCGTGGGATTACTAGTGTAATTAACCGACTTCAAAAAAGGAGGAGGTTCTCAATTTGTCGGAATCTTTTATTTTATGTATGTTCCCCGATTACTCGAAGACGTCTGAACTGATTTGGAAAATTCTTTTTTGTTTGAAAGGGTATACACTTCCCAGTATATACTTCTCAGGCAGTCCAATTGGCACCAAGTCAGGATCTGATGATGGGATCCCAGAAAAATCGAGAGCAACCCTCTTTATAGGAACGCATAATGTGTTTTATATATTTTCTAAAACTATTCAACTATTTGCGTCTGGTACTTATCATCTCATGCTGCTGAGCAGGTGATGGAAAATATAACTTCTTAACTATTAGGAGTTAGTGAATAATTCTTTAAATATTATAGGTTCGTATAAGACCGCTACTTATGTTCCTTCAATTGATAGGGGATTGATCCATCGGACAAAAAATTTCTACTTCGTAAATAAGTCTCTACTTTATACATAGGTACTCATAAAAAAAAATGCCACCATCTTAATTTTTTTAAAAGATACCCACCCCACAAACACAACCCGTTTATGTGTGTAGGGATGGTAAGGTAGGTACTTATACAAAAATATTTTTTTAGGATTTTGTTTGATACTTAGGTACTTTATAGTGTTACGTGTTTTATTCTAAAATAGTAATGTTTTCCTAGAGGAGAATGTTGCTACAGTAAAATAGTAGGTTGGCAATAAAAACTTTTTAACGTTTTGCGGCATTCGCAGCTATTTTAGGGTTCCGAATTCTAACAAGGAACCTTTACAGTTTAGTCTTGTTCATCTGTACGTCTGTCTGTGATGGTCATTTTACTCGAAGAGTAATATCAAGCTGAAATGTTTAATATTTAAGCAAAAAATTCATTAAAAAAAATGTTATTTTTCATATTGACCACGGAACCCTACACTGTCGGGTATTTTTTGTTTTGTTAAATTTGCATATTTAATTGGATATTGTCCATTACCTGGGTGATGTGAAATATATTTTGTCTTGACGAATAACTAATGACCGAAGTACCTACCTACCTACTAGTTTGACTGCGGAACCCTAAAAACGTCTAGAACCACTATATCTCACTTGAAGGCTACTACAGCCCAACAGAGTAGGGGAGCAAATATTGCATAGTGGAGCAAACAAGCTCTCGCCTTGAATACGGCTTGAACTACAGAAGCAGCTTATTTTCAGAACTGGGCCAGAACGCAAAAGCTCCTAGAGATTTTCAGTAACGTTTTATGACTTTTCTTTGAATTTTTAGGAATACAAAGGAGCACACGAACGATGTTTAAGTAGGCTAGAATGCAATTTCCGTGAAGTTCTTCAGACTAACTTCATAGTAGGTAGGTAGGTACCTAATTTAATTAGTGCAGATTAATGTCCGAGCACTATTCCTATATTTACCTAGACTCTTTCCATTTAGTAGGTCACTGAAATCTCGGTAAAATTACGCGTGTGCGGCAAAGAAAAAAAAACTTAATCAGCTTTACCAGTTTACGAACAATAGGTACGCCTTTCATTTTCCTTTAATTATACTGGGTTATTTTTTAGTCACTGGCAATACTGGCAGGGGTGGAAGTACTCATCAATATGGACAACTTTTATCCTGTATGTCCAGTTCTAGCTTCATAGTGGCTGTACCACATACAGTGGACATACAACCGGAATGCTTCTCGGAACTCAGAGACATAATTTTTTTCATAATCTGAATTCAAAACGTTCAGAACTGCATATAATTTGATACTGCTCCACACACATTCAGATTTTTCAAATCGGTCTCACAATCCTGTACTTACCTAACTACCTAATAAAATAATCTATGCCTAACAGTTCCGCCGACATGCACTTGGCCGGATTTTTTTATGAATTTTCATAACTTATAGCTACTTCACGAGTATTCCTGGGTAATTTATTTAACTTATGTAGGTACCTGATGTTAAAAAGTTCTATGGAAAAGTGTATTTTTTTTATTTGTTCCAGTCATTGTTTTTATTGCAAAGTTACGCCATCTCTTGAAATGTTAAGAGACTAATGGCGTAGCGCAGCGCTGATGCTGTTAGGCTTGATTCGTTTACACAATTACATCATAGATGGCGTGATACGGTAAATGAAAACTTAAGGTACTTTTTAGCAGAAAGAAATCATTAATAAAATTGACATTTATTAACAATATACATGGCATAATAATAAAAATAATTATTAATGTATTTCAATAAATAGAAAATAACAACTACAGTTAAATAACTTCTATACGGTAAAGTGTAAAAGTTATTTATGTTTGTCACATATTTTCAAAATAAGTATCTAAATTAGTAGCATGCCACACTATCTCACTATGCTTGTCTCTTTTTGGCGCATGTATGGATATGGGCTGTCAAAACGGCCATCATAGAGTGCTGCTACTTTAATAACATTATGATGCCTTACCACAGTAGATAACTATACCGTGGCCTTACTACATATTAGAAAAATACCTACTTTATTAACAACTATTATAATTATTTGTCACCAAGCCCTTAGTGTATAAAAACAGTAATCAAAATACATTCATGTAACACATCAAATGCCGAAAATTAACAATTAAGAGGTAGTTTAAACATAGGATAAATATATTACTTACCTATTTAGTTATTAATTTAATACCCGTATAGGAGTACAGTCTTCTTCAACTTGAGTCTTAGCTGAATAAACAACATCATTAATGCCCACCCCATCATAACTGCACCCAATCAGAGAAATAGGCAAATTATTTTCATTTATATACCGCCTTATGTTCTCAACCCTTTCATAATGACCTACTATGTACTGAGGAATACATTTATCAAGAATATTAACATGAAAAGCTGTTGGCTTTTCTTTTATATTCAAAATGGATTCTATTTCCTTTAGAGCTATTTTCAATAATGATGTTTCAGTAACATTATCCCCAAACTTTTCTTTGAACCATCTACCACCAAGCATTACTGTCAAAACTGTACCATTCTGATCCGGGATACAACATGAATCAAATACTACACCAAGAATAGGAGAATTTTCAATTGGGGGAACTAAAAATCCAAATGCTGGGGTTATAAGGGATTCGGTGGTTTGAAAATATAAATTGACAATGCCAACTGTCACAAACGGAATATCATTAAGGTCTTTAGCCAATAATGGATGTTGTTTTTCTACTAATTTGGCAAGGGAATATGCTGGTATGGAAGAGTAGACATGATTGGCATTTATCAGTTCTCCATTAGATTTTTGCAGGTTAACCGTTCCAGAGTCTATGAAGTTTATTCCTTCTACTTTACTCTTGTAATCAATTTGTACATTGTTTTCCATTAGATAATCTGCCAAAGTTATGGGGAATGTCTCAAGACCACCTTTGATTGTATAAACATTCCATTTCTCTTCTTGTGACCGTTTTGCTAAATCACTTAATACTAAGTCATCATCAGATTTTGTTTTAAACAAGGATTTCATTAAACCTTTAACCACACCTCCATGGTTTTGCTCCCATTCAAATAATGTCTTCATGAGAAATTTCACAGATATTTCTTTTGCATCACCAGCACAAATTCCACATATCATTGGTGAGATTCCGTAGTCTGCAATCTCTTTACCAAACCGCCTTTCAACAAAATTGTAAATAGAATCATCCTGCATTTCCTTATGTGGCTGTTTGATATCATTGAAAAGAGCATAGATTAGTGGTTTAGAGAATGGCCCATTTTTTTGGAAGACTCCTTTAAGGCTTGATGGTAAAACATGCAGATTATTCTTTACATAGATCATTCTATTCTTTGCAGCAGGGTGGTCAGGTTTTATAGCTGATATATGCTCACTGAGGCCTAGGTCCTGTATCATATTGAGTGTATTTAGGCCTGTGTTACCTTTAGGTCGGATTGTTCTCGGTCCTTGTTCGAAAGTATAGTCTTTAGTTCGGATGCTCTTGATCCATCCGCCGCAATACTCGGTCGCTTCTAAAAGAAATATTTTCAGATTGTTATTGGAGTTTAGGTTATTTTTAAGCAAATAATACCCGGTGGATAGGCCTCCAAGCCCGCCTCCAAGAATTGCTGCCATTGCTGTTTAGACTCAGTAAGTATTTCTGATACGATAAAGTTTGCTTTGAAGTCTATATGTTGAGGCAGTAATACAATATTCTTTCTATGACACTTAAATTAATAAACGAACAGAACAGGTCGAATAGGAGAATCGGTCTTTGGATCACATGAAATTGAGTTTTGACTTTTGATTGTTGTTTGCTGTTTTGTTTGTTTTGAAATATTATTTTGACAATGGACATTGACGTAGATTGAATTGTTTTTTTTCCTTACAGTTTCTCTTTTCTAGATTACGCAAAAGGTTCTAGCCCATACAGCCATTATGTTATTTACTTTTAAATCTTAAAAGTATAGAATTTACAGCTGAATGAGTATTGTGGTCTCCAAACTCTCATCTTGTCCATCTATCTGCCGTTCCGTAAATTTATACTTTAAAATCGGTATATATTTTCTACCAAAATCGTTTTACTTATACAACAACTTTTATAAGTATAGTTACAATAATTTGGTAAAAGAAAACTACATTAGGTACCTATTCGTAAATCATAAAAAAAATCGTCGCCATCAAAATTAAAGTTTGAAGTAGGATAAAAATTAAATAAAAGTCGAAGAACAATGTTAAAAACACGTCATTAGCCGGCGTGAAACGGCTTGACCACCCCCAGCTTTCTAGCCGCGGTTTCCACCTTTGCCTATATGAAACAGACAATAGTGTTAGCCGAGCCATGCCAAAGAGATCCAATCGGTCACCTATCAGGTACCTATTATATTCTGGGAAGCAGGAGTCTGGTTGAAAGGACTTCCATTGACTATGTACTTGTCGCGACGTATCGCGAATGTCATCTTGTAAATATTTGTATATAGCAACACCGAGAGTCTACCCGCCGTTTCCCGCTCAAACATCTTGTCAAGTTGTCTATGGTAAGTGAACCTTACTGTGAAACTTACTGTGAGAAAAGACGCGTGCGAGAAATACACTGGACGATAGCTAAGTATCTTCGTATCTTGTTGATCTAAGCATACTCTAAGTATCTTCGTATCTTGTTGATCCTAAGTATACTCTAAGTATTTGTTGTGCTAAGTATCTGTGTGTCTGAATAACTACCCATCATATAACTAAGTATTGTATATATATATATTATACTGTATGTACCCTTTATATTCCCTAAGCAGTCCCATGTATCTGAAAGATGGCCCTCCGGAACTCATATCTATACTATCAATCAGAGCCGCGACGTAAGGCGTAGGCCTTGTCGCGACGTAAGGCGTATGCCTCCCTGCGCCCATGTACGTGGGTTTAAGAGCCATTGGGCTAGAGTATAGATACGTTAATATCCTCCCTCCGGAACTCATATCTATACTATCAATCAGTGCCGCGACGTAAGGCGTAGGCCTTGTCGCGACGTAAGGCGTATGCCTCCCTGCGCCCATGTATGTGGGTTTAAGAGCCATTGGGCTAGAGCATAGATATGTTACTATCCTCCCTCCGGTACTCATATCTATACTGACAATCAGAGCCGCGACGTAAGGCGTAGGCCTTGTCGCGACGTAAGGCGTATGCCTCCCTGCGCCCATGTACGTGGGTTTAAGAGCCATTGGGCTAGAGTATAGATACGTTACTATCCAAGTCTTAAGCAATGTGGCACCTATAAATCAATCTGAACCTGAAACCCCTTAACTTTATTTATATATTATACATAATCTAATTCATGATGTTCTGGTTCTAGCAATCAAAGAGGTGACATAGTCACAGGGTGGGTCATGCTTTAGGCATGACCTATCCTTGCCCTAGGCACCGAGGCAGTCGGTGTCATTGGGCATTATAATCTACAGATGGTGCATGGCTCATTCAAACCGTGGAACCCACACATATAGCGAAGCAGATAATCTAGAGACATTGGAAGGAAGGTTGGAGGCAAAGAAGGCTTTTGGAGGCAAAGAAGGCTTGAGGAGGCAAAGAAGGCTTGAGGAGGCAATAAGAGAATAACAGGTATGAAGTCTTGTTGATTTTTATTTTTATTACAATCGCTGCGCCTGCCATATATGGAATGAGCCAACAAGTAATGCTATCAACAAGCCGTATACTATGATATATCTACTGTATATAGTATATGGGCAGGCCGCCGCGACATGGTGGAGATGCTGGGATATAGAAAAGATGCAGCATCTAAGAGAAATACCTAGAAAACATCAAAACTATGTTTTAACAAGATGTCACTAGCGACATCTATGGAGCTATAATGGAAACATTTTTGTTGATTAAAATGATTGTGAAGATTATTCGTCTCAACCTTCGTGCTTCAACCTTCCTTGTATATTTAATTATTGATATAATTACCGTCGTAATAATGAATGAGAAGTTGTACAATATTCCTGAGATAATTTATTTTGGGTACTGGATTTGATTATCGTATTGGAAATGTATCGGAAATACGAAAGCGCCATCTTTGTCCAATTGCGGATATGCATCGTTGATCGATGAAGTTACGTTGTCTGTAAACGAAGTCGAATTCAAGATTCTGATTCGTATAATTATGATAAATTAATTTATATGATATTGTAATTAAGATGTTCGAACAATTTTACGACGAATTTATAGAACCATAATTATAGGATTGATCTTAAGGTACGTCATTTGACTTAAAATGGAGGGTGACGCTCGACTTGAAACAAATACATGATAAAGTTTCTTTTGTTTAAAGATTACTTTTAAAGTACTATATATTTACGTAATTTGACATTAAAATCTATTTACGAATTTTAACTACAATAGAGCTTCTAATTATTGATTATTTATTGATATAGAATTGATAAAATGGTAAAGTGAATGACTGCATTCGTCTTTCTACCTACTGAATTCGTCTGACGTAGTGATGTCCAAGAGTGTAATATTATCGTAACACTAATATGAAATATATTAGTTTTGTGAAACTAGGTATCCGTATTGAGTAGTACCTATTATAGAAATAGAAACTTATACCGAAACAAACAATGTTCACAAGTAATAATAGTATTTAAAGGTTGTATGTATCTATTACGTGCACGATACGATACGATTCATTGATATTATATTATGTTGTACGATATTATTGGTTAGAACCTGCGAGGTGATAACAAATATCTGATGGTATCTGAGACCATTATACTTTTACAAGTTAAGACTGTCAACGTTGGTTTTACATTGGTTTCTTGGTTTTTACATTTGTTTCTGAATCGTTCTCTTATTTAACCATGAGAGATCCTATAATAAATTATTTAATGTATGAACCATAATGGTAATGTCGGTAGTCTCACTCGACACGACGACGATCTTTCAATTATAGCGATTAATGTCACGATACAGTGGTGACTGTATGGTACCAACTATTATCAATCTACCTACTTTTAGCGTTTTTGTGCTCACCATAATTATTGTCGGCCTATATCTACTATTAAGTAGCCCATTCTCAAAATAACCAATAATAATACGATATTTCTGATATAAAATATCGACCATACCTATTAAAAGAACATTAGTCACATCTCTAATTCGACGCGATAAATGGCGGCAAAAGAACTGTGCTGTGGGTAGGTATTGGCTGGAAACATAAGAATTTTGGAGTAATTTGGAGATTTATAATATTGTCCAAGTAAAAAGAGTATTGCAAAAGTGATTTATACTCAGGTGAGTTTGATTATTGTAGTCATATCGTAATGAACATGTGATTTCGATCAGTATGTTGTTTTCGTTCATATTCAATACCTAGATCAAACTTTTTGTCCATGTTCGAATTTTCAAAGGCGGTATATACCTAACCTACTACTGGAGAGCTAGAATAGTGTATAATGCAATGATATTCTAGATAATGTGTTATAAGATGAGGGCAAAGTGTCGAAACGAAAGTAATATAGGTAATTATTGCTTCTCTAAATAGTAAGTTCACACACACTGCAAGTGGCGAACCGGAAAGCGTCTATCTACCTATTCGCTTCGCGAACATTCGATGCATGGCGGATTGTGCTCTGCTCCATCGATACAATTATTACCCGTGACTCTTGTGACTCGGACTAAGGTAAAGTTATCTTCTAGAATTTTACGTACTACGTACCTAAATGGTACTTATCTATCTGCTAAATATATCCATCCCGTTGGTAACTATTTCATAGGAAGTACATGGCGTCAACGCATAGGGTGTAGGTATGTGTTTGGTAAATATCGAGTGTACCTAGTACTATGATATTACAATTATCATTGGTGTAATGCAAATTACAATTAATAACTGAGTATATTTTACCTACGTTTGGTTAGGTACCTTTCTAATTAGTGGCTATTCTAGAAATTAGGTAATCTTATATATATCTTGGTTGAAGGGCTAAGTAAATAGATGTGTACTATGGTGTATACAATAGGTACCTACTATGGTGCACTTATTAAAGTAGAACAATTGAATAGTCTAAAAATTCTATTGAAGTATTTATATAACCAGTGGCTTTATAAATTTTTCAGTGGCTATAGAATGTAGGGTATTCTCCTACCTATTTCAATTACTCAAGGTTCAAATTATGATGCTGACTATTTTGCCACTACCTTATACCTACTTCATATAATAATGACATAATTATGTACTTAGTGTAATTACTAAAGATTAAATTTAAAATTAATTGAGATTTGAGTACTTAAAGTAAACACTCTTACTTTATTAATTGGTATTAATTCCAATTATTACCTAGACATTTAATCTCTATTTACAGAATTCTTCTACATTTGTAAACATGGAGGAACTATTGCTTAAACGGTTATTGATGCTGGTAAATGAGATTAAAAGGAACTCTGATCTGACCTTGACCTTTTCCTTGGAAAATAATGAAGAAATGCATAATGCTGAAGTTGTGAAGTCAAAACTTAAAACACTTTTAGCAAGATTTAATGAAGATATAAACAATTACTTCCGATTAGTCAACCATCCTTCTGCTGATGATATAAGCCAGATGTCAGAAATTCAGTTGGAGGCTGAACAGAATTTAGTTGAGTTGGAAGTGAAAATGAAACTGGTAAATAAATCAAATGAACAGATTTGTACTGTTAAGGAAACTACAAGCAGTCGCTTACCTAAGCTTAATTTACCCGAGTTTGATGGAGATATTCTAAGCTGGCATCAGTTCTGGGACCAGTTCAGTTCTAATATAGATAATAGAAATATTTCTGAAGTTGATAAACTATTATATTTATAGCTTCTGTGAAAGGAGAAGCTAAGAAAGCTATTGATGGTCTAGAAACAACTAACAAGAATTATCAAATTGCTCTGAATACTTTGAAGGAGAGATATGGAAATTCCTCACACCTGATAGATGCTCACTATGCAGCCTTGTCTAGAGTGAAGCCTGCGGGGAAAACAGTAAGTGCTTGCAGAGAGACACTTAATAATGTAGAAAGGCACTTGAGAGTGCTAGAGTCATTGAGTGAGGATGTGAATCATAATCACCTCCGTCATTTAATCTTTGAAAAATTTCCTGAAGACTTGATATATGAATTGAAATTGAAAACCTCTAGTAACTCGATTCATGACATAAGACAACATCTTGAAATGATAATTAGAGCACGAGAAGATGCGAGTAGAATTACAAATGAGAAAATTCCTAATACCGAGTATACAGTGGAAACACTACACACAACACAAGAAAATTTAAAGCAAACAAAACTAAACACAGGTAGCAGACCTACATATAATAGAAAAGGAAAATTTGATTTTAAAATTGCTCACTCTAAACTTAACAAAGCTAACCCATTTAAGACTGCCAATTTTCAAAGACAATTTTCACACAAGAGAAAGTTTGGTGGAAGAGAAATAAAGACACATAAAGGTGAGCTAACCGAAGGCATCACCAGAAAGAGAATGAAGCTCATGTATTTTCTGTAATAATGATCATTTTAATGATCAATGTCAGATATACAAAACAGTCAATGAAAGGAAATCCAAGTTGAACAATAGATGCTATGGATGCCTACGTGAGGGGCATAGCATCAAAACTTGCAGATCAAGACAGACATGTAGACATTGTAACGTTGATAATCACAATAGAGCTTTATGTCCCATCAAGTTTTCATCAAGAGGAAAACAAAGTTCACAATTGGAATAAATGACTCCTAAAACCAGCAGAGATGACGAAGCTATTGATAACTTCAACGAAACTACAAAGATTATTAACAATAGGTATACAGTAAGTTGGCCTTGGAATGAATATCCACCACCTTTATCATCTAATTATGGTCAAGCATATGGACGGTTAGTCAATTTGCTTAAACGACTAGATGAAGAAACACTTCAGATGTATGATAAAACATTGCAAGATCAAATAAATAAGGGAATAATAGAAATAGTAAAAGAAACTTTAAAGATTGAAGACCACCCAGTACATTACTTACCACATCATTGTGTAACTCAAAAGGGGAAGTCTATGAGAATTGTATACGATGCATCTGCTAAAAGTAGCGAAAGTAAAAGCCTCAATCAATGTTTGTATTGCGGCCCATTGATGCTTGAAGATTTGACAGGTCTATTAATCCGATTTAGGTGCCATCAAGTCGCATTATCTGCAGACGTAGAAAAGGCATTTCTACAGATCGCGCTC